>CM032455.1:121202644-121511987 GCA_019049505.1 Pachyrhynchus sulphureomaculatus | reverse complement strand
AACAATAACCAAGAGTTTCATTTTGACTGGTCGTAGTTAAAATTTGTGTTATTATAAGAAAATAAATAAAAATAACTCTAGAGATGCGCATGCGTACATAGCCTCTGTTTTACAACACTCACGATTAAAAAAGCTCTCTAAATGTAATATTTCATATAATCCTTTTGATATATGGAGATTATGTTATCAACTGCTATTCAATCAAAAATAAAATAACCGCCAAGTGTAAGTCGGACTTGTGCAATTAGTGTTCCTTACGTTGAATGCTTTTAAAATAAAAATTTTTATTTTAAATATATAAAATGATCGATGATTTCACAAAACACACCCCAAATGCATTTTCAACAAAGTTTTTTTCCGATCTTTACTGAAAACTGATGACCTGGAAATTTTCTTTTAGTGCTCCGTACGGAACACTTATAATCACTCGGTGTCTGTCCGTCTATCTGTCCGCCTGTCTGTCCGTCTGTCTGTCCGTCTGTCACACCAGATTTTCTCCGAAACTATTTGTTATAGAAAGTTGAAATTTGGTAATAATATAGGAATTGATAGCCTCATCAGAGCCATGTAGTTTTGAAAGTTAAATTTGACTTAAGGGGTTAGTTTTGGGGGTGAAATCGGAAGTGAAAAAAAAAAATTTTACTAGGTAATCAAGTGTGGTGCAAATGAAACTTATGAAAACACGAGTAAAAAATATATATATAATGTAATACTTGCGCGCACTTTTCTTTGTATTATTTTTAAAAAATCGCGAAGAATCGCTGTCCACCCGCCTTATCTCGAAAAGTACTTATCGAAAAATTTTGAAAAAATTCTGGAATATTCTCCACGGGGTGTAGACTGAACGAAAATTATCACGAGTGCATTACCTTTAATAACTCATCTGGTATATAAAAAAAAAAACAAAAATTTCAAGGTCATCAGATTTCAGTAAAGAATGGAAACAAACTTTGTTGAAAACTCATTTGGGTGTGTTTGTGAAGTCACTGATCAGTTTATACCTCTGTAACAAAAATTTTTATTTGAAATGCAATCAACGTACGGAACACTAATTCCGCAAGTTCAACTTGCACTTCACCGGTTTATTTATATATACCAGGTAAATTATTAAAGGTAATGCACACTGCATAATTTTCGTTCAATCTACAACCCTGTGGAGAATATTTCAGAATTTTTTTAAAATTTTTGATCAGTACTTTTCGAGATAAGGGAGGGACAGCGATTTTTTGAACTTTTTTAAAAATAATACAAAGAAAAGTGTGCGCAAGTATATTAATATATATATATATATATATATATATATATATATATAAATATATATATTAAATTGGTTGGATTCTTTCTTGAACCTTGGAATAATGAATACATATATATATATATATATATATATATATATATATATATAAATATATAATATATATATATATATATATTCAATTTTTTGGGTTTATGTTCTTTTTGTTTAAGGTTAGAGAAATTACATCATGTTCTAGTTAGAATTTTATTGAAAACATTTCGCCTAGACTAACTAGAACATGATTAATTTCTCTAACCTTAAAAAAAAAAAAAGAACCATAAAGCCCAAAAAATTGAATATATATATATATATATAATATATATATATATATATATATATAATATATATATATATATATATATATAATATTTCTGAACTCGAATTTTTATACAAGGGGGGGGTGGGGGGGGGTATCATCTTAGGGGTTGGGCATGGGTGGTGGATACGTGTGGACGGTTGGTCTGGGAAAATAATGTTTTTTGGGAATTACACATGAATTGATGGAAAAACAAACCTTTAAAATCAAACACGCCCCATAAAATCAAAATTTAAACAATCACAACTACACGGCTCTAGTGCGCCCTCCAAACCAAACAAAGTGCCGGCTAGACTTTACCACGAGAGAGTTCAAGAACATCAGGTGGTGAAAGACCTGACCTTGTGTATTATTCAGAAGCCTAGCAAAGTGCTTCTTTTTCAAAATATATATTGACTTCTGCCCCAGGCTTAGACATCTCCTATTTCATTTATTACCACCAAATGCACGCAAGTAAGCAGATGAGGAATTGACGTAACACACTTACTTTCAATTCCAAATGAACTTCCCTAGGAGAACTCTTATTTCATTAACTATAGATCTCTTGTAACTTGTTGCACCACAATCGTGTATTAAGCATTGAACACTATAGGACCTCTATGGACATTCATTTCGGTCTCGAAAAATCGGGACTATTTCTTTCTGGCAAATTTAAAATATCTTCATCAACGAATCATCCGAGCCATTTGTTTGTGGTAACAATCTATTCTTAAAGGTTACTCAGGTCTTTAATATTAAATCGATTTACCCCTTTTAAAGAGAAACTTGAGCATCAACAAATAATTGGAACGAGGACCAGTTTTCGAAGGAAAAAAGATGAACACACTTTGATCTCCAATACTTTTTACGAAGTATATATTTGTGGAAATACAATCATACTCTGGTGAGAGGTAAACTGTACAAGCCGGACAGAACAGAGACAAACAGAACATACCCCGCACTCATCTTCTAGGTTTTCCAAAACGGAACACTAAAATTTAGAAAGAAAACCACCTTTTAATAAACCAAGTTTCACCCCACAGGACAATCTACAGTATTCGCAAACAGTTATAAACCGACGTTTAAACTGGCCCAATATTATATGCGAGACATAGGACCGGGATCTATAGCACCACGATTGTGATTTAAAATGTACAATCGATATTCGCTGAATGGACCCACAGAAATGTCCATGACACCAAGCAAAGTTTATAGGTACAACATGGTAGGCTATTTCGGGAAAGGGATTTATATGGATTAGCACAATGTGTTATGCACCTGCTTATTAAATTATGATTGTTCTAATTTAGATAATTTTAAAATTTCATTGGAGACCCTGTTAAATCTTGACACTTTCTGTGTATTAGGGAATTGAAAGTCCAAAGGGTACTCACCCCTTCGGACAACAATTGCCCGAAATTTAATGACGCATCCAACCCCTATATCCAAACCTCACTTAAATGCAATCCTAATCAAAATTCACGGACAACTATGCGCACCCCCCCTACCATCGTATCCCCTCTGCTGACCGGATATTATGCTATTACCTTCATACCCGTGTGAAAACTGCAACCACATATCAAAGGGGGAGTTACCCGCTTTCTTTCCATACACCCTTAGATACCAAAACTCTTGTAGACATTAACAGGTCCTCAAGAATATAACGTAATTAGTTACCCCAACAGTTTACTGTAAAACAACAATTTGAATTATTACTGATTATCAAGGTCTGCATGGCTAACAAAGTTAAGTTTTTTTGGTGGGGGCAATGGCACTCATGCTGGGCAGGGCGCGACGCTGTGTGAAAAAAAAGATTTACGTTAGTCTTAAAATCGATATGGAAAAAATTTATACTTCCAAAGAAACACGCGAATAGTGAATTTTTATCATTCCCAAAAGCGAAGAACCGAACTGGAAAACTCTCGCTCAAATTCTGCATTTCGGAGGTTTCCCACTGATAAGAGGATCAAATAAAAGGTCAACTTAAATACCATATATAATAACTGAATACTACACGATGAAGAAATCCTACGTAACTACCTTACCCTTATCACCCGATACGAATGAAAACTGTTACTATCCCTTTCAAAACCAAAAATCTTCTATTTCCTACTGCTCTAAAGCCTTAATAGTATATTACATTTTCTTGTAAAAAGATTTAAACTCGGGATATATTATAATTCTGAAATATGTTTAAAAAAACAACAAGTCAATTCGACTGCTAAAAATTTTTAAGTCTTATGACTAGTTAGGAGCGAATTCAACTTACAGACCTTTTAGTAGTGAAATTGGGAAATTTATAATTTTACAAACTTTGAAGTCCTTTATCATAGTTACGCTGGGAAACCAAAAGGGGTTATTCAAGTGACATTTTGAATGTCATTTCAAAATAACCTCAAAAATTAATTATATACCAACAAATTTGTGTTCTTGGTTTGTGGTTTTATGTAAACTGGTAGGCTGAGAAGTTTTTTGGTCTGACATAGTTGTAGCCCTTTTCCAAAAATCCATATGATTTTTAGGAAGCACCAACCTTTCAAACGATACGTGGTCAAAAATTTCATGACATTTCGACAATTAGTTTACAAGTTACAGTGGTTGTAATAACGCTACTTTTGCTATTTTCAAAACAATGGAAAAAAATCGAATTTCGTGTTGTTGATTAAACCAATGTTTTTGATAACTGTTTTACGGGGACCTTCTGCCCTTGGAAAATTCACTCATCATTTACTGGTATGCTGTATTTTAAACATGCGGTACTCTAGAATACAAATGATGCTGAACGCCTTCTGGAACGCCCAAATGAGGTGGTTATACCGAAAAAAAATCAACAAAAAAAATCCACAAAAATTGTTTCGGATGAGATCGTAAAGTGAAAATTACGTGAGAAATAGCTGCCATCCCCTACAGATATCAAAGGAACGTGTTTCATTCATTATTTTGCATGAGCATTAGAAAGCTCTGTTTCGAAATAGGTACCGGCATTTAGTCACAGTGGACCCAAAAAACAACAACGTCGTTGATAATTCTGAGCGGTGTTTTTAGGGACTTGTTTAAGCGCAATAAAAGGAATTTTTTTCATGCGATATGTAACAATGGGATTGAAATATGGATTCACTTTTCTATACACCGGAATAAAAATCGGAAGTCTGTTGAATGTGGACAGCAGCCGGTGAAAGCCGTCCGAAGCGACCAAAGACATCAATACAACACACACCAGTCAGTGGGAAGGCCCCGTTTGGCCTCTATTTTTTGGGATACGCATGGCATAATTTATCATCGGACTATAGCAAATTATTAAATAAAATTATTGATTACCCCCAGTGCATTCGAAGACAGAAATCGCAAAGAAACACACAGAAAATGAAACACATGAATAAAGGTGCTCTTTCATACAAGACAATGCACCGTGTCACAAGTCGCAATGATAACGATTTTTTTGGTCCCCATTTGCACGAATTGAAGTGATCGAAGGCAGAATATCGCAAAGAAACCTCCCCAAATGAACAAGAAGAATGAAACAAGTTGCTTCTTCATTCAAGAAACCATGCATCGTCTCACAAGCGTCAATGGTTATGACGCCAGAATCGCATGCAATTGAGGTTCGAATTGCTTCCCCATCCACCGTATTCTCCAGATTTGACTCACAGCAGACTATTATCTATTCGCAGACCTCAAAAAATGCGGGGGGAAAGAGATTTGGCTACAATGAAGAAGTTATCGCCGAAACTGAGGCCTATTTTGAAGGCAAAGGACAAATTCTTCTACAAGAAAGGTATAGGAATATTAAAAAAGCGTTGGGCTGATTGTATGGTTCTTGAAGGAGACTATGTTGATAAATACAGTCGAATTTTCCAAAAAACATGTGGTTTAAGTAGGTAGACCAAAAAAACTTTTCAGCCTACGTATTATGTATATTTTTATTGCCATTTTGTAATTTTGAATTATATTGTATCATGCAATTGTGATTATTATTATTTTTATGGTGGTTTATTTATAAACAGTTAACTCCATCTTCAAACATACTCTGCATATGTTGAAATCTATTCAGACGGAAGCTACTTGTCTGCTTGAAGATCTGGCAACTCACACAATCTCTATGTAGTTCGTTTAATTTCTCCTAGATTGATTGCATCCATAGATTCCGCTAATACATCAGATTAATATGGGGATTCACCTAGTCACTTCTCGTCTTATTCTCTCTTTGAGAGCTCATTTATATGGGAAACCTCATCCCTCTAAAATAAACTTCCCGAGATTGTATTTCCCACCAAGTACAATCTGTGATGGTTTAAGACTAATATGGGTGACTGGTTCTGCTCACTTGTCACTATTTTAGGAATTTCCTTCAAGACTGTGTACTGTGCCAAACAGGGCTCCACATTTTTACACTATAAAAACACTATCTTACCTTAACATGTTCTGAAAATTGATTCACTGAATTAATTACTATTGAATTAGCCATACATAAAGCTATATATAAAGTGTTGTCAGTCATTTCTTGGTACCTTTCACAATATCATTAAAAATCGAATCTAATGAAGTGCATATTTGTCACTAATAAAGAAGAAAGTAAATAACATTATAACTACAGCTGAAGAGTTTCTAAATATGTATTTTAATTTTATATGTAACTACATATTACCAACAATTAAAAAATTAAGTAATAAAAAATGATATATCGGTACGTATCTAAGGCAAGGACCTTTCTATTTTCTCAGCATTATTGCTAGGAAGTTAGATATTGCATTGCAGAAAATCAGGGGGTTCCAATTTATTCTACTGCTTTTTTTTAAATGAATAATTAGTTTGGCGGGAAGCTAATTTACAAATCATAACTTCTTCGCGACGAGTGCAAAGTGGAAAAATTCGGAAAAGTGTGAAATAAAAAAATTACGTACGAGGCCTAGCTAATAAAGTATATAAAGGGCGCCTAAAGAGTACTGAAGCACGCTATGGTGTACTGACCTAAAAACAAATGAGCGTCGGGTACCTGTGCGGAGGTAAAGTAAATAAACTTAAAAATAAGACCACAATGCAAAACGAGTAGCAATTGGTTTAACGTTCGGTCAATATAGTCAATAGTCAAAAGTTTTAAACAAAGAGCAATAATGTAGTGAAAAATGCTTAACAAAAATCATAAACTTGTAAAATATTTATATAAATTAGGATCTGTAAATATGTACATATACACCAAGTTGTAAATAAACAAATATAATTAGTATAAATAACGTTAAAAAAGAGTGAAAGCAACATTCAGGGGTGAAAAAGAGTATGGAAAAGCAAGCCATGAAAAAAGGAAGAGTGAGTGAGACTAAAACAGAAATATGTAATATAAACTATGAACCAGATGTACCTGACTATATCGAGATGGGTTTTTTAACAAATTATTTCTCCCAGCAGACAATAAACTAAATCCCCACATATATAAACAAAGCATAACAAAAAAAAAATCCCACAAAACAAGCAAAAAGTAAACTGCCACTTATGGATCTACCGGAAATGACACTATCATATAATCACGTTTTATAAGGTTCAAATACCAAAGCAGAATATCAGCCGCCGCAAGGGGCTTCTTGTTGATGGGAATGCTGTAAGCATTCTGTATCTACAGAAACTTAAACATGTATGTAGAACCTGTAATATTATTAATTATCATTAATATATAAAGAGATTTTTGAATTTTGAGTTTATAAATGTACAATTTCCGTTGGGGTATATAAATACTTCATTCAAGTCTATTCGTTTGTTTAATATAATATTCATCCTTTTTAATTAGATTAGTTAGTACGACTTAAATAACATAAATAATTGATTGTTTAGTTATTATTATAATTATTATTGTTATACAAAATGCATGTTGTGACAGTCGTCGTGGCTTTAAACCATCACGAAGTGTCTGAACAGCTGGCTTTGTTAATGATGACTACTCCTTTGCTTCTGCTCGAACATCAGTTTTACTCATTTACTACCTCAAAAGAAGAAGCAAACCAAGAAATAACCACTTGCCATTTTTTTCGCATTATCATTGTTGATGAGCAACGTGAATTTGCTGCGCGATGGCAATTTAGGCCAAATTTCTACGTTCACCGGCAACAAAGATTTTGAGTAGTTTTTACACAGGCCTTACAAATAATTTGTCTATTTTATTAGATGCTTTTCTTTCTCTGTCTGTGGGTGGATCTTGGTTGGTACTGTATATTTTATAACTCGTTTGATTGTTTCTATATCTATAGACGCCGTGATATGGAACATGCTGTTGAAAATAAGCCCTCTTGGTCTACAGTCTTAACTCGCCTTTTTCACATTCAGGATTTTAAATTTCTAACAGATATGAAGACTATTTATGCCATTCATATAAGAAATTACTGTATTACTACGCCCCATGCAACACTGCACAGACAACTGAAAGACAGAATGACCTAACCTGATGTTTTGTTGTATAAATCATTTTGGTGTCCCCCTAAATGTGTTTGCCACTCATACGAAGGACTATCTTTTAAAATTTTTACAAAAAGAATAAAAACAAAAATTGTTACAAAATCGTTTTATTGTTTCTCAAAATATTCGCCTTTAAGATTTATACATTTTTGAATGCGTTCGAATCCCAATTCTCAGAACATTTTTTCTCTCTCTGAAGTTGGAAGGATTCAACAGCTTTTTTGCGGTGTTGAAAATCGCTGTCCACGCATTTTTTGTTGACATTCGGGTACAAAAAGAGGTCGTTAGGCGATAAAATCAGGTGAATAAGGTAATGAGATATTAATTCGATGTTTTTGTCCGTCAAATAATCCCCATTGTTTGACGTTCTGTAGGAGAGCTGGCATTGTCATGATAAAAAATGATGTGACATTTTAGGTTGTTTTTTTTGATTTCATCGATGACTTCTGGCAAAAAAAATTGTCATATACCATTCAGCATTAACTATTCTTCGATACTCTACAGCAATGGTTGCAACATGTCCGTATAGTCAAAGAAACAGAGATCATTTTCTTGGAAGTGCTTCGCTAACGCTAACTTTTGTTGGATTCAGTTCATCTTGAAACACCCAAACAGTTGATTGTTGCTTAGTTTCCCGGGCGCTCGTACAAATATATCCAAATTTCAGTCCCTGTTACGAGTTTTTTTGAGCATTTCTTTACACCAATTGACACAAGCATGTCTTCGAGTTTTCGATGAAATTATGCGGAATCCAACGGGAACAGATCTTTTTCACAGCTAAATATTCATGCAAGTGCTAATATACTACAGTCTTCGATATCATGCCTAAGGATGCCTCTTTCTCACGGTAAGTCACATTGCCCGATCCTCGTTAATCATGTTGCGCACAGCATCGATTTTTTTTGAAACAACAATCGATTTCTAGTCGACCTTCATCGCTGACGGAAGCACGACCATGACGAAAATTCTGCGAATCAGTTGTAAATAGTCTTTTCTGATGGTGAGTCATTACCAAAACTTGAACGAAGCGATTCAAGGCATCGTTGTTGAGCTAGGCATTAACTAAAATCGTAAAAACTCTTCCAACGAAAACTTTCACCGTGAAATTTTCATTTGTTCACGTTAAACGCTCACTATAAACAAACTACTCGGCCAATTTCTGAGCTGCCGCTGTTTTAAACGACAAAAAATGTCCAATTTTACAAACAATGGTAATGTCATACATCTCAATAGCGCCATCTATTGACCGTTTGTGAAAACTTAAAAGGTGACCCTCGTATTTATTAATTTTAATAGTAAGTTTATATACCACTTATTAAAATACAAATAATATAAAATATTTTTATTACATTCATTAGGTTATACTTTTAAGGATATTGTGAAAGCCCAGTAGGTAAAAAACCAAGGAATGCTTTAAATTTTAGAAGTCTTTAAAAACACATTTAACCGATTCGTTAGTAGTAGATGCAGTCAAACCAACTTTGAAGAGATGATTGGTCGAGTTTTAATTTAAATATGTGGCTCTTGAAGGTTGACGGTGCATTTTGCCAGTTTAAAAGTTTTTCAGCAACGCGTTAATAAATTATTGTTACAATTTATAACTGCGCAAACTTTAATAAGCGCCTTAACGTTGTGTTTTGATAATACAGTTGAAACATTTTAAACAATATTTCCTAGTGTAAGAGCTGATGCATATTTTTCAATCTAAAACTGGTAGACAACATTTGAGAGTATACAGGTGTTCCCAGTTAAAAGTAAGTGCTTTAAATAACTCAAAAAATAGTTTGGTTTCCCTGAAAAATGGGCAAAGATCTTATAGAGAGACATCTTTAAGCATATAACCGTATTATTTTTTACTTTTCGGACATCTCCTCACATTTAGCTTCTTAATTTCTCTTAAATAACAAAACCAATATATTTTTCTTTAAATTGATAAACTTTTCAATACGAAACTAAACGATACAAACTGTAGAATTAAATTAAGCTGAAGTTGTTGAGTTTCGATGCGTAATTTCAGGAGTCGTTTTTCTATATTTAAGTTCTGTCTTTCTTCTCTTGTCATTGAAAAAAGTAAACATATTGGGCTGACGATTAAGAAATATTCAAAGTCAAATATAAAGACATCATTTTTTGATTATTTTCAGTTGATGCGTGAATAACTAAATGAAGTTTAATTATTTAAAGTTAGTTAAAGTTTTATTTTTGTAATATAGGCTCTTTGTTCATTAAGTAGTTGTTTCTTATATTTTAGTGGTAAACGAAACAAATTTAAACTTATTTGTAGAACACCCTGTATTTTAAGTAGGTATGTTGAGAATCTTGCACAGTATTAAAATAAATATTACATCAATTCATACATTCATTTCTATACATTAAGAGAACTATTAATATCTCACGTTTTTGTTAAATGATTCCATTGTTCAATTGTATATTAGATATGTTTCAGCATATGTAGCCACAATGAAGTACATTTATATATATATATATAGATATATATATATATATATATATATATATATATATATATAGTAAATATATATATATATTTCTATCAAGTAAGAACGTTGTCCGCGACAATTCATTTTGGTAGTTGCGATTTCTAGCGATTCAACAAAAAATCGATAGTGGGAACCTTTATCTACGACACATTTTAGTAAAAGTATCAGTTTATTCGGAACTTTCGTCAAAATCAAGTAAAATCCAAAAGAGTCACTTCTTTGCGCGCCGGATTTGAGGCAGTCTTTCTTTATTCTCATCCAAAGAGATTTTTGAATTTGAGTTTATAAATGACAATTTCGGTTGGGTATATAAATAATTGGGGTACTTATGATAATATGTAATTTGTTTCAGCCTTAAACCATTGTGGATTTATACTATAAATATTACTGTTTATAAATGTAACCCTTTATATCAGGACTAATAAAAAATTGTGCTTATCTAAAGAATTTTCTCGCACACGTTTAGTATAACGGTCGGGGAAAGTCCAATAATTTTTATGATTTTAAACACGAAAACATACGGTTCGTGGTTTACACACCTGTAAAAATTTTTACCTGTGGTTATAAAACTTAATTTATAATAAGGTTGCTTGAAGAAGTAAAAATAATTTTTTTTCGAAGTTTATGGTAAATATGCTATTATATGTTATTTATACAGCCAGTGAACTTAATACACCGTTTTATTGGCTATATTGAGGATAATAATAAATTTTATTTCATTTGTATATCTATATCCTATTACGAAGTTTTTGAATTTATTTACATGGGCATTACGAGGATGATAAAATTTAAATATTATTCAGTATCGTAATTTTTTCATAGTTACGTAGAAATAATCCACTAGATCTATTCTGTTGTAATAAAACCATAACTCTTATTTGGAGCCCTAGTATACACCCCATTAACTGAAGAAAAAAAGGGTCAGGCTTAAACTGAATAGAGTCCAACGCTTGATTTACTTATGTATCATAGGTACTATGGGAACAACATCTAGCAATGCTTGGCAGTTCTGTTAAACCTATAACTTTTTCTATAGAACATTTAAAGCATTGCAGGTAGCATATCGACTGGCTTACCCGAGGACATCTAAAACATAGAGGCAAGAGGACATCATAGGCTAGAAGAAGTGGAGTACTGACTTATACTTCAGATGAGAAGTGGCAGTCCTTTCTAGAGGATACGAGGCTGGTTTGAAAAGTCCGTGCAAAAATAAAAACTACTTATGTGTTTGGGGTATAACCTTTTTTACTTTTCGACATAGTCTCCTTTTAGGGCTTATACACTTCGTCCAACGATGTTCTAGTTTGTTGATCCCTTCCAAATATGATAGGATTGGTCCAAGTTTGCAAAATATCCATTAGTGTCCCTGCAACCACCTCCTCGTTTGAATAAATCTTTGTCCCGCCAGCCATTTCTTCAAATTGGGAAACAAATAGTAGGTCCGAGGGAGCCAAGTCTGGAGAATAGGGGGGATGTGATGAAAACGAGTTGGAATCCTATTTCCATTTATTTTGCGACCACAACTGCTGAGGTGTTGGTGTGCGTGCGTTGTCGTGATGAAAAAGGACTTTCCTTGTGGGCCAATCGCGGGTGTTTTTCATGCAGGCTCGGTTTTCAAACGGCCCAATAACGATGAATAATATTCTACCTGTAATAGTTTTACCCTTTTCCAGATAGTCGATGAGGATTATCCTTTGCGAATCCCAAAAGACAGTCGCCATAACCTTTCCCGGCCGAAGGAACGGTCTTCGCCTTTTTTTGGTGCAGATTCCCCCTTGGTACCATTGTTTAGATTGTTGTTTGGTCTCAGGCGTATAGTAATGTATCCATGTTTCATCCACAGTGACGAAACGACGCTTTAAGTCCTCCGGATTTCTGCTGGAACAGCTGCAAACCATCCTTGCAACACTTCACACGATTCCGTTTTTGGTCAAGTCGTTATCAACTCGCGGCAACCCATCTTGCGGATAGCTTTCTCATGTCCAAATGTTTATGCAAAATATTATGTACCCGTTCGGTCGAGATGCCCACAGCACTAGCAAATCTCACGTACAACCTTAACTCTTCTGTCATCCATCACCATATCATGGATTTGATCAATGATTTCTGGAGTTCGTAACCTCACAGGCCGTCCAGAGAACGTTCAGCGTCACTTGTGCCCATATGGCCAGTCCGAATAAAATTTTGAAACCACTTATAAACTGTTCTAATAGAAGGTGCAGAGTCCACCATAATGTTGATCAAGCTTCTCTTTTAGTCTCCTGAGGCGTTTTGCCGTTTCATAAAGTAATGTTTTATCACCACACGAAATTCTTTTTCGTCCATTTCTTGAAAAGACACTCGACTTCCTTGATTCCACGAATGCCAAACACAAAGAAAATAGACCAATATGGTCTGAAACTTGGTGTGCGTTCATTCAAGAGATGCTACTAACCTTAAACATGACCTCGATACGCGCCGGTTGGTGCCATCTCTCGGACTTTGCACGGACTTTTCAAACCAGCCTCGTATTAAACAATAAGTCCATAGGGATCTTAGAGGGAGACTAGACCAATGGAACCGGTTTTGTAAAAGACCTGACTGATCTAGCAATTTCAGAAGGATTCCAAAACAGAAAGCAGACGTGGAAATAAGTCCGTATTGCTAACAGACAAAAATCATCAATATATTATATAGTAGAGGTTCAGTCTAGTTTATGTCTGCATATTTGGGCACATAAACATTCAAGGAAATGAGCCAATTTACTGGGCTAAAACAGAGAATTCTAATGAGCCACACAGAACCTGAACATGTTTAGAAATCCCAGGTAATTTAAAACGGTACGACGATATGCTAAACAATAGTTTTGTCAGAGACTAGAATTGACTAGAATGATGCTCAAGGGATAAGATAATAAAGGTGTCTCATAATGAGGAGCTAATCCTGAATATACCAGGTCCTTTATGAAAATTAACAGGAAATATATGGATATAGCGACAGAAATCCTTGTAGAACGCTGCCACCTGAACAAGCCATATATATTTGCATTGAGGTCAAAGTTGCTGTAAACTATAGATGGTGCTTGGAGCAAAGAGAAATAACTTATCATTGAAATATACCGTAAACCATTTAGGTTAGATATACTCATCTAAGATATAGATTAATTATAGACTAGAAGCGGTATTCCAACTTAATTACTGTTCTTTTATAGGGTATGTGAGCCATTCACGACTCTACAACATACCAGATGGATGACGGAACCATAAGACATCTAAAAGGTGTAGAACATTTGAAGTCACAGTGAGATCACACAATTTATCTATTTACCAATTTCCAAGATTATGATATTTCAAATGGAATCGGCGACTTTGAATTTTGTAAATCACTTTTTTTACAAATATCTTTTAATATTAAAATAGGCATTTTTTAAATTTGTTAAAATGTAAATATTACGTAGAATGTATAAGGCAGTTATATTTATTATATTATATTATAATTTTTATGTACAGTTTTTTTTAAACTACAAATTCACACCCGATCAAAGCCATAAAATAAGCCATAACACTATTTAATTTTTTTAAAAGGTTAAATAAGGTAAACATCTAAGATAATATGTAAACGGTCATATAAATAATTCTCCTTCTTATAAGATAAGGTCTTGGTTTATCAGTTTTTAAGCCTA
Organism: Pachyrhynchus sulphureomaculatus; assembly: GCA_019049505.1. Lineage (NCBI taxonomy): Eukaryota > Metazoa > Arthropoda > Insecta > Coleoptera > Curculionidae > Pachyrhynchus > Pachyrhynchus sulphureomaculatus. The sequence continues at coordinate 121,497,795 of CM032455.1, read as the reverse complement.
TTGTAATGTAGATGTCTAGCTTTCGTGCCATCTTTTTGATGGTCTACCGAGAAGCCCCTTCCTTTCTGGTTTTTCATCTTTTGCCCACCTTGCCAATCTATTGGTTGCCATCCTTACTTACGTGATCCCTTCAATTTTGACGTTCTGTTCTTGCGAATTAGAAGATGTGCTAAAATCTTGAATTCTTCTTTTCGTATTCTTATGCTTAGTACCTGGTCTCTTCCCTTTGAGAGTGCGCAGTGTTTTTCATTTTTGTAGCTTCATGAGAGAGTTTTGTTTTAGAGGTTTCCGCTCTTGATTCCGTGCTTACCCGTTAGTACTGATCTTACCACGGTTTTATATATACGCACATCTGCCTGTACATTTCTGGGTTTGGATCGAGTAGCCTATTTCCCAAGACCGGATAGAGGATGAAGGTTTATGGGTGAAATTAGCAACCTACCCATTGTAAAAAGGACACGTGCTAACAAAACTGTTTTAAGCAAACCTCGGCCTTATAAAATTATTATATTAATTAATCAATGTTATTATTTTGTATCAAAAACAACGGTTGGTACCTAGATTTTAAAGAAAAATAAACAGGAAGTTTATAGTAATAAAACTAATAATAATTTTTTTGCCCTTTTCAATAATTTTTCAAAATCTAGTTTTATAATTGTGCTTTCAGAATACTCAGCAAGGGCAAAATATTAGGTCGGAACGGATTAAGGACAACCAAAGAAAAAACAAGGGTACAATGAATTAAAAGAGTAGATCGCCCTCGGCATATCAATATCCGAATAACTTATTCAACTCAACGAACACGAATAAACTACCAAATCGAAGAAATGGCTATGGTATAAGTATCGTTTTTATTCTTGTAAAATTGTCTATATAGGGTGAGTTCAACGATAAAGTAAAGTTCATTATCTCATTTGTTTCGGAAATGACGAAAAAATGTTAAATACAATAGTTTTAGGGATTATTAAGGTGCACAGGTTTAAAATTATTTTTAAATATACAGGGTACTTCAAAAAAGTGTGGCCGATATAACAAATGTTTTTTAATTGGAACATCCTATTTCTAATTTATTTTTAAATTTTGCTTAAAATTTTGTAACTTTTTTTATTAATAATGTTATATACCTAAACTTAGTAGTTCTTCTAATATTTCAATTTTTTAAAAAAAAAATACTAGTTTTGAGTTTTGTAAAAAATGGCCAGTAACGCCATTGTTTTCTGAAGGTGAAATACTCCATAATTGGTACAAGCGTTCTATAAAGATGAAGAAAAGATAAATGTAAAGAAATTTGAGTTAAATGCTACAGGGTGTGTCAGAAATAAATTTATACATTTCGACTATTTTGAAATTAAAAAAATCTCAAATTTTTTAAATGGCACACCCTGTATATTTAGTTATCTTTTCTGGTAGATTTACAAAACCCTCCAAGACCTTTTGTTAAGTATGTCATATACCTATTTTTAACCGTTTTCGATTTATTTTGAATTTTTTCAAGTTTTACCTTGTTTCTAAATACAATTTACGCTATGGTAAAAACACAAACAAATAGTTAATAATAATTTTAATATATGTTTAACTTTATCTAATGATTAATTACTATGACGTAATAGATGTTCAAAAATAAGCTCGTCTACTTGAATACACATGTTTATTCGTTTTACTATATTTTTCCTTCACTTTCCTTAGAATAAAGGGTGTTATTGTCCTGCACGCATCCCGTTATCCTATTTCCGTATCTATTGGTGTTGGTAGGGGGATTCTCATAAACCACGATCTTTAATGTAACCCCACAAAAAGAAGTCTAAAGTCACATGATCAAGGAGGCACTGAATGAATCCATCCCTACCGATTGTGAGTAACGATGGTTTAAAAATTCCGAACATCCTGGTGGTAAGGGCAGGAGCTCCGTTTAAATCCACATTTGTTCCCTCTCAAAGTTATCAACTTCTTCAGAAGATGCTCAATTCCATTGGTAGCATTCTGGTTTACTACTTTCGTTTCGTTTGTACTCAACGCTACCACTACCATCAAACCGTTCCATTAAGCACTGAAAAGATTTTCTAGATGGTATACGTCTATTAGAAACTTAGCTCATAAAAGCCTTACTGCCAAAAGACAATTTTTTCCCGCCTCGCCCAGTATATAAATCCATATCAATTAATTCATTTTTAGAAAAATGCATAACTACTCCCTTAATACGTCACTTACTACAACAAATTAAACTATTTTTACTTGTTTAATAGACATGTCATAATTTAAAAATGCCTACATTTTTTTGTTTTGTCTTGGCAACTCTGATGTTATAGCGTACGTGTATTAAAAAACCCCGGTAAAAATTGAAAAATTCAAAATAAATCGAAAACTATTCGAAATAGGTATATGACATACTTAATAAAAGTTGGAGGGTTTTGTAAAATCTAACAGAAAAAATAATAATATACAGGGTGTGCCATTTAAAAAAATTGAGATTTTTCAATTTAAAATAGTCGAAATGCATAAATTTATTTTGAACACCCTGTAGTATCTAACTCAAATTTCTCTACATATATCTTTTTTTCATCTCTATAAAACGCTCGTTACCAATTATGAGTATTCCACCTTTAGAAACAATGGCGCTACTGGCAATTTTTTACAAAACTGAAAACTAGTATTTTTTTTAAAAAATTGAAATATTAGAAAAACTACTAGGTTTAGGTATATAACATTATTAATAAAAAAGTTATAAAATTCTATGCAAAAATTTAAAAATAAGTTAGAAAATAGGAAGTTCCATTTAAAAAAAAAAACATATGTTATATCGACCACACTTTTCTGAAGTACCCTGTATACTCAAAAATAATTTTAACCTGTGCACCTTAGCATTCCCTAAAACTATTTTATTTAACACTTTTTCGTCACTCCCGAAACAAATGAGATAATGAACTTTACTCTATCGTTGACTCACCCTGTACAGTTTTATGTATAATTTCTCCTGTAAAGCTCCTTTTTAATGTAACTTCTTACAAGTTACAAATGGATAATCAACGAAACTGTCACCGCAGGTTGATAAAATATTCTTTAGGGAATATATCCTGAGCTTGTCGTTCATGATGCTGCGTAAGCAAGAGATGTTATAAATGGTTTTAGAGGTGTATGGAGTGAAAATTAAGCATATTACTGTTTCTCGCAAAATAATAAACTAAAAAACTATCCGAAAATAATACAGAAAATAAATTTTTACCCAAGATCTGACACATAGATACAGAGAAACTTATAAAAACACGCAGAAACTGTGCAAATATGGGACTTTTCTTCATTACTAAATTTAGAAAAAGAAATTAATTTATAGATGCATTCTACATTACTTGAAACCAAAAAAAATATATTTCAGTGCTGATTTTCATTTGTTGTTTGTCGGGAAATTTGAATTTTATGAAGGTTAAAGTCCAAAAGTTACTGTATTTGTTAAAGTATAGAAGACATTTATTTTATTTAGAAATAAATAACGGGTCAAGTGCAAGTTGAACTTGCGCAAGTTAGTGTTCCGTACGTTGATTGCTTTTTAAAATAAAAAAATTGTTACAGAGATATAAAAATGATCAGTGACTTCACAAAATACACCCCAAATGAGTTTTCAACAAAGTTTTACTGAAATCTGATGACCTCAAAATTTTTGTTTTTTTTTTTAAAAATACCAGATAAATTATTAAAGATAATGCACTTGTGATAATTTTCGTTCAATCTACACCCCGTGGAGAATATTCCAGAATTTTTTCAAAAATTTTTTGATAAGTACTTTTCGAGATAAGGTGGGGGGACAGCGATTTTTCGCGATTTTTTAAAAATAATAAAAAGAAAAGTGCGCGCAAGTATTACATTATGTATATATTTTTTACTCGTGTTTTCACAAACTTTCACACCCACACTCGATGACCTAACCTGTAAAAAATTTTTTTTTTTTCACTTCCGATTTCACCCCTCAAAACTAACCCCTTAAGTCAAAATTTAACTCCCAAAGCTACATGGCTACTGATGAGGCCATCAATTCCTATATTATTACCAAATTTCAACTTTCTATGTCAACTAGTTTCGGAGAAACAGACACCGAAGTGATCTTATAAGTATTCCGTACGGGAACACTAAAAAGAAGTTTAGAAAATTGTATTTTATAGTAGTGTGCAAAATTTTAGATCGGTTTGACAAAAATCGTAATGTGTCAATTTTTGACTAATAAAAATATGATCGCAAGGAGACTTATCAGTTCTTAAATTTAAATACATTGATCAGATTTCAGATTGATACAAGACTTTTAAAATTTATTCGTTCATTTTCTACTTCTCTCACAACCAGTAATTAAGAAATTATGATTTTCGTAAAACCACAACTGTGGCACGGCCTTCACGGTTCTTCCCAGCAGATCGTTAATGTAAAAGAGGAAGATAGTGCATCAAAACAATATTTCGAAAACTACTGACTTCTGAACACCATGGACAGCACGTTTGGATTTTGGAATCTTTGGAACAATGACACTACACAACACATATCACCACTACAACAAATATTTTATTTCACCACTCGACTTATGACTAAATACCTGATGATACTAGCCAGGCTAGTATCATCAGGTGCGGGAACTGACTGTTAGTCGTCGCTCAACATGGTTAAACGTGCTTGGTATAGTAATGATAACTATCGTGTGTTATGTATAGATCTTCTAAAAAAGTTTACTTTACATAAGATATTTTTATTTTTTTATAAGTACGAAAACTCTAATATATAACAAAATAAAAATAATGAAAATAAATTATAAATAACTACGAAATAACTAATATTTGTTTATCATCGTAAGAGCCCCTTAAAACCTAATTAAACTTAATTGAGCGAATATTGGGGTAAAACCGAAATAATATTTGATTTCGCAAAAAAAAAGCATCAAAAAATAAATACCACTGTAAACGTTGTTAACAAATCGAGAGAAAAGTAATGAAATTCTTAAAATAGCTCTAAATAAGCTCAAAACGACTAACGAGCTCGTTAAGAAAGTGAATAAAAACAACAATAAAGTAAGGAATTTAAGTTATTTTCCTGTAAGAGCGATACGAGTAAAAAAGCTTCAATTCTGTAAAATATTACATGATAAAATTTTATTTCCTGTATCAAATTCCACTTTTAAAAGTAAGCTCCCCTGCGTTTATTATATATTATATAATTGTATATAGAAACTCGAAAATAGAAGAAATTCTGAAAGAGGGAACAAGTTTGATACACCTAAAAAAAATTAATAAAGAAGGCATCAAATATAAAACTTGTAAATAATGATAACCAAGGGATCGCACAAAATCAAATAGATAAAGGAAGCTACAGAGAAATATTATCAAATACTATATGACTCGAAAACATCGCCACCGTCCGGGAAAGAAGAAGGAAATAGAGTGATAGTAAGAAATGTGGGATCTGAAGAAATTCCCGATGTATCAAAGGATGAAATAAATGAACGCTCTACAACATATGCACAACAAAGAACCATGGGACGATGAAATAACTACAGAAATAATAAAGTATGGAGGAGCAATCGAAAATACAATCTCTTGAAGCTCTATTTAACAGGCGTCTTATAAAAAGTAAAATACCAACAACTTTGGATAAATGCTTTGTTTGTGCTTATTTTTAAAAAAGGGAACAAATTTAAATTGGAGAATTACTGACCCATCAGCCTGTTATCGGTACTATACAAAATACTCATTAGAATTATAACATGTAGATTAAAGAACAAATTAGACAGTTATTAATCACGTGAACAAGCGGGATTTAGACGGGGATATAAAAACCAAAATAATATTTGAACTTTGGCCCTTCTTCAAACAATTAGATTACTAGAGAAAAAGCAAATGAATATAAGGTCACCTTGTGGATAGCAATGGTTGAGCTACGAAAAAAGCATTTGATTCGGTAGAGTTATGGGTAGTCCTTAACGCCTTAAGTAACAGCAGAGCCGATGGAAGCTACAGAACTCATGTTGAATACATATATAAAAATGCCACTTCACAAATAAATAAATAAATAATAAATATTAAAATATGGTCTTTATTTTCAATTATGAAAGAGAAAAAAAAAACATCAAAAACTAAATAAACAAAATGCTACATTAAATTGGAAAATGGCGAAGGTCAGCTGGGAATGTAAGACCACGAAAGTACAAACATTCCCCCTGTTCTTTACCTTAAGCATCCTAATACTAAAGTTTTTAGAATACAATATTTATCTATTAAACTGTGCTAGTATCTTAATAAAACTGTGTAATGTTGTAAGTGTTAGGAAAAAAAGAAAAAAAAGACAAAGAAAAAAAAAAGAATGGCTTATGACACAACTAGAGCAAACAAAAAAAAACCCTGATATAAATTATGCATGAAAAAATAAATAAAATCAAAATTTAAAGAGGAATTCGACAAGGCGACTCAATATCCCCAAAGCTGTTCACGTTGACTCTAAAAAGACATGTTCAAATCGTTAAAGTGGAAAAATAAAGGAATACTAATAGACGGTGAACGATTAAATCACTTAAGGTTCGCAGATGATGTCACTCTTATCGTCAACACAAAACAAGAATTGCTGATGGAATTAAAAAGTCTGGAAAAATAGGTCTAAAAATAAAGTTCACCAAAACCAAATATTCGAACAACGAAAGTGAAGATGACAGCCAGGAACTATTAATAGAAGGTGATAGAATAGGAAAGGTAAAAACGTTTATATATTTAGAACAAAAAATCGAAATATCAAAAAATAACTTGACTTGGATAGAAGAGACTCGTTACCTTAGTATGCGCTTGAAAGGTTACAATCTACATTTGAATTACACATCTCAAGTACAATAAAAACCAGAGTATTTGATCAATATGTACTGCTGGTATTAACATATGGCACTGAAACGTGAGCTCTAAATAAAAGTATGATAAAATAAACTCCAGGTAACCCAGAGAGCAATGGAGAGGAGAATGCTAAATATTAGACTCCAAGATCGTATTCCTACCATCGAGATTCGAAGAAGATCAAAAGTGACAAATGTAATACAACGAATATATATATATTAAGATGGAATTGGGCGGGGCATATTGCAAAGATGAATGATAACATATGGACACGCCGTATAGTTGAATGGAGGCCTTCTTCTTCTTCTCTTCTTATAGTGCCATGTCCATTACTGAAGTTGGGCTGTAACCATGGCGAATTCTTCCCTCTCCTGGGCAATTCTTAATAAAGTGTGGGTATCCAGACCTGTCCAATCTCATATATTTTTCAACCAGGAACATTTTCGACGCCCAACACCTCTTTTCCTTTCAATTTTTCCTTCCATCAACAACCGGAGCAGTGAGTAACGTGGACCCCTGTAAATAGGTCCCAAGTAACGAGTTTTTTGTCATTTAATAAATGACAATAGTTCTCTTTCTCTACCCATTCGACGAAGTACATCTTCATTAGTAAGACGCTCTGTCCAAGAGATCTTCAATATTCTGCGCATGACCCATAATTCGAAATACTCCAAACGATTCATTGATCGTACTCCCAAGGTCCAGGCCTCAACTCCATATAAAAGTACTGGATATATAGACCTTTACAAAACGATAACGAGTATGCAAAGAAAGGGTTGAGTCTGTTAGGAGGTCTCTCATTTGAGAAAAGCCGCTCTAGCCATTTCAATGCGAACTCGTACCTCAACTTCAGGATTCAAATCATTAGTTACCCAACACCCTAGGTATTTAAATTTGCTTACTTGTTCTATCAACTGATCGTAAACACGAATATCTGCTTGCAACCCGGATGTTCTTGAAATGACCATTACTTTCGATTTATTAACGTTTGTTTTCATGCCTAAAATATCGCCTACCCTAGATATATTGTTCATAAGACGCTGAAGTCCATCCGCTGTATCTGCTATAATAACGGTATCATCAGCGTACCTTAGGTTGTTAATGATTTTGCCATTAACTTTGATACCATCTGTGGCATTTTCTAAGGCCTTCTGGAATACGTGCTCAGAGTATAGATTAAACAGGAGCGGGGAAAGAACACATCCCTGACGAATACCTCTTTTTATTCCTCTTTCCTCAGTCTCTCTGCTATTTACTCGTATTGTCGCCACCTGATCCCAATATAAGTGAGTAATGAATCTGATGTCATTTTCGTTTAAAGCCCATATTTTGAAGCATTTGTATTAATTGTGGATGCTTGACTCGGTCAAATGCTTTTTCGTAGTCGATAAAACACAAGTAAACGTTCTTACTTTGATCTCTACATTTCTGTAAAAATACACTCAGCCCCAAAAAGTGCTTCTCGAGTTCCAAATCCTTGTCTAAATCCGAATTGCTCTTCGCTAACTGCTTGCTCGCATTTATTGCGTATTCTATGGTGAATGATCTTAAGCATTACTTTCAAAGCGTGGCTCATTAGGCTTATAAGACGGTACTGTTCGCATTTGTTCGCATTTGGCTTTTTAGGTAATGGTATGAACACAGACTCAAGCCAATCCTTTGGTATAGTTCCTGTAAAGTAGATGGAATTTATGCAGCTGCACAAAATAGAAATATTTTCTTCTCCATCTCCGCATAAAGATTATCAGGTCCAGGAGCCTTTCCAGTTTTTGCATGTTCTATTGCATCCCTAACTTCTCCTGGGAGTATATTTAAAGAAATTCCGTCCGTAATGAGTTCTGGCAATTCTCTGTCGTCATCAAGGGTATTTTTAATGTATCGAGCCCATTCTTCTTATAGCTCTTTTTGTTCGGTTAATATCTGAATATTACCGTTTATTAAATATGTTGGTGTTCGTGTACTGTTTTGACCGGTAACTTCTTTAACTTTTTTACACATACTGAAATAGTCATGCTTTAGCTGTAATTCTTCCATTTCCTTACATTATTCTTCCATCCACTTTTCTTTAGCCTTTCTTATAAGCTTTCGAATCTGTTTACTGATGATTATATTTAGTTTTGTTATTGTTTTTTATACCGTCTTCTTTCATCCATAAGTCCCCATACTTCCTGGGTCATCCACTCTCTTTTCGCGGTCTTTGTTGGCATATTAAGTTTTTCGTTTTGAACTTTGACACAGATATTTTTAAATGACTCTAATGTGGCTTCGACTGATAGCAAGTGGCCTACTGAAATTGTTTGACTTAGTTCTTGGTTGAGTGTTTCGGATACTTGCGATCGAATTTCTGAGTTCCTCAGCAGTCGAAAGTTGGGCCTTACATTTTTTGCAGTTTCAATATGCTTCAGTTTGATGTTAATTATGCCGGTCCGAAGGATATGGTCAGACTCGATATCGGCTCCAGGATATGTTTGAACTCCCCGACCCCCTTCCCTATAGCAGTTATTTACCAATATGTAAATATACTAAGATGGAATTGAGCGGGGCATATCGCAAAAATGAATGATAACAGATGGGCACGCCGTATAGTTGAATGGAGGCCTAGAGAACACAAAAGATGCAGAGGTAGACCACAGAAAAGATGGACGGATGATATAAAAAAAATTAGTGGGACCCGATTGGATGCAAAAAGCAAACAACAAAGTTCATTGGAGACAACTTAGGGGGGCTTATATCCGACTATGGATGGAATAAGCTTATGATGATAATAATGATACTCGCATCATGCATATATTCTCTTTATTCACAGGTTAGCTAGTTTGATTTAAATGAAATAAATTTAAAGTGATTGTAAACTTATTAAATTTTAAATTAATCCGTAGACCCAACGTGTGAATGGCCCTATCATTGTTCTTAAAAATTGGGACGGTGAATTAGCACTAGTTTATGGTAGTTTTTTTTAACTTATCTTGGAGAAAACGGAGATTTTTCACTGGTGGAAATGTTTTCGAATTTAGCTGATACATAAAAAAAAGTAAAATGAGTCTACTTCTTAATGTGCCTCATCCGTTTCGGACATTGGCGATTATCATGGCGATTCTCACTTTGTTTGCGGCTATGCGAAAGAGTTTAATTGAGCTGAGTCCGAACCAGCCATGCAAGTTCTTTATCCAAGAGAGGCGTCGTCTACCTGGACCTTTCTTAGCCTCACGTTTGCCCTGGAGTATGAGCTGCAGTCAATATTTTTTCATGCCTCATGATATGACTCAGGTATTCTAATTTGCGCTTTTTCAAGGCACAGATCGATCCCAGATCTCTACGTAATCTTCATTTGTTATATGTTTTATCAAAGGAATTTTCAGTATGCGACGGTACAGCCACATTTCAAAAGCGTTAATTATTTTTAGTGTAGTTTCATTGACAGTCTACGCTTCAGTCCCGTACAGTAGAACAGAGAACACATATTACTCCAACATTTGGATTTTTGATAGTAGACTAAGATTTTTGGCAATGAAAAATTATTTCATTTATAGAAATGCGACTCTGGCCGTTTTCAATTCGGTATTTAATCTTCGCTCTGTAATCCGATGTATCGTAGATGGTCGTATCCAAATAATTAAATGTCGGCACCCTTTCAACTCTTCCGCCTTCCACTGTCAAGGATCTTAGTTCGGTGTCTGGTTTCTTGAACATTACCATGTATTTGGTTTTCGAAACATTTAGACAAGGCCATGTTGTTATGAATATCGATGGATTCTTGCAACTAAATTTTGTAAGAACCAGCCACAATAGCAGTCTCGTCTGCATATCTGACATTATTGATATATTCTCCATTGACTTATTCCACTCTGTCCACGCATCCCTGACATACTCCTCGATAAATTTCGACCTCACCGGATTTTTTTTATGGGGTCTAGCACACGTGCTACGGGGAAGTCTCTAAAGCGCTCCAGGAGCGGCATGTGTGTAGAAAAAGCGATTCACGTTGTTCTTGAATCGCTGTGATGTACTGTGTGACTGGATGTACTAACTAAAATGAGCCTTACTTTCAGTAATATCAAAGGTTAAAGACAAGTTATGGATTAGCATATATTAAAGTATCTGCAAATATTTAGTTTGAGCTTAAGGTCCAATGGTCAATTTTATCGACTTTTTTAAGCAAGTCTAACTTAAATTAAGGGCTTGTTTTAGATTAAAATACTAATACTGGTTGCTATGCAGTTTTTGGTAGGTTTAGCAATTGCATCAGTGATATTTTTAGTTTTTGTTTGCCTAATGTGAGATTTTCTGTAATCGTGAAAGAGAAAAACTTACTAACGAACATTTCTCAAGAGGACAAAAACTCCTTGACTAACAGAATTCCAAAATAATCGATGAAATAAAAATAACACAGCTGCATTACAAAATAATAACACTAAAAAAGGAAATATTTTAAACTCCTGTTATTTTTAACATTCTCTCAACTACCAGGTAGTTTCTTCTACAGAAAATAACTGCAAAATAGCTTCCAATGATCTATAAAGCTTAAATTCAACCATGGATGTGCGCTACTTTTTGGAGTTCTTATTCCTAATATACTCTGCATTTGCTAAATTATATTCAGGCTGTTTACCTGATTACTGACCCGAAACTCTGCAGGTAACCTTATTCTCTAATCAGAAGCCCTTCTACTGAAAAGAAGTTTTCGGTTGACGTGGCTTGCTTGATTTTTCCCACAACGGTGCATGCTGAGAATACACAGCATAATAATACAGCACATCTATGTTAGGTTGAGAAATGAAAACCATAGAAGTTGCCTCAAACTAACCTGTAGCGGTACGAGACCAACGTGAATCGCTACTTCTGCTTATGTATCTCTTCTATCGCGATTCGGAGGTCTCCCTAGGGCTTGTGCTCTGCATATCAAAAAATGAAGAAAGTAACATCTTTTTTACCATACTTAATAGGATATAAAGTTCAGCATACCGAGTCTTCATATAAAAAGTTTCCATTATTTAAATTCACCAAGCAGTGTAAATAAATGGTCTTCCATTTGGGACGAACTGTCAGCGTCAAAACATTCAGTAAAGTCAACATTTTCATCATGGTGAAGTACCCGAACGAACAACGTTTACAAATAATTAAAATTTACTACCAAAATTTGGAGTCGGTGACTGCAACTTTAAGAGCGTTAAAGCCAATTTTTGGTCGTAATTCTCGTCCCAGTAGACAAGCAACTTATAGTCTAGTGAAAAAATTTGAGTTAACATATTCGCTGCTGGATGTTCCCGTGCCAGTGAGACAACGGGTTGGTCGAAGTCGCCAGAATATTGCTGCCGTTCAAGCGTCCATCTCAAACGAACCAAAACAGTGGATTTAACGGCGTTCTCAAGAATTGGGCATCGCTCAGACACACTATGGCGAATTTTGCGAAAGGATCTTGGCCTGCACCCTTATAAGTTAAAGTTAACTCAAGAACTAAAGCCACTCGATCATATGAAGCGACGTACGTTCTCGAATTGGGCTCTAGAAATGTGGGAAGAAGATGACCAATTTCATCGTAAAATCATCTTTAGTGATGAAGCGCATTTTTGGATAAACGGCTTCGTCAACAAACAGAATATGCGTTATTGGTCCGGTGAAAACCCTCATGTGCTTGAAGAAACATCACTTCATCCACAAAAAATTACTGTTTGGTGCGGTTTTCATGCCGGTGGTGTCATTGGGCCGTTCTTTTTCGTTGATGAAAATAACCGTCACGTTACAGTCAATGGAGATCGCTACAGAGGCATGTTGCAACGTTATTTCTTTGATCAATTGCATGGGCTAGACATTAATGATATGCGGTTTCAACAAGACGGCGCCACAAGCCACACAGCGGGTGTAACAATCGACTTACTGCAATCTAAATTCGGTGAACGTGTTATATCGAGAAATGGTCCCGTCGAATGGCCGCCTAGATCGTGTGATTTAACACCTCTAGACTTCTCTTTATAGGGGTACGTTAAATCATTGGTCTATGCTAACAAGCCTGCGTCGTTAGAGGAGCTCAGAGCCAATATTGAAAGAGAGATAGCGGCCGTTTCCGTCGAATTGTGTGGCCGAGTCATCGAAAATTGGGTTCAACGAATCGACCGCTGCAAACGTGCCCCGTGGTGGACATATGAATGAAGTCGAATTCCATACATACATGTTTTGATTGTACTTCAAGCCGATAGTAAAATTTTCGAAATGTCTCAAAAGGGTTGCGTTTTATTTAAAAAAAAAGTTGTCAAGTCCTTAATGGAAGACCCGACACGAAAAAAAAAAAAATTTTAAAGAAATTAAATGCAAAAAAATAGTTTATAATTATGGCTATAATAAAAATGATAACAATGCTAGCCGTACTACATTAGGCTAAAATATTTTCTTTCATTTTTAGTGTTCCGTACGGAACACTTATAAGATCACTTCGGTGTCTGTCTGTCTGTCTGTCTGTCTATCTGTCTGTCTGTCTGTCACACCCGATTTTCTCCGAAACTATTTGACATAGAAAGGTGAAATTTGGTAATAATATAGGAATTGATGGCCTCATCAGAGCCATGTAGTTTTGAGAATTAAATTTTGATTTAAGGGGTTAGTTTTGGGGGGTGAAGTCGGGAGTGAAGAAAAATTTTTTTTACTAGGTCATCGAGTGTGGTGTCAAATGAAAGCTTGTGAAAACACGAGTAAAAAATATATATATAATATTATACTTGCGCGCACTTTTTTTTGTATTATTTTTAAAAATTCGAGAAAAATCGCAGTCTCGGGCCTTATCTCGAAAAGCACTTATCAAAAAATTTCAAAAAATTTCGAAAAAATTCTGGAATATTCTCCACGGGGTGTAGATTGAACGAAAATTATCACGAGTGCATTACCTTTAATAATTTATATGGTACACAAAAAAAAAAAAATTTCAAGGTCATCAGATTTCAGTAAAGATTGGAAACAAACTTTGTTGAAAACTCATTTGGGGTGTGTTTTGTGAAGTCACTGATCATTTTATACCACCGTAACATAAATTTTGACTTAAGGGGTTCGTTTTGAGGGATGAAATCGAAAGTGAAAAAAATTTTTTTTTACTAGGTCATCGAGTGTGGTGTCAAATGAAAGCTTGTGAAAAAACAAGTAAAATATATATATATATATATATATATATATATATATATATATATATATATATACATATATATATATATATATATATATATATATATATATATATATATATATATATATATATATATATAATATATATATATATATATGTATATATATATATATATATATATAAATGTAATACTTGCGCACACTTTTCTTCGTATTACTTTTAAAAAATCGCTGTCCCCTACCTTATCTCGAAAAGTACTGATCAAAAAATTTTGAAAAAACTCTGGAATATTCTCCACGAGGTATAGATTGAACGAAAATTATCACGAGTGCATTACCTTTAATAATTTATTTGGTATATAAAAAAAAAAACAAAATTTCAGGGTCACCAGTTTTCAGTAAAGATTGGAAACAAACTTTGTTGAAAACTCATTTGGGGTGAAGTCACTGATCATTTTATACCACCCTAATAAAATTTTTTATTTTAAAAACAATCTACGTTCGGAACACTAATTGTGCAAGTTCAACTAGCACTTGACCGGTTTTTTTTTCTATTATAAAATTTAATAATATCAAAGAAAATTCTTAACAAAAAAGGTGAAAATACCAAATAACCGACAATTAAGTTTGCTATTCTGGTGTTTATAAACACAAATAAGTAGTAAATATAAAAGAAAAACCCTGAGATACCTTTTCTCAGATTGGATACTTTTCAATAAAGCTGTCTCATGTTATACTACTTATAACTATAAAAACTCTTGTCAACATGGCTCTTCTGGGACCAGTAACATAAAGAACGATATACTTTTAGATTATGATAAGCTTCATGGGATCCACAACAAAAATAATCTATAAGAAAATTCTAAACAGAACATATGAAAAGAATTGGATCCTCCATTTTTGGGGATAATAAAAAGGGCAATAAAGAAGGGCCAGGCGTGGCAACTAAGGCTATTAATCTTTGAGGGATAAATTTTTTATCCAAGATCGGACTGTGCGAAATAATACGTGAGGTAATTTTCTCTTTCGTTTTATTGGTAGGGAGCTGTAATAGTGAAAGTCATAAGGCATTTATTTTTTTATGACGTTATGATTTTATTTTTCGTGGTTTTTCGCTTTATCTGTGAGTTCTTTGTGATAAAATTGCCGATACTATAGAAAAAAAAAATCGGTCAAGTGCAAGTTGAACTTGCATAATTAGTGTTCCGTACGTTGATTGTTTTTAAAATAAAAAATTTTGTTAGGGTGGTATAAAATGATCAGTGAGTTCACAAAACACACCCCAAATGAGTTTTCAACAAAGTTTGTTTCCAATCTTCACTGAAAACTGGTGACCTTGAAATTTTGGTTCTTTTCTATACCAGATAAATTATTAAAGGTAATGATAATTTTCGTTCAATCTATACCCCGTGGAGAATATTCCAGGATTTTTTCAAAATTTTTTGATCAGTACTTTTCGAGATAAGGTAGGGGACAGCGAGTTTTCACGATTTTTTTAAAAGTAATACGAAGAAAAGTGTGTGCAAGTATTACATTATATATATATTTTTTACTCGTGTTTTCACAAGCTTTCATTTGACACCACACTCGACCTAGTAAAAAAAATTTTTTTTTCATTAGAAAGTATCCAAAATTTATATTTATGTGGTTTTATAACAGTGCATAATGTACAACGTCGCAGTGATCGGAAGGGCAAACTTACGCAAATTTCTGTGAGCCTTCCTATTTACACAAAGTTCAAATAAAGACGAGGATGTTAACGTCGATATTTCTGTATGCTGCAAAATATTTGTCGCTATACATGGAATGGCAAAATCTAAACTTGAAAATCTTTGACGTTCTTTGAAAACTACTGGAACAGAATGTAAAGATCAAAGGGGAAAAAATTCATCAATTCAAAAACTAATGCACGTAGCTATTTTGTCAAGGATGAATAACCATAAAAAAAGCTATAATGGCTGAAAAAATTATTAAGAAAAAATTACTTAAATCTCCTAATTATATATATTTCTTTTATGGGCGTAGCACACGCGCTGCAGGGAAATACCTAAAGCCCTACAGGAGCGACGCATGTGAGGAAAAAGAGATTCACGTTGATCTTGAATCTTTGTAAATTGTGCTTGGTAGGAATCATAGTTCAGGGCAAATCAGTTCAAAGGGATGAGGTTCTCCATATAAAAGACTGCTTGAAAAGGGTTGTACAAGGAGTAATATGCTGAGAGGAATTAGGCGAACACTTCCATGAAAATACTTGTAGAATAGACTCAAGGCGACAATCGTTCCTCGATGTTCCAAGGAATCAAGGTTGCTGGTGAGTTCTGAGTCTCCAATCAGACGAACAGCTCTCCTCTGAATAGAATCCAGCAAATGCAGGAAATATTTGAGGATAGCGCCCCAAACGTGAGAGCAGTATTCCATCTTTGGTCAAATTTTTGTACAAAATTAACAGTTGTTGTGGAACGTAAAGCTTTCTAGTTTAAAAATAATATCCTAGCTTTTGAGAATCTCTTTTTGCTATGTTCATGTTCATGCCAAGACATATTTGTTTCAAAATTAACAGCCAATAAATAGAGTGATGATGCTAGAGGACTGAAGTGTCCCGACATAGCTATGTCAGATTCAGCAACTTCACCTTTTTTAGAAAAAAAATCTGCCCCTTCTGTTTTTGCACCGTTAAATTTTACTGGGTTACTGTCATTTCACGATAAGATTTCCTCCAGGTCTTTGTTAAGTTGAGCAACTTCCTGTTGTCTGCGGATATTTGTATGAGAAGCGGATGTTTCAGCATTTAAACCGAATGAGGAGATAAGCGTACTGTCATCTCTGCAAATCTGTAGATTTGTTTTATGGTCCTTTCCATCCGATCGTTAATGTAAATGAGAAAGATTGTAGGAGACGGTATGGAGCCACACCATATATATATATATATATATATATATATATATATATATATATATATATATATATATATATATATGTATATAATATATATTTTTTAAAGTTATTCTATTAGGACAATCCCTGTTTTTGCTTGAACCCTTCAAATGATGCTCGAACGCCTATAAAGTTTTCTTTTATTGCTTAGGTTTCACAATATTATTATCGAAGAAAATAAGTTTAGTGAACTGGCAATGTTCTGGATCCAATTTTATTTTCAGGTTATACATCTAGTTTTATTAAAACTTTAAAGTTCTTTCATTTATATGCAGAAAATATCAAACTTGTGTTTCATTTTTGCTATCTGAAACCATATCAGTTGATGAAAAATTAACGGAACCTGGGAAAAGCTGCACGATACCTCTAAAAGGCCTCTGCTTAAACTAACTCCCAATAAAAAAAACCGGTCAAGTGCAAGTTGAACTTGCTCAATTAGTATTACGTACGTTGATTGCTTTTAAAATAAAAAATTTTGTTACAGTGGTATAAAGTGATCAGTGACTTCACAAAACACACCTCAAATGAGTGTTTTTAAAAAAGTTTGTCTCCAATCTTTACTGAAATCTGATGACCTTAAAAGTTTATATATATATATATATATATATATATATATATATATATATATATATATATATATATATATCAGATAAATTATTAAAGGTAATGCACTCGTGATAATTTTCGTTCAATCTACACACCATGGAGAATATTCCAAATTTTTTCAAAATTTTCTGATAAGTACTTTTCGAGATAAGGCCGGGGGACAGCGATTTTTTCGCGATTTTTGAAAAATTAATACAAAGAAAAGTGCGCGCAAGTATTACATTATATATATTTGTTTTTACTCGTGTTTTCACAAGCTTTCATTTGACAACACACTCGATAATCTAGTAAATTTTTTTTCACTTCCGATTTCACCCCCCCCAAAACTAACCCCTTAAGTCAAAATTTAACTCTCAAAACTACATGGCTCCTATATTATTACCAAATTTTAACTTTCTAGGTCAAATAGTTTCGGAGAAAATCGGGTGTGACAGACTGACAGACAGACAGACAGACAGACACCGAAGTCATTTTATAAGTGTTCCGTACGGAACACTAAAAATGGGCCACCAATTTTGCAGTGATAATTTAAGTGTTATTAATCGCCTTGAAATAAGTAGTTTTAATATTAAATTTCTACTCAACAATATAGTCAGAAATGTAAGACTTTTACCTGATATTAAAGTTGTTTTTAAAAATCAAGTTAGATCCAAACTAACCTCAGCATATAAGACCTTAGAAAATCTTTATTACGTACGTCACTATTTAAATTCTTACCTAAAAGAAGTGCTATTAAATTTACTAGCACTTTCTTTGTCTAATTACTATGATAATGTTTATTTTTTCTGTTCATACAGCTTGAATTCTGAGAGTTGAAAAATTCCTGCTTACAGTTTATTTTTGATATCTTTCGTAGATAAACACTACCACATAAATTCAAGGAGTTCAAAGGTTAGCTTGATTGTTCGAACGACGGGTACTATATATGTCAAGTATTGTTCATGAAGTAGCTAAGTACAAATATCCGCTCTTTCTAATTCACCAACATACGTTCATATATATTTTAGGGCCGATTAAAAGTAAAATAGTATTTTATTTAAAATTAAGTAGAAACGTTCCCTCTTTCTAATTCACCAACATACGTTCAGATATATTTTAGGACCGATTAAAAGGAAAACAGTATTTTATTTAAAATTAAGGCATAGTAATTTCTACTTCTTTTATTAATACGATTTAAGAAATAAAGTGAATACTTAAAAGGAATTTTTGATTTAATATATCTTTACTTAATTGCTCAAGGGTCATGGAGCCTACTTAAATCCAAAAGGAGCAGATTACACAAAGAATATATATAAAAAATAAATGGATATATCATTTGCAGGAAATATAAAAAAGGCAATAAAAAAGGATCAAGCTGGCAGCTTAGGCCCTTGTCAGGGTAAATTTTTAGCTTACTTCCGACTGTCCAAATACAATTTCATTTTTTCATATTATTGGTAGACAGCTGTAACGGCGTAAGCAATATCACGGTTATTTTTAATAGCAATAGGGGTAAATGAAATTCTATTTTTAAGTTATTACTGTGGTATCTAAACAAAAAAAGTATTTGCTAGTTTTGAGAACTTAGATGGTTATATAACCAGTTGTATTTTTATTGAATGAAGCCTGAAAACCTGCAAGATATTTTTGTAGTTTAAGTATCATCACACCGTGCTTCTCAGCTATTGCAGTAATATTTTTGGATTAAGCCAAGATCTACATGTACTACATATAGGATAGTTTATAAATTAAAATGGATGACTTTCCGACTCAACTGGAGACACACCTAATACTTATTTTTATTAAATGTAAACACAATTAAAAACTTTATAAATCGCTGAGCTCTATGATTTTAAAAAATAGTAGGCAGACATTGACATAGTTGAAATTTACACCAGAATGCCTAAATAAGAGAGGGAATATCTTTTAAAAGTGAATTGAAGAGAGATGATACACCCATCGATAAAATGTCAAAGTCAATACCATTTGTTTACTTCTTTATTTTTTTGGAATATGCAAAAAGTGCCCTAAATGTTCTCTTAATATTGTAGAACCGTAGTGACAATTAGTTCTTTTTTATAGTTGGCTTAATTAAACAAAAACAGTGATATTTTTATGCTACGTTTGCCACATCCTTTTTCTAACTTATATGTGATGTCGTTAATGTATTTTTTACAATGAAATTTGTAACTGTTAACAAGTTGTTTGTTACCTATTTTGAAGTATGCGAATAATGAAATAGATTGCAATAGCAAAATAGATATCGGTAAGTAGTTTTCCATTCACCGTCATACAGACAGAGATCGCAATATTTTCGAGTTAAAAATATCAATTTAAATTAGTAGTGTTATTATCGAGAGCTGCTATTTATCAATATTTTTCTTCAATTGCTTTTATTGTATATCAGTTTTAATATATTAAGCGATTTTTATAGCACCCTGTATAGTTAGGTTTGTATTCGTTTCCTGAAGTAACACTCAACTAACTTATTCATGGCTTCCTTGAACCTTTTCTCTATTTTATAGCCTATTTTCTCTCTCTCTCTTTGAGATAGGGATTCTTAGGCGATTGAAGTAAAAGGCTACATTGTATTCCTTACCCAATTTTAGCGGTATTCTTGTTTTTACCCGAATTGGTGACTTTTACAACTAATTTTCAGAATATTTTTTGTATTTCGTGGATGCTAGAAGTCGTATTTATTAGTATTTTTTGTGTTAAATATTAATAATAAAACAAGTGTTAACACTTCACATAATTTTTCATATTTTAGACAATATGGAGCTTTATTTAACGTTACTGACCATGAATTAATAAAAATATTTAAGAATATTAGAGAACTTTACCCCCTCTCTAAAGGTTTTAGGCTTATAAAATACATTTTGTTTTTTTATTTAAAAGCAAAAACAACTTTAGTTAATTATTAACCGGTTTATTAAATTAAATTAACAGTGAAAAGTATAGTATATTATTCAATGTAACTCATTTTTCAACTTAACAAAGACCTGGAAGAAATTCTACCTTGGGGTGACAGTAACCAAGTAGAATTTGATACTGCAAAGACCCTGGCAGCTTTTTTTTACAGAAGTTAACTTTGCAAAACCCTACATAGTTATGTCGGAGGGGACTCCATTTCTCTATCACCCTCACGTAATTTGCTGGGCGTTAATTTGGGAGCACATATGTTGTAAGTTTAGCAAAGAGAGCTTTTCAAAAGCTGCCACCTTAGTTTCAATTTCTTACTGTAAAATGTAATAGGTAAAAATAATTTATAATGTCTGAAACGAAGTGTTCCAAATAGCTGCAATAAATTTCTTTTTATCGAAACTTCATCATTCAGAAATTTTACTAATTTTTTACCAAAGCCAAAAGTTCTTCTTCTAGCTTATTCTAAGGTCTATATATTTTATTTTTAAATACAAACTGTAGGATATTTTTCTGTACATAATATTTTTAGGGAATAAAGCATTAAGTTAGGGTTGCTTTATAGTATTTAAAACACCTAAATAAAGTACGTTTATAGTTCATTGTCCAGTTGCCACCATTTTTTTAGAGCAACAATGTTTGTAAAACCTATCATTTCCTATTTTAGTATAGACAAAAATAATTATTAAACATTAAATAAGTGGTGCCCAACTTAAAAAAAAACAGCATACTCAGCAGTGTTCTAAATAGCTAAAATTCACTTTTTCTGACTTAAGAGCAAACTGTTCTCTCAGGTAATTAAATGAGACAAGATTGTGCCACAATTTTAGGCAAAAAAAATTTGAACAAAAATGAATAGCTAATGGATTAAATGGTTTTAGCAGTTTTAACTTCTCGATCTTCTATAAAATATTTAGGATGGAATTTAAATCCGCTACTTTTTGCCATTTTTCTATGATTTCCTTATTTAATTTTTTTAGTGTTTCATGTGGAACACTTATGAGATCACTTCGGTGTCCGTCTGTCCGTCTATCTGTCACATCCGATTTTCTCCGAAACTGTTTGACGTAGTAAGTTGCAATTTGGCATAAATATAGGAATTGATGGGCCAATCAAAGCTCTGTTGTTTTAAAAATTAAATTTTGGCTTAAGGGGTTAGTTTTGGGGGGGTAATATCAGAAGCGAAAAAAAAATATATTAGGTCATTGAGTGTGATGTCAAATGGAAGCTTGTGAAAATACGTTTTCAAAAGTATATATGATGTAATACTTGCGCACACTTGTCTTTGTATTATTTTTAAAAAATGCCCAAAAATCCCTCTCCCCCCACTATCTCGAAAAGTACGGATCAAAATATTTTGAAAAACTTCTGGAATAGTCTTCATAAAGTGTAGATTGAGCGAAATTTATCACGGGTGCATTAAGCCTAATAATTTATTTAAAAACAAAAACTAATTGGTTTGATAATATGGTGGAGGTTCTTTTAATATACTTTTCAATACACATACTGGTGGCCAACGGAGAGGTAGGGACAAAATAATTTTATCTTATTTGTTTATAATTAAACAAATATTTAGGTAGTAAATATTTGTTTTACACTTTTACTACTAGATTCTAGATTGAGCTAGATTGATTTATTGGCTATTAGGTAGCTAAGATGCTATAACTATTATTGACCAAAAGAAAACAAGAAAATACATATTGGATCTTAAGATATAAACATGTCAAGAACTTTTTGTCCTATTCTGGTTGGTCTGAGTAGCTTTCTGAGTCGGTATCTGACTAGTCAGTAATCTGGGTTCTTAAATCTTTTATTGAAAACTTATTTGGTGTTTGTTTTGTGAAGTCACTGATCATTTCATACCTCCGTAACAAAAATTTTTTACGGTACGGAACAGTGATTGCTCAATTCTAACTTGCACTTGAACAGTTTTTTAGTTACTTATTATTTTAAAAAAAAACATCATTATTCTTTAATGTACCTTTAACTAAGGAGTAACAATCGTAATTGAAATTTTTGAATAAAAATCATGTATATCTTCCAAGAAAAATAAATAAATAAAACACACGTAGAACTGGACATATTATCTTTACCACGGATAAATTTTATATTCGCCCGTCTGTATCTAGCACATAGTACTCAGCTCTAAGTAAACAGGCGACTGGGAGTGAGCTACCATATTGCTTCAGATAGAGACAGAACAAATAAAATATAGAGAACGAGAGCTCTCTATTTAAATAAAAAACAATGGACATATCATTGACACCATAAAAAATGATCGCGGTATTACTGACACTATTACGCCTCCTAACGAATAAAGTCGGCCAATAAAATAACATCGCGTATAATTTCGGACAGTCTGAGGCTGGACAAAAATTTATTCTGAAAAGAATGATAACCTTAAGTGTCAGTCTACTCCCCTTTATAGCTATTTTTATTATATCCCTAAAATGGTATATCCACTTCTTTCGAGTCATTTTGTTAAGAATTTTCTTTTGAATTTTTTTGGTCCGGATTTCTTGAAGCTTATAACAACACCCTATCTTGGCTTTTTATGTCGTGGTATTTTAAGAAGTTAATCGAAAAAGTTATGTGCAATATGTTTATGGAAACAGAGGAGAATATAAACCAATTACATTTTTTCATTTTGTAATTTAAGAAATAAACAGTTTAATAATGATTTATGATATTAATAACATTGGTAAACAAAACTGTAACTTTGTCGTGCCACATAGACTTTTATGATATTTTTTACTTTAATAGGTGGTTGGCAGTAAAAATAAACATTAAAAAAAATCTGTTAACCAAGAATTTTATTATCTTAAGTAATTTAAAATATTTCAAAAAGCAATAACCTTCTAAACCAAAAATGTAAAAAAGTTTTATTATAAAGTTACGATCTAAGATTTTCTAGCAAATTTAGATCCTGGTTGGTCCCTTTTGATTGTCCAGCAGCAATCTGCCAACTTATTTGGGTTTCATTTGCCGTGGTAACTTTTTTCCATCTTAGAAATGTCCTGATGGAACCTTTCTCCGTGTTCATCGCTCACAGCCCCCAAATTCTGAGGAAAAAAATCCAGGTGTGAGTCTAAAAAATGAATCTCGAGTGACATGTTGCAACCCAATGCTTGATAAGCCAACAATAGCTCGCTAACCAACTCACTGCAGCTCTCTCTCTTATGGTTGCCCAAAAAATTTGCAATAACATTCTTAAAAGGTTTCCATGCTGGTTTTTCTAAATCGCTCAATTTTTCTTCGAATACCGGATCTTTTATTAACTCCCTGATTTGAGGTCCTACGAAAATATCCTCTTTTATCTTTGCATCACTTATTTTGGGGAATTTTTCTTTTAGATACAAAAATCCACTCCCATTGCGATCCATTGCCTTTACAAAATTTTTGACCAGGTCTAATTTGATATGCAATGGTGGAAGAAATACTTCAGATGACTCTACAAGGGGTAAATACTTCACATTTTTTTGTCCAGGAATTAAGGATGCACGCGTAGGCCATATTTTTTTATTATAGTGGTTTGTTCTGTCTCGACTGTCCCATTCACATAAAAAGCAGCAGAATTTAGTATAACCCAGCTGAAGTCCGAGTAATAGGGCAACAACTTTTAAATCGCCACAGATTTTGAAAGAATTTGTACTGTACTTGATTTTTTCAAGTAATAACTTCATGTTTTCATAAGTTTCTTTCATATCACATGGGCCAGAGGTAGAGAAGGAAGTATATTTCCGTTATGCAGTAACACTGCTTTTAGACTTGTTTTAGAAGAGTCAATGAATAAACGCCACTGGGAGGGATCAAAATCGATTTTCAAAATCTTCATAATCCCATTTATATCATTACAATACACCAAGTCCCCGTCTGGAGAAAAGTATGATCTGAAGTGTTGATCACGATTTCGAAAATAGCTGATTTTAGTTTCTTGATGTAGCAAATTCCATCCTTTAAATCGAGATCCTAATAGTTCTGACTGCTTTTTTGACAAATTTAAATCACGAGCCAAATCGTTTAGGTCTCCTTGAGTTATCGAGTGTGGCTTGGTTAGAATTTCTTCAAACTCAGAGTCATCGTTCCCATCAACACATTGGCTTGAAGTGGAAGAATGTGTATCGTAAATCTCAACGGACGCAGATGCAACTGGTATAGGCAAATTTTCACTACGAGGAATTGGTCTCATGGCTGAAGGTAAATTAGGGTAAATAACTGTGTGTTTTTTCTTGAAATTTACGTCAGTAAGACAAAAATAGCAGTCCGAAATGTGGTTCGGTCCAAATCATGGGTACAGCAAACAGCATATGACGGGAACCTTTCTTCCAATCGGTTAAATTCTTCACACACGTTATGCAACAAATATGAGGGGCCCAGGATTTGTCTTAATGGGCCACAGCGAAACCAAAATACCGGTGATAACTCTCCAAGACTAGTTTTGTGAAATTTCGTCTTTGTTTTTTGAAAGTCAGTTCACCACAAACATAACAAAAAGAGTTAGGATCGTTACTACACTTTCTCGACATCTTAACGCAGTTAATAAATCACAATATTTTGATGAAATCACAGACAAATAGTTTTATGACTATTTCTTCGCTAACGTTCCATTGCTTTTATTGCCGTAGTACTAGTTATAAGTATTACTGTATCACAAGAAAACTGAGGCTAACTGAAACAAAACAACTGCAGTTTAATAATGAGGGTAGTTAGCTAAAACAGTATTAGCTATCAAAGTTCGTGTGGCATGACTAGTGTTGACCAGTGTAATGCAAGTATATAAAAAAAAATTCTTTAAATATTGCTTGAAATTATACAGATATAATGACTTATTAGGAAAGCAACGTGTTCAAAACTGGTTCATCGGAGGTTTCTGGGGTCGCTGAATCCATTTTTCTTCTATATTTTGATCATATGCACTCTTTTGAGGGATGAAAATGGAAGTTGGAGGGGGAGAAATTAATGCTGATACGAAAGAATAAAATAAGGAATATAAAATAAAACATGAATTCTTGATTTGTTTTGAGTTTACGATACCGGGGAAAATTTTCCAAACTCAATTGTATACAATTTTTGTATAATTTATTAAAAAAAAAAGTTTATTCAGTTCAATTATTTATTCAATTTCTATTCCTATTATTATAAAATTATATAAAATTTCAATTCAACCAAAAACTTTCATATAATTATTTAAAATTTTATAAGATTTTATAAAATTATATTTTTTTAAATTATTTTATTTTATTTTTTTAACTGATTTAAATAACACAGGCCAACAAAAAAATATTTGTAAAAACTTTTTAATCCAGTACAGTGTCATGTATTTTTGTGTGCTGAAACCGTATCTGGTATCACTTTTTTTATATCACCCACAGTTCTGTCACAATATGACATCGATTAAATTTCAAAATAGGGAAAATTTGATACATAAAAAATAAAAATAAAAAAAAAAATAAACTGTTGATCTCTTGTTTTACAATGGTAAATAGATGTTCTAGATTCCAATAAGTGTTTTTCTTTCAGCCTAGATCCAAACAATTCTGCTTTTCCCTTAGTCAAACCCAAATCTCTCACTAAATTATTTAACTCAGCTTGTGTAAACAACTGTGGTTTTAAATTTTCTAAGGAATATGGAAACTCATCATCATTCGGTCGACTTTCTTTAAATTCAGGACTGGACTGTAAAACGTCATCAAGGGACTGAGGTGGCTCAGGGACAGAAAGTCCCGGTGCATGTCCTACCGGCCGATTAGCTGAAGTAAAGTTAGGATAGACAATTGCTTTCTTATTTTTGGAGTTATAACCAGAAACATTAACGCTGCAAAAATAACAATCATTTGAATGATTTTCTTGCTCTCGCCATACCATGGGTACTGCAAATCTAAAAGCTTTCTTTTCTTTCTTATACCATTTCCTAAGATCCTCGACACAAACATAACATATTTTGTGAGGAGCCCAACATTTTTCTTGATTACCGATTTCTACACCAAAATATGCAAAATATACTTTTTTTACAAACTCAGTAATGTTTCTTTGATATTTTTACTCACCACATGTATAATACAAAAAGTATTGGGAAAGTTTTTACAACCACGATTAGCCATACTTTGAGTGTGAATTAAAGCACATGGGTTAAACACTGCAATGCGAGGTTATATTAACTGGAAGAAAACAAACAGCTGTGACATCTATCGGAACTGCCAACCTAATAACATTTGATTTTACTGCCATCCTTATAAAATTCTGATTTTATTGGCAACCTAATAACATTCGAATGATATGTGAAAAATTGGTGGGTGATACGATTTTTTCATTATTATTTCCGGATTTAGCACACCAAAAAACATAGGAATCAGGTAAAATTATTAAAAAAGTTTCTTCGTCGTTGGACTGTGTAATCAATTTAAATTATTTTAATTACAAAAATACAGAGTTGCCATAAAATTGTATTCTAAATAGCTTTTGTACCTCTGTAGCCCTTCTTATAGTTAGAAAAAAATTACTTTGAATGCTGCAAGTGACTTTTACTATAGCAAAACTTAACTTTTTCAATATTAAAATCGCGATTTTCTATTTTTGTCATAATAACTTTTTCTTTCATGGGATTGTGATTCTAAATACCTTTGATACCTTTTTAACCCTTCATATATATGAAAAAAAATTAAAGACTGCAAAAGATATCTACTTTGGCAAAACTTTTTAAATGTTAAAATCTCGATTTTCCTATATTTGTATGTTTTTTTTTCACAATAAATTTATTTTTCGAATCTGTGCCATAGAATGGTATTCTAAATAGCTTTTATACCTTTCAGGCCCCTCATGTAGCTAAAAAAAATTAATTTAAAGACGGCAAAGGACTTTTACTACAGCAAACCATAACTTTTTCAATATTAAAATCTCGATTCTCCTGAATTTTTGAATTTTTTTTATGGAGGTTTGGTGAGCTATAGCCGCCAAAATACTCAAAAGGGATGATTCTGCTGGGGAGTCGTTTGTTCAGGAATTCAGACAATTTCGACGAACCTAATTTTCTATAAGATTACGGCCGGGTCCTTTACGTACTGATACCCATCAGAAATTTGGTGTTCAATATTTTAATAAACACAGTGAAATATTTTTATTGCAGTCAATCTAAATATATTTATGAAATGAAACTTTATTTATTATAAAGTGAAATTTGCTTTATTTATTAAGATTAATTTTTAATGGAATCACAATTGACACGGAACTCCTATATTTATTGTCGGTTATATTTTTGAATGGAAAATAGACTGATTACTTATATATTCAGTCAAGAATGTAACGCAAAAATTTAAAAATGGATGAAATAGGCACAATCTGTAACAATGTACTCTGGTTCCTGCCTTCTTTATTATACGCGTTGATAGTGATTTTTTTGTATCTATTCAGTGTTTTTACAAAAGAAAAGTAACATATTCACTTCACGGTTCACTTGACACAACAATACGTTCCACAAATGTTGAAGAAAAATGTACTACGATATTTTTTTTCCTAATCCTTAAATGAACAAATTGCTATTGTGCAGGAAATCTATTCCGATCGATTTTCCAATGATATTTTTAATGAAAGAAAAATGATTCATATGAATATCAAAATATCGCCTCCTCCAACTCCCATTTTGGCCTTTCAGAAGGGTGTATATGATCAAAATGACCCAGAAAATATATTCAGCGACCTCAGAAAGCCCCGATGAATTAGTTTTGAACTCGTAAACTTGAATTTCGAATTTTCACCTGCCGATTCCGTGCTGCTTTTTGCAATTTTAAAAAATGTTGAGATATATTGCAAATTGACTTCCTTACGTTTGTCCGGAATTCGCCTACGAGTATTTAAAAAAAAATTGTCTGATTTCGTTAATAATTGAAGTCTCTAGACAATTTTAAACGAAAGATCATCGGTAAGTTTGGCAGATTTTGTCCTTGCATTTAAAGTACAGGAGGTACTAGAATAATGGACGACTCGGATGCTATTAACATATAAAGCAAGGTGATATGTAAGTGCTAGGGTCACTATTATACAGAATGATATTGCTATGTTTGAATAAAGTAATTACAATATATTATAAAATAAATAAAACCTAAATACAAACATATTTAACTAATCTCCTACTACTAAACTAATATAATTATGTTGGGATTTTGGAATCCATGGGACAATAACAGTGTACAACAGTTATCACCACTACATCAAACATTTCATTTTTGCACACGACTCGCTTTTCGCTAACCGGGTTAGCAGCATCAGCAACGATGATTGACTGTCATTCCTTGCTCCTGATGATGGTTGGCGAAACGAGCGAAATAAACTATTTGGCGTAGTGTGGTATAGTAATATGAAAAATATAGCAACTAAAAACAAATTTAAACGCAGCCGTATTTATAAAAATGTTTTACAACTCTCCTAACGCTTTATTGCATCAACGGAATATATTTGTATTTTAATTTAAATTGTTTAAGATAGTGATTTTCTAAATTTTTGTGTATCCTGTTGTAGTAATGGAATGCTTGATAAAAATACTGACTGTTTTGGGATACTCGGTAACCTTCTATGCCCTGTGGTAAAATCACGATATTAATCACCCGAAACCAGCTTATGTCTAAGATACTAGGGAACTGAAAAAAGTATAATTTTTTTGAACTAAAAAGCAAAGTGGTGTGTTTCTTGATGATTCATATTCAGTTAACTGAAAGGTCGAAAATTTTTCAAAATGTGATCAGACTTTCTTAAACAACAAGTAAAGTAGTAACAAGACTTTTGAGTTCTTTATGTTCAGTTTCTATTAAAAACACAAAGAAACAGTTTCCCAGTCATGATTACAATAATTATAAGATAATAACACTGGAAATTAGCAAAATGTTTTAAAGAATTTTTGCCAACACATGTCAATTCTCATATAATAATTTAGTATGTCTAAAAGTTATTTTTGTATTAAATCATTTGAGAACTCCAAAATGACTTCCGCACAGTTAGGTTTTAATATAAATATTATAAAAAACAACTAATTGATTGCAAAACAGAGATTTTTATTTTAAAATAAAGAAGTTGCTGGCTCTAACTAAGAATACAATAAAGTAGTTTGATAAAAAGATTTTTAAGCGACATATTTTCTGGTTTTTGAATTGAGTGTCAGATATTTTGGATAGAAAATAATTCAAAATTATGAGAATGGTGAATATTGTAGATAAAACAAATCCATTCATTTTAAATGAATATAGATTTGCTACCCAACTCTTTTCACCACTACATCAAATAATTTGTTTTTACCCTCGACGCGCGTGTTGCTAACAATGTTAGCATCATTAGGAGCAATAACATTGTGGATAAAATGTACGTCAAGAACAAAAATAAAGTGTTTTGGGTAAAGCTAATAACTATCGTTTAGTGTTATTGAGCAAAAGATTCCAAAATCCCAACGTAACATAGATGTGAGCAATTTAAAGGTGTGTGGCATAAATAAAGCAGGAAAAATGTGTTAGAATGTTTTATTGGCATATTTTGCAGATAAATTCAGGAACACGCGGTCAGCATACTCCAAACTAAAATTAATACCAAATATTAAGGATAAGTTAAATATCAGAAAGTTTACCAAATTGGTCCCATGTTTGAAGAAAAACTTAGTTGGACACTGTGACAAAAGTCTAAGATCTTAACATGAAAGGAAATTAATTTATAACAAACAGATCACGATCTATCTTAGTGATTAAAGTAAAATATAATTCTTGTTTTATTTTATTTATATTGTCAAAATATGCCAATGTTTAAAGTGGTTTTAATCATGGGTATTTCGGGTGTATGTCGTCGCAAAGAACTGTTGATATCATAGGAGTCAAAAACTTTGTCTTATGAAAGCTCCTTATACAAAAACTAACATAAAATGCATTTTTATAGTTTCCAAAGGTTATATTGAGATGTACTGAAAATACTCGATTCTTCATTCAACAAGCTGTCGTTTGTTTTCGAAATATCAAAAACACAATATGCGTCAACGAAGTTCTTTGACTCAGTTTAATTGAAAGAATACCTAAGCTAACAGTAGAATGCTTGAAGTTACCAAATCCTACGATCAGTCATAGCTTTCGGAGAACGTTAGTCACACTTCTTGTTAATAAGGGTGGCGATATATCTGATTTGAAGCATCACGGATAAACTGAATAAATTGAATTAATTTAATTAAATAAATGATATTAAATAAACTAAATAAAGTAAATTAAATAGACTAAATAAATTAAATTAAAAAAAATTAAATAAATTTGATTAAATAATTTAAATTAAATTAATTAAATTAAATAAATTAGATTAAATAAATTAAATAATTTAGATTAAATAAATTCAATAAAACAGATTTAATAAATTAAATAAGCTAAGTTAAATAATTTAAATTAAATAAATTAAAGTAAATAAATTTAATTTAATAAATTAAATTATATAACTAAGTTGGGAATGTGGAATCTTTGGCACAATGATACTACTCAGTATATATCACCACTATACCAAACACTTTATTTTTGCACTCGACGCTCGTTTCGCTAACCATGTTAGCTTCATCAGGAGCGATGATTGACAGACGCTCCTGATGAAGCTAACATGGTTAGCGAAACGCGCGTCGAGTGCAAAAATAAAGTGTTTGGTGTAGTGGTGATATATACTGAGTAGTAAATTAAATAAGTTAAATAGATTCATTGGATTAAATTAAATTAAATAAATTCGATAAACTAAATGAATAAAATTAGATAAATTAGATTAAATAAATTAGAATACGGAAGATGAAAATATTATATAACTGCTGGTAAATGGTATGTAGATGATTCACTATCACTATCACTATAAGCCTAGTTCTATCCAATGCTGGATGTAGGCTTTCCCCTGAATTTCCATCTCAATCTATTGGCAGCTGTTGTCTTCCATCCAATGCCCGCAACTCTTTGTATATCATCCCACCATCTTATTTTGGGATGTCTCACGCTCCTTTGTAGGGTATTCAATAAATATTAAAGTTAAAATTTTAAGTAAGTTTTAAACTGTCAAGTTTCAAATTCAGATATTGTCACATTTTCGAACATGAAGAACTATTTACCCTTTACAGCTCCGTTAACCAGTTCAGGAATAAATAGTGGTTCAGTAATGACTGTGCAATTCATGTTAAAATTGCAAATCATGATAACTTATAAAACTATATGTAAGTTTTCCAAATATGTATTGATTTGTTGCTCAATTAACTTGAAAAAATTAGTGATTTAAATATATAGTGTTAATTTCGGTAATAAATGCAAAATAATCTTCGGCACTAGAGTACCATGGTAAAAAGTATTGTCAAAAAAAAGAGTGTCCCTTTTCACCTTGACATAAATGTGCTAATACTGTTATTTATTATGGTTTTAAAAAGCCTCTTTAACAGTGTAATGTATGAATTTTAACATTTCATCAATTATTAGTTTCGTATATCCATATATTATGTCAGCTGAGCTATTCTAAACTTATTGTTTTCAGTTTCAAGGGATTTACCTGTAGTTTCTGTAACTTTGAGTTTTGACTTAAACTCTCCAGCTCCCAATTCATCACAAACCCGGTGATATGATACTGGTTTAATAAAAAACGGGCCTGAAACTAACAATTCTTGATAAGCCTAATACATGAGGAATAACAACGGTCTCAAGATCGAACCCTCAGGAATACCCGAGTAATGAGAAGAAAAATCATATCATTAGATATATCACTGTCAACATAAAACTGTGTACAATAAATTTTGGGGTATATTAAATTTTCACTGATAAAAGGAAAAACAAAATTACATCACGTATTATTTGCAGGCAGTCCGTCCTTCCTTACAAAATTTATTCCATGGTGAAGAATGCTGGATGTTTTGGTAAGTTTATTGCTAATTTTATTACTCCAGAGAGTACAAGACCTACATAAATTATTATGTTTATTTGACAAAAGTTAAGTGAGCATTAAACTGGAACACGTCAGAACAACCTAAAGTAGAACATCTAATATAAATATATTATTCAAAATTATAAATAATATTAACAATGAAAGTAAACGTAACTTTTGTTTTTTACATTAATATTAAATCGAAAAATAATATAAATCTGATAATAACGAATAAAACTAGGCCAATGGTCCCGTTAAATTATGTTCACGATTTATTCACAGTGGATCCAAACTTATATTTGAAAAGAATGCTATATGGATAATATAAGTTGTTCTATTGATACAGTGTGTCTATCTCTCATATCTCCTTTTATACAGTTAATAAAAAAAGTGGAATATAAAATACTAAATGCATATTTTTTTCTTCTTATATCTTAAAATTTGTGATAAAGCAATTACAAATGTTATTTCTAATTAATTAATTGAAGTGTCCGTTACTTTGTGACTGTACAGGGTGAGTCAACGATAGAGTAAAATTTAGGGAATGTTAAGGTGCACAGTTTAAAATTATTTTTGATTATACAGGGTACTTCAAAAAAGTGTGGCCAATATGTTATATGTTTTTTTAAATGGAATATCCTATTTTCTAATTTATTTTTAAATTCTGCGAAAACTTTTTTAATAATAGTGTTATGTACCTAAACCTAGTAGGTTTTCTAATATTTAAATTTTTTTAAAAAAATACTAGTTTTCAGTTTTGTAAAAAATTGCCAGTAACACCATTGTTTCTGAAGGTGGAATACTCATAATTGGTACAAGCGTTCTATAGAGATGCTACAGGGTGTTTAAAATAAATTTATGCATTTTGACTGTTTTAAATGAAAAATCACCATTTTTTCTAAATGGGATACCCTGTATATTATTACCTTTTCTGATAGATTTTACAAAACCCTCCAACTTTTATTAAGTATGTCATATACCTATTTCTAATAGTTTTCCATTTATTTTGAATTTTTCAATTTTTACCCTTCTTCTTAATACACTTACGCCATTGTGAAAACATAAACAAATAGTTAATGGTAATTTTAATACAGTTTAACTTATTATATATAATATATATATATATATATATATATATATATATATATATATATATATATATATATATATATATATATATATATATATATATATATATATATATATATATATATATATATATATATATATATATATATATATATTATATATATATATATATATATATATATATATATATATATATATATATATATATATATATATAATTATTATGACTTTATAAATGTTCAAAAATATGCCCGTCTACTTGAATACACATATTTAGTCGTTTTACTATATTGTCCTTTACTTTCCTTAACATAAAGGGCGTTATTGTCTGGCCCGCATTCCGTATCCTATTTTCCATATCTACTGGTGTTGTAGGGGGATTCACATAAACACGATCTTTAATATAGCCCCAAAAAAGAAGTCTAAAGGTGTTAAGTCACATGATCGAGGGGCCACTAAATGAATCCATCCCTACCGATCCATTTTTGGGGGTAACGATCGTTTAAAAAATCCCGAACTTCCCGGTGGTATCATTTGTTATTATTTATTATGCATTAACTGTTGATTAATAATGCATGTTATAGCTGCTAACTGCTCCATTACTGCGAAAAGTAGCTTCATCAGAAAACATTATTTTGGATAAAAAATTTGGATCGGCCTCTATTGCTCCATTCGTGGTGGTACAAAAGTTTTCTCGTCGTTTAAAATCACAGTATTGAAGTTCTTAGTGTAGTTCCATATGAAAGGGATGATACTTGTATTTTCTCGTGGTGCGATTAGCCTTAGATTGGGATGTGTCAGATAAGTCAGCTAGTTGACGGCTGCTGACCTGGGGATTTTCTTCAACATGAAGTAAAATCTCCATTTCTTTTTCCTCACTGGTAGCATTCTGGTTTACTACTTTCCGTTTCGTATACTCAACGCTACCACTACCATCAAACCCTTCCATTAAGCACTGATAAGATTTTCTAGATGGTATCCGTATGTGAGGGTATTTCGCTCCGTACAGACTTACTGCCAGAAGACAATTTTTTCCCGCCTCGCCCAGTATATAAACCATATCAATTAATTCATTTTTAGGAAAATCCATAACTACTACCTTTATACCTCACTTACTACAACAAATTAAATTGTTTTTACTTGCTTAATAGACATTTCAAAATTTGACAAGGCCTACATTTTTGTTTTGTCTTGGCAACTATGATATACCGTATTAAAAATAAGGGTAAAAATTAAAAAATTCAAAATAAATCGAAAACTATTAGAAATAGGTATGTGACATACTTAATTAAATTTGGAGGGTTTTGTAAAATCTATCAGAAAAAATAATAATATACAGGATGTGCATTTAAAGAATTTGAGATTTTTCAATTTAAAACAGTCGAATTGCATAAATTTATTTTGAACACCCCGTAGCATCTAACTCAAATTTCTTTACATATGTCTTTTTTTTTCATCTCTGTAGAACGCTCGTACCAATTATGATTATTCCACCTTCAGAAACAATGCGCTACTGGCAATTTTTTACAAAACTGAAAACTAGAATTTTTTTAAATTGAAATATTAGAAGAACTACTAAGTTTAGGTATGTAACATTATTAATAAAAAAGTTATAAAATTTTACGCAGAATTTAAAAATAAATTAGAAAATAGGATGTTCCATTTAAAAAAACATGTTATATCGACCACCATGAACTTTACTCTATCGTTGACTCACCCTGTACATTATAAATAAACGAAAGAACTTATTTACTTTGTTAAACAAATCACTACATTATATTAAAAACTTCTGTTACGTGATCACGGTTTCGTAGATGATTCTATACCAGAACGTTTGATAATGTGGAATCATCTACGAAATCGTTCTTTTATTTATTTTTAACGTAATTGCTTTTGGACATTTCAATTCATGTAGCCAGTACAAACCTCCTAAATGCTGTCATGAGAAACTAGTTCCTTTACTAAAAATTCATAAAATTTTTTTTGAAACATTCGAAAGAATAAAGTTCAATCCTGTTTATATTCTTGACAATTTTGACGCTGAATACCTATAAACAAATGTTTCAATTAACGTTTCACTTTGCATAATATCAAGCATTGTTTAACACAATACCATCAATTCATCTTTGATAGATTTATTAGAAACATGTCTATTTATATATTTCATTTTCCAAAAAAACATTTTATGAAAAAACTTCAGGGGCAGTCACTGGTTCTTCACTGTAGTGGCGAATATTTTTATGGACGCTTTTGAACCAAAGTTTTGATGTAGCATGTTGACCACATATTTGTTTTCTTACTACTGAAAAAAGCTTAATTATTTTTTTGAATCACCTCATTCAACAACAATTCAAATATAAAATTTTAGGATGGATGGAATCACATGGTGCCCTACATTTTCTAGATGGAATTGTACACCAGAATAGTGACTACATCTCAGGACGTTCAGTCTACAGACAGTCAACTCATATCAATATATATTTAAATGCTTTCTTCAAAAGTATCTAGTATTACTATATCACTGTCACTTTAAGCCTAGTTCTAACCAATACTGGATGTAGGCCCTTCCCAATCTATTTGCAACTGTCATCCGTCCGGTGCCCGCATCTCTCTGTATATCATCCCGCCATCTTATTTTGGGACGTTCTACGCTTCTTTCCTGTTCTCGTGGTCACTATTCTAATGTTCGCTTGGTCCATTGAGCGTCGGTCGTGCGTGCTACAAGTCCAGCGCATTGTCATCTTCTTTCTGCTGCATACTCCTTTAATTTCGTTTGTTCACGTATCCACTTATTTCTTTTTGTATCTTTAAGTTTTATCTCGATTTTTCGTGTACTCTTTGAGTCTGAGCTAGTTTTTGTATATCGGCTCTATTCAGTGTCTAAGTTTCAGCGCCATATGTAATTACGGGTAAGATGCACTGGTCGTGAACTTTGGACTTTAACTTATTTTGGACGGCTTTATCTTTGACTATATAAAATTTCCCGAATGCGCACCATCCAAGCCTGATTCTCCTTGAAATTTCATCCGAGCCAGTGTCTCTAGTCGTAGTCATTTTTTGTCCCAGATACACATAATTCTTAACAAACTCGAGAGCAGTTCCTTCCATATTGCCTTTGACTGGTAATTTAACTTATTTATCATTCCTTGTAACTCATGTGGATTACTACTGATGACTACAATATCTGCGAACCTTAAATGACTCAGATACATACCATCTATCTTTAGGCCCTTCTTTCTCCAATCTAGTTTATGAAATATGTTTTCTAGAGCTGTAATAAATAGCTTAGGATAGATTGTATCCCTCTATCTTACACTTCATCCTATACGTATTTGTTCTATATTAGGTTTAATGTACATATTTGCATTTTCATATATATCTTTGATTAGGGTACTGTATCTAGAATCAATTCTACAGTTGTTTAAGCCGTTGATGATTGCCCAGATTTCAACAGAATCAAAAGCCTTCTCATAGTCTATGAAGGCTATGTAGAGTTCGAAATTGTATTTATTTCTCTTCTCTAGGATATTTCTCATTGCCTGGAAGTGATCGCACGTGCTACCGCCCGATTTAAAACCAGCCTGTTCGCGTGACTGGTAGGAATCTAACTTATTTCCTAATCTATTGGAGATGATTTTACTCAAAAGTTTATAAATGTGGGATAGTAAGCTAATCGGGCAGTTATTCTCTAACTTTCTGGTATCTCCCTTTCTGTGCAGAAGTATTACTTTTGATATAAGCCATAATATTGATCATTTGCCAGTTTCTAGATACATGATGAACATTTTGACCAATTCTTGTTTTAAGTCCTCTCCTGCTGCTTTGTGGCTTTATTTCCTTGAGTGCATTATTGACCTTTTCTACAGTAACCTCTGTTAGTTCTTCTGAAACTATATTTTGTATTTTAACTTAGTTTAACTAAATTAACTCTAGTCTGTTTTCTTCGTTCTTCATTGGGTGTTGTTTTAGACTAGTAGAGTTTATTATAATAGTATAATCAGGTATAAATAGTTAACTTGTACTTCTTCAAGATCATTTAGTGTTCTAACCTGGAAAAGTAAAGATCGCTGAAGATGCCTCCTGCAATCGTTGGAAAGTTACTGCAAATTAACATGGTCTTATTCCAAGAATCTTGATTTCTCATCTAGACAAAACCGTGTTAGCTTCCGTTTCGATAATGATTTTGATTGTAAGAATTCAAACAAGGGGTCATTTCTAATAAATTACTTTGGTCTTCTTGATATTCGCGACCAAAAGGTTCCTAATAGTTTGTCTATATGCGATAATCGATACATTGACGCACAGTACCGGTTTTTCTGAACTTCAAAACACAAAGAAGAGATCATGCCATTAAGAATTCAAAATAGACATACATTTTTTATTAGCTGGATCAAAATAAGTACCAGCCACCTAAAAAATGTTTTTCTTGGATTAAAAAGATAACTATTCTTTTCAATAACTGTAAAGATTTACTTTTATTACTAATTGGTAATTGACAATCATCATTTTAACTAATGGACTAAGAGACAAAAATTTCGATTATATTGTAGTTTCCGATTAGATTGTTGTGTTTTGTTATTTTTTTATTTGTTTCCATTTCGCTTATATTCATACGTGTTTTTTCAAGCGTCATCATTGCTGATGTTACACATTATATATAGAACAGACATGCATAAAACAAGGTATGGACACATGTGACTACTATAAAATATTCTTTACTTGTTTGTTTACCTGAAAAGTCCAGGCCAATATATTGGATAATATTTTTGGGTGTTTATCAGTTAGATGAGACTCTAGCTTGTCATGAGAATAAGATTAAGAGTTCTTAGTCTAATCTTTAAATATATTTTTTGTTGTTTATTTATGGTAAAAAAAATATTGCCTTTTAAGCAAATTCTAAAATAGAATTATTGAATTAAAATTATTGGCAAAACTCTGCAAATCCCCAATGACATTCAAGATCAAATTATGCTAATATTGTTTACTTTTCAAGTCTAGATAAAACAAGATGATAAGGCACGGAAAGAATGATTATTGACTATTGTATATTCTTTTTAGAAAATTCGACAAAATCGTAACTAGACATCATTAATTGGAATTTCTATTTGCACATAAATTAGTTTGAGCCTTCTTACTGTCCTATTTACGTTATAATCCTAAATTTCAATTATATTTATGTGACGTTATTTATAGTATATTTAAAGCATTTTAGTATAATTCTCCGACCATTTATAAAGATAATTACCAAAATTCGTCGGTGTCGTCTTTTCTAAAAAAATAAATAAATGATAAAGGCCCTAACTACAGTGACAAAATTTATAAATTTAGTGAATTTCTGTGTCTCTTACATTTGTTTGCTTTGTATTTTTAATCTGTATATGTTAGTCATTTACCCATGAATTTAGCGGACTGTTTTGTTAATTACTTTTTAATCTTTTTAATTGTCATTAAAATTTAAATTTTAAACGGTGTTTCCTTTTAGCCTTTGTTTATTTTTCTGTATTTAACTTTTTTTTTAATTCACTATCACACAAATATTAAAGTAGATTTTTTTTTTCTAGTTTTACGTGCTTTTACAATAATTTTGTTTAATGAAAAAAATGGTCATTTTACTATAGTTAACATCAGTGTTACTATTATTATTTTTAATATTGTTCAAGAAGGTTATCGTGACAGTTTTCGTGGCTTCGACCATCGCGAAGTGTCTCGATAACTAGGTGTGTTACTGATAATCAACTTTTTACGGTTACTTACTGATGATGAGGCTGATATAAGGCATTCCGCTAATTCTTAATAAATCGACATACTTCATCCTTAAAGATTCTTAGATTCTTAGAGAAAGAAACTTAGATATTTCCAGGGCAATGGTAAAATTTCAGTAATTTTTTTTTATGGGTAAAGCACACATGCTGCAGAGAAATTCGTAAAACAGCGACGCGTGGGTGAAAAAGGCGATTCACATTATTTTTGAAACTCTGTAAATTATACTAGGTCGGAAACACAATCTAAAGCGATGATGTTTTTCATAGAGAAGATTGCTTGACAGGGGTTATACGAAGAGTGACAAGCTGAGACTCATACTAATGTGATGTACTAGCGAGACGTGTATTTCTACAATGCACTGCTTTATTCATTGAACACTCTTCATAAAAATACTTGTAAAATAGATTCAAGTTACCAACTGTTCCAAGGAATTAGGGTTACTGGATAGTTTTGAGTATTTAGTCAAACGCTCAGCTCTCTTCTGAATAAAATCCAACCCATGCAGTATTTGTTTGGAAACAGTGCCGCAAATACGGGAGCAGTGTTCCATCATGGGTCGAATCTGACATTTGTATAGAATTAAAAGTCATTGTGGAGTATACATAACAATATGCCCAACTTTTAAGAAGCTCTCTTTGCTAGGCATGCAACATGTTTATGTCAAAACATATTTGCTCCCAGTTTAACGGAGTGTTCCGACATAACTATGTTCGGTTCCCCAATATTAACTTTTTTAGAAAAAACCGAAACCTGGGTTTTTGTAGCGTTAAATTCTACTTGGATACTGTCACTCCTAGCTCGAATTTCTTCCAGGTCTTCGTTAAGTTGAACGGCTTTCTTCTGTCTGCGAATTTTTCTATGGGCGGCCTATGTTCAGGCGTTCAAAGTAAATGAAGAAATAAGGCTATTAGCGTCTGCAAAGCTGTAGATTGGATTTCTTATGCTTTCCGGCAGATCGTTAATATAAAGGAGACAGGATTGAGCCATGGGGCACACCGGCGTTGATAGTGAAGGTATTAGAAGGAAACCCGTCAACTACCACTCGAAAAGAATGCTCTTTCAGCAAACACGAGAGCCACAAACAAAACCTTTTATATGTATCATAAAAGCGAAACTTATCGAACAATCCGTCATACGTTGAGAATGCATTGAAATGTGTCTTATTATTTGGAATTTTCAGATCTAAAGGCTTATCGAGGAAAATATTCTAGACAAATAAGAAGCTAGAACATTCATTATCAGAATTGTCAACACCATCCCAGTCTAACAAAATAAGAATGAAAGAAGATAATATTCAAAACATGCAACTGTATAGCTACAACTGAGATACAGTATATGATCGATTGTCCACATAATCGGTGTTTTTTTATGATATTAGACATATCTTGCTCTCTGATACAGAGAAATTAACATGAAGCAATATCTCATGAACATTGACAAGAACAATTTTCAGATCTAAAGGCTTATCGAGGAAAATATTCTAGACAAATAAGAAGCTAGAACATTCATTATCAGAATTGTCAACACCATCCCAGTCTAACAAAATAAGAATGAAAGAAGATAATATTCAAAACATGCAACTGTATAGCTACAACTGAGATACAGTATATGATCGATTGTCCACATAATCGGTGTTTTTTTATGATATTAGACATATCTTGCTCTCTGATACAGAGAAATTAACATGAAGCAATATCTCATGAACATTGACAAGAACAATTTTCAGATCTAAAGGCTTATCGAGGAAAATATTCTAGACAAATAAGAAGCTAGAACATTCATTATCAGAATTGTCAACACCATCCCAGTCTAACAAAATAAGAATGAAAGAAGATAATATTCAAAACATGCAACTGTATAGCTACAACTGAGATACAGTATATGATCGATTGTCCACATAATCGGTGTTTTTTTATGATATTAGACATATCTTGCTCTCTGATACAGAGAAATTAACATGGAGCAATATCTCATGAACATTGACAAGGACAATGTTGAAA
This sequence comes from Pachyrhynchus sulphureomaculatus, assembly GCA_019049505.1. NCBI lineage: Eukaryota > Metazoa > Arthropoda > Insecta > Coleoptera > Curculionidae > Pachyrhynchus > Pachyrhynchus sulphureomaculatus. The sequence goes on along the minus strand of CM032455.1, from coordinate 121,456,661 downwards.
TCAGCTCTCTATAGTTTGCTTCATACTTTGAGCCAGCTTGATCATCATTAAGTTACCGTAAGAATTGATTATCAGTAACATGCCTGGCTATTGAGACCCTTCGCGATGGTTAAAGCCACGAAAACTGTCACGATAACCATCTTGAACAATATTAAAAATAATAATGGTAACACTGATGTTAATCATAGTAAAATGTTTTTCATTAAACAGACTTATTGTGAAAGCGCGCAGAGTTAGAACAAAGGTATACTTTAATATTCGTATGATAGTGAATTTTAAAAAAAGTTAAATACAGACAAATAAACAAAGGCTAAAAGAAAACACCGTTAAAAATTTAAATTTTAATTACAATTAAAAAATACTTAACAAAAACAGTCCACTAAATTCATGGGTAAATGACTTAACACATACGGATTAAAAACACAAAGCAAACAAATGTAAGAGACACAGAAACCCATTAAATTTATAAATTTTGTCGTCGTAGTTAGAGCCTTTTTCATTTATTTATTTTTTTAGAAAAAACCGACACCGACGAATTTTTCTAATTATCTTTATAAATAACCGGGGAATTATACAAACATGCTATAAATATACTATAAATAACGTTACATAAATTTAATTTAAATTTAGGATTATAACATAAATAGGACACTAAGAAGGTTTAAAGTAATTTATGTGCAAAAAGCAATTCCAATTAATGATGTCTAGATAAGATTTGGTGCAATTTTCTAAAAGAATATACAATATTTAATAATCATTCTGTGCATGCTTTTTCATCTTGTTTTATCTAGACTTGGAAAGTAAACAATATTAGCATAATATGCTTTAGGATTTCATCGGAGATTTGCAGAGTTTTTTCAGTAGGTTTAATCCAATAATTCTATTTTAGAATACGTTTAAAAGACAATATTTTTTTTACCATAAATAACAAAACAACAAAAAACATATTTAAAGATAAGACTAAGAAGTCTTAATCTTATTTTATTCTCATGACAAGCTGGAGTGTCATCTAACTGATAAATACCCAAAGATATTATCCAAGATAATGCCTGGAATTTTCAGGCAAACAAACATGAAAATAATATTTTATAGTAGTTACATGTATCCATACTTTGTTTCATGCATATATGTTTTATATATAACCTGTAACATCAGCAATAATGATGTTTGAAAATTAAACACGTATGAAAATATTAGAAATGTAAACAAATAAAATAAACCGGCTAAGTACAAGGCGGACTTACTTAGTGTTCCGTAGTTCCGAGTTTTCAACAAAGTTTTATTCCGATCTTTGTTGAAAACTGATGACCTTGACTTTTTTTTTATATACCTGATAAATTATTAAAGGTGATACACTCGTGATAATTTTCATTCAATCTACACCGTGTGCAGAATATTCTAGGTTTTTTAAAAATTTTTTGATCAGTACTTTTTGAAATAAGGAGGGGCAGCAATTTTTGGCAATGTATGCGCAAGTATTACATCATATGTACCTTTGAACTCGCATTTTGAGAAGCGTTGACTTGACACCCCACTCGATGACCTGGTAATTTTTTTTCCACTTCCTATTTCACCCCCCCCCCCCAAAACTAACCCTTTAAATCAAAACTTTCAAAATTACACGGCTCTGATGAGCCCATCAATTCCTATATATGCCAAATTTCAACCTTCTATGTCAAATAATTTCGGAGAAAATCGGGGGTGACAGACGGACAGACAGACACCGAAGTGATCTTATAAGTGTTCCGTACGTAACACTAAAAATAAGTAAATACAACCTAAAATGGAACTTCAGGATAGTAGTAGTTTCGTAGCATTTACAACACGTAGGTTTAGAAATGATAGTATTAATCTAATCGGGAACAAATAAAATTTTTGTCTTTTAGTCCATTAGTTAAAATTATAATTTTCAATTACCAATTAATAATAAAAGTATATCTTTACAATTAGCCCTATTTACTATCATATGGCGATCAGTAGATAATTCGTAGAGAGTAGTTCGGACAAAAAAGTTGTTAAAATGTCGAGTAACTTGTACGGCAACTATTATCAGGTATGATATTCTGTTACTGTTCCGCCTTTTTATGTATAAATTATTAGTGTACATAAAAAACAACATTCATATTTTGATAATTGATAGAATCATTTATATTTTACCAGTAGACAGATATATAAAATAGTTAAAAATATATAGTTGACGGGCAGCTTGAATGCCTACAGCAAATTAGGCCACTTAAACAGCCGTTTGGCACCTGCTTCCCTTTAGACTTGTGGAAGTCTAATTGCTATTAGGAAAAACAGCAACCTTTCACGTTGAAGCCTCTTAATACACCCTTGATTCAAAATTATTGGAGATCACAGGTAAGTTTGCCTGACTCATGTGATACTGGGTAATATAACAGACGTAGTGTCTGCTAAGGATTTCTATTGTTGTCTTTAGGGTTATCGTTCATAAGCACCATGCCAAATAATTTTAGTTCTGCTTCTACATATATTATTTTCAAATTGTATAATTAGTTTCCCTGGCAAATAAAGAACTCCAGCTATAGAATATATGGGCATAACGCTCAAGTAATTTTCTTAGAATAATATTACTGCCCAGTAGGCAGGTTATTGATTGATATTACAATAGCCTGACGCAAATAGCAATTCAGCATCATATCTGCCCCGACCTTGCTCAATTCTCTGTGATAAGGCGTTTTTTGTTATAAGTTTTAATCCTATTATATTAAAATTTTATTTTATACCTTATATCTTATTACTATTTGTCATTGAAGAATATACCCAATTTTAATAATTAGCACCAATGTAACAATATAACAAGGAATTTGAATCTAAAATTAAATTTTACCTTCGAATCTGGAAGTAAAGCTTGAGCATCGATGAATAATAACAAAATCGCCATAATATTTGCAGTCCATAACGTTGATAAATATTTGTATCTCGTCATCTGGAATAAAAAAAAATCAATTATAAGGAATGTTATTGAATACTGCTAGCTAACAATTAATTTGTTAAACTGCAAAGGACTGGACTGCTTAATCATGATTCCTACAATTCGCTAGTAGACGTTATATATATATATATATATATATATATATATATATATATATATATATATATATATATATATATATATATATATATATATATATATATATATATATATATATATATATATATATATATATATATATATATATATATATATATATATATATATATATATATATATATATATATATATATATATATATATATATATATATATATATATATATATATATATATATATATACAGTTTTGCGTATGCTTTGCTTCACGTTTCACAAGATATACGGTATACAACCTGCTTTTACAGGTGTGTCTTTGAGATTTTTTATGATAGATTTTATTGTCCGTAGAGGTCTATATACAAGTATACCTAATATGTTCTATCTACGCAGAAGGCGTCCGATCTTGTCAGTGCCCCCTTTAATGATGGCTCTGGGTCTATTATCCGACTCCTCAGATGTTCTTCGTGGATTTAGTTGTTTGTGTTGTTTATCATTGGAGAACCACTTATCCGATATACGTACTTTTTTGTTTTAAATATATATATATATATATATATATATATATATATATATATATATATATATATATATATATATATATATATATATATATGTTCTTTAGCCAGGTTATAGGCTATATTTTATTACGATAGGGAGCATAAGGAATGAACAGTGACGATAATAGTGAATGAAGTCGGAAAAAAGTTTGCTGCTAGCGCGTTCCCTTGCAATACACAGCCTAAAATATTAAATATGGCGCAATATTATGTAGCAGAGAATACCTATAATCTGTAGTCTATAATATATATAAAATGCAATGTCTCTCTGTCTGTCCATTAGTACGTTTATCACGCAAGAACCACTTATCCGATTTACGTGTCTTTTTTAAATTCATACATATATTCTTTAGCCAGGTTATATAATAATAATAATAATAATAATATAATCTATATCTATAATATATATAAAATATAGAAACTGTAACGTCTCTCTGTCTGTCTATCTGTCTGTCAGTCTGTCCGTTAGTGCGCTTATCCCTCGAGAACCACTTATCCGATTTACGTGATTTTTTAAATTCATACATATGTTCTCTGACCAGGTTATAGATATATATTTTATTACATCTATAATATATATAAAATGCAACGTATCTCCGTCTGTCTGTCTGTCTGTTTGTTAGTGCGCTTATCACTGTAGAACCATTTATCCGATTTACGTGCTTTTTTTAAAACATACATAAGTTCTCTGGCTAGATTATCTATATATAATATATATATATATATATATATATATATATATATATATATATATATATATATATATATATATATATATATAATGCAACGTCTCTCTATCTGTCTGTCTGTTCGTTAGTGCGTTAATTGCTTTTTTTTTTAAACATACATATGTTCTCTGGCCAGGTTATAGGCTATATTTTATTACGATAGGTAGCATTAGGAATGAGCAGTGACGATAATAGGGAATGAAGTAGGAAAAAAGTTTACCGCTGGCGCGTTTTCTTGCAATACATAGCCTAAACCATTAAATATGGAACAATATTATGTAGCAGAGAATATCTATAATCTATAATATATATAAACATACATATATTCTCTGGCCATGTAATAGGATATATTTTATTGCGTTAGGTAACATAAAGAATAAGTAGTGAGGATAATAGTGAACCAAGTCGGAAAAAAGTTTACCGTTAGCGTGTTCTCTTGCAATACACTGTCTAAACCATTAAATATGGAACAATGTCATGTTGTGAAGAATATAATATATATAAAATGCAACATCTTTCTGTCTGTCTGTCCGTTAGTGCGCTTATCACTTGAGAACCACTTATCCGATTTACGTGTTTTTATAAATTTATACATATGTTCTATATAATTCGATATACGCCTAGATAATGGAAGATAAGGTGAGATAATGAGAGATAAGTATAAATAATGGGAGATAAGGAGAAATAATGGGAGACAAGTAGAGATAAGTCTAGATAATGGGAGCTATGGTGAGATAATGGGAGATAAGGAGAAATAATGGGAGATAAGGAGAAAAATAAAATTGCGACAGAAGTCGAGATAAGCCTAGATAATGGGAGATAAGGAGAAATAATGAGAGATAAGGGGAAATAATGGCAGATATTTTATTACGTTAGGTAACATAAGGAATAAGCAGTGACGATAGTAGTTACTGAAGTCTACGCGAGCGGAGCAGCGGCCACGGCCAGTATATATATATATATATATATATATATATATATATATATATATATATATATATATATATATATATATATATATATATATATAATGTATATATAAATATATATATATATATATATATATATATATATATATAAATGTATATATATATATATATATATATATATATATATATATATATATATATATATATATATATATATTTATTGACAATTTATCGTAAAAAGTTATCATTTGGTAAATTCGTTATTTAATGCTTTATCTTACAAAATTATATTTTAATAATAATGCCCCCAAGAACTTCTCGAATTATAGAAATTATTGCAAAAATTGCAAATTATATAACTAATCTCTTCAACTTTAAAGAAAATTACCAATTTCATTAAAAGTTTTAAGACTATTATTTTCAAGCAATTAAGTTGGATGGCAAGGCGTTAATTCGGTTAATAATTGTTACCATTTAGTCGCTTTTACGCTTCATTTGCTTTTGTTCTGCAAACTTTTCCATTTGAAGTGGTATTTATTTTTCTAAAAAATTTTCAAGATTGATTTATATAGTTGTGTTATAACGCATTCCCCAAAAAATCCCATAGTTTGAAGATCAAGCAAATTAAATTTTGGATTTCTAAAAATGTCCTTGTCATCCAAACGTCTTCGATCACAACAACATCGACTTTTCAAAAATTATTACAAACAATTTAACGAAAGAAGCAAGATATTTTTCCATAGAAAATTTGAAAAATGATTATTTTTGGGAGTTGTTCAATACTAAATAAAAAAACAATCGAACTTGACAAGTTCGATTTTGTTAGGAAAAAAAGTAGACGGGTTCAATTTAGAGCAGTGCTGATGCTTACGGTAATGTGAATGCTAGAATATAGAGAAATGCCCATCGCTTGTAGATTGCACAGTAGTAAAGGGAAGAAATTAAATATAAGGACTCAGCTATTATCGTTATTTGAAGCGTGCGTCCATCATTTGGAGTTTGCCCAATAGTGAAACAAAATAAGAGAATCCTTTATTAAGGATAACGATTTCCCTTATTTAGGAACTTATAAGAGAGGCTATTTGAAATTCGTTATTTTTATCGCTATTATGGTAGGGCCTATTTTTTTTCCCTATTTAGGTCTACAAACTCCTAGGAAAATACAGTAAAATGAAATGATAATAATCTTTTATTGCAAATAACACTGAAAACGGTTAATAAGTGTACAGATTATATCGGAATTTTGCAATCTTTGGCACAATGGTATTACAGTGTGTGTAGTGCTAATTTGCAAATTTCAAATACACATACAAAATTGATCGCACATTCGTATTCGTAGAAACTTGTGCTGACCCATTAAATACTAAAAACCGGTGTGCTTAACCATGAATTTAATAAAAAAAATCCCTAATTTTATAGGAGATGAATACTAACCTAACCTTGTAATTTCTTCGCGTTAATACCGTGCGTGCTGAAGTACAAATGCATGTAAAAAATAAACGTTGCAAAATCTCTCTAATGACCAAGCAATCATGTTTCTATGAGAAAAAAAATATGTGAAAGTAAATTGGCAGACTTAATGCTCAAGATCATTTCGGTATATTATTAAAATAGTGATTTAACTGAAGGAAAGTAAAATGCCCCAAGAACAAAACAGGATAAAAATACAATATAATTGGCCATTAAGGAAGCCAAATGACTAGCGGCTAGAGAAAGAGCTCAGATTTGGATTAACTGTGTGATGAGCATGAGACATGACATGGAGCAAAAACCGTTAAAAATTAGCGTAATCTTAGAACAAACCAGCGCACGATTTAAGTCAAATTAAGCAAACAAATGATTACAAACGGAAATTATTTATCAGCGAAAAAATTAAAAATAAATGGGAAGGTTAATTTGAGTTGTCCCTAAAAATGACAGATACTGATAACATTCTAATACAAAAATAAATAATTAGCTATGGTAAATGTTCTTATTTTTATATTAAATGTGAGATTAATATTATTTTTGTTAAAATAAAAATGCAAAATACAGCAATCCGGCATGTTATGTGGAACACCAATCAGAGCGAATGACGTCACGTCTAAGTAAACATTATTTCAGTCGAACTTTTCTTGTGTTGGCGATAATCTCTGCACCGTTTGTGGTTTTAAACTATCGAGTTGTCTAGTTTTGTGTTACAAAAATTAGAAACAAGAAACGTTAGCGTTGAAAGACGAATTTATCAAGGCAAATAGCTCTAATTTACCTAGAATTGGTTTGTTGATGCTTGAAGAGTTTCTTGCATCAAGCAAAGACTTTTGCTCAGCAGAATTTAGAAATATCAAAACTTCTATGTAAGTATATAAGCAATCTGTATTAAAACTACAATTTAAAGCTCAAAAACTCATAAACACTGCACTTTATTTCTAGGTCATGGTTTTATTAGCTTTAGGTTAGGTTATGATTGTTATGAAAATGTTAATTTGTCGTAAGAGTAAGTACATACCAATTGATTTTATTTATTTTAGGTCCTCACGCCCATCGTATGGCGATGATGCTGTAAGCTATTTACAGTTTAAAACGTGATGAAAAAATGTGCATAATGAAATGTAAAATTTGCCCAGAACATAAGGTCCATGCAAGTTAGCGACTTATTTCTTATTGTTTTCTTGTTTGGAACGTAAACCAATAATTTGTTAGGAGTTCTTATCGATGTGTTTTTACACTGAGGGACTGCACACCACTTATACTCTTTAGAATTCATTTTAAACACACAAAATAACAAAATTATTGTATACTTCACTGTTGTTGACGTGGAGTTTACAAAGGCGTGACGTCACGAGCCGACGCCATGACACCTGGGAGCGTTTTGGCGTGAAATTCAAAATTAGTTTAAAAAAGGCCAATTTTATGCTAGGAAACCTGTAATTTCTCCAGAAATATATATATTTTTGGAAATAGTAGTTCCGCAAGAACATCGTGAAATAGTTTTCCAAAATTAGTTATTATGCCTATTAGTGTCCCGTATGTTGATTGCTTTTAAAATAAAAAAAAATTGATACAGAGGTATGAAATGATTAGTGACTTCACAAAACACAACCCAAATGAGTTTTCAACAAAGTTTGTTTCGAATCTTTACTGAAAACTGATAACCTTGTAATTTTTGTTTTCTCTATATACCAGATAAATTATTAAAAATCTCGTTCACTTTACACCCCGTGAAGAATATTCCATAATTTTTTAAAAATTATTTGATAAGTACTTTTCGAGATAATGGTGAGGGACAGCGATTTTTCAAAATTTTTAAAAATAACACAAAGAAAAGTATGCGCAAGTATTACAATATATATATATATATATATATATATATATATATATATATATATATATATATATACTTATATATATATATATATATATATATATATATATATATATATATATATATATATATATATATATATATATATATATATATATAATTAGAAGTTTTGCAAGAAATAAAACACTAATTAAATTTCGACTAATTTTTTTTTATTTTTAACACCATGACATGTTTCGTTGTACGACAGCTTCTTCCGATGATTTGTTACAAAAATAAAAAATTTAGTTAGTTATGGATTTCCACCAAGTATCGGCTGAATCAATTCAATATATTTTTTAGTGGTGTTTTCATAAGCTTTCATTTGACACCACACTCGATGACCTAGTAAAAAATTGTTTTTTTCACTTCCGATTTCACTCCCCAACACTAACCCCTTAAGCCAAAATTTAACTTTCAAAACTGCACGGCTCTGATGAGGTCATTAATTTTTATATTAGTACCAAATTTCAACTTTCTAGTTAAATAGTTTCGGAGAAAATCGGACGGACGGACGGACACCAAAGTGATCTTATAAGTGTTCCGTACGGAACACTAAAAATAATGTAGTAATAAAGTGTTTAGAGTCACAATGTGGAGATGTTCTGTAGAATGTAATGTAATTTTGTCTGTTATTAAGAAGAAGTAAGATATGAAGGATTATGGATATTATATATGATTTAAACTATTATTACTAAACGAGAGGATCACAGAATACACACATTAAAAGGATAAACATTAATAGGGAAAAAATAATTCGAAATTATGCTAAAGTATATATAATTTTCGTCCTAAAACTAAGTACGGCAGTGCATCAAAGATGCATATTTCCTTTAATTTTTAAAAATTCAAAGAAAATTTCCGGTGCTCTGTTAGATCGTAGAATTAATGTCAACCAAAAAAATAATTAACAACACAGTAATTTGTCTAAGTATGACTATGCATATTATTGAATATGACTTGAAATGAGAGCGCATGAAAAAATTTTGTTATATTCAGGAAGTTTATTAAGAGAAACGTCATATTAATAAAAGGGGCTGAGTAGGTTTTCTCGAAAAAAAGCTAACGTTGCTGAAACCGACGTAGTCATGTCGGGATACTCGATTTATCTAGCATCGTCAGTCTATTCTACAAAGATTTTTATGGAAAGGTCTCAACAGATGTAGCTCGCTTAATTCTCTTCAGAGCAGTGCATGCTAGGAATGCACGTCGTGCTAATATTTCCCATCCATATATGGTAGAGTTTAGCTTGTCATTCCTAGTATAACTCTTTTCAAGCAGTCTTTTATATAATCCATCCATCCATCTAGAATGATTTGCCCAGGACTGTAATTCCTACCGAGTAAAATTTACAGATGTTCAAGACCAACGTGACTCACTTTTTCTACACGCGCGTTGCTCCCGTAGCACTTTAGGAATTTCTCTGCAGCTGTGTATGTGTGCTATGCTCATAAAAAAAGGACAGTGTGCGTTTCCTTTTAGGTATTGCAGGTCTGGAAATTCCCTATTCTATTTGTAAGTTCAGCTTTAATACTTTGAAGCTAAACTACAGTTTTGATCTTCTGTAGACTCACTAAGTTTTACATAAATTGGGGATCTGAAGTTCGGAGCGTCTTTTTGTTAGAGTTACTTCCATAATATTAAATCTGGTGTTATACTAAATTAGATCAACAAATTAAAATAGTCTATATACTTAAGTACTACTAGTATTGATTTATGGTAGCGGGTAGATACTTCTATACAATCCCGGTAGAGGATAGACCTACTTCAGGGGCGCGACCCTGCCAACGCGGGCCTTGATTCTCTCTCAACACCTACTCCAGAGAGAAATCATGTTCAACCCTCGTTCTCCACGAAACACCTATTTATCCCCCACCCTTATATCCTGGCATGGTGGAAGCCAGGAGCATCCATTATTACTGGTCTTAAGCGATGAGGACATATTCTTCTAACCGATTCGGAACCAGGTTTCCACGAACGTAAGGAACATATTTCCAAAATGACTGTGGAACCGCGATGTAGAAGGAACCGGTAGTCCACTACAATATAACATATTATGAACACTGCCATGATGACTAGTAAAGAGAGCCGAAGGATAGAGATTGCCCGTCATGCTATCGTGAAATTAACAAAAATTTGGCGCGATCGCAATATATATAAAACAACAAAAATTCGGCTCCTGCATTCTCTAGTTTTTTCTATTTTACTCTATAACGCAGAGACATAAACGCTTAAAGAAAGGGACCGCTCAAGACTGAAGGCCTTTGAGATGTGGTGTTATCGCAGACTACTGCATATACCATTGACTGCGCATAGAACCAATATTTCGATTCTGTAAGAACAAGGTGTAGCTAAAAAATAATTGACACCATCCACGAAAAAATTTTGCGATACTTCGGCCACATAGCTAGCCGGAATAACGATATGGAGTTGCTAATCATTGAAGGAAAAGTAAACGGCCATAAACTCAGAGGCCGGTCTCCACGTCGCTGGTCGGATCAGGTTTGGCAGCTAACTGGAGTTGGAGTGCATTCACCCCACCTCTGCTAACAGGTTCGGACTGAGAAGGAAGTATTGATACCTAGTTAGCCTAAACTACTTGTCAAAAACACATGCGGTTGATATAGATAGTAGTTTGATCTTTAGCAAATATGTACACAAAATTTGGCAGTCAAGATTTTGTTGTGCTATTTACACTAAATTTATAAAGAAGATATGCGTAACAAAAATTGTGAATTTAGAAAAATCAAATATCGATCTCTTTTGAAAAGATTGTCCGCTAAAAAAATTGCAGTAACGTACTTATTACATTGAAGGAACAATATTCTGTCTACGTTACTATCAAAACTGGATTGCTGATTTTAAGACAGGAAAAACTGACATCGGTGATAGATATCGTGCTGTGTCTACTCAAGAGATTGTTCAGGCTGTACATGAAATGGTTTTGAAGGATCGATGAATTGGGCAGAAAGACATAGGAGACACCGAACATTTCAGAAGAAATGAGTCTTTCACATTGCTCATTCTAATTTGGGTATGAGAAAATTATTAGCTAAATATATCCTAAAATGTCTGAACGGCGACCATAAAAGATTGAAAGTCGAAACATAAAAGTTGATTTGTAGTTATATTGAAAAGGATTTATCGAACTGTTTGGATCAAATATTTACTAAAGATGAGACATCGATCCATCATTTTGATGGGGAAGAAACTGTCGAAGAAGTGAAAACATGGTTCACTTCCCCACAAGAAACTTCACTTACAAAAATCAGCACGAAAAATTATATCTTCGGTTTTTTGGGACAAAGATACTTCCTACAGATTACTTGGAACACTGCAAAATAGTGACTTCGCTGAAAAAATGTGGAGAAATGTTTAGAAAAAATATTATAAGGGGTGCTGTTTTTGCAAGACAATGTGCCTATTCACAAATCGCTGTTAGTTTTGCACAAAAAAAGAATTAGGCTTCCCCTGATTTAGTTCCTTTAGATTGCAATCCATTTTCAAAACTGAAAAAACATCTGAAGGGACACAAATTTCATTCAAATAAAGAAGTAATAAATATTATCGAAGACTGATTTGCAAACAAAGGTAAAGAATTCTTCTTAAAAGGTTGAAAGCAGAATAAACAATTTTTGTTTTTAAGATCTACTTGTCCTTTGTTTGCTAAACTAGAAACTTATTAATATGCTCAAGTATTAACAAGAAAAGAGAATGTTTAAAATTGTAGGGGCATTTCAAAGCAGTCTGCAATTCCTAAGTTGCTTGATGGTTTGGTCTATGATCAACTAAGCTGGATATGTAAAGGTATAGTGGTAGAAGAACAGCATGGCTTCACGGGAGGTAGGTCGACTGTCACCAACTTGATCACCTATGAGAATGCTCTGGTGGATGCATTGGAGAGGGGATGCCAAGTGGACTCGATCTACACTGACTTCTCCAAGGCATTTGACAGGGTTAGCCATCAAAAACTGTTAGCAAAACTTAGAGCGATGGGGTTTCATGAGCACTCTGTAAGGTGGCTCGAGAGTATGTTGGTGGGACGCTCGCAGAGAGTGAAGATGAGAGGGTTTATACCCAATAGTACCGAGGTGACCTCAGGAGTTCCTCAAGGTGGGCACTGTGCTCCATTACTATTTAACATCTTTATTAATGACATTCGTCAGGCTGTTCCTGACTGTAGCTTTCTTTTGTTTGCCGATGACTTGAATTCGTACCGTGAAATTGTGACTGAGGCAGATTGCATGTAGTTGAAAGAGAGCTTAAATCTGTTTGTTCATTGATGCAATCATAATGGATCGTCTTTAAACCCTGGGAAGTGTAGTACGACTAGTTTTTGTAGGAAAAAGAATAAAATAACCTTTCAGTACAAGGTTGGTGATGGGGACTTGTTACCGGTCAGTTCTTTGGAGGTTTTGGGAGTCATAATGGATGCTCAGTTGTCGTTTAGAGAATACTACTCTTGCATGACAAGAAAGGCATTCCAAATGTCCCAACATTCTTTTACAATCGGAAGAGATCTATCTATTGACTCAATGAAGAAGTTATACTGTTCTCTGGTAAGATCTCACCTTGAATATGCAACAACGGTATGGTCACCTTACTAAAATGTTCACAGCGCAGGGAATGAACGTATCCAGAATAAATTTATTGGATATTGCTCTCATAGATTGGGACTGGTTGGTGACAGAGGAGCCCTGGCTAGTATGCTTGGTCTGCGGAGATTAGAGGACAAGAGAAAGGTGTCAGATCTTTCCACCATATTTAAATTGATGAATGGTGTTATTGACTGGCCACCACTCTTAGGACAGATACAGTTGAAGGTTCCAGAACGTTGCTTAAGAAGAAATGAGATATTTGTCATCGGTCATCACATTACTAACTATGGAGTCCACTCTCCATTGACGAGATCCTTGCTCTTCCTAAATAATAATCCTTCCATCAATCCATTCGGAGGCTCGCTGCCTGACTTTAAAGGGCAAGTCATTAAAGTGGTGTGTCTGTTCTATTTTTGTACTGCTGTTATTACTTTATATATTGAATATTATAACTTTTATAATGGGATTTCCCGTTTATTGATAATAAATAAAATAAATAAATAAAAAGGCTTGAATGTTTTTTTGAAACAAGTAAAAAAGTTTAACAAACTTAAGAAAAATTTTTGAGATATAAGAAGATAGCTAGACAACAAATAAAAAGAAAGTACTTAAAATGGTTTAAACTCACCAGTCCCATTACATAAAGATGCCTTAAAATACGCCTCATTGTACTTTTTATTGCATGCTCTAAAGTGTCGTTTTACTTTCGAAAAAGCGGCGGGTTAGTATACTTTAGAAAGGTTTAAAATAACATAAATTGCAGCGATATACTTTACTCTTTTTTACGATAACGTGAAGTTGTCTAATAATTCGACTGGAAAATTGGATAACAATAAATTCATACCTGTTACAATAATAACTTCTCAGCAGTATATTTTGTTAATAGAGGAAGCTTTATGTATTTTCTGTGTGATAGATAAACCTTACGTTCATTTTAAATGATATTTCAGGCAGATAATATTATTAAATAGTTACTGCTAAGCATTGTCGTTAGAGCAAGAGATGAAATACACACACAGAATTTTACATAAATATTTATTTTAGTTGGTTATGATTATTTTAAGTATTTACATTTATCAGAGAGCTGAAAATACCGAAATAATACAAGAAACCCTCTAAAAGTATTAAATATGTTAAATTTTCAATTATCTTCTTTATTTATATGTTTAATGTTGTTGGTACGGGTAAAATGTTTTTATAATTAGAGGTTAACTAAAAAAAAATATATCAGGCATAAAATGAGAACAAACAAACAATTGTCAATAAGCGAGGTTTTAAAACTGATTAGTCATATTATATTTTACTTACGTTCTCGTATTTCTTATAAAGTCTTTTAAATTTTTACTTTCAATTACTTATAGTTCCACAAAAAACTGTATGTTTTTTTTTGTATTATCTTTACAATATAATCTCCTTTTCCTGCAATATTTTTTTTTGCTTTTGATTTTAAGACTTTTTTTTGTAGACCTAATAGTTTTAACATAATAACGTCGACTAGCAAAAATCAAATATATACCACCATAAAATTTTGGCTTTTGGCTTGGCAGACTAGTAATCCAGCCTCTAAAATTTTACATTGATTTAGAATATATATATATATATATATATATATATATATATATATATATATATATATATATATATATATATATATATATATCCTAAGTTTAACTACTGGGAAACGCCCTTATAAGGAGAAGAGATGAACAATCAAAGATCTAAAGGTTCTATTATCTGCTTTTTATTTTTGTTATCAAGCTTTCGCTGCCTAATGGTAGCTTCTTCTGGATTCTAAAAATGCAAACCAAGTATAGAAAAAATAAACTCAAAACGTTCGTTTTTAAAATGTAATTCAATGAATTATAAGACTGTATGAGAAATTACTTACAAAAATTTAGCAGTTAATTCATCTCTGGTGAAGACAATAAAATTTGCATTTTTGTTGGCCAGGTGTTAGGTATGAGTACGAAAACATGATAAAAGGACACACAAGTATTAAAAATAAAACGTTGTCAATAAACATGAATCAAAAACACTTTTTAAGATAGAACACAACTGTAAGAAACACCATGTCTTTGTAATGTAATTTTGTCATGTAATTTCTCATACAGTCTTATAATTCATTGAATCACATTTTAAAAACGAACGTTTTGAGTTTATTTTTCCTGTACCTGGTTTGCATTTTTAGAATCCAGAAGAAGTTACCATTAGGCAGCGAAAGCTCGATAACAAAAATAAAAAGCAGATACTAGAGCCTTTAGATCTTTGATTGCTCATCTCTTCTTCTTATAAGAGCGTTTCCCAGTAGTTAAACTTAGGACTGTTTGTTGTCAGTGCCAGGTTACTGTCCTTCCTCTTTCTTATATATATATATATATATATATATATATATATATATATATATTATATATATATATATATATATATATATATAAATTGTCTTTACGTACAGCGTTTTTGACAAAGAATAGATAATACGAGGATGGATTGAAAAGTTCGCGGCCTCGCCAAAAAATAATTATAAAATTTTTATTATAGTACCCTCAATAAGTTCATACTTTCTTTGGTTGTCACAGCGTAAAAGTTTGTTGCTGTAGAATTTGTGGTTTTTAAGTTAGAACGAGTTTAGTGAGACCAAGTGCAGCGTTTTTGGAAAAATAGAAAAAATTGAACAACGTGCGATCATCAAGTACCTGTTTAAAAAAAAGATTAACAGCGAAGAGGATCCACGATGATATGAAAACAAAACTAGGGAATCTGCTTCGTCATATACCACTGTGAATAAATGGGTTGCAGAGTTTAAACGTGGATGAGAAAGCATCGAAGATGACCCTCGCTACGACTGGAGAAAACATCGACAAAATGTGTGATCTCATATTGAAAGACTATAGATTAACTATCAGGGAGATTTTAGAAACTATAAGCATCTCGTATGAACGAACACAAACCATCATTGCCAATGAATTCGGATTTACTAAGGTTTCCGCTAAGTGGGTCCCCAGATTGCTTTCATTTGGCAAAAACGAATTCGACTCACGATTTCTCGCGACTGTTTGGAGATGTTTGAGGCTGATTCTCAAGATTTTCTTAACAAGTCAGTATAAAAAACCTAGTGAACTCCAAAGAAAGCGAAGGCAATTCTGTCGGCTGGAAAAGTAATAGAGTCAGTTTTTTGGGATGCTAAAGGTATTATTATGGTGAACTACCTTCCGAAAGGCGAAACAATAAACTCGACTTACTATTGCACCCTTTTGCATCGTTTAAGTCAAGAAAGTAAAGAGAAACGCCCAGGATTACTGAGAAAGAAAGTTTTGTTCCAACAGTTTCCAAACCCAATTTTTCATCATCAAATGAAGAAATCGAAGCTGCAGTTAACCAGTATTTTGAAGGCCTTGAGGAATCTTTTTTTAACAGGTGTGGAAGCTTTGGAAAGCAGGTGGAAGAAGTGGAGATTACGTGGAATATTAAAAATATTTTTGTACGTATTTTATTTTGTTTTTTTTGTCCAGGCCACGAACTTTTCAATCCATCCTCGTATGTTCCTTTAAAAATTACTCCAACTTTTGCTTATTTTCACTGTTTAGATCGGTTTTCCATTTCTAATTTTTTTTTTTCAGTTTTCCTTACTGGTTTTAATAAATCAAATTACGTGCTGAAAATTCTTATTATTCAGATGAGACATCCAAAAACAACGTTTTAAGGATAATAAGGATAAGAAGCAACATGTACCTATAATAATTCAATATATTTACATAAAAGTATATCACAAGAATTATTTCTTAACAGCCGGCCCTTAACATGCACGAATTCTGTTAGACAGAGAGAGTTTTATAACCTTAATGGTACAATTAGTAAATATGTTGAATAAATAAATTACGTGCACGAATTTCACTGTAAACAGGGTTGTTTATACACATACCGTTCATAAAGCATACTAATTTTACGAACAATAGGTGTAGAGATGAAGAAAATTGTTGGTCCAAATCTCTTAATAAACATTTTTTACCCTAGTGAACTAAGAAAAAAAGAATACCTTTTCTTTTTCCAAAATACTTAAAACTTAAAAATATATTTTCGTTTCTTACAAGTAATTAGTGTTTTAACGCAATAAACCAATTAATTAATAAATAAAGTCAAATAAATAATAACTAATAATAAAACTATATGATTATCATAATAAACTTTACACCCTGCGCCCTAAGTTCATAAAAACCAATATTATTTGGTTCTTATATGTTGGTAATGAGACTATTTTAATCGACTAAGAAAATCAATTAACTAGGATACCATCGTAATTGAAAATACATCTATTCGTCAATAAAATAATTCATGGCACTAAGGATACTTTTTTTATTTTAATAAATACATTTATTTATTATAATAATAAATATACCGATAATAACAAAAACCATAAATATAAAATTTAATAATATCATGCTCATGCGAATTTAAATTACCACATTTAAATAAATAAACTAAAAATTCTAACGTTATTAACTAAATATAACATATTGACCAGTATTGTGTATTAATCGAGGTCATATGATTGATGTTATTAAATATGATGAATAAACTACCGTGCATTATTGTATTGTAATAAAAAACATTTGGAAACAAGTAAACAGTTATACGATAATATATTATGTGAAAGCTAATTTGTACAAATATTGACTTAATTGTAAATCTGTAACGGCATTACAATGAAAGGTACAAAATAATTCCATGTTATAAATTAAAAAGAGCCAGAAATATGAGGAAATAAATTCTATTTTTTATAAGTTAAATTATTAGGAAGCGGAATATTTTCTTCCCCTGTCACCGTCACTACTAATTTGACGATAGTACATATTAAGACTTGATCTTGTGAATTAAGTGTGTAGAAACGATTTTAACATTACTTACTTATTTAATCGTTATGCCCCTTGTTAGGAGTGCAAGGCCCGGGGAGTTGAGTTATTCTATATGTCTTTTCCATATTTCCTTCTATATCCATCCATCCTGTTTAAATTGCCGATTGCCTCTTTTGTTTCTTCTATGTTAGTTTCTTCTGTTTGTATGAGTTCTGTATCTTGTTCCGATATTGTGTCTCTATGTATTTTCACCGTTTTTCCATTCTTTCTCTCGTTGTCTGCTATATGCTTCAATTTCTTTTGAATTTTGCATTCATCTTTTGTTAAATCGTTGTTTATATAAACTTTTTCTCTTAGATTTCTCAGTTTGTTTTTATTTTTCATTACAGCTTTCTTATCTTCCCTGTTTCCAAGTTCTATCTTGTATATAGTCGCTCCCATTTTTATCACATCTTTAATCTGTACTTTTGTGTCCATACTCCTCTTCATAAAAAGTTCTACACCCATTTTCAGACCTGGTTGGCTATTCGCTTCAAAAGTCATTCCCGATATTACAATATTATTCCTTACGTTGTCCTTTTTTCCAGTGTACTCATGTTCAAATCCATACTTCTCATGTTTTCACTAATTCTCTTATTTCAATACTTCATTCGCCTTTCTTAGTTCCTTCAACTCTTGTTGGTATCTCTTCTGATCTTGTTTCATATCCTTTATATCTGTCATTAGCTCTCTGATCATTTCTATCAAATTGTCTATGTTATCTACTCTTTCGTTTTTCTCTCTCTGTGGTGTTCTTATCAGCTTTTTACTCTTCTTGAATAAACCCATTGGCTCCTCTTTTTCCTCGACTCTTTCTCTTTTCGAGTCTCCTGAGGTATAATCATCGCTATCCATTATTCTTTCTGTCATAAAAACTTTACGCGTGTTCCTCGTATATTCCATTTTTAAATAGGAAAGAAAAAGAAAAACAATTGTTGTTTATATTTCTTATCACCATAAACAGTAAAATGATCAAGGTCGTCGCTTATCGTTTTGTTAGCTTCATAAATTTTCACAAAATTATTCTCATAAATCTCCAAATTTTGTACTTATTGTCTTAATCTAACACTACACTCTGCTTTATTTCTAGTTCCTCTCGTTTGCAATAGACAAAATAATTAAATAGATCGAAACACTACCGTAATAATGCTTGTTGAACGAGTTGACATTGCCGGGCGTTCGATTACGTGTACACACATCGCGATCTGAATCTCAACTCAACATTAAAATTATTAAATAAAAAATGTGGAAATTATAATTATACCTCATACATTTAATTTAGACATAAAATAGATATTATTTTGCCAAAAAATATATCCACTCCTAGAACTCACAGTTCCATGTATTCCCAGTGAGCCCAATTAAAGTGATGGTTTAAAACTCACGATAATAGACAGCGTCACTTTTTTTTACCAATAAAAGTGTATAATTTAAATCAGCCTTAAGAGAGTCAGGAGCCTTGCTTAAGCATTCTTTACGCAAAAAAATAAAATAAAATAACCAAGTTTAACGATATATTATGTGCGAGTTGCGCAACTAATTTTAAATAATATTAAAATTACATTCTCACTAAGTTTTTATGCTACCAAAAAAATAATTTTACTTATAAAAATTATAGATTAGGATTCCTAAGGTTTTGCATAATTATGAATGATGATGAATAAACTAAACATTTTTTATATTTAACAACTTATTTTTTTTTAGAAAACAGTTTTAAGAACGGATTGGATTTACTTAGTGGTATAAATAATAGTAAGAGTCACTGCCCTAGCGTATCGATCGAATCTCGGAAAAAAAAGTAGAATAAAAACTTTACAACGTGACTGTTGCTTCTCTCGGGAAGGTAATGGCAAACCAGCCGTAGTATCATACCTAGTAAAGCCAACACTTTGGCCGGTAGGAACCAGCATTATACTATAGGTCCTCTTTGGCTGTAGAACACGTAAAAAGGGACCAACCACAAGCAAAGGCTAGAGGGTTGCCTAAGCCGAATCGGATATGGCACTTCAATAGCAAGGGATTTTTATAATTTACTGTTTAACTAATTCTTTTCAGTTTATATAGTTTTTTCATCTACATTATTATTTTCTCAACTTCCTGGCCTCCTATGTCAAGTGTTCGCTATTGCATTGTTGCTTCATTTTTTTTCTTATTCTTTTACACTTACTATTCTGTTTATTCATCATAATTCTCCCACTTACCAATAATTAAGTTACTTTATTAGTCACACCTACCATTTATTGAATTTTTTAATTTTGAAGATTCATTGGTTTTGGAGGATCAATTCTTCTGGATTTCACCTGCGTCGATCATTCTGCCGGCTTCTTTAAAGCTTGTTCCCAGAACTGACTACGCAAGAATCTAACACGAAAATGATTTAATTTCGCTTGCACACGTATTTTTATATTAGTGAATTGGCATGCGTTGCGGGGCTTCATGAATACTCTTTTTCCAGATTAAAGAGAGATAAAGACCAATGTCACGATTAAGATTGTTGGGATGTTTAGATATTTTGATGGACTGAAATTTTCTTAGGAGAGAATAAATAATTTGTTGCAGGTTCTTTGATTGTTTAAAACAATCTGATATCCTGTTTCATGCTGGCTTTCTGCAAGTGCTGAAATCGCAATATTACGAAGACGTACTGTACCCTGACGATCTTTAATTCTAGTAAATTTTATCTGTTTGTTACGCCGATATAGATTTTATCTTATGGGATACTCTAGACTCCTAGATTTCCAAGCAGAATCCTATTTTTGGCAGTTTCGCGCACGTAGAGGACCGCGTTATTATTTGATGCTCACGTAGAATTTTTGAAATGCGATGTGTGACGTTCTTAACGTATGGAAAGATTATAATCCCAAGAGACTAATATGCTGGACTTCTAGTTTTTGGAGACACCTCCAGAGATGTATGTTTGTGAATGGAGTATTTTCTATCTTGTTACTGCAAATTGTTTAACTGAAGAACAGAAGTAAGATGTTTTAGTTGTAATTAAATAAATTGAGACTGAGAGAATTTATTCTATCTACTGCATTTTATTCTTTGCTATTAAGGGTGTAAAAGTTTACTACCGTACTGTTCGTGCTCATATTATTGTTATTTATTTTGTAATACATTGCTAACATTTGACTTTGCCTGGTTATTTCTCTTCATCCCATCCTAAATCAAAACCATATGATAGATTATTCTTTCCGGAATGTTTTCTTCTGAAGTAACAGGACATACGAATTATCTAATTTCAGAGAATCTCTCTAAAGATTTGAGCGATATCCAGTTTACTAGACGATTTTTAATTATACGGTTAAGTCCCCTGCTAATTTTTTGTGAGTATCAACCTATGCCACGCCGTCGGAGTGAGTTAAATATATTTTTATCGGCCTGTGACGTAAGAATCTGCTATTAGGAATTTATTAGGGACTCCTTATTTTAAATATTTTTTCAAGTAGAGATTTTCAGGCTATACTTATATAAAAAATTGTATATTAGTACACTATAATTACTTCATCGCTTTCTAACATAGTTTATACAGTAAGATGAAAAGTTTCAAAGAGAGAAACAATCGATAAATAATTCATTAATTGACTTTAAAAAAGGTTCTCAATTCTACGCGTATGTATTTTTTTTTATGTTCCCGTAAAACTCTGGCAAATATATACCGATTGCAATAATTATTTTTTTATTTGAGAGAGTACACATTTGAGATGGTCCCATATAAATTTCATTGAAATTGGTTAAATAGTTTCTGAAAAAATCCTGAAAAACTTAAATGTCTGTAAAAAACCACAGATAACTCTGGAAGGTATGTACCGAATTGGATGATTCTTTTAGTGTGTGAAACACTTATGGGATCACCTCGATGTCTATCTGTCTGTCTGTCTGTACGTCTATCACACCCGATTTTCTTCGAAGCTATTTTGACATCGAAAGTTTAAATTTGGCACAAATATAGGAATTTATGGCCTCAATCAGAGCCGTGTAGTTTTGAGAGTTAAATTTTGACTAGTTTTGGGGATGAAATCGGAAGAGGAAAAAAAGTTTTACCAGGTTGTCGAGTGGTGAATGAAAGCTTGTAAAAACATGAATTCAAAAATATATATGATGTAATACTCGCGCAAATGTTTCTTCATAATATTTTGTAAAAAACCACCAAAAATCGATGTTCCCCTTATCGCCAAAAGTACTGAATAAAAAATTTAAAAAAAAAGTTCTGGAATATTCCCAGTAAAGTGTATGGTATATAATTTATCTGGTATTGAAGAAAAGATTCAAGGTCATCAGTAAAGATCGGAAATAAAATTTGTTGAAAACTAATTTAGGGTATGTTTTGTGAAGTCACTGATGATTTTTTATCACTCTAACAAAATTTTTTTTTCAAAGGCAATCAATGTAGGGAACACTAATTGCATAAGTCCGACTTGCACTTGGCCAGTTTTTCTTTATTCGGGAGAGTACACATTTGAGATGGTCCAATATAAATTTTATTAAAAATGTTTATGTAGTT
The DNA here is from genome assembly GCA_019049505.1 of Pachyrhynchus sulphureomaculatus. Taxonomy (NCBI): domain Eukaryota; kingdom Metazoa; phylum Arthropoda; class Insecta; order Coleoptera; family Curculionidae; genus Pachyrhynchus; species Pachyrhynchus sulphureomaculatus. The sequence continues at coordinate 121,434,057 of CM032455.1, read as the reverse complement.
TCTGAAAATATCCTGAAAAACTTAAGTTTTTCTAATAAAACACCGATAACTCTGGCAAATATGTGCCGATTTGGATGATTATTTTTTTATTATCTGAAAGTGTACATTTTTTTAGGTTTCTTTTGAGTTGAGTAATTAGGTTAATTTAGGTTGGAACGAGGTGTCATTTACAGTGCCTGTGTAACCGAAATTGTTTACAGTAGTGTCAGCCCTTATATTTCGGCAAACGCTTTACTGTCATGTGAACTATTTAATAACTTTCTCGATTTCAAGTCACATAAGCGATACTGCCGAGCTCTCTTTCTTTTTCGGTTTCCTGAGAACAATATTCTCTTATGCGAGAAACACGTTTCGTTGGTTTACCCATGACTAAATTGACAATGTTCAAGAAATTTAACTGAAAACGGAATAATGGCAGTATTTACCTATAAAGGGCGTAGATATGTAAAACTAATAGTTAACAAACTTATGCGCCGACTTTACCTTGAAAAAACTACTATCAAAAAAGCGAAAAATAAAAACTTTTTAACAAAAAAAAACCGACTTCAAAGAAACTATTATTAAAAAAGCGAAAAATATAAACTTCACAAAACCAGGACACAAAATTTTGCCACTATAAAGTAAAAAATAATGTTTTTGAAACAAATACTCGCACAATACCTCTAAGATATTGATGTAATTTGACAATTCAGTTATAAATTCCGTATACAGAAATCATACAAATGTTAAAAACAGCTATTATTTATTATTATGATTTCTTTACAAAAAGATAACTTTTGAAGTCGGCGCCAATTTTTTGTGCCAATGTCAATTTTTATCCAATTATGTGTTAATATTATTAGTAAGGTTTATAATTCGTTACATTGACACAAAAAATTGGCGCTGACTTGAAAAGCTATCTTTATAAAGAAATTATAACAATAAATCATAACTAAATCGATGTTCCGAACTAAAATTTCGGAATATGGTTTGTTACTTGATTGGCCACTACAACAGAAAGTCGAGAAATTTGCACATGCAAAATGACCAACAAAGATCCTATAAATGCTATATTGCATGTGCAAATTTCTCGACTTTCATAAATCATAGCTGTAATATTTGTAGGATTTGTTTGTACGGAAATAACTGAACTGTCAAATTAGAAAAAATATCTTATTTTAGATGTATTTTACGAGTGTTCTAAAAACATTATTTTTTAATTTGTACTTGCAAAATATTCCTGAATTCGTTTTTTTTTTCGTTAAAAAGTTTTATTTTTATTATTACTTTACTATCCTTTTATTCGAATTCGATTGTAACCTTGGCGATGCCTTCTGACAAAATTATCCTGGTACGTTATATGATAAGACTGTACAGTTTTCCCACATTAAAATTACTATACGTAATTGCCTAGTCTAAAACTGACAGAATTCCATTCGTGACCGGTTTTACAATTTCTGACTTATCCAATTTTAACAAAAAGACAAAACGTAATTTATTACCGTAAGGAATTTTACGAAATGGTATTACTGCTTTCTGCCGTTTAGATGACTGGACGATTTTTTTTTATATATAAGCTGTCGGTCGTTTGTTTTCTGTAAATAAGTAGGTCACGTTTCTAATATTAATTTAAATATCCAATTCTTTTGTTTGAATATAGATGAAAAATTAAATTTTATTAACTGTGGCAGCTGAATTTTTATGGCTTTAGAAATATGAGTTTTTTAAATCTCTTAAATACCCCGCATTAAATACCTACTCTGGGAGATTATTTATATTCTTCCTATAAGTGTCGTTTTAGCATCTATAGAACCCATATTCAGAAAGAACCAAGCGGGTGTCAGACCCCATTACTCCTGCATAGAAAACATCGATACCATCTGAATCATCGCTGAACAATCTATTAAATCGAATTCACCACTTTACCTAGTTTTCATGGACTTCCAAAGAGCGTTAGATAGCATATTACATTCAGCAATTTGGAAAACATTAATAGAGGCAGGAACGCCCAAGATAATTATCATTATAATACCAGAGTTACACAACAACGCTTCTTATACGGTGCTTCATAACGGGCAAATACGCACTTCTTTTGAGGTAAAAACAGGGGTCAGACAGGGGTGCACTTTATCTCCTTTACTGTTTAATATTATTTTGGACTTAGTGCTAAAGAAGGCACTTAAGAATATGCGAGGCAAACGTTGGACTGACCTAGAAAACTTAAAATGTGAAGCAAAAATATGTAAACTTTCAATTAATGTGACCAAAACTAAGCCCATTAGAATTAACACGAACATAAATACACCATTCAGTATCTCTGGATCTGATACGGAGGACGTCGAGGAGTTCATATACTTGTATTATTAAGAAAGAAGAAAGTGATGCAGCAGACATAATAATAGAATTTAAGAAGTTCAGCAAGCTTTTCGCCAACTAACGTCTATACGGACATCAAGATAAATCAACACAGGCACCAAGCTGAGGATATTTGACAGCGATGTTAAATCGGTGTCATTATATGGTTGTGAAACCTGGAAAGTGACAAAAACCTTAACAGACAAAATACAAACTTTCACTAACAAATGTCTACGTCGAATGTTTCACATATTCTGGCCAAACACCAATCTTAATGAAGACCATTGGCATCTCACACAACAACAGAATATACACCGGGATATATTAATACGCAAACGGGGATGGACAGGTTACATGTTGTGAAAAATTCATGACGATATAACAAAAAGCTCCCTAGACTGGGAGGACACAAAAGATGTGAACGCTCAAAACAAAAATCTGTCATGGTAGAACTGAGCAGAGCTAACAATACATGGGCAGAGGCAAAGGAAATAGCAGGCAAAAGAACACGTTGGATAGTCTTCACAGAAGCATATATATATATATATATATATATATATATATATATATATATATATATATATATATATATATATATATATATATACATATATATATATATATATATATATATATATATATATATATATATATATATATATATATATATATATATATATAAACATATATATATATATATATATATATATATATATATATATATATATATATATATATATATATATATATATATATATATATATATATATATATATATATATATATATATATATATATATATATATATATATATGTATATATATATATACCTATTATATTATACCCTATTATTTGGGCATTCTCAAAATTTTTTTTATTTACATCTAAAAACATAATGAAATTTTTATAATACAATACATATAATTATTTTACAAATGTCACAATGTTTAATACATTTATTTAAGACCCTTAAAATTGAATACAAATATAATAGAATAATAACAGTACCTTGAAGTTTCGTTGTCGGTGCACCAGTGAATTTTATTTTATGGTTCTTATCAATAATCGCATTCTTTACTTTGGTAAATTTTTTGGTTTTTATTTTCTGTTTTTTATTATGTGCACATGGTGTATCTATTTAAAATATTAAGTATATATACCAATTCTCACCATTAAGAGGATGTATATTTTTACTTTTTTTCGTGCATTTAATTCTTAATTAAATTTGTGTAAATGTGACTGGCTCCTCTTACGTCAATCCTATCATTCACTGCATTCTTATCTTTTTTGATTTCAGTCTTACTTTAATTTGCAGCTTGGCATAATTCAGGTCCTTGTTTAAAATCTTAGTGTCATTAAAATTAAAACTGTGCTTATATTCAGCTTCGTGTTTGCTAAGCGCAGTGGACGAATTTTTTGTATATTTTTGACTATTCAGTCTGTTTTTTAATAGGTGACAAGTCACTCCGATACATTTTTTTGGACAGTCGTTGCACGGTATTGAATACACAACATTTGATTGGTTCATCTTGGGAACATGACTTTTTAAGTTGGTAACTATTGAATTTAATTTGTTGTCAGTTTTATGGCACACGAAAATGTTATGCTTTTTTAAAACCCATTTCAGTGTTTCGGAAAGTTCTTTGGTATAAGGAAGAGATAAGAGTCTTTCGCGGTTTGGTTCGTTTTTGTTGTTTGTTAAATTGTTATAATGTTTATATATTCTTTTCTTTATTGTCCAGTTGATGTCATTTTCTTTGAATTCATTTTATATTAAATTTGTTTTTACTTTTTTCAAAGCGTCAGGTTTTAGTTCAGGTGAGGTCAGTTTTATTGCTCGGTCTGTAAGTCCTACAATAACACTAATTTTTTGTGACATTGCGTGATTCGAGTAGTAATTTAGATACCTTCTAAAAAAATATATCGAAATGACTTGTCAGCTATTAAAAAACAGATTGAATAGACACAAATATAAAAAAATGCGTCCACTGCGCTTAGCAAACACGAAGCTGAAGATAAGCAGAGTTTTAATTTTAATGACACTAAGATCTTAAACAAAGACCGGAATTATGCCAAGCTGCAGATCAAAAAAAATGATCAAAATCAACAAAGATAAGAACGCAGTGAATGATAAGACTGACGTAAGAGGAGTCAGTCACATTTACATAAATTTAGTTAAGAATTAAATGTACGAATATATATATATATATATATATATATATATATATATATATATATATATATATATATATATATATATATCCTCTTAATGTTCGGAATTGGTATATGTACTTACTATTTTAAATAGATACACCATGTACACATAATAAAAAACAAAAAATAAAAACCAAAAAATTTATCAAAGTGAAGAATGCGATTATTGATAAGAACCATAAAATAAAATTCACTGGTTCACCGAGAACGAGACTTTCAAGGTACTGTTATTTTTTTATTATAATTGTATTTAATTTTAAGGGTCTTAAATAAATGTATTATATAGTGTGACGTTTGTAAATTAATTATATGTGTTGTATTATAAAAATTTCATTATGTTTTTAGATATAAATAAAAAAAATTTTGATAATACCCAAAATAATAGGGCGAAACGTTAATTAAGTAGTTAAAAATTTTATATTATTATATATATATATATATATATATATATATATATATATATATATATATTTATATATATATATATATATATATATATATATATATATATATATATATATATATATTTATATATATATATATATATATATATATATATATATATATATATATATATATATATATATATATAGATACATATGTTTCGTGTGGTCAGTGCTACACTTTATGCATTCCGTTTTACAAGAGCTGAAATCTCATTAGGCAATCAATTGCTAACCAAGCACGTGAATTAAAACTGGGGAGAATAACTTATTTTTTGCTACTCCCTCCAGCTTCTATAGGTGCTGTCCCATAGAGAAAAGAATTTAATGTTTCATTGTACAAATGGGTTCCATTTTTGTGAAAAAAGCTTCCCTTCGGCCCTTTATTTTGAGTTAGCTGCTCTAAGCTTTTAGAGTTTTAGTGCAAGAGATGTTTTGGCGCCCTTTCCTCTTCCACAAACAGTGTTTTCTTTTCTTCTTTAATGAAATGCACTTTATAATAATATATTTCTCCAAAACATCTCACAAATAGCTACGACACTGACATATGCATATATGGGTACACAGTGTCCTCTAAATAGTTCGTATTAAATGGAAAATATTTCTTCAATGGACCTGAGAAATCTGAAAAAGGTTTATAGAGGTGCTAAGCTTGTCAATTTTCCATAAGGTTATAAAATTTTTGCGGCCAATCTAAAGTTTTACTTTCCTAATTAGTAAATATTTCTAAGAAAAGAAACTATTTTCTATTGGTAACCTTATAACACGGATATTTTTTTAAATTTCAGCTTTTTCAATGAAAACAAAAATAATATTCTCAAAGACTGTGATATTTGAGGCGAAGTTAACATAATTTAAAATCTTGACATTATAAATGAAAGAAAATCAGCACTAAATTGATGTTAAAATAAGCATAAGTAAAAATATTATTGAAAAATATTACGATTTAGATGTCTGATGTAAATGTAGAGGATGAATAAAAACATTTTTCGGTAATATCTTAATTTAAAGAAGAATGTCAAACTACCAATACTGTTGGGTCAATCGACAACTGGAAATTGGTCTCTTTCGCTTAATTGTTAAGAGCTTAGACACTTTCAAACACAATAAACTCAAAATAGATGACAAAAGAGGCGAGACGGGGGTTCACAAAACAGAACCCTTTCTTACAATGACATTTTAAAAACTTACACTCAATTTAAAATGCGATATGCTAGAAGATTTTTTTAATAAATAACCCTTTTAGAACGTAAATACCTAATTCACTAAAAAAGTTTAAAACTAACCTAAAGTCCAATTTGGAAATTAATGATTCGACGATAAAAATGAAATACTATATAAAAATTTTAAAAGCTATTATATTTCACCTACCTTCTATAAGGCTTTAATTTTGATTTTTGTATAAAATTTTCCTATAAAATTATTTGTTGGGTCATATTTATAGTACAAAATATTACGTTATCAAATACAAAAGTCAAGTGGACAGCTATAGGTTTTAGAATCCATGGCAACTAGTCTGAATCTAAGCTTTATATCCTTTAAGGGAATCTTGATGTAAAGACTAAAGGATGGAGATTTTTTAAAAAAAAACCCTTTTATATAATGGAATAATAATACAATAAAACAGCCCTATTTCTAAGGCGATGGTCTTTTCTACAACCATAGAGGCGGGAGCATATGCCCTCCCTTAGCTATGCCACTGCATATTTTTATTATGAGTATGTGGTTGTGTTGTTACGGTTTATGTTAAAAATTAGATAAATATTTATTATAAATAATATTTATTAAATAGGTTAGCAAGGGAAATTAAATAATTGAATATTAAATTTGTTTTTTTTATTTCAATAAAGTTTAAATAACTAACTAAATGCATAATTCAATTTATTGATATTTTTATTAATTCTTGCCTATTTTGATTTACTTTAAAGAATGTGTTCCAAATTACCAATAAATGTAACGTTGTTTTTTTAAGATCTTTATTTATTTACATGATTTAAAAATTGTGACTTAGGATTGGAAAGAGAGAAAGGAATTAATTAGTAATTTTGAAGTTAAATTTTTTAGTGAATAGGGCTCAAGCTGTAATAAGTTTAAGTAAGTGTATCGTAAAGAAGAATAATCCAAAAAGAAAAGAGTGGCAATCAGTTATAAACTGACTGTTGGTGATTTTTGTCGGTGAAAGTCTGGTTTTGTTACACTACATAACCTGATGGATCGGCGTTCGGGCCTGCTTATAAAAGTGTTAAACAGAATTGTAGGATTTTCATTATATTCGTTTATTTTATACGAACCTTAAAAGATGTAAAATAAATCAATTTTTAATACTAAAATAAAAAAGAGTAAACGCAGCTCTTACTATGTTTGCCAAAGGAAGTATTATATTCGTAAAAATCACTATCTGAGAATTTCACACTACTTTGCATTTGAAAATTCCTATAAAAAATTACATTTTCATTAGGAGTCGCTATGTTTGTCAGTCTACTTGTTAGTCTACATAAGTTTGTTTGTCAGTTGATCTGTTGCTGTAATAACTCCCAAATAAAACGATATATTCATTTCAAATTTAGTGCCTACTTAAAGTAGGAAAGAAATCTATATTTTTGTAGCAACATTACTTTAGAGAAAGAAGGTAAGAGAGTAAGGGATCAATTAATTTTTCACAGTGTAGTATCATTATAATAACTTTCCTTGGTTTTCGTTTCAAAGAACTAATAAATTTTGAGTATAATTATTTATAGTTAATTTTTATTTGACTCTTTAAAGCACATACTTGCAAAGTGAACTTTTAAGTACTTACTTAACTTTAGGTAAAAGAACTTACTTACTGTGTTAAATCATCTTGAAACTAGATTTTAACTCAATCTTAAGTGGAGTTTCTGTTGTGTAAGAGACTTCAATTTAATATCGGCTCTAGTACTTGAGGCCTTGAGATTTGATGAATAACAAGTTTGTAAAACAAGTTTTTTAATCGTTATTGTTTCTATTCTACTTATATTCAGACGGTAAGGAAAAAAGAAGAAGAATATATATAATCCGCTTCAATATACATGCCTCGATCCTTATACCTCTCCATAAAAATTTTCCATTATTGGCAGCAGTGCTGCAAGTTGTCTTCTGATAGTGTCATCATGACATATTTCGTTTTTTTTCTCACTACGTCAACGGACTCAAAACGGGCTCCACTCAACAATAAAAAGTCGCATGGAGCAAGATCAAGTGAGTAGGGTGGATGCTCCCACAAGGGAATCCATGTTTCATCAAAAACTCCTTGACGAGAGAGCGTTATGCGCTGGTGTGTTGTCTTGATAGAGTATCCAAGACCGATTCTTTCAAATTTCAAATCTTTTCCTGCTCACACGTTCACGAAAGGTGGTCAAAACCTTTTTATAGTAAAGTTGATTTACAGTTTGACCTTCAGGCATAAACTGAACAATCTTATAGATGTCACAAAAAACGCGATCATCGTTTCTTTAAATTTTTTTTCAGTTTTTCAGATTGTCAGAGTAAATGGTCATTCGAGCTTGCTTTTGATCGGCAAAAAGGATTTTCGGTATTACCTATAAACACACTCTGCTCATATCAAAACTGTCATGTAAAATTTATCGAACATTTTATTTATCAATACTTGTTAACTTACTAATAGTTCTAATATTAAAAAGTCAATTTTTTTCTGTCGTCTGTTTTTGCTGCTCTTGGGGACCCAACTCGGGGATCGTGTATGGTGATAAACAATCACCACCATATACTTTTTGCAGCAAACTTAATTTTTCTGTAGCAGTTTAACAAGAAATTTCACCTTAACTGGTTGCTTAATATTGACATTAAACATCTTTCCGACGCAATAATACTATCCGACTTAAAATGGCACTGTAGCCGAAATGCCCCACCATTGCCAACCGCGAGGCGCCAATATTATCGTAGTAACCCAACCATGTTTTTTATTGGTTATTTTCTAGCCACACCTCGTATATGTATATATATATATATATATATATATATATATATATATATATATATATATATATATATATATATATATATATATATATAATACAGATCGTTTAATCTATGCGGACAAAGTTCCTGATACATCATAGTTTGTTATAAAACTTATAAACTAAAACTTACGTCGCCGAATATTTTTTCTAAGTAAAAGTAAGATATAAAAAAGGGATGTATTTACTTATGTAGTATTCTAGAGTAAAATAGCGCCGGCGGCTTTTATTTACCATATAAATGAAAACGACTTTATACATTTATATTTTTGGCAATCATCCCACAAGGGAGAGACGGCGTTTTATGTTTTATGATATGAAAACCGTCGGCGCGAAAAATAAAACTTGAAGCGGGCTAAAGTTTAAAACGTAAGACGTGACTAACATTTAAAAGAAGTAAAGAGGCAGAATAGGGTCACAAAAATCGCTTTTAAGAGTTCTATAGAAAGATTTATAGTTCCCTGTCTGCATTTAAATTTTATAATCGAAAAATTATTATTTCTTGTGCATTTGTATATTTTTGTTTATGTTAATTTTCTTTAAAATCATGTTCTAAGAATGTTTCGAAACTGAGACTTAAGGTTAAGTAAATTGCTATATGACCGTAAAACCAAACTATCATTTAAACGGGACAAAAAAAATACAGCTAGCGATTGTCAATTTTAGTATAAAAATATATTTATTACATAAATAAATTAAGTTAGGAGAGTGAAAGCCTACTTGCTCATTTATTTTTTGTTGTTATGCAAAATCTTCGCCTGGCTCCATAAAGTTACTCCACTAGGAGGTATTCTATGCCACCTTTATAAAAGTAATTTCCCTGTGCCATCAAAATATCCATAATCAGCTATTCGGACTAGTCATATTTCCTTTCAATGTGTTAAATCTAACCAACAATTTTCGCTCTTTTTTAGTGTTCCGTACCAAAATTGAAAAATTCAACACCAATGGAATACCAATCATTTCGGTGTCTGTCTGTCTATCTGTCATCACTTGTTTTTCCGGAACTATTTGACATAGAAAGTTGGAATTTGTAGCAAATATAGAAATTGATGGCCTAATCACAGCCGTGTAGTTTTTAAAGTTAAATTTTAATTTAAAAGTTAGTTCAGGGAGGTAAAATCGGAAGTAAAAATTTTTTTTCAAGGTCATCGAGTGCGGTGTCAAATGAAAGCTTATAAAAACACGAGCTCCATAATATATATAATGTAATACTCGTGCAAACTTTTCTTTATATTATTTTAAAAGATTGCCAAAAATAACTATCCCCCATCCTATTTCTAAGAGTACTAATCAAAAAAATTCAAGAAAAATTCTGGAATGTTCTCTATAAGGTGTAGATTGAATGAAAATGATCACGAGTAGATTGCCTTTCATAATTTACCTAGTATATATAATTTTTTCTTTGGAATATGTCCACCTATTTGAATAGAACTAGGCTTATATAAAACAAATGATAAGAGAAACTATTTCTACTAGAGCCTAATGAAGAAAAGCTTTTCTGTTATCCTAATAATTTAATTATTGGTATGTATAAAAATATTCTAAACCTTTGCACTAAGGTAGGTTAAAATAGCTAATATACTGACTGAATAGTAATTTAATAGCATAGTCAACTTTACTATATCCGGAACAGGATAACTAACAACATTTACAGTTAAGATTATGGTATGGGTTTCTATTTCTTGATATTGGAATAAACATCAAAAATATATCTTAAAAAAAACAACATAACGACAAATTACTACTTTTTTAAGTTGAATTTTTTTTGAATAGATTTTAATAGGCATCTAGTTAACTACATATAAGTTTCCAACCAATTAGTTAAAAAAATCCACACTCAAATTGTGATGGTGTTTAAATGTATCGCCGCTTGTTTCATCTACAATTTTCGATTAGGTTTTACTACCTACCATAGTATTTTTGTAAATAGTTTTTAAAATTTGACTTAGAATATTAATGGTCAAAAGTCTGATGTTTGTCAGTTCGGTGTCGGAAAGAAGGCGAAGAAAACGAGAAATGCTAGTTAAATTTTATATTTTTTTAAAGGTATCAAATAAAAATTATTCAATAATATGCCCCTACAACAGATCATGAAGATGATGAATGCGACGAATTTTATGAAGACATAACAGCCGCTCAAGCGGAATCCCTTCGTCACTACAATCTTATAATGGGAGACTCCACTGCTAAGATTGGTCTACAAAAAAACGACTCAGAAACGTTACTAGAAAAATTTGGACTTATTTGAAGAACTTAATTCAATTAATAGAAAAAATACGGCAAGACACAAAGAAGTCCACTTACTGTTCGTTGACTTGAGAAAAGCATATGCTCTCTCAGAGTTCTGCAGAAATTGTGATAATCATTGGAAAGTACAGTATTAATATTAACATAGATTTATTTAAAGCTGTCAGGACACTATACGACTAACCCATAACAAAAATTAAAACAAGAACACAAATGACACCAGGATTTATTACGTCAAAAGGTTTGAAGCAATGATGTTGTTTATCTTTTTTTTTAAGATATGTATATCTGGAAAGTGTACTAAAGAGGTGGAAGCAGAAATGTAGACCAATGGGGATACCATTAATTAACACCATGTTGTATACGCCATGCTTCGCGGATGATCAAGTGGTAATTGCCGAAGATGGCCACGATCTGAACTACATAATAAGAAGACTATTTGACAAATACAAAAATTGAGGTTTAGAAGTCAATATAAAGAAGACAGAATATCTACGTTTTGGAGAGTAACAAAAAGATTTGCCAGACATAACCATAGGAGAAATAAAAAATAGCAACTAAACAATAAATCAGATGGCGAAGACAGAGTTATAATAGAAGCTATGAAAATGGGAGGACACAAACTGTTAGAGACATTAAGACTATTATTCAACTTATGTCTACATAACGAAACCACTCTCCAAACTTAGAACAATTGAATTATGATTCTTTTACACAAAAGAGGCGACATTACTGATATTTCAAATTACAGGCCAATCAGCTTACTTTCTCACCTATTTAAACTCTTCATGAAAATAAAATTAATATGCCTAAAAGACAAAATTAGATTTTTATCAAAACTGGAAGCAAGCTGGGTTCCAAATTGGTTCTAGTTTAAATGATCACCTTCTAACGCTAAAATTGCAGATCGAAAAAATCATAGGGTATAAGAAATTCGTATTACTCTTTATTAGTTTCCGAAAAAGCATTCAAGACTATTGAACTACCAGCAATAGTGGCAAACTTAAAAGAATGCAGAATCGCTTATAGATATGTAAAATAAACTGAACATATAAACAATACGGTTTCAGCTACCATTAAGCTTCATAAATCAATATCACCATTTCGATTTGAAGGAGGAATCCGACAAGGAGATACCTTATCCCCATAACATTTTATACCAACGTTGGAGTATACATTTAAAACTTTGAACGCAGAGTATTTGGGAATTAGTGTAGATGGCGAATATCTGAATCATCTTAGATGCACGGACGACATCGCCCTGATCACAGCTAATATGGCAGATGCAATAAAAATGGTGGAAGGATTGAAATGGGCTGTAGGAAAAACTAGTCTAGAATTAAACATGGCAAAGACCAAACTCATGGCAAATCTTGTTTTGAGTGAGATAAACATATCTGTACAAACTATAGGGCAAGTATACGCCTAGGACTATTTGGGGCACGAAATAAGATCTGGTAGAGACAATCAAATATGCGAGATCCAGAGAAAAATTGGCATGGAGTGGGCAGCTTTCGAAAGACTACATGACAATTTCAAGAACAACGATATACAAGTCTAAGACGAAAAGTATTCGAGTAGTGTGTAAATCCAGTCATGACATACGGAGCTGAAACTCGAACTTTGATACGGAAGATAGCTCAAATATTAAAATTGGCACAGCTTGCAATGGAAAGGCAGGGCGTGGCAAGGAGCTATATAATCCCAAACAAAATTATCGAAGATCAAACAAGGATAGTAGATATTGTAAAATGCATTACGGGGCTCAAATGGAGGTGGGCTGATCACGTGGCGCGCTTAAGGGACAATAGGTTTACGAAGAGAATTGTTGACTACAGACTGCGGCAGGACAAAAGAAGCAGAAGCAGACAACCTAGCCAGTGGGAGGACTTGGAGGAGATCTATGTCTAACATTGAACGAGGGAGGCTGGATGATGATGATCAAAAGAATATTTAGTTAAAAAAAAAATTGTAAACAAAGTATCTTAGTACCAGAAAAAATTTTTCAGAATCTGTTAAAGTAAGTCTATTTTAATTCTATTAAGGTAAAATAAAAAAAAATATTTTCTCTCTTTTCTTTCTTAATTACCTATTGCATAGAAAGCATATGATGAAAGCAGTTATTCTAGTGAAAAATATACCATTTTACAGGGCAAGGTTTTAAACCATGAATATTACGGTCCATTAAAAAGATTAACCCAGATGAATGATATGTTACGCCATTAAAATAGGTTCAAGCGTTTTCGAGAAGTAAATATTATATATAATATACAAGTAAGATCGATTTGCGCTTAGGAATTACTTTTAGTTGGTTAAGTATTATGATGAATAAAGTGATACAGACATAAAACTCAAATGTTAGCTATTCAACGAGATTTAAACATCCTAAAAAGACATAAAAAGTTCAAAGGCGCCTAATTTATTAGCTCATATTCTGATAAATTCTACATACTACTGAATAACGGGTTCCGACCTCGAATCTGAGCAGCCTGTGTTGTTGCGTTCCATCCAGCAAAGCCTTTGCCTGCTACTGTTTGGTTGTGTAGATAAAGAGTTGAAAGGTCTTATAGGGAATACTTCTTTTAACTATGATATTTTAATTTTACCAGATATCTTCACGGTATCGTCAAATATTGTGGACTGTTTTCAATGGTTTTTTTAGTAACCGGTCTAAAATCATAGTAGATTAGGATGTGCTAAGTATTGTTTAAGATTTTAGCCAGCGGCATAGCTAAAGGAAAACAAGGAAAAGTATATCTCCTTCTTCCATAGAAAAAGAAGAAAAAAGTGGCTGTCTTAATGCTAATTTAAAAATTGATTAGGTCGCTTCACCGTATTATAACCTATTAAATTTGTTTTCTTCAAAATACGCCACTGAATCCATCTGGTTGTTACGTTCTTAGAACCTGACTACGACACTGGTTTTATTTTAATTCCGCAGTCGATTAGACTATAATTCTACATATTACACGTATTGTAATTAACTTAAACTGCATAGTTAACTAAACTGAGCATTCCATGTGAGTAAATGTCAAATAGGTAACATTATTTTGGATGAGGGAATTTACATTAACTTTCGTAGCATTATTTCGTAACTACAAATTTACGCTTTTTGAATTTTAAAAGAAGTTCGGATTAAATTGTAAAACAAATCTTATATTTTTTATAATTAATTTGTTACATATCAAGTCCAGAAATTGGCACATCTTTTATATAGTTCTTATAGTAAAGAAATTTAAAAATTGTAGTATTTTCTGTTATTTTCGATTTTAACAGGAACAGGAGGTAGAGTGTGTTAGTTTTCAGTTTTAAATATCTTTGAAGCCCGTCCTCTGCTCGGTCGGAAAGTAGTTCAGTCCAGCAGGATGGAATTCTTGGAGATAATGATACGTGGAGTAATATGCTGACCCTCATACGGATATAATGTTTTAGCCCAACGTGTATTCCCGCTCTCAGAGGACTAATGCGAACCACATCCATCGAACCATAAATATGTGTAGATTGCATGCATCAACTTTTCTTCAATGTTAACGAGGTATCTGCAAATTTCTATGTCTCTAGTCAGACTTTTTAGACAGAATGTAACAAAATCTGAACATATTGGACTGCAAAACCCTAAGATTTAATTTGAGCTTCAAATATTATTAAAATATGTTGTGGAGCATAGACCTCCTTAGTAAGAAATATTATTCTGAGTTATTGAGAAGCTACAATATGATCAAGCGCAGGCAAATTTGATTCCCAGTTAACACCGTACAATATTATTGACGATGTTAACACAACATCAAGACAAGATTCCTTACAGCTTTGTAGCTTCCTGCTGGCTGCCGATATTTGTATGAGCAGATACTCCTTAAGCGATCAAAGCATGGAAAGCAAACAAATGAACGTCTGAATGGAAAATAATGCACACTGCACTTTTCATTTTCTAGGTGTGCTTGTAAAAAGAAATAGTAACAATGTCTCCACGATTCTACTACCTCTGCTTCATATCAAATTAGGTATTATGAAGCAATTTGGGAAGCCATTTCCTAAACGGGGTCGCTATTTCAAATATTTATGTGATAAATTTAGGCATTTTATTTTGGCATCCGATAAGCCAAAATAAAAGAAGGCATTTTTGTTGGCCCTGGCATTCGGAAGTTAAAGTAAAATGCTTACTTTGAAAAAACTATGAACAAGACCGAAGACCTCTCTTGGAAATCATTTAAGTAGGTCGTAGAGCATTTTTTAGGAAACAAAAAAATACCCTGATGATGAAAATGTAATCAGCAATATGCTTAACAATCTCAGAAAGCTGGGTTGACGCATGTTCCGCATTCCCATATTGACTTCTTTCCTGAGAATATTGGTGCTGTAAGTGAGAGCAGGGCGAGCGATTTTACCAAGACATAAAGGTTATGGAGAACAGATATCAAGTTAGCATGATGGCCGACTAGTGCTGGATGTTGAAGAGATATTATAAGTCTTCTTGATTTGTTTAGTCTCCTAAGTCATGTTTAAAACTAATTTTGCGCATTTTATAACTATACATTAAGTTTTATATTTATCATATTTTATTTTTCATAAAAATTGTTTTAAAATCTCTACATATGCACATCTTGTATAAAAATAAATCTTGAGGTGTTATAAAAGAACTAAATCTATATTTTAATTCAGCATATCCAAATGCGCAAAAAAGAAATTATTATTTAAAGGAGAAATTAAAAGTTGTGTTTCACAGGCCTGTGTTATGTGTTATTATCTCACTAGAATTTAGAGCTTTTTTGATATACGGACATTCCATCTCATCAGAAAAAGATAAACTGACCAGCACTTTAAAAAGTAATGAATATTGACTGACACGATTAAATATTCGTATAATATCTGTAAAATCTCTAAGACAGGACAGCGACATGGATTGACTAGTAGATAGTGCAGTGTTACCTTATATATATATATATATATATATATATATATATATATATATATATATATATATATATATATATATATATATATATCGATAGATAGATATACATTACTGCCGACAAAATAGCACTTAAAAGATAAAACATTCGTACAATCCTTAACACTTGTATGAAAACTAGAAAGTTCTTGAGATCACCACAAGACACAATTTATTTACAAACAGAAGGTATCCCTGTTCCCGTAGAGTGTATGTAGAAGAAAATGGAAAATCAACAGCAACTAGAATTAAGGAATATGAATGATAACAATATTAGTCGGGTTACAATCTTGATCAGACGTGGAAAACCATTATTGTACTGTTTCAGGAATCGCTGATCCCCTATCATGACCATCTAGAAGAGTAAAAATCCCTGGAAATATCTCCTGGATTCATAAGCAAACCGTCGAAAAGTTATTCATGTTGACAGGATCTAACCCTAAGAATCACGATTTCTTATCGATCACGGTAAATGGAGCAATAAGCGTCACTGGCAGTAGATTAGAATCTTTGTAGAGCAGATCGTTAATGCAAAGAAGAAATAGAGTATGAAATAATACTCTGGCGTTAAGAATGAAGGTGTTAGTAAGAAATTCATCAGTTGTTACTTGCAGGGAACCAACCCTGAAGACACCTACAACCAAACACATACTCGTTCATACGTTCCATAAAAGTACAGCTTGAGCAACAATTCGTCATCGGTGATAGACTCTTAGATATAGTATGCACAACTACTCAGGACTTTGCAGACATAGCTCATATTAAATTTGTTCTGATGAAATAGACATACAGTCTGTCAAGTAAGAACGTGTCGGCGATAATTCATTTTTGGTATATGCGATTCTAGCGATTCAACAAAAAATCGGTATAAAGAACTTTTGTCTACGACGCATTTTAGTAAAAGTATTACATAAAATCCAAAATGAGTCACTTGTTGCGCATTGGTTCGAGGTAGTCTCTCTTCATTCCCATCCAAAGGGGCTTAAAATGACACATTCCGCGGCCGCTAAATATATTAAAAGGTCGATATCGTTTGTGAAAAAGTGAGTAAATGGTTTTAACGAAACAAAAAATGTCGACGACTTGCCAAAACGTGGCTCAGTAATCACGACTTTGTTTTCACGGGATCAGAAATTGATGCTGTGTCAAGGAGCGGCAAAATTAAGGAAATCGGGTTTGAATGTGTCCCATGAGACCATTCGATAACATCCTCGTGCTCATAATGTCAAGTTCCGATTCACGTTGAAGAAACCTTTGCTGGGCGAATATTAAGTCGCGAAGCGGCTCGCTTGGGCCCACGATGAGATACTCGCCGGACGCCAACCCTATTGAAAACGTTTGAGAAAGCTCAGAGCAAACGCTCTGAAGACTTTGACTCAGTTGTCTCCCGAGAATCGAAAAATTTGCAGAGCATGAAGGAAATCTCGTCGACAGCATGCCTCGACGATGCCGGGTGATTTTTTTATGGATCTAGCATACGGGCTACAGGGAAGTCCCTAAAGCGCTTCAGGAGCGGCATGTGTGCGGAAAAAGCGATTAATGTTGTTCTTGAAACGCTGTGAATTGTACTCGGTGGGAAACACCGCAAATTATTCCAAAGGGATGATGTTCTCCATATAAAAGACTGCTTGATCAGCGTTGTACCCGGAGTAACAAGCTGAATCTCATACGGATGTGAGGCTTAGCGCGCCGTGTATTTCTAACATGCATCGCTCTGGGAGGAATTAAGCTGGCTACAACAGACTCAAGTCGCCAACCGTTCTTCGATGTTTCAGCGAATCAATACCGCTGGTCAGTTCCGGGTCTTCAATCAGACGAACAGCTCTTCTCTGAACAGAATCCAACAAATGCAGTGTGTGTTTGGGAACGGAGCCGCAAACAAGGGAGCAGTATTCCATAGTTGGTCGAATTTGAGCTTTGTAAAGAATTAACAGTTGTTGTGGAGTGTAAAGCTTTCTGGTTCGAAATAATATTCCCAACTTTTGAGAAGCTCTCCTTGCTACGCCTGCAACATGCTCATACCAGGACATATTTACTCCCAAATTAACGCCCAACAAATTGAGTGACGATGCTAGGGGAATGGAGTGCCCCGACATGACTATGTCAGGCCCAGCCACGTTAACGTTTTTAGAAAAAACTGTAGCCTGGGTTTTAGTAGCGTTAAATTCCACTTGGTTACTGTCACTCCAAGATAGAATTTCTTCCAGGTCTTTGTTAAGTTGAACAACCTCCTGCTGTCTGCGGATATTCGCCTGACTAGCCGATGTCCGAGCGTTCAAAATGAATGAAGAGATAAGCGTACTGTCATCTGCAAAGCTGTAGATTGGATTCCCGGTCTTTTCCAGCAGATCGTTAATTTAGATGAGAAAGAGAGTAGGCGACACTATGGAACCTTGGGGCACACCGGCGTTGATAGTGAAAGTCTTAGAAAGAAATTCGTCGACCGCCACTCGTAAAGAACACTCTCTGAGGAACCATGAGAGCCACAAACAGAACTTTTCAGACATACCATAAGAGCGTAGCTTAGCCAACAGTCCATCGTGTCAAACACGGTCGAATGCCTTGGATATGTCAAGAGCAACCGCTCGAGTTTCTCCCAAAGTGTTCAATTGCGTTGTTCCAAACATGTGTTACATAAGTCAGAAGATCTCCTGTTGGTCTATGTTTACGAAAACCATATTGGGGATTGCTAATTATTATTGATGCAGGAGGCGATTGGACAACTTACTAAGCTCCATTGTTAGTATAAATTTATGGCAAAAAATGTTCTCGGAACACATTTTTTCAAGATTACGGGCGGTTACGTTCTTACTTGACGGACTGTAATCTGCTAAAATCGTCAAAAAAATTGTATTTTTCGAACTAGCCAGGTCAACTCTACTTTCCGAACAAAAAATTGTATGGAATAATGATTGATACTTCAAATTCTGATAAAAACACAAGATTTTTTTTATTCTTTCTTAATACACGTGCTGCCTATACTGTAAGTCGAAATTTTGATAGATTAAATAAGTTTGGACAGCGAATTCTAAAATAAGAGAAAGTAAAGTGGAAAAGAACTTTTAATAACCGAGTCACGTATATTCTCCCCATGCTCAGGGCCAAATCTTCAAAGAATTATTTGAAAAGTCTGGAATAATTTTTGTTACATATTATAACTTTATTTATAACGGTATGTGGCTGATATGGATTATATTATGCGTATGATGATTCTTAAAGAGTTATATCAACATAACATATATTGATAGCAACTTTCCGAAAGCCTCTTTAAGTAGCAGTAGCAGAGCTTTGCGAACTTTAGGTGCATATTTTAAAATAGCTCCACCAGATCGTGCCTATAAAAGGAAATAAAATCAAATAATATTTGACTTATTCTGCTTGGAAAAATAGGAATTGAAATCTTCAATGCAAATTTATACATTTCTATATACAGCAAAATGTTCCATACAAAATACGAGGGTGTTTTACTAAGTCTTCGACCGTCTAGACAAATTATTGTCGCTGTTCTTCGAGGAAATTTTATATATAGTTATACTACGAGAGGCGGTATCTGCTTTCTACGCCAGTGATCAGAATTCGTATCTCGGTTCGGGAAATAATAATAAAAAAAGATAAATACATATTAAATTAAGATAAAATAAAATTTACAACTTGACGGTCGCCCTTCTCAGGAATACAATGGCAAACTACTCGTCGTATCATGCCTAGTAAAGCCCTCTTACTTTGGCCGTTCGGAATCGGCATTAAACTGTAGGCCCCCTTTGTCTGTGGAAAGACTCAAAAAAGGCACCAACCACAGGCAAAGGCGAGAGGGCCGCCTACATCCGTATCGGATATGGCACTTCCAGAAGAAGTTATACTGAAAAATATTTTTTAAAGCTTGATGGGTTTTCTTTCATTTAGGTCGATAACTTAAAAACACCCTTGTATAATACCCTATCAGACAAACAAATAATTGGAAAAAACGCCACACATCATTATGATATTCATCAAGGCTATTTTAATAATGAAATATAAAAAGGGTAATAATTATTAACGTGTTTTATTTTTAATGTTAATTTATTGTATTTCAGAATGCCACTATAGTTTGAAAATACGAGTATCTTAAAAGTGAAGGATTCAGGTGTGATAATCTCAAGCAGAGTATCACCATTCCCCGTCTTTTAAGATTACCAGGAATAGTGTGTAGAAAGTATTAAGATCTGCTTACAGGGTAACCTAAAAAATGTTAAGTTGATTATAGAAAAAATTTTAGAAATGTAAACAGTTAAATTGGCTGAAACTTACTTACCTCTGGTAAAGTAGGTAAATTACTGTTTTTACGTCCTTTGCTGAAGAAACAGAATGACCTCCTGCAATTTTTGCTATTCTTTACGTTTATATGTTTTTAGAATGAGAAAAATATATATTGCCATATCCATGAATCTGTCTGTCCAACTGTCGGTCTGTCCGTCTGTATAATAATTAAAATACAGATGAAACCTATAGTTTTTGAGCGACATTATTTCCATAAAAGAGGTAGCTATCGATATGTTGTATGATTTTATTTATGTTATGAAAATTTACTTTACTTGAGAAAGTCACAACTAGTACTTATTTTAGAACTATATGTTTGTAAGAAAAGTAAGTAAATCACATACTACTCAGTATATATCACCACTACACCAAACACTTTATTTTTGCACTCGACGCGCGTTTCGCTAACCATGTTAGCTTCATCAGGAGCGATGATTGACTAAAGCTAAACTACAAATCTACTCTATTTATACTTAGCCTAACCCTTGAATTATTCAAGCGGAACTAATGACATAGGCAAGGCCAGTCATTAGTTCAGTTCCGGTCAAGTACCCTAGGGGACTATAGGGGACTATAAGGAATAGGCCCTCTGTCTTTATTTAAACTACTTTTACATTTTATGATTTCCATACTTTCGTACGCGTTCAACAATCTCCTATCAGATACATTTTTTATTAATCTTAGATTATCTAATGTTACAGTATGATCAGCTTCAAGGGCATGTTCGGCAATGCTAGACTTTTCTGTTCTATTGTATCTTAAGTGTGCTAAATGTTCTTTAAATGTCACTTTCCCTCTGAACAGAGTAAACTTCAATAAAGAAAGGAATCGTATTAGAAATATAACTAGAGTTAATGGTTACGACGATGATTTAGTAAATAAGCTAATAAATAGACATAAATTTAGGTTTAATATTCAGAATTCCACCTTTTTTACATGCGAGGAAAATAACACCAAATATGTCTCCATACCATATAATCCGAAATATAGCAAGGAACTCAATAAGGTATTTAATAAGGTAGGCCTCACCTTAGTCTATAAGTCATCAGACAATCTGAGGAATATCTTAGGAAATCCCAAAGATAAGATTCCTAATTGTGAGAAAAGTGGAATTTATGAATTAGTTGTAATGATTGTGACAAAAAGTATGTTGGGCAAACTAAAAAGATCAATTAAAACACGATTTAAAGAACATTTAACACACTCAAGATACAATAGAACAGAAAAGTCTAGCATTGCCGAACATGCCCTTGAAGCTGATCATACTGTAACATTAGATAATCTAAGATTAATAAAAAATGTATCGGATAGGAGATTGTTGAACGCATACGAAAGTATGGAAATCATAAAATGTAAAAGTAGTTTAAATAAAGACAGAGGGCCTATTCCTTATAGTACCCTCTACTGGGCACTTGACCGGAACTGAAGGCCTTGCCTATGTCATTAGTTCCGCTTGAGTAATTCAAGGGTTAGGCTAAGTATAAATAGGGTAGATTTGTAGTTTAGCTTTAGTCAATCATCGCTCCTGATGAAGCCAACATGGTTAGCGAAACGCGCGTCGAGTGCAAAAATAAAGTGTTTGGTGTAGTGGTGATATATACTGAGTAGTATTATTGTGCCAAAAGATTCCACATTCCCAACTAAGTAAATCACATTACCGATTTTTTGGATTCATAATTAACTTTACATTAATAGGTTTGTATAAGAAACGAATGTATAACAAACTCAAACACAAAAAATAGACAGAGTGTAAAACACAACACTGTCTCCGTCCAAATCAATGATCCGTTAGAAATTGCAGGGAGTGCGGTAAGGACAAATAAAAAATACTAGACAAAATTTCAACGCTGTCTTATGTAAGAAAATTACTATATCCTGAGTCTGTACAGCGTAGCTAAATACTTTAATGATCACACGTGGTTTGGTCGTAAAACTTGTCGGGAATATGTACCGGTGTTGTTACTTATATTTGTTCATTTTAATAGCAGGTTATATGTGGTTATATAGTATATAACTTATTAAAGTACAAATTTATAAAATATGTAGCTGTTTCTTATAAATATGATGTTACTTGCTTTCTTTTCTATTCGCTAAAACTATGAACGATAATTTTGCTTCATTAGATTAGACTTTTAATAATATAGCGATAACCGGTAAATCATTATATACTTTAAATTTTAAAAACCTGACTTACTTTACTTTTTCGTGTCTGGAAACCACATCATAGTCTTTCAGCCCAGTCCAGAGCTTCTCTCTTGTCCAGTCATAAATCGTCGGAGTTGTATCTGTTGGGACAGTTTAGGCAGAGTAGCAGGTGGACCATAACCTGCGCGACGCCACAATCTCACTTGTCGTCTGCGTTTCCGTGACCCCACTTGATTAAGTTTGTCTTCATCGAAGCTGCTCCGGTTCTAGTGCGATTCAGTGTTCTCTGCGTTTTCCAGTCTGCTGTACAGCCGCCAGGCATTACCTGTGTTGGTGGATGCTCAGCTGGTGTTTCTTCGAGGGCTGTGTTTAAGGATCTTTTACGGTGTTATCGGGTTGTATTCTGTAGAAGTCTGACAACACTTACAATCAAGCAAATCGTAACTCGTTATTTCTGTCGCCCTTTCCTGAGTTTACTGTTAATGTTGGATCATGTTTAGATGTGAACAAACGCAGCCTTATTGACAAATGAAGTTTTAGAACCTGTATGTACCTGAATGGAACCATAGCAGCCTAGAAAGTGAAAGATTCCGGAAACTCATATTTAAAAAAATAGAAATACAGCTTGCGTGAAATACACAGCTTATTTATATATCATTTACGAAAAATATTTACAGCCAGAATCACTGAAAGGGTCTAAAATAGAGACTTGATCTAGTTGCTATAAAAGTTCAAAGTTTGGATACCCCTAACAGGAATCTGTGGTATCAATAGGACGGAGCACCTCCTCACTATGAAATCAATGTTCGTAAATATTTGGCTGAGATTTTTCCTAATCGACAGATAGGCAGAAGAGGTGCTGCAGAATGGCCTGCAAGGAGTCCTGACCTTACGTCACTCGATTTGTTTTATGGGGTCATTTAAAAACCAAAGTTTACCAAAGTCGACCTGAACCTGTAGAAGATTTACAACAAAGAATTCAATATGAAATAGCACAGATCACCCCGGATTCTCTGCAAAACTCTGTTCAAGCTGTTTACAACAGATTAGGTCATTGCCTCGTTGTTAACGGTAGGCATTTTGAGCAATTGTTACCGTAACAATAAATCTAGAGCAGGGGTGCTCAAACGGTCGATCGCGATCGACAAGTCGATCGCGAGTGCTTTTTGAGTCGATCTCGAGAAAAAAATTCCGATATAGAACTATTCACAGATTTTGTTTTAGGTAACTAAAACAAAATGTAATGAATAAACTACTAACATTTATTCGATCCACAATTAGGCCAGAATAACCCCCTCATCACTTTCTTTTATCGTAATAACCCCCTGCTAGCGGCAAAAGCCGCGTTTTTGATTCCCGCCGATTTTTCTAGAAACTTCGGGCGGCGTGTTTGGCGGGAACATTGGAGACTTCGTTCATGAATAGGAGTCAGTCTGAGTTGTAACTTGAAGGCGATACATCGATACAAAGTTTATTAATAAATAGTCCAAAATGAGTGCGGCGAAGAAAAGTAAAACTTATCATTTTAATAACGATTGGGAGGAAGAATTTTTCTTTTGTATGGTAAAGGATAAGTGCATTTGTCTCATTTGCCGTGCGTCAGTTGCAATACCTAAGCGTGGGAACTTAGAGAGGCATCATAAAACGGTTCATAAAAACTATGAAAAGGATTTTCCGTCACAGAGTGAATTAAGAAAACGAAAAGTACGTGATTTGATAATTTGTTTGAAAAAAGAACAAACCATGTTCACAAGACCAGCCAAACAATCAAAAGCTGCAACGATCGCGTCATTTAAAATATCTCATATATTGGCAAAACACAAGAAACCATTTGATGATGGATTGATTGTGAAGGAAGCATTTATTGAAGCGGGTGAGACTTTATCTGGAGATTTTAAAAATAAAAACAGAGCTTATGTCTGCTATTAGAGAACTTCAGTTATCTTGTCCGACTGTCACACGGCGTGTTGAAGTCATGAGTCAGGACATGGCAGATAAACTAAAACATGATATCATGGAATGTACATACTTTTCTTTACAGTTCGACGAATCCACCGATATGACAGACACTGCCCAGCTGTGTATTTTTATTCGAATGGTATTCAATGACATGTCGGCTAAGGAAGAGTTTTTGACAATGATTCCTCTGAAAGAAAAGACCCGTGGCGAAGATATATATGACGTTTTCTTCAATTTTGTAACAAACTACAAGCTACCAATATATAAACTAGTGTGCATTACAACCGATGGAGCACCAGCAATGACTGGAAACAAAAACGGTTTTGTGGCATTGTGTCGAGCAAATGATGATTTCCCTCATTTTTCTCCTTCCATTGCATTATACATCAATAATTTTTGTGTTCAAAAGTGGAGGAGATTATGGGCATTGCAATAAAAATTGTGAATTCTATCCGTGCACGTAGCTTGCAACGACGGCTCTTTAAATTGCAGTTGGAAGATATCGAGTCAGCTGAACACACTGATTTAGTTCTTCACACGGACGTCAGGTGGTTGAGTCGCGGAAAATTCCTAGAAAGGTTTCAAGAATTATTGCCCGAAATAACAGCTTTTCTGGACGAAAGAGGTGATGACACTCAGATGAAAAACGGAAAATGGCTGATTGATTTGGCATTTTTGAGAGACATCACAATTCATTTAAACACCATTAATTTGGAGCTTCAAGGTAAAGGAAAACTATTATTGAGATGATTAGCGCAATAAACGCATTCAAAAGTATATTGCAACTTATGATAGATCAACTGAAAAGAAAGGATCTGAAAAATTTTCCATCTTTGAAAGCAAGGATTCCTCAGTTGAATTATGATATTTATGAGGCAGAATTATCAAACTTTTGGGCCAATTCGAAATACGTTTTTATGATTTCAGTAAATTGGCAAATATCGCATCATTTATGAGTTATCCTTTTTCGTGTAAAAACATTGAGGAATTAGCTACTGAAATAGCAAGTCAGTTTAACATGGACTCAAGTTCTGTTGAAAATGAGTTAGTGCAGATTATATTAGATATACATCTCAAAGCCACAGCATCTGATACAAAATTCTGGTGTTTTATATCTGAAGATAAATATCCGAATCTAAGGCAAATCGCCCTTCAACTGACGGCAATGTTTGGGTCAACTTACTTGTGCGAGTCTGCATTTTCTGAAATGAAGATAATTAAGTCAAACTATCGCAATCGACTAACTGAGAAACATATGTCATCATGCTTGCGATTAGCACTCGGTAATTACGTACCATCTTATGAAAAGTATGCTGAGGACATGCAGTGCCAAAGTCACTCTTTAGTTAAGTTTAGACACTAGAACTCGTTTGTTTTGTAAGAACCAATAAACTCGCAATTTTGAATAATTATGAGTTTTTTCATTGACATTTTAGAGCAGACCTACACTTACCTTGACTAAAAAAATGCATATTGTGCGGAAAACTAATATCTTTGCCACGATAGACCCTACCTCGACGACAATCCTGCATCACACTTACTTGCAGCCTCGCAGAGTCGATCGATTGTAGTCTAACAATATTGAGGTATATCGCCAGCAGTTCAAGTTTGAGCACCCCTGATCTAAAGTATTTATTAATAGTTTTTTTTTATCTTTTTTTTTATTTTAAATTTCAAATAACAATAATTCAAAAACAGTTCAATTCAGATATATGGTATGTTAGACAAATAATATCTAGAATTTTTAGTAGGACTCAAAAATAAAATAACATACAGGGCTTTCCATTTAAAAAAATCAAGATGGCGTAATTTCTTCGAACTGACGGTTCAAAACATTTTATTGTCAACGTCAGCATGTGTGCCGTATAACACCCTATAACTTTTATTTAAACATTTTTTTGATACACTGATTAATAAATGCTGTGGAATCATTATTACATACATATCGGGCACCCTGTATTCCTCATGCGGTCTGTTGATATCCTCACGATATTAGCTATCTCCCTCACTTTTACTTCGTGGTCATTCAGAACAATATGGTGGATTTTTTTGAGTTTTTTGGAGTGCCTGCCTCATTTGGACGTACGGAACGTGGTGCATCATCGGTACTTGTACGACCGCATTTAAGTTCATTAAACGATCGACATACAGTTTTTTGACGGAGTAGATGTGCAATAATACTTATCAAGCCATTCGCCGGTTCTGACTGTATTTTTTCCCATCAAAACGCAATGTTTAATTAATACACAAAATTCTATTTGTTCCATCGTTTTCCAAAAATCAAAAGCTCAAATAGCTGTAAGCCGCAAACTAATAGACGAAAAGTCATGAAAATTTTTGTAAAAATCTTCTGAGACATGACACTAACTGAAAATCAAATGGTTTTTTTTTTTATTCGTGCTGCCAACTCCCGGAATGTCTCGGGACTTTTTACCCCATTATAGCTTCTCATCAAAATTAACTAAAATTTTAATAACTATTCCTTTGATTGAAATAATTAAAGGTTTACGATATAAAATATTTAATTTTAATAAATTAAGCAAATATATCCTGTTCAAGCTAAATGTTATTTTATTAATACTAATTAATTCCGTACGACCTGTTTGTTCTACTCATTTAAATAATACATTTGCTAATTACTCTAATTCTTCTATTAATGTTAAATTACATGATGACTGGCAATTTGAAAAGGGGATTTAAAATGAAAAGGGATTTGTAATAATTTAGACAATTATCACAAGGTTAAAAAAAAATGATTTATTTTTTTTTAACGGAATAACCAATATAAATAAATAAATAACTGGAATAAATTAAATAGATTTAGGATATTGCGTTACGGAAATTGTTTTGTTGTAGGTTGACGGATAAGTACTTAGACTGTTAGCTAAACCCTGTCACAAATAAACATTTTTTAAATAAAATTAAATTGCGCGTAGGTATAGTGTAATGAACGACTTCTTAAGTTGTTTATTTAAAGAGTTTGCTAGATATGTTAAAAACAAAAACTTTTACCACTGCGGCTCTTTTAAATTTGTTTAGAGACTTGAAGCAGAAACGAACATCAAATTTTCTTAGTATTAAGTTAGAACGAATGAAATTATTACTTTTAGTGTTCCGTATGGAACACTTATAAGAACACTTCGGTGTCTGTCTTTCGGCCTATCCGTCTGTTTATCCGTCTGTCTGTCTGTCTATCCGTCTGTCACACCTGATTTTCTCCGAAACTATTTGACATAGAAAGTTGAAATTTAGCACTAATATAGGAATTGATGGCCTCATCAGAGCCACGTAGTTTTGAAAGTTAAATTTTGACTTAAGGGGTTAGTTTTAGGGGGTATAATCCGAAGTGAAAAAAAACCAGGCCATCGAGTGGAATGTCCAATGAAAACTTGTGAAAAGACGAGTTCAAAAATATATATAATGTAATACTTGGCCACACTTTTCTTTGTATTATTTTTAAATAACCGGCCAAGTGCAGGTCGGACTTGCGCAATTAGTATTCCGTATGTTGATTTCTTTTAAAATTTTGGTACGGAAGTATAAAATGATCAATGACTTCACAAAACATACCTCAAATGAAATTTCAACAAAGTTTTTTTCCGATCTTTACTGGAAACTGATAACCGTGAAACTTTTATTTTTTTTATATACCAGATACATTATTAAAGGTAATGCACTTGTGATAATTTTCATTCAGTTTACACTCTGGAAAATATTCTAAAATTTTTTCAAAATATTTTGATCAGTACTTTTCGAGACAGCAATTTTTCGTAATTTTTTAAAAATAATGCGAAGAAAAGTGTGCGCTAGTAGTATATTATATATATTTTTTAACTCGTGTTTTTACAACCTTTCATTTGACATCCCACTGACCTGGTAAAAAAGAAATTTTTTACTTCCAATTTCACCTCCAAAACTAACTCCTTAAGTCAAAATTTAACTTTTAAAACTACACAGCTCATCAGGGGACATCAATTCCTATATTAGTACCAAATTTCAACATTCTACGTCAAATAGTTTCGGAGAAAATCGTATGTGACAGACCGACAAACGGATCGACACCGAAATAATATTTTAAGTTTTCCATACGGAACACTAAAAATCGTAATCTATCTCCCCCATTATCTCCAAAAGTATTGATTAAAAAATTTAGAAAAATTCTGGAATGTTCTTCACAGGGTGTAGATTGAACAAAAATTATCACGAGTGCATTGCCTTTAATAATTCATCTGGTACAAAAAAAAAAATTTCAAGATCATCAGTTTTTAGTAAAGATCGGAATTTGTTGAAAACTCATTTGAGATGTGTTTAGTGAAGTTATTGAAAATTTTATAGCTCTGTAACAAAAATTGTAGTTCTCGAAGCAGCAACGTACGGAACATTAATGGCCGGTTATTATTATTTTTTTTTTGGAGAGAAAAAATGAGATATACAAGAAATATTTATTAAAATTGTAGAAAGAAAAGAGAGAAACAACATTTTTTTCAGAGTAAAAAACGAGATATAGATGAGATATTTTTTAAAATGGGTTATAATGTAAACGCATTGGTAATAAAAGAATTTATGAAATTGAGAGGAGAATCTCTAGTTTAAATACATTTTCGAGAATATCTAGTGACAGGCAGAAAGTCTGCCATATATGGGATTTTCTTTAATACAAAATTTAGAAAAAAAAATTATATAACATTTCTCAAGAAATTTTGCACTGACTTAGCCATTACTTGATGGAGGTCCATAATAACTAGGAATAAAAATTTAAACAAACGTTTAAGATCGCCACTTATGTTTATTTTATTATTGCTGACAATTGTCTCGACACACTGTGTCTTCTTCTGGAGCACGATGTAAATTAACTAACAAAGTATGTTACAGAATATATAGGTTACCTAATTACAAGTACTAAATTCATTAACAGTATTTACCTTAATACCTAGAACAACTTCAATAAAGGAGACCATCCCTCATCTAATTGAACGTTGAGTAATAAACCTGAGGATTTTTTCTGGTTAATTTCTACCTGTTCTAAATAATCCAGTAATTTTCCTTTCTTTCCATTATGCAAAATTTTGAAATCTTCATTGAACGTATGATTTTCATCTGTTAAATGTTTAGCGTAATGAGATTTGTTATTTTTCATTCTATAGCTTTGTTTATGTTCCTTTACGAATTATGCTGTGGCACTTGCAATAAAACGTATATAGGACAAACAGGCAGATCTTTTTATAAAAAAATAAAGGAACATAAACAAAGCTATAGAATGAAAAATAACAAATCTCATTAAGCTAAACATTTAACAGATGAAAATCATAGTTCAATGAAGATTTCAAAACTTTGCATAAAGGAAAAAAAGGAAAATTACTGAATTGTTTAGAACAGGTAGAAATTAACCAGAAATAATCCTCAGATTTATTACTCAACGCTCAATTAGATGGGGGAGGGTCTCCTTTATTGAACTTGTTTAGGTATTAAGGCAAATATTGATAATGAATTTAGTACTTGTAATTAGGTAAACTATATATTCTGTAACATTCTTTGTTAGTTAGTTTACATCGTGCTCCAGTGTCGAAACAATTGTCAGCAATAATACTCTGATAAAATATCAAAAATATGTGTAGGGAAAAAATGCTAAGAATTGCATTTTATGGTAGTGTGCAAAATTTTTTATGGATTGGACAAAAATCGTATTTTATCAGTTGTTGACCAATAAAAATATGATTACAAGGAGATTTTTATGTCTTTAAATTGAAATACATTGGCTAAATTGATAGAATAATTTTAAAATTTATTTGTCGATTCTATACTTCTTTCACAACCAATAATTAAAAAACCGACCAAGTGCGAGTCGGACTTGCGCAATTAGTGTTCCGTACGTTGATTGCTTTTAAAATAAAATTTTTTTGTTCCGGAGGTATAAAATGATCAGTGACTTCACAAAACAAACCCCAGATGAGTTTTCAAGAAAGTTTTTTTCCGGTCTTTACTAAAAACTAATGACCTTGAATTTTTTTTTTAAACAAGATAAATTATTAAAGCTAATGCACTCGTGATAATTTTCATTCAAACCACACCCTGAGGAGAATATTCCAGAATTTTTTCAAAATTTTTTGATCAGTATTTTTCGAGATAGGGGGGGTAGCGATTTTTCGCAATTTCTTAAAAATAGTGCAGAGAAAAGTGTATGAAAATATTACATTATTTTTGAACTCGTATTTTTACAAGCTTTCATGACACCCCACTCAATGACCTGGTAAGAATTTTTTTTTTCACTTCCAATTTCACCCCACAAAACTAACCTCTTAAGTCAAAATTTAACTTTCAACAGCTGTGATGAGGCCATCATTTCCTATATTGGTGCCAAATTTCAACTTACTCTGACAAATAGTTTCGGAGAAAATCGGGTGTGACAGACCGACGAACAGCTAGACAGACAGACACCGAAGCGAACTTATAAGCGCTCCGTACGGAACACTCAAAAATGTTTCTTTGTTTAGAGTTTTTTCCTTTCCTTTCATATAATTCAACTTAGCTCTGCAAATCATCCTTTCACACATATTATTCCTCAAACTGTGTAGTTTGTTTTCTCCATAAAATATTTAAAAAATTAACCCACATATTAATAATTAGGATTTATGGTCTAATTATTAAATAATTAAATTGCGCTCCGCAAATCTTGATAATTAATTTTCCTTGCAGTTCCAGACCCTTAAAAAATAGTCCTGCAATTTAAATTTTCCGGCAGGGTAAACCTTATTTTCACGTTCGGGAAAACAATGTCCGCATACACTTCACGCCGTTGATTTATTACATTAAGCGTGTATACGTAAACCTCCATTTGCAAAATCCAGACAAGTGTAATTAAAATACGGGGTAAAGTTAAATTTATTACAATTTAAACGGACATAGTATTTTGTAATGTGACACTGAATACATTCAAGTACTGAAAGCTACTAACTATCATTACTATAGCTTTTAGAATAAAACTTCGAAACCGTTTTTGCATCATTTCTAAATATTCTGATATTTAGTTCAGGTTCAAATATTAACAGCTATTAACTGTCGTTACTATAGCTTTTAAAATAAAATTGCAAAACAGTTTTGCATCATTTTTAAATATTTTTATTTTTAGTTGCTAAAATGATTTACTTAATAACTTCCTCATAATCAAGTATTTCCATTAAATATTAAGTTGAACTGTTTCGGACTAAAAAATTATCTAATTTGTGCATAATACATAGTAAGTAATTTATAATGAGAACAGTACAAGCAAAAATAAAACAGAAGAAATTCTTGTTCTTCGGGTATCACGACCATTCAACGATCGTTTTATTGACAGCCGCTCGGAAGAGTTGAACCGTAGACCTTTCGTACTGCCTCAATTTTTTCCTCTATGATGCAAGATGCAAGACTTCGTATTTTTTTAGATGTCTCATAATGGGACCAAAATATTCTAATTTGCGTCACTTGATGGTCGTGACCACCTCCAAATCCTTGTTTATCCGAGTAAGAACGCTGTTGTTACTAATTCTGTCCATCCAACTGATTTTCAGTAATCGTCGACACACCCACATCTCGAATCCTTCCAGACGTTTATGCATTGCTTAGCGTCCACGCTTCCATGCCATACAAGAGAACTAGAAAAACATAGTAGCCTACCGTTTTCATCCGTAGTTTCAATGATAGGTCGTGACTACATACGATTTTTTTGTTCTTCATAAATGCGGCTCGGGTCTTCTCCATTCGAATTTTGACTTCCAGAGTCGGGTTCCAGTGGTCTAACAAAAATTAAACGATTCCTTGCTACAAGCTTCATAATATCATTAAGTCTAACCTAATGAAGTGCATAGTTCTTGCTAATAGAAACTAAACGAAAAATATTGTAATTATCATTAATAATGGAAAATTTTCTAAATTTCTGTAGTTAGTGATCCAAAGTGATGTTTATTACAAAAGAGCACGTGGCAACTTTTCGTTGCTGAATTGCGTGGAATTACAGTACGGTAAGTTTTTGTATCGGACACTCTGGCAATTCTATCCAAGGTTTTCTACTTATCCTTACTTTACTTATTGAAATCCTAAATAGATAAATGATTTGCCAGAAAACAATTCTATGAATAACGTACGTGATTAATGGAAGTAATTAAAATGCTGGATGGTGACGGAAAAAAGGGACTAAGAGTTGATATGGGGAAATCATTGGTAAACAGTTACAAAAAGAACTAGGTGATGCAAATGAACTCAAACTGGAAATTGAGAAAGCAAAAATTAAGTTAAATGTGAAGTCCCTATTAGTAAATGAGTTTTTAAAGATCAAAATGTAGCACAAATGCAGTCAATTTGGGAATATTGCAAGGGAGTGTAGTGAAAAAGAAGAATGTTGTAACTGCGGAAGGACTGGTCATGAGGGAGAGGTTGTAATTACAGTTAGATTGTGGGAATGGAATTGTCAGGCGGTACCAGAAGAGAAAATGCGTTACTAGGCTAGCAATTCGGGATGCCCAGTATTTAAAGGAAGTATTTAGGTGGCAGAGTGCAGTGGGTCGTCACAGATGAAATAAAATGAAGGAGGAGGAAATAATGTAGAAATAAAATGTATATGGCAATAAGCTCTACGACTGAAAGGTAACTAAGAGTGATTGTGTAAAACTAGGTTAACAAAATAAGAAACATTTGAAAATCCAGAATACAGGAAGTAAAAAGATAGAAAATTAAAGCCAAAGGAGGATGACATAGAACTTAAAAGCTGCAGGGACTGGTAAGAAGGATGAGTGGAAACAGGAGCGGTTCGGAGCTAACCGTTAGTCGTAGATTGAATTAAGCCTTTTAAGATCAATCTTAAATTTGTTTGCATATATGAATGAGTTTAAGTTTTATTAGCAAATAACGACAAAAGCAGAGGGACGCTCACATCTTGGTCAACCGGTCTGCTTGTTTGCCGATAGGTGGGGTATTAGATCGCGGAGTTGCGATGAGTTTCGTTGGGAGTGCTTTTGCTAGGTAGTTGGTATGAAGTTTATTTGAAGAAACCGTAGTCTGTGTGGGTGTATGTATGGGCTTATGAATGAGCTGATATATGTATGACCGAATATAACTCGAGAACCAGTTAATCAATTTTCATGTAGTTCATTTAATTAAAGTTGGTTTAAAAACAAAGGAAACATCCAGAAAAAATAAAATAACTTTCTTTTCAAAGTAATTAAAACTTTCTACATATTGCGATGTCTACAAAGCTATTTTTAAATTGATGAACAGAACTGTAGAAAAGTATAATTACTTTGACAACACATAGTAAGGTGGTAGGTGGATAGGTAAGGGGACTTCTGAGACTTTTTTTTATGTCCTTTAATACTCCAATAAATTGTCTAATTCACGCCGTGGGTAGCGGCTAATCCATGAAAGACGAATGTTGTAAATAAATACTTGGGTACTTTCAATTTGTTTAAGTTTTCCTCTAGAAACATGCTGAACAGCTCTTTTATTCAGAAAATATTAACTTAGTTAAATCTCGCCCCCACAAATGTTCAAAATTAATTCTTACCGAGTTATATGCCCATAAAAAGAGACCGGCAATTTAAATTTTCCAGCAGGTTAAATCCTATATTCACGTTCGGAAAAAAAAACAATGTCCGCATACAATTCATGTCGTTATTTTATTACGACAAGCGGACGTACGGAAAGTTCAATTTAGGAAATCCAGACAGAAGTAATTAAAATACATAGTACGTATCATGGCAAGAGTTCAAGTAACGTTAGGATTTTTGTTTTTAATATCTCCTCCTTCTATTGTGCTGACCAGGACCAGTCACTTTCATAAACTTTTATCTTCTGCGGGCTATTCACTAAACTAAAATTTTATCGATACCGTTACGGCAGGATTTAGGTACAGTTTGTCAAATAAGAATATATCCGCGATAATTCATTTTTGGTAAATGCGATTCTAGCGAATCAACCAAAAAATCGGTAGAGGGAACCTTTGTCTACTACGCATTTTAGTAAAAGTTTAAAACTTTCGTCGAAGTCAAGCAAAAACCAAAATAAGTCACTTGTTTGCCCGTCGGTTCGAGGGAGTCTTTCTTTGTTTCCATCCAAAGGGGCCTAAAATGTCATATTCCGCGACAGCTAAAAAGTTAAAAAGTTGGTATCGTTCGTGAAGAATTGAGTAAATCGTTTTTAACGAGACGAAAAACGTCGACGACTTGCCAAAACGTGGTTCGGTAGGCAAAGTCACTCAGAAAGTCGAAAAGCGAATCGTGTTTTTGTTTTCAAGAGACCCGAACTTGACGCACCCTCAAGGAGCGGAAAAGTTAAGAAAATCCGGTTTGAATGTGTCCCATGAGACCATTCGACAACATTTTCGTGCTCATAATGTCAAATTCTGAAGCACGTTGAAGAAACCTTTGCTGGGCGAAAATCAAGTCGCGAAGCGGCTTGTTTGGACCCACGATAAGAGTGGCCTTCACAATCGGCCGCCGGCCGGCCACGAACTCTGAGCACTTTGACTCAGTTGTCTCGCGAGATTCGAAAAATTTTCAGAGTATGCAGAAAATCTCGTCGGCAGCATGCCCTGAAGATGCCAGGCGATTATTGATGTAGGAGGCAATTGGACAACTTACTAACGTAATTGCGCTGTTGTTAGCACACCAAAGAATACATTGATGGCAAAAAATGTTCTCAAAACACATTTTTTTAAGCATATGAGCGGTCACTTTCTTACTTGACAGACTGCAAATTAACGATAAAATTAAAGTCAAAATTAGCAGCAGAATTACTCAAGGTAAATAATTTTAGAAGAAATCGAAGGTTTTCTTATTACATGGTTGAATTTTACTTGTCTTTATCCTTCAATTATATGTCTCATGTTTTTTCAGTCTCACTGTGCCCTTTTTATGCAATTATCTTTGACATGACAGAAAAGTAAAGCTAATCTAAAAAATTTTTAGAAACGTTATACATCACAGCCCCAAGAAATAAAGCAACCCAAACAAGATATACTCGTACTATAATATATCATCTACACAGGCCCATCGCTAGCCGCCTGAACGCCTGAGTGCAAAACCTGCTTTGACGCCGCCTCTCCCAAAAATTTTCTGTGACCGCCCCCATCCCTGTCTTTTTTTAATAATTGCGAATTGTCTAGCAATAAATGTAATGATATTAATAAGGCTGATTAGAAAGAGTTTGAACATGACTAGATATCTGTATTTGCCGCCCCTCTGGATGTGCCGCCCGCGTGCGGTGCACGCCCGCATACGGCAGGTCTGCATCTACAGATGGGATAATCTTCATTGACGCGTCGCTCCTGTGGATTTCCCCGCAGAAAGTGTGATGTGCACATAAAAAAAAAATTGTGAAAAAATAAATTAAAAAGGGTTTAACGATGTAAACTGGTTCTCTGTAATACAGATAAAGACAAGGGAAGCGTTCTATTAGTCTTTTTCTGTCTCGGTATCATAAGTCAACTTATGATACCGAGACACGACAAATTTAACAGAAATTCTAGATGTTCTGGGATAGTACTATCATGAGGAGCAAAAGAGATAATTAGCACTGAAAGTCAATGACAATAATTTATTAGAAATGGGATTTATGAATTTATATTTTGTGACTGAGACCCATCGCAAAGGCGCTTTATGGGAATCCTCAAGACTAAAGGTCCTAGGCTCATTTAAAACATAACTGTTAGATCGCGCTGTAGAAACGACTATTCAAATTTCAAAGCGTAATGGACGTTGAAATATGAGATTTTAGATATACAAACAGTTGATCATGAAAGCGTGCACATACCCTTATAATTAAAGGTTTAGCAGGAGGCTTAATTTCTTGCAGCACTAAGATCCACTAATGGTCCTTTATCTACCTGCTTCACTTTAGGGTTGCAGATTCGAAGTTAAATTCCCTTAATATTCCAGATTCCAGAGGAGTTCTTATTATTGCCGGGCAGGATATAATTAAATAAAGAGCTGCCTTTTTTCTTCCAAGTACCATCCGATTATTTTGACCTAGAGGCAAGTTAGATGTCAATTCAGGTGGCAGTGTAAAGATCTCTGACACTATCTTCAGCTCTTTCTTGTTCAATTTCAGGAGGAACCTGAAATATTCAAGATTAGGTCCCTTTATGAGACTTTCAGCTTTTATTATCCGTACTGTTTTGTTTTTCATGAACATTTTATTCAGCAGATCTGCAATCGTTATGTCGTTGAAACTTCACAGACTTTTCGAAGGGTTCAAATCGGGTTTGGCTTGCTAAAGTTCCCTTTTTAACCGGGTGTTAGTTATCTCGTTACTCTGGACGCCCGTCTGACTAGGTCCCCATACAAAAAGCAGGGTGTTTCTGTTTGTCAGATTGCCTAGCAAGTTTTAATATTCACTTATCAATTGCAAATTCACCTTGGCCTGTTGCGAAAAAAAAAACAGTACAACTCTATTTCCCGAACAAGGGTATATGATCTTTTGTTTCGTATTTCGTATCTCCCAGCTGCACATGAGGGTGGCGTAGAATGCTGGTTGGAAAATCGACGCATAACTGTCTAGGGACCCTCATAGTTCCCTCTGTGGGCAGTATACGTTTGCTCCACTACCCTGTCTCTAGATCCATTTATGTACTAGATGAGTCCTCTCTTTGAAATGATTCCATCGGTCTTTCCTTACTGGTAATAAAATCCTGAATGTTATTCTTAAGGGCTTGTTGGAGACTGAGAGGTGAAGGCAATCTGCCACTGTTCTGGCCCATATGTTCAGATGTCTGAGGATCTTCGTGATCAGATATCCTCGTGTACACAGCTAATATGCCAGGGTGCAAGGGTGGCAGATTCAGTAAAGCCTCCATCGTTTCGTTAGATATTGTTTTCATTATACCAGTGATATCAACTCTAGCGTTGGACAAACTTTAATTTTTCAGTAATCTTTCTTTTTTTAAATGTTCATTCAAAAGAAAATTAAGAAATAGATTTTTTATGCTTTTTTTGTTTTTTATTTAAATTAATATATGTTGCTATGGATTGCATTAAAATGGAACTAAAATTGTACCAATAAAAGCTAACATACACATTTATTTTAGATTCAAAAATATGTTCTATGTAACTAATTATTAAATCTCCACTTTATATTTTATCATTGTCATACACCTATAGTACAATGCTGTTATTTTATTACATTAAGGGTGGATATGTAAACTTTAATGAAATCTCGAGAGAATTAATTAAAATTCATTGTATATTGCCTGATAATAGTTAAAAAAGCCTCTTTTAAATATTTTCCGCTTGTTTTGTGCTTGCGTGTTGCTATAAGGTTTTTTAACATAAACTTGGAACAATGAGAATTAGTATTCCTTATGAACTTTTACTTTTTATCGTCTGAAGGGTGTTTATTAAATATTTAAGACATAGGAGAATTTGCTACATAGTAATTTATGAGTGTGTGAGTGGGAAATTTTAATTTTTCAGGAGACGTTCCTTGTTTAAACGTTCCCGCAAAACAATTTTCGAATATACTAGACACATTTTTAAGTAAGTTCTATTTTAAAATAGGGCAAGCAGTGTTTCAGTAGCCGTTTCGCGCATGCGCGATGAGTAGGTATATCTACTGGTTAGTCACAAATGCTAATACGGAAACTTTTGTTCCAGTTTCCGTTTGTTTGTGCGTGTTTACAATGCCTTAGATCACTAATAATCCCGCAGATTGTGACATACGTGCTGTAATTCGTTTCTTAAATGCAAGAGACGTGGAAGGGGCCGAAATTCATAAGCAGATTAGTGAAGTGTATGACGAAAACACTATGGCATGGTAAGAAAATGGCTTAGAGTATTGAAAGATGGTTATACAAACGTGCATGATGAGGGGCGAAGTGGGCGACCGTCTGTCATTAATGATGACCTGGTGCGGAAGGTTAATTAAGAGTTCTTGAAAACAGGGGCTTTACGATTTCATCATCATCTAATGTATCTCCGTAAGTTTTAAGAAGTCTTCTGTATGTAATTGTGGCAGACGCCAAAACGGCCGTCCTGGTTAGTTCAGGTTAGCAGATTTCTATGAGGATGGAATAAAGAAGTTGATCTAATGATACCATAAGTGCCTCAATATAGGTCAAAATTATGTTAAAAATTAAATTAAGGTCCGGGCGTATATATGAAAATAATTGTTAAAAAAAATGTTTTCGTAATACCATCACGGCATTTACTTTCTCGTAAGTCGTAAAATATATAATTTAATAAATTGCACAGAAGTATTTAAAATACCGTTTTCGTTTTAATCAATATCACTTCCAAGGGGCGAAAGATGTATGGCTAGTTAAATTTTAAATAGCTTCTATATGATAACGAGAATTTTTCCTGGCTTTTACTTGGGGTACAATACACAGGTGTACAAGTATGAAATGCGGATTTTTTTTCTAAAAAAACATGTTGAATTCGGAAGAATGATAAAAAGTGCTTTATTGAAAGTATGCTCCATCGCTTGTTATACATATTTCCCATCTTTCGGGCAATTTGTGAATACCACGCCAGTAAAAATCTTCCCTTTTGCTGCGAACCATTCATCGAGTCATTTTTTCACATCTTCATACAAACCAAAGCGCTGCTCAGCAAGTGCGTGACACATCGATGCAAACAAGTGGTAATTGGAAGGAGCCAAGTCTGGTGATTAAGCCGCATGGGGTAGAACTTCCCAGCTGAGTGCTTCCAACGAGTCGCGAACTGGTTTTGCCGAATGTGATGGAGCATTATCATGAAGAAAAATGACTTTGCGATGCCTCTTTCGGTATTCTGGCCTTTTTTCAAGCAGCGAACGATTCAAATCGGTCAATTGTTGTTGGTAACGTTTAGTATTAACCGTTTTCCCAGGTTTTAACAGCTCATAATAGACCACACCCCTCTGGTCCCACCAAACATAGAGCATCGTCTTTCTGCCTGAGCTATTCGGTCTTGCGGTCGATATGAATGGTACGCCTGGGTCTACCCATGATTTTTTGCGCTTGGGATTCTCAAAATAAATCTTTCATCCTCTGTAACTATACGATGCAAAAAGGACTTCCTTTTGCACCGAGAGAGCAAACTATCACATGTGTTTTTGCGCTGCCTGTCGTTCAACTCATGTGGTACCCATCTACCGGTCTTCTGAATCTTTCCCATCTCTTGTAGCCGATTGGACACAGCTAGTTGACTAACGCCTTATTGCTCGGCGAGTTGTTTTTGTGTTTGCGAATCATCTTCGTCCAACAATGCTTGCAATTCCACATCTTCGTATTTCTTTGGCGGTTTTCCACGTTCCTTGTCTGCAACAACGAAGTCACCACTTTTGAAATGCCGAAACCATCGTTCACACGTATCTTGCGATGGAGCATGCTCACCATAAGCTTCTCGAAGTAATCGATATGATTCAACAGCAGTTTTCTTCAAATTAAAACAAAAAATTAATGCTGTCCGCGAATGCTCTTTGTTCGGTATAAATTTTGACATATTGAATACAATACAACCCTATGAACACACTTTTCCAATTTATCACTCGTGCGCGTCTGACACTTGTTGATGACACAACAAAATAGAGCAGTATCAAATCTTTATAGCACAAACTGCATTGGTGCGCCATCTGTTGTCTGAAATCCGCATTTCACACTTGTACACCTATGTTTTTTTTTGAGGATATTAGAATAGGTGGATCTGAAAATTATATTATATTTTGATTATTACAGGTACCTGATGGCCTTCCTCGTATCAACTTATCTATAACTAATATCTCACCATATATCACTTAAAATGTTAAATTGGATTGCTTGGATTAAGTTCTTTTTAGTGTCAGAAACACAATTTAAATATTTATTTTAGAACCGTGTGTTTACAAATTATTTTGCAGATTTTTTACGTTTTAAAATTAATGAATGTTACTTTGCTTTGCTATTAAATTAAAATCGAAAAATAAGTTAAAATTGAAAACCGAAAGTTTTCTGACAGATTTATCCGTATATTAAATTTCGAGGGTAACAATATCCGCATTCTATACATGCCGTTAATTTATTATGGTATGCGTGTATAACGTAAACTTTCATTTACAAAATTCAGACAGAAGCAATTAAAACATAAAGCACGTCATACTGTAGGAATTACAGTAGCTATTGGATTTTTGATATATTCTTACGTTTTTTTGTGTGTGGAAAAGTTAACGAACGTTGCTTTGCGTACTTTCAAAAGGACCCTGCAAACTTCTTACAGAAATTGCTTTTAGGTCTAATTGGTCAGAAATTGGATATATTGTAGGTTTTGACCTCCTGATCCAAAGTTTTCATCAAGTAGACAATTTATGGGGATATCTGTTTGGTACTGGTTGGAGATGATTTGCAAAGCCTTTCCACGTATAAACGTGGTTATTCATGCATGATATACCTAAGTGACATGCTTTCGAACATGTACATACATGTAAATATATATATATATATATATATATATATATATATATATATATATATATATATATATATATATATATATATATTTATATATTTATATATTTATATATTTATATATATACAGTAGAACCCCGGTTATTCGAGGTAATGTGGGGGGGGCACCCTCCTCGGATAACTGAAAACTCGGATAATCCGGATTTGTTTTTCATTCATTCAAAAAATAAACACTAATACTTTAAACCAATGTATTAACGTTTTTAACATATAAATAAGTACATACATTATAAAACAGTGAAATAGGTATCTATGCACTTCTGTTTCATATTGCATCTCCTTTTTCTCGCTGCAATGTTTCTCCATCTATTAAGAAGAAGCAAATCCGCTGGGGTTGCCTCTGGTTGTTGTTCGATATACCTCAAAGCTTTTTCCAAAGAAGCACAACCTTCTTGATGAGAGATCTTAGTGGGAGACTGTTCATCCACCGCCGCTTCGTCATCGTCATCTGATTTTTCGGTTTCCTGAAAGGCATTTGTTATTTCTTCACTACTCATTTCTTCTTCTAAATCACCTGCTGTAATCCACTCAACAACATCTTCTCTTGTCACTTTTTTGCAAACTTTTAATTTTTGTATTAATTCAAATAAACTTTTTTCTTTTTCTTCTATCTCGCTGTCAAAATTTGAACAGGACATTTCTCCATGGCTTCTCAATTTCAAAGCTAATTCATTTAATGGAGTATCATCTTCACTGTCATTATAGTCCTCAAAATCAATAACTTTTGACGAAGATTTTTGAATAGTGGTAGTACGCACAGAATCCTAAGCTTGACTTACCCAGTAAATAACATTTTTCAGTGTAACCTTTCTCATCCCATTGATAATATCCTCCTTTTCTGTGTATTCTAACAGATGTTCAAGATATAAACGCCTATAATTTTTTTTAATGTTTTCGAGGATGCCTTGATCCATTGGTTGCATTATGCTGGTTACATTTGGAGGAAAAAATTTTACAATAATTTCGCCCACATGAAGTCCTTCTCCAGGGTGAGAGGGGGCATTATTCATTAACAAAATTGCTTTAATAGGAAGACGGTTTCTGTTCAAAAATTTAGTCACAGATGGCACGAACTCTTCTTCAAACCAGTTAGTAAATAAGGTCGCATCCATCCATGCGCTCTTCTGACTTTTGTAATAGACTGGTAGGGCTTTGGATGAGATGTCTTTTAAAG
Source organism: Pachyrhynchus sulphureomaculatus (assembly GCA_019049505.1). Classification (NCBI taxonomy): domain Eukaryota; kingdom Metazoa; phylum Arthropoda; class Insecta; order Coleoptera; family Curculionidae; genus Pachyrhynchus; species Pachyrhynchus sulphureomaculatus. The sequence goes on along the minus strand of CM032455.1, from coordinate 121,391,852 downwards.
CTCTTGGACGTGCAGACGTGCCAATCACCATCAGTGGGATTTTGTACTTGCCAGATGTATTGGAACATACCATTATATTTAATCTTTCCTTACTTCATTTGTGCCCAGGAGCTGATTTTTCCTGTCAAGATGCCAATGTTTTTGATGGAAGCATTTTATAATTCACACCAGTTTCGTCACAGTTGGAAATTTGATCACATGTGTATCCACAATCTTCGATTTGCTTTTTAAAGTTCTGCTTAAACTTCTCAATTGATGACACATCAGCAGAAAATTTTTCCCCACATACAGTCAGTTGTCGTACACCGTATCGTTTTTTTCCAGCTGTCAAGCCATCCAGAACTGACGGTAAACTGATCTATCTCTGGGAATTGCCTACTAATCATTATTGCTTTCTGTTGCAAAATTGGACCTGACAGAGGCACACCTTTTGATCCCTGTTGGTTAAACCACATGAATAAGGCTTCGTTAACCTTTTCATAGTCGCCGGTTTTCATTGATTTCCTTCTTGAGGACGAGAAGGCTTGATTTATACACCACTCTTCTATTTTTGTGGTTTCTTTTCCAATCTCCAACTGTTACCTCACCTACTCGATAATCTCGTGCAACAACTTTAATTGTCTCTCCTGCTTCAATTCTTCTGATGGTTTTTAATTTTTCTTTAATACTAACGACGACTCTTTTACGCTTGTTTTGCTCCATTATAATACGACAAACAAAAATTCAAACAAAGCAGTTCGTATTAATTACACTTAACTACCAGAACTCCAACCAAATAAATTATGTGAGTATATTCGTACTTCTCCGTAGTAAACGCTATAACGCACTGCATTCACGCAAATTTACATGTTGAAAGAGTCCAAAAACATAAATAGGCGAACCCCTCATACGGGCCAGGAGGATTCCCCGAAGGCACCGACGATTTTAAATGGAAATATGTTCATACATATTTTAGAAGCTCGGTTAATACGCAGCATAGACGCGCGAACCTCGGATAATCAGGTTCTTAGATTGGCTCGGTTAATCCGGAGCTTGGATAATCGCGACTCGGTTAATCGGGGTTCTACTGTATATATATATATATATATATATATATATATATATATATATATATATATATATATATATATATATATATATATAGATGTTTGTTCAGCTGCTGGTAAAATTATCTCCGGAGTGCCCCAGGGTTCAATACTGGGGCCTCTTCTGTTTTTATATATATACTTTTGATATATTCCAAACGGCTGTATATTCATCGGTTCAGTCGTATGCTGATGACACACAGTTGCTTCATTTCTTTGAACCATCGGATCCTGAGTCTGCAGCAGAAAATTTAAATCAGGATCTCATGGCTTTGTCAGTTTACTCGGATGAACATAATTTGAGGCTAAATCCAGACAAGACTCAAGTTTTATTGTTTTGCAAGGAAAATCGGCGACCAACCTTGAGCATGGCTTTGAGACTGAGGCTGGCTGATCAGGATTTGCTGTTTTCTGATTGTGCCAAGAATTTGGGTCTTTGCATTGATACACATCTCAGATTCAGGGAACATGTTAGGGTTCTCCTACAAAAAAGTTATGCGAAAATGAAGGTTTTATATGCAAATCGTTTTATTCTGAATTTTAAGATGAGGAAAAAATTGTGTGAATCTTTGGTCTTGTCTTCATTTCATTATTGTAGTATTGTATACTATCCTTGCTTGGATGCGCTTTCAAGGAGACGTTTGCAGTATGTACAGAACGTCTGCTGTAGGTTTATATTCCATTTGAGAAAATATGATCATATAACTTTAAAAATAAAATGAGTTAAAATGGTTAAATTTTGCTAATACTGTGCAATTGCACTTCGTAATATTCTTAATGAGGCTCTTAGGAACTTCAGTCCCGATTTATTTAAGGGAGAAGCTAGTATCCCGAAATTTGGTACATGATAGGTATATTAGACGGCCTGATCGCTTGACTATGCCTCAGCATCGCACTGCCTTGTTTCAGCGCAGTTTTACATATAGTGCAGTAAATACATACAATACTATGAATCCAGAACTGAAAACGTGCACTATTGGCCGACTTCGTCGATTATATAGAGAAGAGCTGTTAAATAAGCAGAATTCTCAGACGTAGTTTATTTGTATTTTGATGTTTCTTGTCGATTATTGATGTTACTATGTTAGTATGTAATTATTGCTTCATTTCTGTTTGTAAGCGCGTTGTGTGTTGAAGAGGTTAGATGTAAGAGTAACCGATGGTTAAATCTCGCCTCTTCTACTACACGATGTGTGTGGGTAATATGTACTCACATCACATGTGATTAACATCTTAATAAAGACGATATTTATTTATTTATTTATTTATTTTATATATATATATATATATATATATATATATATATATATATATATATATATATATATATATCTAATAAACCTTCTTCCATCTAGTGTCGAACATAGGCTTCCCCTTCCTTTTTCCATCCCTCTCGATTCTGCGTCTTTCTGATCCTTCCTAAACCAGCCGTTCTTTTCAGGTCATCTTTTCATCTTGTTTAGGGCCTTCCTCTGGATCTTTATTCAGACGATGGCCTCCATTCTTGTATTCTTTTGTTTCATCTCTTATCTTGTCTCATTGTGTGACATGCCCATCTCCATTTCAAAGGTTTTGACCTCCTGAGCCAAAGTTCTCATCAAATAGACCATTTTTGAGATTGAGTCATTTATAGGGATCCTTATGGGGATATCCGTTTGGTACTGGTTTGAGATGATTTGCAAAGCCTTTCCACATATAAACGTAATTATTCATGCATGATATACCTAAGTGACATGCTGTCGAACATGTACAAACATGTATATATATACATATATATATATATATATATATATATATATATATATATATATATATATATATATATATATATATATATATATATATATATATACATCTAATAAGCCCTCTCGATTCTGCGTCCTTCTGATCCACTTAAACCAGCCGTTCTTTGCAGGTCATCTTTCCATTTTGTTTAGCGCCTGCCTCTGGATCTTTGTTCCAACCATGGCCTCCATTCTTATATTCTTTTATTCCATCTCTTATCTTGTGTGACATGCCCATCTCCATTTCAAACCTGTTACCTGTTCTCTTATGTCTATAACTTTGGTCTTTTGTCTTATAATTTCATTTCTGATTCTGTCTTGTAATTTTATATTCAGCATCTAGCGTTCCATTGCTCTCTGTGTTTTACTCAGTTGGTCCATCATCTTCCTAGTCAATGTCGATATCTGGGCCGCGTAGGTGAGAACCGGTAGAATGCATTGATCGAATGCCATTTTTCTTAGCTTTAGAACAATTCTTTTGTCCGTTAATATTCTATTTTATTTGCCAAATGCTCCTCATGCAAGTCTGATTCTTTTCCGTACTTCTGCCGTTTGATTTTCTTTTTTATACTTTAGTATTTGCCCTAGGTAGATGTATTCCTCTACGTATTCAAGTATTCTGCCCTCTATTCCCAAGCTTCGCAGACTGTCTTCGTTTGTCATACCCTTTGTCTTATCTCTATTCAGCAGTAGTCCTACACTCTCTGATTTCTTTTGTAGTTCAGTAATTATTTCCTGTATATCATAAAAATTATTTGATATTAGCACTACATCATCAGTATAACGCAAATGATTTAACTTTTGTCTATGTACACTGATCCCCTTTTTTTCCCATTCAAGTTCCTTGAAGACTTCTTCTAATGCTGCTAGTTTTGGGCTCATGGAATCTGCCTGTTTTACTCTATGTTTGATAGGTATAAGATTTGTTTTACTGTCTGTTTCCACTATACTATATAAACAGTATATTCCCCCTTCACTTACCCCCTTCTCCTGATATAATATCAAGAACTTCAAGCAGAGTTGTTTTTGATGCAAAACTAACATTTGCTCAGCATATAGCATTGAAAGTTTCTGAAGTAATGAAGTCTTACGGGTTCATCATTAGGGTTTCACTAATATTGCATCACTGAGGGTTTTGTATTTCTGCTTCGTTCGCTCGAAACTAGAATATGCAAGTATTGTCTGGAGTCCAATGTACGAGGTTTCACTTGAAAAAGTGCAAAGGAGATTTCTGAAATTTCTGTTGTTTAAGATTGATGGAATGTATCCTGAACGGGGAATCAGCAGCGATTATTTGTGTGAACAGACAAATCTTCTTAACCTGGGAATCAGGAGAGTTTGTGCCTCAATATTATTCCTATATAAAGTATTGCACAATATGATTGATTGCAGGGATATACTGTCTCGTATTAACATCAATTTGCCACGGATACACTCACGATCAAATATGTTTTTTAGATGTAACAGTCCTAATGCTAATTTGTTATTGAATTCACCTATTCCTGTAATGTGTACTAATTTTAATCATATTTGTAATGTTTGTGACATACTCGTATACTGTTGTACTAAGAAGCAATTACTACAGACTGTCACTGAATATGTAAATGTCTAAATATTTACCCTATTAATGGGAAACTGTTGGGTAATTAAGCTATTATTATTATTATGATTGTTTTTGTTTTTCTTTCTCACATTTGGTCAATGTTTGGCTGACGGGCGCAAACCAAGTCAGCACAAACGCATCACCATTGTGTATTAAGGAATGACCTGACAATGTTACATGTTTTCAAAATCACTGACTTCTGAATGTTTTTGTGTATGTTTGTGTTGAGTCCTAATTGTACTAAATGTGGTGTGAATGTTGTTGGTGTAAGGCCTGTGGCTGATATAATGAGGGGGACAATGATGACTTTTTCTTGTTTCCATAGCCTTTTTATTTCCGTTGCAAGGTCTGTGTATTTGGAAATTTTTTCTGTGTATTTCGTTTGGATGTTTGTGTCGTTGGGGACAGCTATGTCAATTAGACTTTTTTTTTTTTCACTGAAAAGTAATACGGGTCTATTGGCGGAGACTGTTTTATCTGTATGGATACTGATGTCCCAGTAGAGTTTGTAATCTTTATTCTCAAGTACGGATGTTGGTGTGTATTTGTAGTAGGGATCTGTGTTTTCTATGAGCTTGTATGTTGTGGCTAGTGCTTGGTGAACTACTTTTGCCGCTGAGTCATGTCTGGCTGTGTATTCCCTTCCGGCTAATATGTTACATCCGCTTGTTATGTGTTCGATCGTTTCTTTCTGCTGGTGGCATTTTCTGCATCTGTCTTCTGTAATAGTTGGGTCTTTGATGATATGCTTTTGGTAGTTTCTGGTTAATATGACTTTATCCTGGATGGCAAGTAAGAAGCCTTCTGTTTCCGGGAATAGCTGCCCATCCCGCAACCAGGTGTATGATTGTTTTTTATTTACGTGGTCTTGTTCTATGTGGTATCTGTGTTTTCCGTGGAGGGTTTTTTCTGACCACGTTTTCATCTTTTCCTGTTGTAATTGGGTGTGACTGTGTGTATCTGCTAGGTGGTCTACCCGGGATAAGTCGAGTGGGGTGTAGTTTTTGTCTGCTTTGACTGTTGCTGTATGGAGGCTGGTTTGCTTGGTGTGAAAGAATTCCCTAAGTGCTTGTATTTATTTTGTGTGTAATGATCTGATGTCTATAATTCCTCTTCCTCCTGCCTTTCTCTCGATGGTAAGTCTTTCTTTGCATGCGTTGGGGTGTAATTTCCTGTATTTGGTGAATTGAGATCGTATAAGGATGTGAATATTTTCTATGTCTGTTTGTGACCATTTAATGATACCAAATGAATATGTGAGTATAGGTATAGCGAACGTGTTGATGGCTTTAGTGAGATTCTTAGAGTTGAGTTTTGTTTGTAAAAGTTTTGTCAGTCTGTTTTGGAATTCGGTTCTGAGCTCTGTTTTGATATAAGTGTGGTTGAGTCTGGTGCTTTGTTGGAAGCCTAGATATTTGTATGTTTCTTTGTCGAACATGTTATCGAGTGTTTCATTGTTGATGGTTTCTCTCTCATGGTGGCCCTTCCACTGGCCTTTGTTGATATGGAGCACTTTGCATTTACTTATACCAAATTCCATATTGACATCCAAGGTGAATATTTCTGTGATTTTGAGGAGTTCTTTCAGCTGTGTTTTTGTGGCAGCGTAGAGTTTTATGTCATCCATATATAGGAGGTGGTTTATTTTATGTTGATTCACTTTTTGGTGTCTGATGTTGAAGCCATGCTCTGTTCTGTTTAGTATATTCGAGAGTGGATTGAGACAGAGGCAAAACCATAGAGCGCTGAGCTAGTCTCCCTGAAATATACCCCGTCTGATGTACAGCTCTTCTGTTTGGATGCGTTCAGTTTGTGTTTCTAGGCGTATTTTGGTTTTCCATGTTTTCATAATTTGCGCGAGAAATTGCCCGAGGTGTTGGTTGATTTTATAGATTTCTAGGGCTCTGATTAACCACCTGTGGGGAATGGAGTCGAAGGCTTTTTTATAGTGTATGTAACCGATGTGAAGGTTTCTGTGTTCTTTTCTGGTTTGTCCCATAATCACGCTATCTATGATCAGCTGCTCTTTGCATCCTCGACTATTTTTCCTGCATCCCTTCTGCTCTTCTGTGAGAATATTGTTGTCTGTTAGGTGTTGTTCTATTTTCTTGGAAATTGTGGCTGTGATAATCTTGTATAGGGTTGGAAGACAGGTGATAGGTCGGTAGTTTGACGGGTTTGTGGTGTCTGAACTTTTGGGTTTGATGTATGTTATTCCTTGTGTAAGAAAAGTGGGGAATGTGTGTGGTTGTAGAATGGCTTTGTTGATTTGGTGTGTGAGTGCTTCATGTGTGATGGTAAACTGTTTGTACCAGAAGTTTTGTATATTGTCTATCCCAGGGCATTTTCAGTTGTGTGTGTGTTTAATTGTTTCTGTAATTTCTTCTGTAGTTAGTGTGGAATTTTCTTGTTCTGTCACACGTTTGTGTTTATCTTCTTCGGCTTTGATCCAGGGGGTGTTATTATTATGTAGTTTGGGTTCTGACCAGACAGTTTTCCAATAATCTGCGAGTTCTTGTTTGTTTGGTGGTTCAGTTACTACTGACTGCTCGTTGTACATAGTTTTTCGGTAGAACTGTTTTTTCGCTTCTTCGGAAGAGGTTGTTGGTGTCTTTCCTCTCGTTTGATTCTTTGTATCTACGGAGTCTTGCAGCATATACGGATAGTTTTTGTTTCAAAGTATCAACGATTTCTGGCAGTGTTCGGTTGAAAGATTTAGATTTGATCTCGTCTATACCCTGTGTGACACGTTTGGATGCGTTCCCGTTCATAAACTGGGTAAGGTGTCCCAGATCTCTTCTCTCTTATTATTATTATATTATCAGCTTTTTGCAGCGTTGTCATGCCAACAAATCTGAAAGACCGACAGCCCGACAGTCAGCTAGACAGACTAACAAAAATAGGACATGTTTTTATGATCTAAAGATCTCAAGACCTGAAGAAAAGCTAAAATGTCGGAGAGTAATCTTTTGACGAATCCAATACTTTGCAATAACAAGGGACTTCACCGTTTAAATTTCGAAAACTTGTTCTATATTCTACTTTTTTAAGTTAGTATGTAATCAGATCTCAGTCCCATATATACTATTTCTGTTAAAATTAGACCAAGAACACTGAAATGGAAATATACTATGATATATATATATATATATATATATATATATATATATATATATATATATATATATATATATATATATAATCACCCTTCCAACCTCCCTCCTTATTCATTTCACCACATATATATTTTGCAATAAAAATTTATTTTTTAATAAATACATAATATCTCTACTCAGTATATATCACTACTACACCAAACACTTTATTTTTGCACTCGACTCAGTCAATCATCGCTCCTGATGAAGTTAACATGGTTAGCGAAACGCGCGTCGAGTGCAAAAATAAAGTGTTTGGTGTAGTGGTGATATATACTGAGTAGTGTCAGTGTGCCAAAGATTCCACATTCCCAACTTAGTTAACGTAATATCTCAATAAAGAAAAAGGAAAAAATTCTCATAATAATCTTGCTACAATGAAAGAAGAGAATGAAAAATGTAATGTTTCGATTTCTGGACTGTCAAAACCCCGACAAAGACCGGTAACATAATAAATATGAAGCCATTTTTCTACCTTTTATCACCCCTTTGGCCCCTCACATGTTTTATGGTAAAAAAATAATGCTTAAAACTTGCCCATTCCTCCATCTGAAAAAATTCTCATATAGGTATTTAAAATATATGAGATTCTCCCATCCCTTTCTCTATTAAAATTAAAAGTAAATGAAAAAATAAATTAGTTTTTATATTCCTACACTTTAAGAACCATGAAAAGGACATATAGCACGATATATGTGTATATTAAGCAATCCCTTTAACTAACTATTCAACCCCATAAATCCTTTATATTTTTACCATAAATAATATACCTAAAATTTATCCAATTCATTACAATCGCACATTTATATACAATGTGCACAGAGGTTTCTTCCTATTGGCCACATAGTCTGCATGTCGTGGGATCATTGTGGATCATTTTCTATAAATAGTTCCTCAGCTCCTTACACTCATGCCGCTCCTGGAGCGCTTTAGGGACTTCCCTGCAGCACGTGTGCTAGACCCATAAAAAAAAGGTGACAGAGGCCGGTGATCAATCCCACCACTAGTTTAATCTGGACCCTTATTAAACAAAGTTGTTTCTTTGAGAGGTCACCACTTACGTCCCTCTGATGTTTTTGGCCAGATATTGAGAGCCAACGACCTAGATGTTGCTGACCATCGCTAATTATGAACCCCAGTATGGTTTTTCACCTCCGAATCTTGCTAATTTCTCCGTTTTCTCAGTACCTTTTATCGCCTAATGTCCTGGAATCCACAGTAGTCCAACCCTATTTCTTGAAACACAGTTCTAACTGGTCCATTTACACTCCATTATGATCTTGCAGTTGGTCTGAGAAGCATCTAAAGCCTTGAGAGTAGCTTGACTGTGAGAGAAAAACATATTTCTTAGTTGCAGTAGTCTCGTCCAATATTTTCGTGAATACATATTTGTATTGTGTGAATTTCTACCTCGAATATTATTGCACTTGTACCTAGTGGAATGCTTAAACTCTACTTCGGCTTGTTTGCACAGATGCCACCGCCTAGTTCGCTGGAAGTTTTTGATCCATCTGTGTAACAGACCGTTGCCTTGCACCTAGTTCTATATGGTTTTTCCAAATTAAACGACGTTGTCCTCTAGTCAGTTTGCAAATCTAAGGATTTGTCGTTGATTAGATCCATAACCCTTTTGTGTTCAAATTATATAGGTTATTGTTACCATTCCAGATTTATCCTCGTTTGCTAGGCGCTATTAATAGCATCACTTCCTATGTATATATAACAAATTCTTAAACCATCTAAATTCCTTATACTAGAACATTTAATTTATACTGGAACTAGAGAAAAATAACTATTTGCCTTTCTTAGACATGCTGTCATAGCAGACTGCACCCAGTAGATAGAAAGCCAACACACAATAGAGAGTCAGATAGAAGGAAAGAAATCACTCACATTCTACTGGTAAATAATTAATATATATTTTAGTTTTATTAATTTCTATGATGCTATGTAGAATTGGAAACAGACAGTTTGGTTTTCGAAACGGATTAGGGACTAGGGAGTATCCATATGTTGATCTAGAGATGTCGAAATGTCAACCAAAATGTGTTCCTTTGATCAATTAATTTTGAAAAAGCCTCTGACAAGATACGCCACGAAAAACTTCTAAAGATTTTAAAAACGACCGGTTGAGACGATAAAGACCTTCGTGTCATCATAAATTTGTACTGGCATCAGACAGCTGAAGTACGATTGGAGCATTAACTATCGGAATAAATTAAAATCAAGCGGATAGTGAGTCAGGGTTGTATTCTATCGCCCTTGTTGTTCAAGCTCTATTCGGAGGTGACATTCAATGAAGCACTTACTGGAACCACTGAAGGAATTAACATGAATGGCATTAACATAAATAACATCAGATACGCTGATGATACATTAATTATCACTAATAACCAAAAGGATCAACAAACACTTATGAATAAAATAACACTTATACACAGTTTGGTTTAAAATTCAATGCAAATAAAGCTAAATATATGATTATAAGCAAAAAATCTAATTTTGAAAAAAGTCGTATTACAGTCAAAGATAGAGAGAGTTGATAAATTGATGTTTCTCGGTAGCAATATCAACAACCACTGAGACCCGATTGTGGAAGTCAAAATTCGAATAGAGAAGATTCGAGCCGCATTTTCGAAGAACAAAAAAATCTTAACTAGTCACGACATATCATTGAAACTACGGATGAAAACGGTAGGCTGCTATGCCTTTGCTGTTCCCTTGTACGGCATGAAAGCCTGGACGCTAACGGAAGCATTGCTTAAACGACTGGAGGCATTCGAGATGTGGGTGTATCGACGACTGCTGAAAATCAGTTAGATGGACAGAATTAGTAACAACAGCGTTCTCATTCGCATGGACAAGGACTTGGAGGTGATCACGACCATCGCAACGCAAATTAGATTATTTTGGCCACATTACGAGGCATCCAGAAAAATACGAAATCTTGCATCTGATTATAGAGGGAAAGATTCCAGGGAAACGTGGTCCAGGGAGAAGAAGAACATCGTGGGTGAAAAATTTGAGGCAGTGGTACGGAAAGTCTACAGTCCAGCTCTTCCGAGCGGCTGTCAATAACCAACGATCGTTAAACGATCATGGTACACGAAGAAGAAAGTGCTGATATATCCAGATAATAAATTTTTCAAGAAGTATGTAATACAAATAATAAGACAAAAAATGGCATATTGGCTCAAGAAACGTAGAAAAAGAATTTCTACTATAAATTCCGCTGGCGAATAATTAAAATTTTATTCTGGCCTAATTTATATTTGTACCTCTGCTGTGCCCAGATAGGATTTTTTGACATGCGTTTAGCTCAATAACAAGCAAAAAAACCTCTGCACGCAGGATACCCTAGGGATACAAAAGAGAGAACAAAAAAAAAGGATCGGGCGACTACTCAGCTAGATTGTTAATTAATTATATTAAAAATATCTAATTGCCAGAAATTTAAACTCCATGTATGTAGTTAATGTTGTTAACTTATTTCATGATCGATCGATATAGAAACCTCAGTTTAGGAAATCCGGACATAAGTAATTGAAATACAAAAGATGTTTTATATTGAGTCAAAATAATTGTCCTAGTTTTTGTTATAAACTAGCAAACGTTACAATGGGTTTTAAGCTTTTATAGCATAAAGTAGATTTAACAGTATTATGAAATTGAAAAATATATTTTTTTTTGATTCATATTCTTCTAGGCTTCGCCTATCGTTCGTCGTGGAAATTGTCTGCTCGGCCTCAAATTATCACTTTCTTACATTCAGCTGTACAGGACCGACATGTCTGCAGAAAAAGCGATTTACGTTGATCTTGAATGGTTGTAAATTGTACTCGGTGGAAAACACAGTCCTAAACATATCATTCCAACGGAATTGTGTTCTTCATATAGAAGATTAATTGAAAAAAGTGGGACGAGGAGTAACATGGTGAACTATAATACGGATGTTATGTATTAGCGCCATATGTATTCCTAGTATGGATCGCTCTAGGAGGAATTAAGCGAGCTACATCCATTAAACGCTTTCTATGAATATACTTATAGAATAGAATCAAATCGCAAACCGTTCTCTGATGTTCCAAGGTATCAAAGTTTTTGGTGAGTTTTGGGTCTCTAATCAGGCGAATAGCCCTCTTTTCAATAAAATTCAATAAATGCACTGAATGTTTAGGAGCACAGCCCCAAACATGTTAACAGTATTTCATCGTTTGAGCTTTGTACAAAATTAACAATTGTTAGTGGAGTGTTAAGCGCTCTAGTTTGAAATTCACGAGTATAGTGCGCTGCTATTTTTAAAACTGTCCCAGCGATCCTGACATGTTGAAATATATTGTGCAAATAACAAGTTTCCCTTACAGAGATTCTATAGTGAATTAGGCTATGTAAAAGAACGCTTGCTGCATATTCCTCTAACAAGAGTTTAAATTTTAATTTTCCTGTGGATTAAACACAATTTTCTCATTCGGGACAATATACGCATAGACTTCATCCTGTTAGTTCATTACATTAGGCACGTTTAAGTACGGAAACCTCAATTTAGGAAATCTAGACAAAAGTAATTATAGCATAGAGGATTTAATAGGATAAGTTAGATTGTTTATAGAATTCCTACATTTTTTATGTAGTATATTAAACTATTTGTAATTTTGGACCAAAAGTATAAGTATTTGGGTCATAAATTAAAAATCGGTAAAAATAATTAAACCCGTAAAATACATCGGTGTGGGGGTTTGGGATCAACGGCTTTTGAGAAGCTGAGAATTAAGCTGCAGGGTGACTTGCCACTGTGCTTAAAAAAGAAAGTTTATGAACAATGCGTTCTGCCGGTAATCACATATGTCACCGAGACACTCACATTAACAAAACAAACTGAGAGTATCGCAACGGGCAATGGAGAGAGCTATGCTGGGTATCACAAAGAAGGATAGAATAACAAACATAACTATCAGACAACGAATAAAAGTAATAGATATTATCCAAAAAACTACGCAATGTAAACGGAGATGGGCAGGCTTTATAGCCCGAAGAGATGATAACCAATGGTGTAGAACACTAATAGAATGGAGATCCAGGCAAGACAAAAGGAATAGAGGTAAACCACCAACAAGGGTTAACACCGCTCAGGACAGAGATCAGTGGAAGTTCTTAGAGGAGGCCTATATCCAGCAGTGGATGAGGACGGATAATGGATGATGATGATATTAAACTAATAAAACAACGCGTTTTAAGTGGCGACAGGATTTTATGAAATAAAATTTTAAAACACAATAATGAGAAAGTTTAAATTTATGCATGCAAGTTGCAGAAATGATTTCCATTCATAACCATCCACATTTGAAAGGTTTGTTATTGGCAACACGTAAGCGTGTAGCCTTAATTTGCGTAAACCTTAACAGATATAGATCACTGCCAACAGAAAAGCAATCAACTTCAGAACATCCTAAAAACTAATGGAGATCATCAACATCAAGAGCTTCAACCTTAATGGCCATTTGTGAAAGAACTCACAGTAGGTGGTGCTGTTGGCAATTGTACGAATTTCGTTGAAAACATTTTTTGAAGACCGTTAACATAAAAAATATTTAAGCAAATACCCTCCCCAAATTTTAAGGAGGCAGGGCAGGGATGGTTGGTATAAATAAGCAAGTGGGTCAACAATAATAAACATTTCCTCCACGCTACATCTGAAACTTTGCGAAAAATGAAATGCACTGTTACTATCGATCAGAACAACAGTAGCTATCACCTGGTTAGCAAAACCACTCAAATAAAGGTTAGCAATGATTACTAAAAGCAATGAGTACTGAGATCGAACTATGCAAGTGGATTAAACAGTCGCTCAGAATGGACTAGATATTGTACATATTGTATTAGTGAATAAATCATAAATTTTTATCGCAGTTCGCAGTACGATCGCCACTGAGTGATAACGAAATTATAACAAATCATTTAAAAATATGAACGATATTGAAAAATATTTGTTACGTCAATATTTGGTTTTGTTCTTGTTTCCACATTTTTTGATTTTAATTTCTGTTCGTAGCAAGAGAGATAAAATTGTTTTTCTATTATTTGTATCTAAAAAGCATGAATTAAAAAAAATGGTTTCATTTTTAGTAAAAAACCATTAACAGATACGTAATTTAGTTAGTTTTTAGAGTTGTTTTATGTGAGATAAAACAATACATGACAAAGACATATTATCATTCCTGAATAAATATTTAAAATATTCGTTGTGTATAGTACAAGAAATTTGGTGATAGAGAATAAAACTAATCGAAAATAAAAATGAGTTTTTGTGAGTTGCAAGCAATATTTTTTTAAAACCGTTGTGTTTTAATATAAATGATATAAGAAACAATCAATTAATTCCAAAATAAAGCTAAAGCTGTTTATATATTCCAAGTCAAGGCTGAATTTTTAGGGCGACGTCAAGCCTATCAAAAGTCTCCAACACTTTTATATTGTGCATATGAAAATTTGATTTCGTCAGTCAATGTCATTATGTTAAATCTATTGTTTTAACAAAAACAACTTTAAAATAGCTTAAGTTTCTAGAAGTATAAAAGATATTGTACAAGAGGTAATATTATTGTAAGTTTAATATAAAAATATAACATAGACATTATTTTGTGAGTATAGAAGCTATTTAAAACCAAATTTTGTTATCATTTCGATGTAAGTATTCTCCGAGCACAAACTTAAAAGTTTGTTTGTAAAATATAGTATCATTAGTAAATTTTTAGGGTCCTGATTATTGATTGTTAGCATATTTTGCGCAAAAGTCCTGATTATTGATTATTGCTTGCTATTGGCATATTTGGCAAAAAAATCCGAGAAAGTTAAGCATATTTTGCAGAAAAGTTCGGGAAAGTTAAGCCTTCTACATTATGATCCAATCGACACAATAAAGTGAATATTAGGTCTAATATTTTAACACGAGAATCAATTAATCAGTATATGACAAAGGTAGATAATGAAATCTATATATTGATTAAGCTAAAATGGTTTATTAATATTTTTTTTCATATACATATTTATAATTTAGGTTGATTTAATTATGGGCATTTTGGAGGCTTCAGTGAGAAACTCACAAAAATGATTATCGCCAAAGGAGACAAAGACTTCACTTTAATTGTAAAAGTTTCTGATGCAAGAACTAATATTTAAGGCATTTTTACAGTGTCCAAATTGGATTATAACGAACCGAAAATACGCCGCTCCTCAGTCGTATCACATGATGCGTAAACCAAGTTGTACGAATTATTTTCGACCATCTACTTTTGCTTGTAAGTACGCAATATTTCTCGTCCCCTTCTGGGATCCCACATCTTCTCTTTTTGCATGTCTCTCTATTATGGATCAAAAAGTGAATTTCCAAAGACGTGTACCCTGAAACCTTCAATCATTAGGCCGCCCGTCTTTGTCGTACATATTCCCCTTTCCACCTCATCTGTCCTCTCCAATTTCTACTTCGTTAAATCATCACCGCTAATCTCCGAATAAATTCTTTTTTTGAAGACTTCATAGTCGAAATCGTTGGAAACTATAACCTCATCAAAATTTCAAAATTTTCAAAAAATCTTTTTTAAATTTGTAGTTGAAGAATATTCGTCCCAACCTTTAAGAGACAGCTCTTATGAACTTTTTATCGTTCGCCTCTCGGCCTGAATTTTTACCCTTGTGTTGTGTCTACGATTTTCCAAAAACGGCTACTTTAAACTTTTTCAATCTTTAACGCTAGCTACATCTCGATCAAAAATCACAACTTCCATGAATTCTTGTATCGGGGATTATTAGACTAAACCGATTCTATACACTATTCCATTTAAATTAGAGCAAAAGTATGTTTAACCACGGTAGAATGACTATTCTCTATTCTACTGCTCGAATTGCATAGAACTGTTTTGTGCTTAAGCCAGTTGTTTAACGTACAGTTCACTAAAATCCAATTATTTTTGTCAGTTCTGTCGATCTTTTAAGATGTTACCTAACATAATTATCTCAGTTATCCCAATTTCAAGATAAAACTTCATTTATTGTTATTAAAACTCTAATATTATTTTCTTCGAAATTAAAACTCCAATATCTATTATCGACATATCAACTTAAGCTTTTAATATCTCCTGGGAGAATATTAGTCTCGTAAAACACAAGAGACTACTGATAAAAATATATATAATACTATTCTCTTCCATTCCGACCCTCTCTTGTTATTCTACCAAGTGCTCTTTAATTTAGATGAAACAGGGCGAAAGCGCTCCCTATTTGCTTTCTGAATACTGTTGTTATTAAATATAGCGCCATAATATTTAAAGATAATATTTAAATTAACCTTATATCGTCATTGCTTGTAAATATGGGAATTTAAAGACATTAATATGCACATACAATCTACATAACTTATGACATTATTATTACGATTTACCTACACGCGTTTCGTGCCCTCTCTACAGAGAATATTGACTCATTTCGAATATAACAATTAATCTCTGAGAGACCCTTTTTTAATACTATTGAGTCTTTGGTGGCGTTACGTTTCGTACGAATTTCCGCCCAGTCCATAGTGTTTGGTTGCTCTTCATTTCTCATTGTCTTCATATTTGTGTTTTCAAATCCCTCAATTTGGCTATCTTCTAATTACATATCTCTCATACGTTGCTACTATTTGTAGTGGCGACTTTGAATACCATTGTGTATTTTTGCAGATTTATCCACAAGATCTGTTGACACAAGCGATCCCAGCATCGCAAGTATAATTGCTGTTTTAAGAATAGGCTGCAGATCATAATTTTAATAAGGCATCTTCTCAATTTGCAACATCGAAATTATTAATCACCTAAAAAGGGAAGATGGGACAGCAACAGTAACAAATAAGGAAAAAATGACTCTTGTACTTGTACAGTTCTGGAAAATTCACATTATAAACATTTGTTCTGAGGAGGTGTTTGAAATAGACATAGACGAAATAAGAAACGTAATTAGGGAAATGAAATAAAATAGTATATCAATAGAAGACAGAATAATTCCCCAACTTATAAAAAATACAGAAGAGAATGTTTAATAAAATATTAAGATGTTGCTAAATAAATGCCTAACGTAGAACTGGAACGTTTTGTTACAATATATGAAAGAAAATAAAGCACAGCTAAGGAATTATAGATTAATAAGGCTTCTGTTTTAGATACATAAGTTACTCATGAACAAGTACTAACAAACAAATACGAATTATATCAAAACAATGAACAAGCAGGTTTCAGAAAATAATATAACCCTATGGACAACAAACAGTCAATTTGAAATACTTTTGGAAAAATTCTAAAATATAACAAGGAAATGTACTTAGCATTTATAGGCTATAACAAGGCATTTGAGTCTGTAAATGCATTAAAAAATTTGCGTGTAAATTCAATATATCTCGTACTCATCGAACACATATATTAAAAAGGAGCAAGTACAGTAAATCTATATTCTAAAATAAAAAAAATGAAAGTTTAAAGAGAAATAATTCAAGGAGATTCCATATTAGCAAAACTTTTTTCATTGGTAATGGAAGATATATTCAAATTACTGAACTGAGAAAAACTATGGAATAAACGTTGAAGGACATAAAATAAACACGCTAAGATATGCAGCCGATGTAGTGTTTACTACGGAGAATAGCTTGGAATCTTAGGAAATGGCGAAACACGTTAAAGAAAGGTCAGAGGAAACAGGACAGAGTAAAAATATGAGCGAAACAAAAAAAATGAGAAGTCCTTCCAATACAGTTAGAACCCCATCGCGCTGAATAAAACTATAATAGAGGAGGTAGAACAATACCTGGGACAGATAATAGACAGAAGAATAAAAAGGGTATATTTAAATACCAGAGTAAGACTTGCAAGCTTATAGGATAAAGCATATATTATAAAACCAAAAAAGTGTAAGACATACATAAAAATAAAAAATATATAATCAATGTGTGATCAATGTGACATTCCATATGGGTCTGAAACGTCGGCAATCACTAGGAAAATGATGACTAAGATGCAAACTACCCAACTTTACTTGGAAAGGGTTATCCTAAGTATAACGTTAAAAGACAATAACTCTATATGGTATAATGGATTAGAGAAATTATTCAAATGGAAAATATCAAAAACATACTACTAAAGGCAAAAGAGAGATGAACTCAGCATGTAACAAAAATGAAAAGGACCTAATGGAGAAGGAGAACAAAGGAATGAAAACCACGGGGAGGAAAAACAGAGCCAGGACGGTTTACACGAAGATGGTTAATGATATTAGGAGAGTGGCTGAGAGGCGATGGATTAATTTAGCTCACAGATGGAGGGAATTGGATGCGGGTATTCATGGACGGTGGACGCTGAATAGAAAGAGAGAGAGATCCTTTCGAAATAACAGTATTTCTATAAACTATTCGTAAAGGATCTTTTCGATCGTCACACCCCATATTTCTCAGATATATAAGATTCATATTTCTATTGATTTTTATTCTCTAAAGAAGGATTTCAAACGATATATTTCAGATAATATTGATTGCAATGACCTAATCTTGTATATGAAGTAAGAAACATTCTGTCTCTGGAAACATCTCCTCCGCCGCTGCTAGAAGTTTGACTTTTTTGAGTGAGCTCTTTGAAATCTTGTTCTTAATCAGGCATTGTTAACTAGACTTGCAACTTCTGTTGGTTTGCTTGATAGTGACAGTTTACCTTGCATTCCCCTAGATTGATGTTTTTAGCTATATATAGGTTATAATATTATTTCAGTTATTCAATATTTGTACGTGGTACAGGTCTTTTTGCGTTGCATCGAGAAACTAACACACGTCTACTGGAATCATTACGTCGCATAACATGGCAACCAATTGAAAAAATTAAAATATTTGTTTTTATAATGGATTCTTTATTACCAAAACATCAAATTCATGTATTGATATAGTAATATTGTCTGAGTGATATCGATTTGGATACTTTAAATATTTTACTTTCAGAGACTTGATTTTGCATAAAGACACAAATATATTTTCGTAGACTTATGCCATATACTAATTCGTCTTTATGATAAAAGTTACTCGTAAAGGTGAATACGGTATATTTTATATTTCTAGAAGAAAAACTATATAGATAAAATAATATACATTGTTTCTAAAACAAGTGAAAAATAAGGTTTTTCAATGATCTACTTGACAATGATGTGCTTGTTATCTCTATGTTCTCTGCCGCATGAAGACTTTTCTTATGATAATTATTTTTGTATTAGTTTTTTGTAAAAACTAGCAGAAAAAAAATACAAATGACGCCCTATCAAGCTACATATTATTAAATTCGGATTAAAGAACTCTTTCTGATGGGGGAATTGATAAGCCTATGCAAGGTCTCTCATTTAAAATATGTATATATGTATATATATATATATATATATATATATATATATATATATATATATATATATATTTATATATATATATATATATATATATATATATATATATATATATATATATATATATATATATTATTTATATATATATATATATATATATATATATATATATATATATATATTTACATATATAACTAGCCGTGTCCACGGCTCCGCTCGCGGGAGTTGATTCACTATTATCGCTACTGCTTATTCCTTATGTTACCTATATACGAATTAAAAAAAAACACGTAAATCGGATAGACGTTGCGCTTTATATGTATTATATACATTATTATTATTATATAACCTGGCCAAAGAACATACGTATGTATCAATTAAAAAAAAACACATAAATCGGATTAGTGGTTCTCGCGTGATAAGCATACTAACGGACAGAGAGACAGACAGACAGACAGACAGACAGACAGACAGACCGACAGACCGACAGAGATACGTTGCATTTTATATATAATATATTCTTTGCTACATGATATTCCTTATGTTATCTAACATAATAATATATATTTTATAACCTGGCCAGAGTACATATGTATGAATGAAGAAAAAACACACGTAAATCAGATAAGTGGTTCTCGAGTGATACGCGTACTAACGGACAGGCAGACAGACAGAGAAACGTTGCATTTTATATATATTATAGATTATAGATACTCTCTGCTACATAATATTGTTCCATATTTAATGGTTTGAGCTGTGTATTGCAAGAGAACGCACTAGCGGCAAACTTTTTTCCGGCTTGATTTACTACTATCGTCACTGCTCATTCCTTATGCTACCTAAAGTAATAAAATATAGCCTATAACCCGGCCAGAGAACACATGTATGTTTAACAAAAAAGCACGTAAATCGGATAACTGGCATTTTATATATATATATATATATATATATATATATATATATATATATATATATATATATATATATATATATTCTAGATAGAAGATTCTAGATAACCTGGCCAGAGAACAAATGTATGAATTAAAAAAAACACGTAAATCGGATGGTGGTTTTCCATTGATAAGCGCAATAACCGACAGACAGGCAGATAGACAGAGAGACGTTGCATTTTATATATATTATAGATTTTATATATATTATTGATTTCATATATATTATATTCTTTACTACATAATATTGTTCCATATTTAACAATTTAGGCAGCGTATTGCAAGAGAGCGTGCTAGCGGCAAACTTTTTTCCTACTTGATTAACTATTATCGTCACTACTTATTCCTAATGATACCTAACATAATAATATATATCTTATAATCTGGCCAGAGAACATATGCATGAATGAAAAAAAACGTAAATCGGATAAGCGGTTCTCGAGTGATAGGCGCACTAACGGAGAGACAGACAGACAGAGAAACGTTGCATTTTATGTATATTATAGATCATAGATTATAGATATTCTCTGCTACATAATATTGTTCCATACTGAATGGTTTAGGCTGTGTTTTGCAAGGGAACGCGCTAAGAGCAAACTTTTTTCCGACTTGATTCACGATTATTGTCACTGCTCATTTCTTATGCTACCTAACGTAATAAAATACAGGCTATAACCTGGCCAGAGAACATATATGTTTTAAAAAAAAAGTACATAAATCAGATAAGTGGTTCTCCAGTGATAAGCACACTAACGGACAGACAGACATACAGACAGAGAGACATTGCATTTTATATATTATAGATATATTTACAAAAAATTTGGAAACAGAATGTTGAATTGTTTCTCTCTTTTTCCTATCTTAATTAATGAGATAATTCTACTTTGTTGATTCAACGTCGTTTAAGCAAGATAGTAATAGCACACAGATTATGGTAGACCCTGTATATATAAGCTTGCTGTTCAGCCTTGTATCCTAATGGCAACTTACGCATCGGAAACATGGACCATTAAATAAGCTGAGAAGCTAAGAATTAATTCGTTTAAGATGTGGACATATCGAAGAATCCTTTGTGTCTCGTATATCGAACACCGTACCAGCTATTCTTTTTGAATAGCTTGGTATAAATGGCCGTCTTTCAAACAAAATTCACAGACAGTACTCGAAATATTAACACATATTATGAGGAAAGTTGATGCCATGGAAAAGCTTGTAGTAACGGGGAAGGAAAAGGATAAAAAGCTAATAGGCGGTCTGAAATAAGATGGTCCAATCCAGTGAGATCTCTTCTTGGCATGGGTATACACAAGTTAAGTCAGGTCGCGCAGGATCGAAATGCGTGGAAAATAACTGTTGAGACAGCAACTTCATAATGTCACCGATATTCCCATTGGGGTAAAAGGATTCAGAGAGAGAAAGAGTTTATATAAACACCGACCATATACTATACATATATTATAGAAATATAACACTAAATATTTTTCCATAACTAAGGTAGTATTTTTGTCATGTTTAACTATATAATCTCCATATCTGCGTCGACGCGTAGAATGATAAAAAATACTACTAATATTTATTAATTTTTTTACGACAAGCCGAAATGTAGAAAAAATAGGTTCTTTAAGAAGTATTTTCCACTTTCTAATGTTTGGAGAAAACATAAATAAAATTTTTTTTTAGATACTCCACACTGTGTCGATATACCATTGTGTTCTTTAGAAAATCAAGGGGAATTATTTGATAAAATACAAAGTATTAATTTGTTCGTTTAAATGTATTTGATACTCTTCCAAGTAGTCTCTCTCTTAAGGAACAGCAAAAAGAGGAACAGTTATCTTTTCATTTTTACTTAAAAAGTTACAAGTAATTATTGCAGTAATTGAACAAAAAAGTTTACATTACCCAGATTTTTGACAGACTTTATCATCAATCTTCAGTTTTGATTCACCTTTTGCACTATATTCACTTGATTGGTGCGCTATTTTCGGACTTCAACACCAGTAATTACGTGTTTTAAAGCAAGGTCATACAAAGAAAGCATCTTTTTAGCGATTTCAACACGACATAAGCCCAAATTTTCCTTTAAAATCAATTGTAATATTCCAATTAATATTTCAGTAAGGTTTATAAGTTTTTTAGTACTTAAATGATGGTTATTGAGTACAAGATCCTTTTCTTTTATTATTACGTCGAATGGGCTTCTAAAATGCGGTGCGCATTTAACTACTTTTCCACGCTTTTCATACAATCTGTATCATATAAAAACTTTTAATGTTACTATTCTTCACTATGTCGTTATTCTAACATTTTTAAAGTTTCGATGCAAAAAATTTCGTTTTTACGACAAAATTTAATACAAACTGTCTGCTAAGTAAATTTATTCATTTTAAAAATCGCCAACAAGATACTCTCTTTCCTAAACCTGTATTTTAACAAACAGTAATAAGTTTTTAAATATTCTTTAATGTTTTGAACATACCGAGAGCATATGTCACTTTTTTACACGTGTAATGCGTTATATTTTTTTATTCTAGCATCAAATATACATTATTATTATATATGTATATTAAAGTACACTTAAGAGCCCAGTTGTTGAGAGGCTAAAGTGCATTTTGTATATGCAATATAATATAAAACACTATTTTACAGATTAACAAACTGGAAAATATTTTGTGGGTTAAAGGATTTTACACAAAAGCGAGCGTTTTTAAATTTATTTTGTAAAAATAACTGTTTTTGTTGCGTAGTAGGACTTTTTGAAAAAAAATGTACTTATTGACAGTCATAAATTTAAAATAAATATTTTTTTTTTAATTTTTCGTTGCTAAATTATTACTTATTATTTGCAAAAAGCATCAGAAGAAGTTACCATGTAACGAAACGCGTCATGCAGTTTTGAAATAAAAAGTGGAAATGTCGACAAATTGTCTTTCATTACGTTAAATTATTACTGCACTCCCGATAAGTTTTAGTCAATGATGACACATAATAATTTGTAATTTTAAATCGGGGCAATTCTTGTTATTGTATGAGTTACAGCAAACTATGATAATCGATGGAATTTAATAAGAAAAAACGGTTTGCTCTCATTATGTCTCTGTCTAAAAGTAAACAAATTTGCCGCTTAAGCGGGGCCCTATCCTCTATTTATAATGAATTTTGTGGTTCCATTAGACGCTTATGGTTTTATTTACTTACTATTCCGATTTAATTTACCACCGGCTGAATTCAAAACAATGTAACTTGCTATGTAGATGATTTTTAGAAAAACAAAGAACATTAACACAACACCGTTTATTCCTCAATAACGCAGTAAAAATTACAACCGATGATATGTTGTAAAACTGTTACTTAAACCAACCTTACTCATTACTACCTACTAGACACAGACTAAAGTAAATACTTAATTATTAAAGAACAACTGAATCGAGAGATTAAAACTCCATATTTTAAATAACGAACTTTTTATGTTGAAATATTATTTAGAAAAATTTAACAAAAGAACGGCTTGAGAGATGTTTATAATTGATTATTGAATATTATTCGCTACATATGTACTATTTCTTCTGAAATCGATACTTTGAGAATATACACTTGATTTACTAAAATATTTTATTGCCATTGTCACCATTGAAACTTTTTTCATAAACAGTTTGTAACATTCATTTTTTCCTAGATTTTAAGATCATGTTACGATACTGTTTTTCTCCTTATAATTTATATTTTATTACATTTTTATATTTATTGCAGTGATTTCAATTTTTGACCAGTGTAGCTTCAAACAGTGTTTTAAATCTTTGAGCAGTTTAATTTAAACCGGCAGTGTGTAACGCGTGTTGCCGACTTGACTTATTTAGTTCTCATTGAATGCGTCGACATTTGCATGCCGGGAAGTAGACCCAAGGAGAAGGGACAAAGATATTTAAGCAGCCATTTCGAATTTTTAGGGGCTTTTTCCACGATGAAGCAGTAACGACTTTGTTCCGCCAGTAGGCCGTAGTGGCTTTCTTCTCCATTACGCCAAAGTTTTTTTTTTCTCAGTGATGTAGTAGTGCAGTACGGTTTCTAGCTCTCAAGTTTAAGGCTTTTTTCCTTTCTTGAAATATCCTGCTCATTCTCAGGCATTTCGGGTCAAAAAGTGTTTAGCAACCCAAATGAAACTAGGATGGTAATAGCTGAGACAATATTTTTATCAGAATCTCACCAGTAGAAGCCAAGTAACTTATGGAAAACCCACGAGGAGAAACCAATCAGTAAGTCATAAGCACACCAGTCTAAATATCTCACTTCCTGTCTACAAGTGTGTTTCCAACGACTTCTCAACACGTGTTAATTTCACAAACTTTTAATATCGTGTTTTATCAAGCCTTTTATTAAAAACTTAATAATCCTAACTTAAAGACTCTATGCAATAGTGTACACTCTCATAACATAAGGGGTTTGTATTTTGTAGATGTAATTTTAACAGTATAATAAAAATAGGAATTTTTATTTTGTTAATATACCCTTCTTTATTTAAATGTGTAGTGTCTCACTAAACCCCTGCTCTTTCTTTTAGCACGTAAGGGTTGTACCCAACTCAATTTTATATTAACAACTAAACAGTCTTCAGTATTTTTTTCATTTTTTGAGCTGAACTTAGACTCCTTTTAGCTTAAAATGAATGGTGCCCAAAAACTGTACAACCAAATTTTAAACAACTATAGAGACTATTTTTAAAAGACGTACAAAATTTATCTCTTACCCATAATCTCTTCAAACAAAACGAGCTAGCTGATATCTTAATTCTGTCTTCTATTAGTATTAATATCCACTCAATCGATTCTCAAAATTAAGAAATATATAAGGAGTAAATAATGCCTTCTATTTAATAAATAAAATATTTACTCAAAATAAAGATAGTTGGGGCTATACAAAATAGCGCTCCAACGTGAGGCTATAAAAATGGCCCCGCTTCTAGACACTATTATTTCACCAGGTTATGAAGCAAAAATTAGCCACAATTAATAACATATTTTTAAGATAATGAAAATGTTCTTAGTTAAAGAAACAAGAGAGATTTTACATTTCATAAAAAATATTGTTCGCCTGACAGAGGTCCATTTTCAGATTTTCGACAGGCTTAAAAAATCGACCATACCTTGATGGTTGATTGGTAACTTGGTTCGCAAACTAATATATTGCGTTATTGTTCGTTCCTATTTCGAATATCCTATGATTACAAGTCATTCCGACAACACTAGTATATTTGACAGTAGAAATAGTGAAGTATATCCACGAAAGAATTTTGCATACATTAGGTAATTCACGTGCTTCATACAAAGCCATACAGCTTAGGGTTAAGGAGTTCAAGCAAAACAGGACAAGCATTAAAGATAAGTCGCATTCTAGAGGTCCAAAAACACCTATCAAACCAAACATCATCCATGAAGCATATTATATTGTTTTGGTCTATATACGAACAAAAGTGCGGGCGTCAACAGAGATCGTGCGTAGTTTAAAAAAGCGAGTAGGTATCATTTTAAACCGACTTCAAAAAGGGGGAGGTTATGAATTCGACGCGTATGTATTTTTTTTCCCGCATAACTCTAGCAAATATGTACCGATTTGGATGATTCTTTTTCATTCAAGAGAGTATACATAGTTCCGTATAAATTTAATTGAAATTGGTTATGTAGTTTCTGAAAATATCCTGAAATACTTAAATTCTTGTAATTGAACACCGATAACTCTGGCAAATACGTACTAATTTGGATGATTCATTTTTTATTCAAAAGAGTGCATATTTACGATGGTCCCATATAAATTTGAAATTGATTATATGGGATCAAAATAAAAACATTTCAACAAAAAAAAAAACCGACTTCAAAAAAACAGTACACAAAATTTTGCCACTATGAAGTAAAAAATAATATTTTTGAAGTACTCGTAAAACACCAGAAAAGATATTGCTTTAATTTAAAAATTCAGTTATTAATTCCTTATAAACAAATCCTACAAATGTTAAAAAGAGCTATTATTTATTATTATAATTTCTTTATAAAAAGATAAGTTTTGAAGCCGGCGCCAATTTTTTGTGTCAATGTCAATTTTTTAACCGACACAAAAAAGTGCAGACTTCAAAGTTTATCTTATTATAAAGAAATCATAATAATAAATAATAGCTGTTTTTCACATTTCTGGGACTTGTTTATACGGAATTACCAAAGAATTTGTGAAATTAAAGCAATATCTTAGAGGTATTTTATGAGTGCTTCATAAATATTATTTTTTACTTTATAGTGGCAACATTTTGTGTGCTGTTTTTTGAAGT
This sequence comes from Pachyrhynchus sulphureomaculatus, assembly GCA_019049505.1. Classification (NCBI taxonomy): domain Eukaryota; kingdom Metazoa; phylum Arthropoda; class Insecta; order Coleoptera; family Curculionidae; genus Pachyrhynchus; species Pachyrhynchus sulphureomaculatus. The sequence goes on along the minus strand of CM032455.1, from coordinate 121,365,565 downwards.
CCATTTTTTTTGTCCAGTTTTTATTTTACAAAACGAATTGAACATAAGGAAGCTATATGTAAAATGTTCATATCAGAGCAAAAGTGAAGTCGTATGTGAACATTAATTTAACTCTTTGAAAACGTTTAAAAATCCAGCAGATCATTTACAATGTCTCATGAAAAAGAATGAAAGGTCGAATGAATACGGGAAACAAAGCCGCAATCCAGCGCAAAGGAAACTAGCTCCAAAAAAGGCAAGAGATGTACTATCCGCCGTTAAGGTGAGTGTCTCAGTTTTTTGGGACGTTAAAGGAATCATCTTCGTAGACTACCTCGAGAAAAGTAAAACTATTATTGTAAGATACTACCCGTTACTCTTGGAAAATTTGAAGGCAGCATTAGCAGCATCTTGGAACGGCGAAAACTAATACTACAATGCATTAGCGCATACTAGCCGTATTGCTCAATGCTAATTTTCAAAATTAAGATCCGAAGTTGTTCCATATTGACTTCATACATCCAATTTGGCTTCCTCAAAATTGAAAATTTACCCAACTAGTACAAAATTTGGTTCCTAGACAGCGTAAACACATATTTCGGCCTCGGAAAAAAACCTTGTTTTTCAAAAATTTTTGGATTTAATACGAAATTACTCATCGAAACAGCACAAATCGAAATAATTTTGAGATACATAAACATCGAAAAATAATCTGTACCTCTTTCAAAAATAACTTTAAAAGTCTACGCCGAGTTGAATTGAAAGAATTAATAATTATTAATCAAGATTTCAAATAAAGTTCTTTATTATTGATATAATCTGGTTATTTAGCAATAATGATAAAGGTTAGTCTCATAGTACGAAAAATAGGCGTAACCTAGCGAAAAAGAGAAAATTTGCAGGAAAAATTATTGCAAAATTATCTTCATTTAAAATCAATTAAAAATTAATTTTGCCGTTAAATGAACACTTAATATGAGTAAAGGCTTTTCATCTTATTTCCAAAAAAATAATCGAGCTGAAGTAAATTTAAATAAGGTGAGCAAGTGAATATTCTAAAAGAATAAAAGGAAAACGGATAGATATAGATAGTCTCCATTGTTATTATTCTCTACAGTTCTCGCACCGTAGCTTTCACAGAATTATTCCTGCATAAATTCTGGACTGCTGTTTCATAAAGCGCAAATATTTGCAGATAAGGGGAATTCTCTAGTTTTATCAAACATTTTTAGTGGATTAGCGGATTATGGAATGCTTTGCAAATATTTAAAGGGAGACACGATCTAAATACCAGTTTAATTTCTTCTTTCATTGTATACTGAGTGACAAAAAGTTTTTATCCCCCTTCCCACAATTTCTTCGGTGGTTTTTGAAATAGAACTTTGGAAACTTTAAAAGATGCCAGTTGTTTAAATTTTCATTTTTCGAGTAAAAGTACACCTGCAAAATTATTTCATTATAACATATATCTTCTTGTAAGTATTTAACTTCATCGAAAATTTCCTTCTTAACAACATAAAACAGGTTTGTTTTAAAAATGGCGCCTTATCTCAATTTTTGACCAGGTAACTGTAGGCAGTAAAAATATGTCTTAGTTACTTCAAGTCTTTTGACTGACTGATGACTTAGAAAACACTTTTCAGGGAACATTTATATAAAATTTTTGTCTAATTTATATGTATATCTCCTAGAAATATGACTGTCAGTTTTAGGACATCCTATATAAAATAACAACAATTTTGTTTAAAAAATAGTTTCAATATATATTTACATGGCAATAAATATTAAGCAGCCTGAAATTGTCATTTACACCCTCGATTGCTTCTTATAACTGTTTTTTTAGTATACCGTACGGAACACTTCGGAGTAGTGTAGATTGAACGAAATTTGTCACTTACGTTTGATAATTTATTTGCTATAAAAAAAATGGCAACTATGTTTCTTGACGTATGGTGTATGTTTTTGTAATATTTAAGTGTATATTACTGTAACCGAGTGGCGAGTCGCTCTTGTCGGAGATATAATTTTATTTTATTTGCTTATAATTTAATAAATATTTAGGTAGTAAATATTTGTTTTGCACTTTTAAGAACTAGATTCCGCATGGAGCTAGATTAGTGGCTATTAGGTAGCTGAGATGTTATAACTCTTATACATTATCGACTAAGAAAAACCATGAAAATACATATTAGATCTTAAGATATGTACATGTAAGGGACTTCATTAACGTAGAGTAAGTAAGGATTTTATTTTCTTACAAGCAGTCACGGTACAGAACACAAATTTCGTAAGTCCCCCTTACACTCGACCGGTTTTTTTAATAAATAAATTGCTAAACATTTATGTAATGTAGTATTAAATATTGAAAAACCAAGAAACTATCATATAATGATAAATTGTAAATAATAGAATTAAACAATAATTTACAAGTCAAATAATTTGACCAAACAGAAAAAATTAAATATTTACGTTTTTTTTTTTAAAAAAAATTTTACATCAGCCCTGTAATTAAGGTGTTTCTATTCAGCATCTTATTGAATTAAACACAATGTTTACTTATTTCCAATAATTTCTAACTAATAAACTAAATTACAGAAAAGATACAAGTCACATGGCACGCTACACGATTGCGGTACAATTTCCTGCACGCGCTTTGTAACCTCTATCCCAAAAGTTATTAGTAGAAAATAAACCGCAAATTACTTATATTTGTACACATTACTTATTTAAATAAAAAATACTTTTCCTGAACTTCAATATAGCTTTCGACATGATAATATAATGCCCTAAAGGAGTTTTATATAGGCTTTTGAGACACGGTTCCAGATTGTGATCCTTGTTGCACGAACATTTTCAGAGGGGCCGTCCCGTTCTCCTTTCGTCGGCAAGTGAAGTCACAGAGTGCTAGTTCTGATCAATATGGAAGCATAATCTAATATTCTCGCTTAAAATACTAAAACTCCCTATAAAAAATATTATGCTGTTGATTTTGGAATCCCTAATGTGCTGTTGAGTTTTTTTTTATTTTTTTGACCCACTTTTGAGAGGCGTCATTTGTCATAATTTATCATCAATTCTCTATTACATATATATAAGAAGCCTCTTAATAAAGTTTGTTTTTAAAATGAAACTGCTGTTAAAATATAATATCAAACGTTACAACATATTTCCTTCAAATTGTGACAGGATGTTTAAGAACCTTGTTAATACATGTAATTAGCAGAAGTATGTCAAAGAAAAGCTAGAAAATGTAGAAGAAATGTAATGTTCTTCATTTAAAAGTGCAGTATCAAAAATAGATTTAAAAAATTTTTCGAAGATTCAAGTGAATAATTTGATTATATGTTATGCTATTGAGCACAAGATAATGAATAAATTAACAACTAAATCACATATACATACAGAATTGGACCTGGATCAATTTTTACTTAATTCAATACAAAATTTTCATTTTTTTCTTTCTTCTTCTTTTTAAATACTGTTGGCTTTAATTATTGGATTGCCATATTTTCATGTACTGTAGTTTTAAAATTTTTAAAGCAAACCATTTTCATAACATTTTGTATGTGGCGCGTAGTAAAATGTGCTGGAGCAGCTAAATGTGCGACATTGTATTCGGTAAATTGTATTGCTAGTCCTTAGTTTTTTGTTTAAATTCTTCATTAGAAAGAACAAACGTTTTTACTTTGTTAACAAGACACTATTTGAAAAATTTATTTCCGCGTGACTGCGGTTTCGTAGTTAATGCTACATTTTTAAGCGCAACGACTACAAAACCGCGCTCACGCAGAAAGTAAATTTTTTAATATAGTGACTTGTCTTATAAAATTACTATGTTTTTCCTTTCTAATGATAATGTATAGTGACAAAATAACGCACACTTCAATAAAATATTTAAAATTTACTACTATTTAATAACGAAAACTATTTGACATAGAAAGTTGAAATTTGGCACTAATATAGGAATTGATGGCCCCATCAGAGCCGTGTAGTTTTGAAAGTTAAATTTTAACTTAAAGGGTTAGTTATAGGGGGGTGAAATCGCGAAAAAAAAAATTAACAAGTCATCGAGTAGAGTGTCAAATGGAAACTTGTGAAAACACGAGTTCAAAAATCTATATAATGTAATGCTTGCTTGTATTATTTTCAAAAAATTGCCAAAAATCGCTGTCCCTCCCTTTTTTTGAAGAAATTCTGAAATATTTGCCACTTTGTTGAAAACTCATTTGGTGCGTGTTTCGTAAAGTCATTGATTATTTTGTACCTCCGCAACAAAAATTTTTATTTTAAATTCAATCAACGTGCGAAACACTAATTGCGCAAGTCTAACTTGCACTTGGCCGGTTATTTAATAAATCAGTTCAACCCATTATATCCAACTTTTTTAAATTCTCGGCGCCCTTGCTGCATTCAAGTTTCCCAAAGCGCGTCAGATTCTAATAACTACGGATTGCGAAATAATAAGCAAAAATGAATGAAAAATGTTAACACAAAAAAATATTATTAAATAAATTCATTTTTTTTTTTTTTTTTTTTTTTATTTTTTTCTTTAGTTAACTATGCTTACTGAGATAGATGAGCCAGCTGACCACTGCATATTTTTTTCATATCTTAGATTCAAACTAAATATAACCGACCTTATTTCCTTCTCCATACTGCACACTACTTTTCATCAAATGACTTTTTAAAATCCAGCTTTACAACTCTATTGAAGGTTAAAAATTTATGTAATTAGCGAAAACATTGTTTATCTTCGTCTTGATTTATTTTTTCTAGAGTTTTATTTGTTTTTATAACAGTTGGAAAGTGTAATGAGAAAATAAAACCAGTATTATTTTTGAAAATATCACATAAGTGTCAGTTCCATAGAACAAAAATAGCATTTACATGTTTTTCGATTTACGTACAAGAAAAAACATTACCACCAGAGAGCCATAGCGAATGAATGTAGTGCCAGAAGGATGTGAGATTAGATCCCATATCCTTATGTGGTTTTTGAAAAACTTTGCCTTTAACTGCCGAGTTTATATAAAGATTATTATATTCACTACATATTCTACAATCTGATTCATTGTAATACTTCGATATTTTGGCGCGATTGCTTTCCTATGAACAATATAATTGGCACAGAGTGCATTTCCCTCAGAGCAGCCAGACATAGAACGAGTAGTATTTGTACAGAGACCGACGCATTTAGTTCACTCTACAATTTTTTTTGACAAAATATTACCAAAAATCTTGAGCAAGTTTTAATTATTAGCCCTAGTAATAATATTTTTACAAAAAGAAGATATTCTGCAATCTTTTCCAATTGTTATTATGCCTTATCTAGTAGTAATTAAAACTCCATTCCTTTTAGCTATCGAGAATGCTGAAAAATAGAAAAAAAAAACAGTTAATGAATACGTACAAAGAAGAGGAATCTCGGCTGAGACATGGGAAATATACTTCAGAGAACTCTATGACACCGAAGAAACCAACGACATGGAGGAATATAAACCAGAATCTAAAGTGAGCTTTGAGAAAACAGCCGAAATATGGTGGCCAGGAAGTCGCTAAGAACCTTATAACTTTGTTCAGTAAAATACTAGATACAACGGAGGTACCGAAGGGCTGACACCCCAGCACCACAAGCCCGATTTTCAAGAAGGGACAAAAAAAAACCTGTCCAGAAAACCACGGAGGAACAACTCTCCTAAATACACTGAAATTTTTCACAGGCCTGTTGAAGGAGAAACTAGAATAACAGATCAAAAAATACAGACCATAGACCTAATATTCATTATGAAGCAAAATAAAGAAAAAGCAATACAGTACAATACGCTAGCGTACATATGCTTCATAGACTTAACTAAAGTCTTCGACAAAGTCCGATTCAATTACATAATACAGACCTTGATGCAGAAAAAGACACTGGCAAACGTTGTGAAAACCATAAAGAACTTGATCATGATCAATAACACGAAAAATAAAACAAGCGAGAACACTACAAGATATATACCAACGCCAGGAAGAATTAGACAAGGAGAGAGTTTCAGTCTGTTTTTGCTCAATCTTTTAAAGGACAAAATAACAGAAGACGTAGAGTCACTAGAAATGGCATAGAGAATGAGTAACAAGAGAATTAGTCTGGTTTGTTACGCAGACGATGCAACGCTGATAGCCGAACGTGAAAACGACATATCGAGACAATTTTTTAAATTTTATCAAGCCTGTCGACGGCTTACTATGAGCATATCATCTGAAAAGACCAAAAGCATTACTATCGCCAAAGACTCCATAAGGTGCAAACTCCTAGTGGAGGGTAAATCTATAGAACGGCTAATCCGGTTCAAATACCTTGGTGCTAAAATGACCCAGTTAGATCATTTAATACAGCAGCAGTTATCTCTGGCTGCTTAAAAGATGTGTAGTCCAATCAATACATGCGAATAGACAGCAAGGTTAAAATATACAGGACTTGCATCAGACCCATACTTACCTACGGAATAGAATCACGAGAAGACACCAATAAAACAATAAGTATGCGCCACAGTGAAAACCCTAAGAGCGATAGTTGGTAAAACAAGAAAGCATAGGAAACGAAATACGGACATCAACAATATGGCGTACAAGAAGTAGTAAGATGGGGAAGACAAAGAAAAAGACAGTAGCGTAACCATGTAAAAAGAGATACGAGCACAGTCTACCAAAGATTGTACTGGAACGAAAACCAGCAGGCAAACGTCCACCGGAACGACCACCAAAAAGATGAAAAGGATAGTTGGCAATCTACTTCTCAAAAAATCCTACAACCTCGGTATTAACAGATCATCAGATTTATAAGAAGTATAAGAACAAGAGAGGATTAAAATATTCATATTTTAAGGCGAAATTAGTTCAACACCCTTCCTCTAATTTCCGATTAAATCAATCGAGAGGAATGGGAAATTTAAATAAGGTAGTCAAAAGAATAGTCGAAAGGAAACAACGGCCTCCGAAAAGTCTGCTGTTATTTTAGAACGTAGATATCAAGTTCCTATTGTTCTGTTCTTTACAGTAAGTTTCGCTTCGCGGCGTCTGCAATATTATTCTTGCATAAATTTTAAGCTAAAATCGTAAAAGCTAAATATTTGTAAATAAGGAAAATGCTCTAAAATTTTCTATTCTTTTTCTTCTTACTTGGAATTACTCTTTAGTTTGTTGTGCGTAAAACCAATTTTGATTTCACAAAGACAAATTGACTTTTGATTTCTTGTGTTTAAGACTGTAATTAAAATGTGAAGAGTAGTAGCTTTTAAAGTTTAGGACTTTTTCTTTAAAAACTGACACAATCTTGAATTACAAAGATATAAAATTGCAGAAGTAGATAAAATACATCGTGCAGAATTAATAAATGGCGTTAAGCTTCTATTTAAAATATCAGCTTGTCGTAGATCTCAGTACTCTGTTGCAACTTTGTCTGAATCCTATTGTAGGAGATACAGGTCAAGTTTTTTGTGTTACATGGATTTTATATATAATTGTTGACGGCGTGGAAAGAAAAAAATAAAAATGTTGTTGGTAATTATATGAGCAATAATAATACACAAACAATTGTCTCTTTTAATATATCAAAAATTTAATATTATTAAAATGTAATTTAAAAGTACATAATGAGTTTTACAACTATTTTCAAAAACCACAGCAATATTTTTTTGTAGTAACATTGTTTCCCTGAAAATAATTCATGTTAAGGCAAATAAAGTTACTGAAATGAAGCTAAGAGAAAATAGTTTGTTTCATTGAGGAATGTAGGAATCGAGGTATTGGTATAGAAGCAAAAATTTAAAGAATTACGCGAAATCTAAAATAGATAGTTTTAGCCTTCGTGACTTCGTTACATTCAAAGTAGGTTCCGACACCGTCTTACTGTTTTTCCGCTAGTCGAACATTTTTGGAAAGTCGATATCGTCACTGCTTCTAGCGCCGCCTGTGATTTTTGTCTTCGTTTCAAAGCAGCGACTTTTTTATATAGCGGAACAACTTGAAGTTACGGAGTGCCAAATCAGGCGCATAAGAGGAGTGAGGGATGACAGTCATGGAATTCTTCTCAAGAGATTGTTGTGTACAGAATGAACTGTGGGAAGGTAGAGTGCCGTGATGGAGGAGGAAACTCTTCTCCCTTTTAGACTATTTTCTAACTAATAGAAAGTTTGTCAGAGATGCTCAGAATTGGAAGGCGTGGTTGGAATCCAAGATCTACCAGAATGCTCATCGCTTTCCATCGAAATTCCACCAGCCTTAAATCTCGAAAACCACTAAAAAATTTAAGTGTGGCTCAGAACTTTGTTCCCAAAATCTTTTCATATATTTAAGTGGAACTTTTCCTGAGTTCGTAAAAACATTTTTAACATATGCGCTGCTCTTTTTTTCTTATCCATTGTAAAAATTGCAGAGATACATAATTAGAGTTTTCGTAAAAGTGCATAGAGAATAAACTGAAGTAGGTAGCAAGTTGAAACTTGTAAAGCAGCATTGTTAGCATGTACCTATCACCACCTATCAGCCCTAGTCGATACTACTTCTTACCATTTAACGTTAGTCCTTGAACATTTGGAACGCACCACGTAACATTTATTTTATAATAAAAATGGATGGAGAAGGTATTACTAGGGTTTCAAGGTTAATATTCCATTTTGACACGTTGGTATATTTGAATGTCAATCCAATCGCTATGTCTTATTGCAGAAAGACAAACAGTAGATAAGGCACTGGAGTTTATATTGCCACAAACAAAATGTGTCAATATGTATTCCTATGTGACTCATTTTCCTCACTTTCAGCTATTCTATATAAAAAAGATCTATGTAAAATTCTTAATTATAAATATTACAGAAAAAAAATCACTGAAACATTAACACATACAAGTAAATTTTATATGAGTGCTGTCACTGAAAGTACCCTAACACCTGGGCTATCGTATTATGATATCATTAGCTCTATTAAGATATGTCTTATGAGTCACTTTTAAAAGTAGTTTTGCTTAAAATTTTGAGAAATAATAGATTTTAGCATCGTACATTTACTGCTTCAATATAAAGGTGGTTTGCCACGTCGTATTGCCATAATTAACTGTAAAAAATTTAATACGTAAAAGATAGGAATCCATACTCCGATCAAAAGAATGCGTTTTTTAGAATTTTTGTTGCCTAAAAAATAAAAAGTCCCAAAAAAATATACACGTACAATAATACTTTACTTTCGTTTGTTAAATATAAAAGGCAGTTTACCTCGTAGTTGTTGCATAAATATTAGATAAATATTACTTTTTAATGTATTTTATGAAGTGAATTTTTGCGGTGGCAGCATAGCGTAGAACACCCTAGTTAAGATAATTCTAAAATCTTGTAAGAAGCTATATGAAAAATCTCTTTTTCATTTTCTTTATTGATTTACAAGTAAGGTATAGCCTCTTACTTCTATTAAATCAACGTTGTTCTAACATGGTGAGAGAGCATACTTATTCTAACTTAACCTAATTATTTACAATAGTGTTCCTAAACTTAACATAACTTAGATAATGTGTTTTCTAACATGATTATGACCTAACTTAACTTAATCTAGAACCTACGCTAACTTAACCTAGTTTTACATTCTTCTATCATGGTGGGTTGGGAGAGTCATGATCCTCATCCGAAAGAGGGTCTGAGGGCCTCGGGAATTGGTTGCAGGCATGAGGGAGGGTTAGGAAGGCGTCTCTGATGATTGGATTTTGATGCTGGGACGCCTTGACCAGGAACTTCATTTGAGTTTGCCTCATGTGTGCCTTTATGGTTGGCAAACCGAGGTTTCTGTGTAATTGGTTATTTCGCATGAACCAAGGAGCTCCTGTGATAATCCTCAGGGCCTTGTTCTGTAGTGCCTAGACTTGTGCTTTCCTTGTCTTTTAGAGCTGGCACCATGTGGGGTAGGTGTAAGTAAGGCCTGCCCCACGTGCCTGGTTTACAATTGTGTCGTAGATCATGAGCTTGGTTTTGGTAGGCTAGTAATGATTCGGCTACTTCTACAAGATTGTATGATAATAGCGGGGTCATCAGCATAAAGGAGGAGATTAGTCTGATCGGACTTGGAATGTCGGCAGTGAAAATATTGAAGAGGTAGGGAGAGAGAACGGAGCCCTTGAGGACCCCGACTCTGATGGGCTTGACCTCAGAGAGGAGCCATTTCGGCTCTGACCTGAAAGGTCCTGTCAGAGACGAAGAACTGTACGAGTTTAATCATGAATTGGGGGTAGCCGTGTCGAATCAGTTTCAGGATGAGACCTTCGTGCTAGACTCGGTCGAAGGCCTTGAATACATTAAGAAAAACAGCTCCAACTTTATGGTGTTTGTTGAAGCCGCTGGAAATGGTTTGTGCGAGTTTAGTGGTGTGGTGGGTAGTACCGTGAAGAGGTTGGAAGCCAAACTATTCGTCAGGGTTAATAACACGGAAGGCATCAACAAACCTCTTAATACGCATTCTATTAATTGAATTATGATAACTTAAGATACTTACTGTATAAGAAGAAGATTAAAGATACGTCTCTCTGTCAACGCAATGATCGAAATCTCTATAATTTTGCGGCATTTATTTGTGATTTTAATGTTCTGATTAATTTAAAAGGTTTCTGCAGGCTAATAAAATTATATTATTGGAAGCATATTCAATACATTTTTAAAGATATACAGTAGGAAGTTTTAAGACATATAATAATACATTATTTTATTTGAGTTTATAATTTGCTGCTAATTATTCCATTTTAAAGTAGTTTCTACATACAAATCTCGCTTAAACCATTAGCTGCAGCTTTCTTGTACTATTTTTAAACTTCAAATTTAAATTCAATTGGATTTTGGTACTGGCTGCAAAGCTATTAGTTTAATAAAAAAAAAACACACCAAATTTAGCCATTTATTTCTGTCCATTTTGAAAATAGATAGAAAAAGGTACATCGGTTTTAGTTTCAAATTTCTAACGAGTAATATATTACTGATTAATTTATATTTATTTATACTCAAATTGGTTTTGCATCAAAGGTCTTTGGATAAAACGACGGTTTAAATTAGAAAAACTAATTTTACGCAACTAACTCATGCTTTTTTGTGATTTACAGGTATTTTCGATATTTTATATGAAGAGTGCATATACAACGAAAAAAAAAAACATTTTAAAATGAAATATTAATTCCTTAATTTTTGAAATTGTGGAGTAAATTCCCAACAGTATATATTCCACAATGAAATTCTGCTAAAAATATTAAATTTTATGTTTTTCTATTTTCCAACAATCCGGGAGCGGAGTTTATCATTACAGGAAAAAATATTATTTTGCTTCAGTATGTCGAATCGCAAAGGGATATTTCTATCTCCTGTTCCAACCTTAAAATAATTTATAACTTTGCTTTATTCTTTATTGCAGGAAAAATGAATTTCTTCTTAGTCTTCTTAGTTTTAGTTTGATTCTTTCTATTTTCCTCAGGAATTGAAGCAAATACAATGTAGAAACATTGATGAGAACCAAAGGAGGCCTATAATGATTTTATAAAGAAACACGGTGAATAAGTTACTCAAATAACACATCTGCTTACTGGTTTAAACTCCAAACACATTAGTGTCATTATTATTTTGAAATATAGCGAATATATTGAAATGAAGATTAACATAATTTAACAATAAATATCATTGATTTTATACTGCGTATGTTGTTTAAACTTACTTTTATGTCGTTGTTTAAAGCTAATAATTGTACTGAGGATTGATCCTTACAGAGTTAACAAATTCATTAAATTTCTCGTCAGATGTATTCCTAAATATAACATTTATCAAACACATTATTTATTAACTATCCAAGTGAAACAGTCTGTTCTCCAATGATAAAATGCAAAAGTAAATTATTCATCTGCTAACCTAAACTAAATTATTAAAGCCCAACGTTTCCAAAAGAACATATTTATAGGTTAAAAATTTTCAGTTTCACTGGCGGTTCTAATAGCTATGAAATAATTGAACATTATCTCAATGGAAATTTTTCCTATACAATCCACTCAAGAATACAAAAATCTGTAATTTTAATAAACTCTGTCCTATAATTTTAGTTCCAAAAAATGAAGAATTGAGACTCAAATGAGACAAATTGAATAAAACAAGTTGCTCATTGCAATGCACTACTTTTTATAGTTTTTCGGAACGAAAAGTTAAAAAATCTGAGAAAAAAAAGTTTCCCGTCTCTTTCTACAACACAGTTTATGCTTCCTAGCGTGTAATTATTCAGCGACTTAAAACACTATTTTTTTACCCTCGTCAATAAACAAAGAACATTATAAAACACATTTAAAGTATTCTGATAGAAACTATAATAAGCATTCGTTGCCATCGTTTTCCTTAAATACAATTAAAAGTATCAGTCTGAACTTCTTGACGAACTTTGTTCAAAAAAGTGTAAGTACTATTAAAAGTAACATCAAACATTATAATGCATTTCCTTCGAACTATAACTGGATCTTTAAGAAGCTCCACAATACATGCAATTTGTAGAATTATTCTAAAGGAAAGCTGGAAAATGTAATTTTCTTCTTTGAAAACTGTAATAGTAAAAAATACTTTAAGTTCATAATTTTTAAAATGATATTAAAATATTATAGCAATTTAACCATATATTTTACGTTAGTTAATAATAACTCAATAAAAATTCATATTACGCAATCAAATCTTGAATAATTTAATAACTAAAATATTATTATATTAGTTCCATAAATGATATTTCTACGCCTTCCGGTTCCCAGTCTCCGCTATCAACCCAATCTCCTGGTCGTAGGTGTTCGTGTTCTGACATTGCTTTTTGGATACCACTTATCCACGTAGTCTTAGGTCTACCCGTTTTCCTCGATTCTGGGGGTTGCCACTTGATTATTTGTTTCGGTAATCGATGGTCCCTCATTCTTTGCACGTGACTATAACAACAAAGCTATTTTTTTTATATCGTCTATAATACGGCACATGATTTCACATATTCTTTTACCGGTTATGCACAGGGTTCTTGATATACCCGCATAGCCAGTACGAGTAGTTTCCGTTAGATTGTCTTATTTACTTGTCAAGCTTCACATTCATATACATTTAGGTTTTCTACTGTTTCGAGATAGGTCTTGACCATAGGTCAGGTCGCCCAGTATTTTTTTCCCCTACAGTATCCTCTCGGTTATTTTGGCGTCCGGCATCCGTACGTCCATCTCGTTCGATCCTGGACCCCATATACGTATATTTGAAGCATGCGGTAATTATTTTCCCGTCTTATAGTACTAGATTGTCATTATCTCCTCCTATTAGTCGATTTGTCATGAATTCTAGGTAGTCTCGATCTTGTGCGATTACTACTTGGTCATCAGCGAAATGCAGTGTATATAGGGTAATTTTGTCCGATAGTTTTATACCTATTCACGAGCAAAATCCTTACCATCTCTTCTTATCTCATTCAAGTAGATTTTGAAGAGCGTAGGACACAGACTGTATTCCTGTCTTAGATCCCTATTTACCACAGAAGCATCGGGAAAGTCATTATTAATCGTTATCCTGGATTGTAGGTTGTAGTAAAACCGCTGTATTACGTTTACTAGGGTTATATTGACCATTGGCTCACTAACATCTGCCACAGTTAGTGGAGGTGTATGGTGTCATACCTTTGCCAGGTCCACGAAAAGAAAGTGCATCTGCCTTCCTCTAGCTATCTTCTTTTCATTGAGCCGAGTCAATGTGAAAATATAGTCCATGTAGGTACGGCTGACTCTAAATACTGCTTACTGTTCTACTTCTAGGTTCGTATTCGTATTCTTTTCAACATCTTCCCAAATAATCTACGGAGATTACTCATTACAGAAATACAGCGGTAGTTTCTAAATTCCTCTCTGTTGCCTTTTCTATAAATAGGAATTATTCATCCTTCCTTTTAACTTTCTGATACATTCTCACTATTCAATTTAATTTCTGTTATAGAGTTCTGTCAGCTTAGTTATTAATTTTGGTGTTCTATTTTTAATGAATTCCTCTGAAAGTCCTTCCGGTCCGCTTACTCTTTTGTTATTCATATATATATATATATATATATATATATATATATATATATATATATATATATATATATATATATATATATATATATGTATATATATATATATATATATATATATATATATATATATATATATATATATATATATGTATATATATATATATATATATATATATATATATATATATATATATATATATATGTACTTCATATTTCCTAGGTGAGCGTTTGGCGTATGCGTCTCTGTATTCTTTCAGTTTCTCAACGTAATGGTCTTGCCACTTAATGTCGATGACTTGGAGGCTTGTCTTATTTGCATTATCCTTTCTTAGGTCATTAATAAATCTCCATACTTTCGAAGAACTACTTCCCCCTAAGTGTGACTCCACTTCTTGGCATCTCTTTTCCCAATTTTTTGTAATAATCATGTTTCTATATTTGATTTGTTTGTCCCTATACCTGATCTTTTATTCTGTATTTTGTGAACTGAGCCATTTAGAGTATGTTGTTGTTCTATGTTTTTCTGTTTTTTGAGTTCAACATTTCACCTTAAGTTAATATCTGTTTGGTGCCCATTTGTTACTCATAATCCAGTTCTTTTTCAGCTGCCTCTTCAAAACTGTAATTATAAAAAATATTGCGGGTTAACAGTTTTATAATTAGATAAAAATATTGTAGCAATTTAATCGTACGTTTGACGTTATTAAATAACAACTCAAATAAATATTTATATCACAGAGCGAATAAATTCAAAATTAAAATATTGTTATAGTACTCCCATGAACTATATTTAATATTAATAAATCTAGTATAAAATTGTCACTAATCATTGAAAATCGTTTTTCAAAAAACACGTTTTGTTGTGAAAAATGGACTTTTATAGGCTTATACATTGTGTTATTCTAAATTTAAAAACAAACCATCATAGTATGATGTATGATGTTAAAAATGGTAATATTAATTTGCACGACAAAGAATGGCTTGATAAAAATAATAAAAAACTAAATATACTAGCAATATTTGATTTTAAACAAAAACTTGCGCAATCTTGAAATTAATAGTACTGCACCGTATTAATTAAACTTGATTAGTTATAAAGTTCAAAGCGTCAATTATTTACTACGAGTATTGATAACTAGTTAGCCTAGATCCCTTTCAATTGTCAAAAACAAATGCGGTTGTTATGGATAGGAGTTTAACATTTAGTAAGTAGGTACTCAAACTTTGGTGGTCCAGATTTTATTATTCTATTCACAGCGAATTGTTGAAAGGGATTTGACCGAAAACATTTTAGAATTTAGTATAATTGACTATCGATCGGTGATAAAGTACCTCTTTTTTAAAAGACAATCCGCTAAGGAAATTTACGACGACATGCTTAATATATTAAAGGAGAGTTGCCCTTCCTATACTACTATCACAGATTAGGTTGCGGATTTCAAAAAAGGAAAAATCGACCGCAGTGATGAAGATCGTGCTAGAAAGCTCGTTTTTATGTCTACCCGAGAAAATGTTGGGGCTGGGCATGAAATGATTTTGAAGAATCGACGGATTAGGCTGAAACTTATAGTAGAGACGCTAAGCAATTCATACGAACATGTTTCTCATATTGTTCATTCTGATTTGGATATGAAAAATTTATCAGTTAAATAGATCCCCAAATGGCCGAACTCCAATCAAAAATGACAGAATGATAATATCACAGTTGATTTGTAGCCGTTTTGAAAAGGTTTGGATCAAATGGTAACTTCCGATAAAACGTGGGTACATCAAATTATCCTGAGAGAAAGGAGAGAACATACCTTACGTCAGTAGTAAAAGTCGCTGCTGTCGTTTTTTGGGACCAGAATAAGATGGTTCTTGCAGATTAATTAATAAACGGCAAATTAGTGACTGAAAAATATTATTCTTCATTATTAACTTAATTTTGCAAACAAATTGTGAAAAACACCGAGGAAAAGTATCTAAAGAGATACTGTTCTTACAAGATAATAAGCCTATTCATAAATTGATGTTATTTTGGTAAAAAATAAACGAAAAAAATGGGCCTTGAATTGATTAATCCTCCCCCATATATTTTTTTATGTGTCTAGCACACGTGCTGCAGGGAAGTCCCTAAAGCGAAAAAGCGATTCACGTTGTTCTTGAATCGCTGTAAATTGTACTCGGTGGGAAACACAGCCCTGGGTCAATTATTCCAAAGGGAGGATGTTCTCCATATATAAGACTTCTTGAAAAGCGTTGTATGCGGAGTAACAAGCTAAACCTCATACGGATGTGAAATATTAGCGCGACGTGTATTACTAACATGCACCGCTCTGGGAGGAATTAAGCGGGCTACATTCTTCGAACACTTTCCATGATAATACTTGTAGAACAGACTCAAGTCGCTAACCGTTCTTCGATGTTCCAGCGAATCAAGACCGCCTGTCAGTTCCGGGTCTCCAATCAGAGGAACAGCTCTTCTCTGGACAGAATCCAACAAATGCAGTGTATGTTTGGAAGCGGAGCCCCAAACATGGGAGCAGTATTCCATAGTTGGTCGAATTTGAGCTTGATAGTAAAGGTGTTAGAAAGAAATCCGTCGACCGCCACTCGTAAAGAACGTTCCATCGTGCCAAACACGGTCGAATGTCTTGGATATGTCAAGAGCAACAGCTTGAGATTGTCCAAAGTGTTCAATTGCGTTGTTCCAAACATGTGTTACATAAGTCAGAAGATCTATGTTTACGAATCCATATTGGTGATCACTAATAATGTTGAATCTTTCAAGATATTTTAGAAGATGCTTATTGATAACCTTTTTCATGATTTTCGATATTATTGAAAGCAGTGCGACTGGTTGGTAGTTATTTGGCAAGGTCTTCTTGACTTTTTTAGGTGTCGGCTGAACTGTGATACATTTCCAGCAGGAAGGAAATATTCCCTTTCTGTAGGATAGGTTGAAACTGGTGTTTGTTCCCTCGCACACTTTTTGAGAACTATGGAAGGTATTCCCTCAGCGCCAGAAGCCTTTTTGGTGTCTAGCTTCATTAAAATACGCTTTATGATACGCTGTCTGAAGACAACATGGGGCATCCTTGACTGCAATAGGGGAATAGTGGGTGGTGTTTTTCCTTAGAAATCGACAGTAGAATGTGAAGCAAAGAGTTCAGCCAGAGTTTCCCCGGTTTAGCTCCCTCGGACTATTACCAATTTCCAAAAAGTGGAAAAACATGTGAAAGAATATAAATTCCATTCAAATAAAGAAGTAATAAATAGTGTCGAAGACTGGCTTGCAATTCAAGGAAATGATTTTTTTTGAAAAGTCTAGAGTTTCTTTATAACTGGTGCACTAAGTTTATAAAGTGGAATGAAGATTACGGTGAATAACCAATTTTTCTTTTTGAGATTTGTTTGTTCTTTCTATGCTAGGCTAGAAACTTACATATTTATGATCGGTTGATTGCGCCTGAGTGATCACAACCTTAGAATAAATGATTTACTTTTTCATCTTAGGTTTAGGTAATCATCTTCAATATATTAACAAAGTTAATGAGACGCGAGTTCAATGTACATATAAAGTGTTTGGTTTAGCTGTGATAACTTTTGTGCAGTACACTAATATGTTTAAGAATATGTAATATATGGCTAAATACAGAATCCAGACGTTAAAATGTTTAAATAAGGACTCAGATTTTTTTCTTGAATTCTTGAATTTAGAACTTAATTTTATTCGAATTGTCAAATTTTATGAAAAAAAAACCTACTTCGAATGGATATCTTAACTTTTGTCGCCCTCGAAAACTCTTATTACATTTTAGTAATTATCTTTATAGTTTTTCATAACTACTTTAATTTGTATTACTTTCATTTTTAATAAGACTGATATAAGTTGAGCTAAGGATAAGACCATCTTTTGCTCCAATTTCTAAGGAGATTTAAAGTTAATTGGTCTGCAAGAAACCACTTGCGAGTTTCTAATTCCGTTTCTATATCATTTCCCTTCGGCTTATTCCTACTGCAAATCTAGTACAAGACAGTTCAGTAATTCGCCAAAGAATAGAAAAATCTATCTAATTTAAGAGATAAGTAAATCAATAATCTAGGATAAAACCAAACCTGGATCAAGAAACTTTATGAGAAAATACAAACTGTTTATATTTACCTAAAAAATATATATTTCCTTAAATACTGCGCTTTGCTTTGTGAAAATAAGCATAAAGTCGGTTAAGTAGGAACGTGTCCTCAATTAATTCATTTTTTGGAGATACGATTCTAGGGATTCAAAAAAAACCAGTAAAGGGAACCTTTATCTGCGACGCATTTTAGTAAAGGTTTCAGTCGATTCCGAACTTTCGTCCAAAGTAAGTCACTTGTTTGCGCGTCAATTCGAGGAAGTCTTTCTTTGTTTCTATCCAAAGGGGCCTAAAATTACACATTCCGCGGTCGCTAAATATATCGAAAGGTCGGGGTCGTTTGTGAAGAAGTAAATCGTTTTAACGAGACGAAAAATGTCGACGTCTTGCCAAGACATGGCTCAGTAGGCAAAGTCACTTCGAAAGTAGAAACAAGAATCGTGTCTTTGTTTTCACGAAACCCAAAATTGACACTGCGTCAAGGAGCTACAAAACTAAAAAAATCGGGTTTGAATTTGTCTCGTGAGACCATTCGACAACATCTTCGTGCTCATGATGTCAAATTCCAAACCACGTTAAAGAAACCTTTGCTAGGCGAAAATCACGTCGAGATACTGCTCACTTAGAACTACGATAAGATATTAGAGTGGCGCTTACAATCTCCGGACGCCAACCCTACTGAAAACGTTTGGCTCCTTGTAAAGAGAAAGCTCAGAGGAAATACTCCGAGGACTTTGATTCAGTTGTCCTGCGAGATTCGAAAGACTTGGAGATAATTGCCGCGAGAGATATGCAGAAAATCTCATTAACAGCATGCCTTGAACATGCCAGATTAATGATGTAGGAGGCAATTGGAGAACTTACTAAGGTACTTGCCCCGTTGTTAGCACACCAAAGAATACATTGATGGCAAAAAATTTTCTCGAAAAACACATTTTTTCAAGAATACGAGCGGTCACGTTCTTACTTGACCGACTATATAAATAAAATATTCTAGATTAAGGAAAATATTTTTCGGCTCATGGAAAATTGCACAGTTTCTAGATATTTTTTTTAGGTTTTCTTTATATTTTATACAATTTTGCGTGTAGGTTTGGTTTCGTCTAAAACGAAAGGAGCAGAATTTCATCGAAAAATAAAAATTATATTATATATAATTAAAAGTCAGCGTAAAAAAATTGAACGTTTTTGAACAGGGCGTTTTTAGAAAACCGTAGCTCGTCAAAAATGGTCACACATATCTGGCAATAGATGCTTAAGAAAGGTCACAATGAATACTTTGAAAGCAAAAATTCTAAGAAAAGGTTAGAAGAAAGTTTAAAATTTTATATTGATTTCAAAAATTTTGAAGTTAATTTTCTGAAAGTCGGCAATTTTTTTCTATTTTTTGTCATACTTTTTTAAAACTATAATTTGATCTACTAAACTGCCAAAGTAGAAAAATTGATTCGTCATTCTCTAGAGTGGACCTACAGTGACTATGTCAATTTCACTGAATATAACCTTTAAGAAAGTTTTTATAAAACCATTATAAGAGAAGCCAGATGCAGAAGATGCTTTGAGATTATATTCTTTGTGTGTTTGATCTGCCAAAGATTTTCTATGGTAGGTTACAGTTTAACGACTTCGTGGTTTATCTGTCTACTATTTTTCTTCCTCGGTATCACGCTTATAGTTATGCACTCACCATTTAGCAGAGATTCGACATTAGACTAAGCATTATTAATATTATGTACAACTTGCAGTGGAAAAAGTCCCGAACACATCGTGATTTATACTCGTACGAAACGCTCGCTCTTATATGTACATGTTACATAAATCAGATCAATATTGCACCGAGAGCTTCATGTATATCCCATATTTTCCTAAAATAACTTATCTTCCTGGTAACTACGCGAGGTCGTGTTGTCAAAGGGTAAACTGTAAATCATTTTTTACTTAAAACGATACTTCTTTAAATTATCTACTGCAAAATTATAAAATTGTCGCTTAGTTCCTTTTAATTTTGAACTTTCGACGTGAACTTTACCTTTATTTTTAACATTCAGGTTAATTCTGTCAAAAAAATCGTTGGCTTGCCTGAAATTTTCTGATTCTCTTGGAGGGAAAAAGATTTACAAGCTAGTATTCAAAACACTTTTGTATACTCAAGTACTATGGAATTTCTCTTTCAATAGATTTTATTTGCAAACTATCACTACAATCGAGGGTCAGCCGGTAATAAATCAATTAAGAATAGACTTTCTGCTGATACCATTGTTTATTTTCATCACGTGATATATGTATTAAGCTATTATGTTATTCCTGCTCCTAATTCCTTTCCCGCAGATTACCAGGCAATAATCGATGACCAAGAAGTAAAAATAAATTTTTACAATAAGAAAAACTTTAAAAAACTCGCTTTGTATTTAAGATAAAGCGTTCAAGGGGTAATCTTACACAAAATGCCATTATGTCCTGCTCCCCCAATGCTAATTTTAAGTTGGTTCTTATCTTTAAAAATTACAATATCGTAATAATTAAGGAGAATAATCATTAGAAAAGAGAGAACAATTCAACTGCTTCTTGTTCTTGTGCTAAATGTATTTTAGGTGTAAGTTAACAAGAAACCCTCTTTTAGGAAAGGTTGCGTAATATATTCTTATCGGGAATCTCTGGTGTTTTGCCTTAACTATATTTGCTTAAAGATGTAAATCTATTTCATTACGGGGGGAATGCCAATTTCATTTGAAATGATAAAGTTAGATTTTTTGTTCTTGGAGAATATCCTAGAGCAAGGGAATATTTCGCTCCTGCTGGAAATGTGCTACAGTTCAGTCGACACACAAAAATGGTGATAGACCTTGCTAAATACCTACCGAGATGTCGCACCGCTTTCAATAATATCGAAAGTTTTGTAAAATCAAATAGTACTCGTTAAATATCTATTGCGTGATTGCATGATTAGAAACCAAATTAAATACAACACATTTTCATGAACAATAGTATTCATGAATCAATAATGTACTCTCAACTCTGTATCATTTTCTATAACTCCTCCATCGTATCACAAGTTTTTAAATTCCTTCTTTGTAGAAACTGCGTGGTTTCTCTTCAAAGCAAGTCGTAAGGTAGTCTTTGAATTCTCAAAATCAAATTTTTTGCCATTCAAATTATTTCGCAGAGAACGAAACAGATGAAAATCTGAAGAGGCAAGGTCAGGGGAATATGGCGGGTGCTGGAGGATTTCCCATGTTAACTCCCCAAATTTTTTCAGTGTCTGTTGAGCGACATGTGGTCTAGCATTGTCATGGTGAAAGATAATGCATTTTCGATTAACCAAATTTGGACGTTTTGCTTGGATTTCAACATTGAGTTGGGTGAGTTGCTCACAGAACTGTTCCGCAGTTATTGTTTGGCCACGTGAAAGAAGCTCTTAAAAAATTATTCCTCTGCAATCTCACCAGACACATAACAACACTTTTATTGGATGTAATTCAGCCTCTTTCACTTCCATGCTTTTAGCTTCTTTTTCTTATTATGTTGTTATACACAACCCGTTTTTCACCTCCAGTTATGATTTGATCCAAGAAAGGTTCGTTTTGTAGACGGGCAAGGAGAGAAAGGCTGTGGAAACACGGTTCAGTTTGTTCTGTTCTGTTAAAACTTGCAGAACCCATATATTGAGTTTCGAAGTATATCCAAGTTGCTTTAAATGACGAAATGCAGTCGAATTGTCAACATTTAGTCTCTCAGCAATCTTTTTAGTGAATTATTATTCACTAAGTCAAGGATAAAGTCATTATTAATGTCAGAAGATCACCCAGAGCGAAGTTTATCCTTTAGACTGAAGTCGCCATTTCAAAATCAACCAAACCAGTTTTTAATTGTCCTAGGAGCAGAAGCTTGATCCAAATAAACGTCTTGAATATTTTTTGTTACAGTTCCAACACTCAGCCCCTTTTAAAATTCATATAACATAACATGACGAAATTGTAAATTTTCATATTCCATTTTGAATATTAACCATGCACACAAATTAGTTTAAAATATTTTTTAAGGTTATGTTAACTCACGACGCATTTAGATAACTGTCAGTTAATAATATGAATATAACAGAAACATGTGCATGCTTCTGCCATTTAGGAAAATCGGGCACGAACTTTTGCAATCACCCAATAGAATGATCCATTATTATTAGCAAACATCGATATGGTTTTCCTAAGCAAAGATCAAGAGGACATCTTGTAACTTATGTCATATTTGTTTAGAAAAATACAACTAAACATTTTGGACAATCTCCAGCGGTTACACTTTATATACCTAAACACATTTGACTGCGTTTGGTACTACAGATTGTTAGCTAAGTTACACTTTTATGGAATGTCTAAACAGTTTTGTTTATGACTCTTATGTTTCCTCTTCACTATCCACGCCACTACTCCTAAAGGCTGCAAACTGTCTCCTACCGTCTTTCATCTTCAGATTTGCTGGAAAGGATTACGAATTCAATCTACAGCTTCCAGATGACAATACGCTTATTTCTTAATCTACTTTGAATCATCGAACAACGGATACTCATGTAAATATTTACAGACAGCAGAAATCCGTTCAAGTTGACAACTAATTAGAATTTGAGTTTAGCTCAGACAGCAGTTATGGGACCCGACATAGCTATGTCTAGACAATATATTCCTCTAGCATTGCCACTCAATTTGCTAAGAGTTCACTTGGCAGCAAATATATCTTGGCATGAACATATTGTATGAGAGAGCTGGGAATATTATTTCGACCTGGAAAGCTTTATACACCCCTTCTTCTTCTTACGACGCCGTCTCCTCACGAAGGTTGGCGATCCATATAGCTTAACGAACTTTAGAAACTGCTGCTCTAAAAATATCACTCGAAACACATCCAAACCACCTTCTCGAGTCCTTCAGCCAAGAATTCTGTCGTCTTCCGATCGATTGTTTGCCCTTTATTTTCCCTTCAATAATTAGACGTAGCAATTCGTACCTTAGGGCGCCTCATTATATGTCCGAAGTATTGAGTTTTTCTTATTTTTATGGTTGCTGTAATTCCTTCATTTTGTTCATTCTTTCCAGTACTTCTGTGTTTTTATTTTCTGTACCCAGAAAATGCAAAGAAGGCGTCTATAAATGTACATTTCAAAGGATTCCAGATTTTTCTCTGAGACAGGGTCAAGGATCCAGCAATCACATCCATGCAATAGCACGGAGAATACATACGCTTTCACCATTCTCATTCGGAGTTCGAGACTGAGACTGATGGAAAAATTCAACTCGAGAATATGTTGCCTTTCTTGGGTTCCACCTACCATTTATATTGGTTACCAAATATTTAAATGTAGAGACCTACTCTACGGTGTTTTCCCTCATTTTGAGGGATTCTGGTGGTAGATTTTTCTTTGTTGTTACCATCCACTTGGTTTTTCTTATATTCGTAGTTAATCCAAATCTTTCGCTGGCTGTTACGACTCGATTTATCAGTTGCTGGAGATCTCTTATATTATGTGCTAATAGAACAGTATTATCAAGATACCGTATGTTATTCAGTTTACTTCCATTAATTGTTATATATAAATGGCCTCGTTAAACACAGCATCAGAGTAAACATTGAACAAAAGTGGTGAGAGAATGCATCCCTGTCTTACACCTTGGGTTATTTTTATGCTTCCGGACATTCCATAAACAACCTTTAATTCTGTACAAATCTCAAATTCGACCAGTGATGGAATACTGCTCTCATGTTTGAAGCTCTGCTCCCAAACATACACTGCATTTATTCTTCACGATTGAATTGTCATTCAGAAGAGAGCTGTTTGCCTGATTGAAGACTTATAACTCACCAGCAACCTTGATTCCTTGGAATATCGAAAAACAGTTATCGACTTGAGTTTATTCTGCAAATATTTTCATGGAAATTGTTCAATGGATGTATCTCGCCTAATTCCTCCTAGAGCGGTGCATACCAAGAATACAGATCGCACTAATACATCACATCCGCATGAGGTTTAGCTTGTCACTCCTCGTGTAACCATTTTTAAGCAGTTTTTTATATGGAGTACATCATAGTACACTTTAGAATGATTTGCCCGGGGCTGTGTTATCCACTGGGTATAATTTACAGCAATTCAAGACTTATGTATGTGTGTATCACTTTTTCCGCACACGCGTCTCTCCTGTAGCGCTTTAGAGATTTTCCTGCGGTATGTGTACTATGCTCAGAAAAAAATGACTATATGTGTGACGCTACAGAAGATGAACAAACTGAGTTATGAAACTTTGCCTTGGTCACCATAGCCGCTGACCCTTTTGCCAGCGAACTACAACTTTTTTAAGCATCTCAGGTGCTTCGTGTAACAGAAAGACTTCAGCTACAAACATATTCCTGAAATTGCCTTCTGAAACTTTATCGAATCCAGAACACTAGGATTCTATGAAACCACAATAAGCAAATATGTTTCTTGTTGCCACGAATGTCATATATGACAATTAGTTAAGTTTACTTTGAACTAAGAGATATGCGACTAAAGTTAAAAGTTAAAAAGGAACAATATTGTCTTATTAACTCTAAAAGTACTTTAAATAAAAGTCATTATATTCGACAGTTTCAAAATTGTTTTAGTAATAGTTGTAATATTTGTAGTAAATAAAATGTTTTAGAATAAAATAATGTGAGATTCCGAAATCACTGTCGATCAGTACGTACCTCTATGCTCAGTATTTTTTTTATTTTTAGAGCATATTATTCAGTAACCATGTTATTGAATTATTCAAAATCCAAGGAGTTGAGCTGAACTAACCTGAAAATAAAAAAAAAGCGTTGTGTAAATTTAAATTAGTCTGAAACACCATGAATAATAGATATTTTTAATTGATTTTGAAAAAGGAAGTTCTCAATTGAATACGTATATATGTAAAATTGTTCAAAAGTCGTAATATTTCTGTACCTTAGTATATATGCGCTTCCAAACTGATATAATACCCTAAATACATGTATGGTTATATGTGTGTATACGTTTGTTCCCAAATATCTAGAGAAACTACTGGGACGAATTTAATAAAAAAATTTTGGGTGCGATCAGGTATTTTTCAAATTTTATTTCTGACTACATGAGATTTCTCAACATTTTAAGGCAGGTTAAAGTAACGAATCCTAACAATCGATTTTGTAGTCTAAACCTCGACCTCTAAGAGTCGTGAAAAACAAAGTTTTGCTTCAAACCAAATAAGACTGAAGTTCACAGATATAATTTTTCTGGATTTTTCCTTGGTCGATTGAAAAAGTGAGAAAGTGATTTTGACTTTTGGCCAATCATCCTGCGGACTTCTATAGAGCTTCTCTTCGTACCATTTCCACTTCAGCACTCGCAGAACATCAGTATAAAATAGGACCCCACATTCTTTTCAACAAATTAGGTTTTCACTCTAGGAAAATTCAGGAATCCATCGAAATACCATAGCTCAACATCCCAACAACCTTAGTCCTGACACTGGTCTTTACCTTTTACTAATGTGGGAACAGATCATCCATTAAACTCGTCCCCCCCCCCAGTCCACTAATATAAAAGGCGTGTGCAAGAGAAATTAAATCAATTTCGTGCTAGATTTCGAAGAAGTCACTTCTCGAAATAAGCTGTGAAGGATCCGGAGAATGATCGGTAAAACATCAGCATCACTTTTCAACCGACACAGGATAAAACCAAAAAGAATTATGTCTCTAAGCGTTGCAATCTAGGACTGTGTTCCCCACCAAGAACGAGTGCAATTTACAGCGATTCAAGTCCAACGTGAATCGTTTTTTCCGCACACATGTCGCTCCTGTAGCGCTTTTGGAATTTCCCTCCAGAACGTGTGCTAAAAAAAACCTGTGGAAGCTTCTTATCAAAAATAACCGGCCAAGTGCAAGTCGGACTTGCGCAATTAGTGTTCCCTAAGCTGATATAAAAAATTTTGTTGCAGAGGTATAAAATGATTAGTGACTTCACAAAACACACCCCAAATAAGTTTTCAACAAAGTTTTTTCTGATCTTTACTGAAAACTGATGACCCTAAAATTTTTGTTTCCTTTTTTCTATATACTAGATAAATTATTAAAGGTAATGCACTCGTGATAATTTTCGTTCAATCTACATCCTGTGGAAAATATTCCAGAATTTTTTCAACATTTTTTGATCAGTAGTTTTCGAGATAAGGGGGAGACAACGATTTTTCGCAGTTTTTTTTTAAAAATACAAAGAAAAGTGTGCGTAAGTATTACATTATATATTTTTTTACAATGTTTCATTTGATACCCCATTCGATGACCTGATATTTTTTTTTCACTTTGATTTCACCCCCTAACCTGAACTAACCCCTTAAGTCAAAATTTACCTTTCAAAACTTCTCTACTCTAATGAGGCTATCAATTCCTATATTAGTGTCAAATTGCAACTTTCTGTGTCAAATAGTTTCAAAGAAAATCGGGTGTGATCGGCAGATAGACGGACAGACACCGAAGTGATCTTATAAGTGTTCCGTACGGAACATTAAAAATTAAGTTGAGTAAACACCGGTTAGGTGCATAAACATTCCTTTTACCTGCCTACTCAGGACAGGTAGACGCATAGACCGACTCTACCCTCTTTTCATGTTTAAGGATCTTTTTTTTTGTCAGCACCCCTTGTCTGAAACCTATTCCATTTCAGCTAACTTCTTACCCTGTCACTTAAAGGGAAAATTACACTTATCGTTCTTAACCGAAAAGAAAGAAACTTGATAAGAGAGATTGTTGCTTCAAATGAGAAACGTAAAAAATATAAGCAATATATAATTACTGCTCTATACAAAATATAGAATACATAAACACACACAAGCAACGTCTTAAAGCCAGCGCAAGTTTTGCACTAAGCAGAAACTTCTTAAATGGAACTAAATGTCAAAAAACCATAACAATAGAAAAAAGCACTTATATAACCAAATTTCTCTTTAAATACGAAAAACACCAAGAATAAAATATTAATTAACTACTAGACCACTCTAGTAACTTTTTCCGCGGTGAGTGGGCGCACGTGCGACGTCGTGACAGTACGTTCGAGTTTTGCCCCTTGTCTTCCTTCCATGGGGTCGTGCATTAATAAAGGACCGCGATTTGCTTTTACTTCATTTTGTATTTTATGTAATGGCGATTTTCGTTTAGAATCACAACAGTAAAGTTTTCGCTAATTATATTTTTTCTTTCATAAGCAGGTATGTGCTAATTTTTAGTGTTCCGTACGGAACACTTATGGGATCATTTCGGTGTCCCTCTGTCTAGCACATGAAGTTGAAATTTGTAACAGATATAGGATTTGATGACTCAGTCACAGCCGTGTAGTTTTAAGGGTTAAATTTTGACTTAAGTGTTAGTTTTGGGGGATGAAATCGAAATTTAAAAAAAATGCAAGGTCATCGAGTGAGGTATCAAATGAAAGCTTGTAATGACATAAGCTCTAAAATATATTTGCTGAAGTACTCGCCCAAACTTTCCTTTATATTACTGTTAAAAAATTAACAAAAATCTGTGTCCCCCACTTTATCTTCAAGAGTACTAATCAAAAAATTTTGAAAAAATTCTGAAGTATTTTCTATAAGGTATATATTGAGAGAAAATTATCACCGGTATAAAAAAATATATATTTTGGCTAGGCAATATGGTGGAGATTTGGGAATTTAAAACCGTGTGAAATATTAATATGTACACGTTTCGTATTCGGTACAATCAGTAATAGACTCGTATACGCCTCAGTAAATTATTGTTTTTAGCAATCACATGTAAAATAAATTGCCATTATGACTGGTGACCAACGGATAGGTACCGCGACAATTTTATTTTATTTGTTTTATAATTAAACAAATATTTAGGTAGTAATTATTTATTTTACTACAAAGATGTTTATAGATTCTTGGAAATTCTTATATTGAAGATGAATGTGTGATTGAATTTTATAGAATACTTCAGCAATCACGGTACAAAACACTAATTGCGCAAGTCCGACTTACACTTGACCGTTTTTTTTTTTAAGATTAAGAGAAAATACTGTTTAGTTCTTGCTTATTTTGCAGTTTTTTTTCTTTTTGTGGGTCTAGCACACGTGCTGCAGGGAGGTCCCTAAAGCGCTACAGAAGCGACACGTGTGCGGAAAAAGCGATTCACGTTGTTCTTGAATGGCTGTACATTGTACTCAGTGGGAAACACAGTCCTGGGCAAATTATTCCAAAGGGATGATGTTCTCCATATAAAAGAGTGCTTGAAAAGCGTTGTACGAGGAGTAACAAGCTGAACCTCATACCGATGTGAAGTATCAGCGCGACGTGTATTTCTAACATGCACCACTCTGGGAGGAATTAAGCGGGTCACATCCTCCGAACACTTTCCATGAAAATACTTGTAGAATAGGCTCAAGTCGCCAACCGTTCTTCGATGTTCCAGCGAGTCAAGGCCGCCGGTCAGTTCCCGGTCTCCAATCAGACGAACAGCTCTTCTCTGAATAGAATCCAACAAATGTAGTGTATGTTTTGGAGCGGAGCCCCAAACATGGGAGCGGTATTCCATAGTTGGTCGAATTTGAGCTTTGTAAAGAATTAACAGTTGTTGTGGAGTGTAAAGCTTTCTGGTTCGAAATAATATTCCCAACTTTTGAGAAGCTCTCCTTGCTATGCCCGCAACATGCCAGGACATATTTGCTCCCAAATTAACGCCCCACAAATTGAGTACAATGTTAGAGGAATGGAGTGCCCCGCCATAACTGTATCGGGTTCAGCAACGTTAACTTTTTTAGAAAAAACTGCCGCCTGGGTTTTTGTAGCGTTAAATTCCACTTGGTTACTGTCACCCCAAGACAGAATTTCTTCTAGGCCTTTGTTAAGTTGAACAACTTCCCGCTGTCTGCGGACACTCGCCTGAGCAGCCGATGTCCGAGCGTTCAAAGTGAATGAAGAGATAAGCGTACTGTCATCTGCAAAGCTGTAGATTGGATTTCCGGTCTTTTCCAGCAGATCGATAATGTACATAAGAAAGAGAGTAGGAGACAGTATGGAGCCTTGGGGCACACCGGCGTTGATAGTGAAGGTGTTAGAAAGAAATCCATCTACCGCCACTCATAAAGAACGCTCTCTGAGGGAACATGAGAGCTACAAACAGAACTTTTCCGACATACCACAAGAACGTAGCTTAGCCAACAGCCCATCGTGCCAAACACGGTCGAATGCCTTGGATAGGTCAAGAACAACCGCTCGAGATTCCCCAAAGTGTTCAATTGCGTTGTTCCAAACATGTGTTACATATTGTGTGTCAGAAGATCTCCTGTTGATTTATGTTTACGAAGGCCATATTGGTGATTGCTAATAATGTTGAATTCTTCAAGTTATTTTAGAAGATGTTGATTGATAGCCTTTTCCATGACTTTCGGTATTATTGAAAGCAGTGCGACTGGTCGGTAGTTATTTGGCAAAAGTTATTACCTTTTGAAGTCGGTTTAGTTTTTTTTTTTTAAATTTTGTATAATAAATATGTTATTCCTAAACAATTTTTCTATTACTTTATAAAAATTTATTTCAATTTAACCAGTGCTCATTTAAAAATTCAAAACTTATTTAAGTTAACATAGTTATCTGTAAGTAATGACAAATAGGAATAAAAAGTATACGGAACTAGTTCTGATCCATATTAGATAAACTTTATTTGAGTGGCTTATGTGTTAACATAATATATATATATATATATATATATATATATATATATATATATATATATATATATATATATATATATATATAAAGTGAATGAAGAGATAAGCGTACTGTCATCTGCAAAGCTGTAGATTGGATTCCCGGTCTTTTCCAGCAGATCGTTAATGTACATAAGAAAGAGAGTAGGAGACAGTATGGAGCCTTGGGGCACACCGGCGTTGATAGTGAAGGTGTTAGAAAGAAATCCATCTACCGCCACTCATAAAGAACGCTCTCTGAGGGAACATGAGAGCCACAAACAGAACTTTTCAGACATACCACAAGAACGTAGCTTAGCCAACAGCCCATCGTGCCAAACACGGTCGAATGCCTTGGATAGGTCAAGAACAACCGCTCGAGATTCCCCAAAGTGTTCAATTTTATATATATATATATATATATATATATATATATATATATATATATATATATATATATATATATATATGTATATATATATATATATATATATATATATATATATATATATATATATATATATAAATATATATGTATGTATATATATATATATATATATATATATATATATATATATATATATATATATATATATATATATAGTATTAAAAAACACTCATAAATCAAACTCATATCAAGAGGATTTTTTGAACTTGTGGGTTTTGTAACTCGCCTGACGGTCCATTATGAACATTTTTCAACGTCAAAGAAGCAAAGAAGTAGCTGTTATATAAATAATTATTTTTTAACATTAGTTTGAAAAATTGACACTTTTTAAATTAACTTTTTAACCTGAAAGTATTATCAAATAATATTAATAAATTTTTCCTTGTCATATTATTTACCCAACTCAAATAGTTTCGTCTTCTAGAATTGAGAGACGATAAATATAATTATTTACGTCGGTGGGTATTATTAAATGATATTTGGATTAGTTTTTTTACCCTAACGAGTCTTGATATCGGGTTTGGTTTACGGCTTGACTACAACGGAAAAAAATAACAGAGAATGTCATAACATCATTTATTATTACCCCTTGAAAAAGCATATGTGTATTTGCCATGTTCAAAATTTTTAATTCAAATTGAAAAGAAGGTATTTTCATGAGGGTGACCATGAAACAAATTGATTCTCAACTGTATCTGTCACACATCTTATTGTCAATTATTGCCATCGTATTAAAGCTCGTTACTAAATCAGGAATGCTGCTTATTAAAGTCATTTAAAATCACTTTATAAAGGTCATCAGGATGATGTGACAGAAACACCATAACAAAAAGGGTCTAATTATTTACGTACATGACATTAAGATGATGGAGAAAATGTTTTCAGAGCAGTATAAATTATCGATCTGTGCAGAGTTCTAGTCAATTTTGCCATCTGCGATTAAAAATTATATAAATATATGTGATGTTACAAGGGATAAGTCTGTTAAATAATTTGACTTGATGACCAAAATGTATTTTAATGTGAGTTTTTGATTTTCAATCTGCACACAAAAAAAATTATAGAAGGAAGCTGCATTTCAGAACCTGGTATACGTATGTTATATGTTGTTATACTCTTAGACCAAGATGGCGACCAGAAATTTTGGCCTGTCGACTACCGGTCTGCCTAGTTGTTCATTCTATCAGGCAAGTCTGTTAAATAATTTGACTTTGTGAGTTTTTGATTTTCAATCTGCACACATAAAAAATTATAGAAGGAAGCTGCATTTAAGAATCACCTGGTATACGTATGTTATATGTTGTTATACTCTTAGACCAAGATGGCGACCAGAAATTTGGACCTGTCGACTAACGGTCTGCCTAATCGTTCATTCTATCAGGCAAGTCGAATAAAAGCCTTTAACATTGATTTTGCTGCCCCCGTGCCTGAAATGTTCAGATAAGGCCCAAAATGGTATATCCAAAATCACCTGGTATACGTATGTTATATGTTGTTATACTCTTAGACCAAGATGGCGACCAGAAATTTGGACCTGTCGACTAACGGTCTGCCTAATCTTTCATTCTATCAGGCAAGTCGAATAAAAGCCTTTAACATTGATTTTGCTGCCCCCGTGCCCTGAAATGTTCAGATAAGGCCCAAAATGGTATATCCAAAATGGACCATTTGAGTCCAGTACCATAACATTTGTTGACACTAAAAAAGTCCTCAAAAAACGAAGATTAAAAAATAAATACAATCAATAAATTCAGTTTGTTCCTGATAAAATAAAAGGGAACCTGTAAAAGGCAGACGCCACTAATACCGGAGGACGAAGTTTTATCCGTTTTTTCCAGCCACAAACGATCGTCTAGTCCATTTTTGGGTCTCGGCGGCGTCTGACCATTGGGGCGCCCGACTTTTTTAGTGTCAACAAATGTTGTGATATTTAATTCGAGTGGTTAAACGACAGTCCATTTTGGATACAACATTTTCAGCCTTATCTGGGTATTCCAGGGCACGAGGGCCGCAAAATCATCGTTGAAGGCTTTAATTCGACTCGCCCCATAGAATGAACAACTAAGCAGATGGTTAGTCGACAGGTCAAAATTTCGGGTCGCCCTCTTGGTCTATTTTAGGTATAATCAAATCATCGCCACCACTGCCTGATTGAACCCGAACTTAACGTTATTAAACTTCTGGCAATATTATTATAATTCTTTAATGTATTTTTTTTTTAACCACGATAAAAATAAAATAAATCATCACTAAGAGTTGACTAGGTCAGTGTACCGTCTCTCTTCTCCTTGCCTTTAAAATTCTCTCTCGCGCTCTTCATTGCATTATAATATGTTTATCTCGACAGGAACCAACACGCTTTATATGTGGTCAGGTATAACAATCGATGGAAAAAAGCTAAGTAACCTTACATATGCAGATGATACTGTTATACTTACAACGTCAATACAAGATCTAGAATCAATTATGGAGCGCCTTGAAATCACTAGAAAAAACTAAGGATTGACAATTAATAGAGCGAAAACCGAAGTAATGATTGTTAGTCGTAATGAAGATATGTCACATATAAATGGTTTCACTGTTGTAAACCATTTCAACTATTTCCCTCATAACTAACAATGGTGGCTGTGAAGCAGAAGTAAGAAGACGTTTAGCTATGGTTGGAAACTCGACGATCAAACTCACTAAGGTCTAAAGAGATCCAGCTGTCACAAAAAAACACAAGGTTAAGATTGCTATTCAGCCTTATATTCCCCATAGTAACTTACACATCGGAAACATGGACCATCAAACAAGCTGTTAAAAAATGACTCGATTCGTTTGAGATGTAGGCATATCGAAGAATTGTCATAGCAGGATATACCGAACACAATTCTATGAAAAATAAAAATTCTTGAAGAGCTTAGTATAAATGACCGACTGGACTTTCAAATAGAATTAATAGACAGTACCTGAAATATCTTGGGCACATTATGAGGAAAGTGGATGTCATGGAATAACTTGTAGTAACGAGAAAGGTAGAAGGTAGAATAACAATAGGGCGGTCTCCAACAAAATTGTCCGATCATGTAAGATTTTTTTCATGGTATGGGTATGCACGAGTCAAATCACGTGGCGCAGGATCGAGATGCCTGGAGAATGACTGTTGAGGCGGCAACTGCATAGCGTCACTTATACCCCTATTGAGATGAAAGGATTGAGAGAGGGAATTTTAAAAAACTATACTTAAATTTTTGCCTTGTAATATATTAAGAGATTCTAAAATACTCTCTCACTAAAACTGAATATAGAATGATTTCTAATTTCAGTAAACCATAACAAGGGAATTAAATTTTTCGATTGTTTCCTTTCAACTTTCAACTTTAATCAAATATATTAATTTGATTTTGTGGCTACAATCGCTGTCTCAGAACACAAAGCGAATGCTGATAAGACTACATTAGCAAACCTCCCCTATAAGGATTCTTTTATGTTGGCTCATAAACTTTGTCCTTAATAAAGATAACAAGTAGTCTTAAGTCTTCCCTTTGTTTTAACGAATGTTGTTTCGAACAAATGTTTAACAATAATGTTTATTGTTTTATTTTAATTACTCCACGATGCTTAAAATAATAATTAAAGAAAAAGTATAATAGTAAAGTATTTCCATAATGAATTAAAATACAAAATCTTGTGAAGTTTGTTTTTCAAGGTAAAATTATAGGAATCATCCACTGAATGTAATATTCATTTGTTCGTAAACTACAAATCTTATTCTCATAAACTTTGATAGCCTCTTTTATAATAATATATGAAGTCTACATGCAAGCAAGGAAAAAAATAGACGAAATGATTAAAAAATAATTAAATGTATGTATGTTGTAGCCTTTATTTTCTACAGTTTTTCTTTCTTTCATATTATGCTACGGATGTTTTACCAGTATATCACAAAAGTTTGGTATAGTATGATCACTTCATTAGATGAAGAATGAAAACAAGAAGAAGAAATGAAAAGATTTTAGGTGTATTTTTTGACTAAACTAATGTAGTTATTAATTGACTATATCTTTTGAAACCTAATACAAGAGCGTGTGTATAATTTTAGCACTTTCTCTTTCCTGTTTGGTTAGTGCGGATAATAATTCACGTAAGTTTCTAGAGTCTATCCATGCTTTAGCTAACTGCTTGTTAACTTGACATTTTTAAACTCGAGGTTAATTTTCTGCCTTAAATGTCGGTTATTTAGGAAGATATTGATACCACTAATTAATTTAGTCGTTGGTTGGTCCCGCTCTTAATGTACCATCAGTACAAGAAATTTCTGAAGTAGAGACTCCCAACTAAGTGTCATAAAAGTTATGTACTTGTCCATAAGTAACACGTTCTGCTGTGTCCAGGGGGTACAATTTAAATGGTGTATATTACTTTTGGTTTACCTCAAAGTTCAACAACGCCTTAATTGACTTTGCAGTAATTTAAAATTTGCTTTTCCATTTTTGTTTTAACCTTATGTTATTTGAACTATGAATTGGTTCTCAGTTTTTGAAATAAAACCATGATGTTTGGTCATATTATAAACACGATATATATATATATATATATATATATATATATATATATATATATATATATATATATATATAAGATATATCCTCCTAAAATTTGGAACTAGCATGACTGCACCTATTTTTTAAGACTTTGCATACCACAAATCGCAACTTTCTCCGTCATTTTGGGTTTAAAAACTATCCTACTGATAATTTCCTGTTTTCTTTTTTTAACTATTCCGTCCTTTTTTCGACCCACTTTAAAATGTCCAGTAAAAAAGACCGATTCTTTACAGAAAATGGGCCTACACCATTTTGCAGCAGCGCTTTCTTCTCAAATACCTCTAGTCAGCTGGTACAGAGTCAATTAGGTTTGATAGCCTGATATCTTTTTATAGGAGGTATATTGTTTTCTTTTTTTGGTCAGGTTTTTACCAATTCCCCTTCCAGCTACAATTTTCGCTCTCAAGAAGTTTTCAATTCCTATTTGCTACCAGCTTCTTGGTCTTTTGGATATGGCACATTTAGTAGCGTCTTACAGCTAGAACCCATTCTCTACGATATAATAGCAGCCGTTTAGCACAGGTAAGTTTCTGTAAAAGGAAGCTGTCCCAATGTTTTTAGTTCGATATTGATTTTATTATGATTTAGATAAATTTTTTAGTTTATATGAAGCAACTTTCACACCTTTTTTTTCACTTTGAAAACTTTTTTTGAATGTTTACAAAAATCTCCTTTAGCATAATTTCTGACGCCTGTTATATCCGTCAATTTTCTGGGGGAGCATAGGTTTAGAGCATTAGTTTCGTGAAAAAATATAAAAATTATTGACCCCCACTGTTGGCAAAGTCCGCTCGTTAAAAGTTCTTGAGAAGAAAATTTTTAAAACGATAGAATTTAAATTAAACATTTAAAATACTGAAAAGAAATTGTTAATAATTATTGTTACGTATAATATTATTCCAGTTTAAAGGGAATATGTCAAATTCAGAGACTTTAATTGATCAAATAAAAAGCCGACCTCCATGGCTCTCTTCTTTTCTCAATTAAACGAATCACATATCTTGAATTTTGACATATCTTTTACGTTATAGCATAAAAATGTTAAAGTGAAACCCGACAGTCCTCCAATGTTGGTCTGAAGCAACCCCTGGCGCACCGAAATATTTATTGATTTCGACAGTTGACAATTATTTCTGCATTAAACAGCCGACAAATGTTCCATTCCAGAAAAATTTAATCTTTTTTTAATTTAAGTAACTGATTTACCGATTTGCAAACTTAAAAAGAATAAATCCTTGCGATAGTTTTTGTTTCGAGAAAGAACCTTGTAACTATTGCTTCTTGTAGACGCTATGTTTTTTTTTATATCTTGTCGAAATTTTTTATGTTTACACACCTTTGACTTTGTGTATTCAGTTATTTCTAGTTTATAGTGGTAAAAATTTATTTACTGTTGAGTTAATTGTACATATTATTCTTTTAACGAATAATTTTCTAAATTGTCTAATGTATCTCTGCATCAGTAGATGATACAAAACTGTGATTATAAATATGGCAACATGTCCACTATAGATGATTATCGAAATTTCCATGCAACTGTCTTCAACACAGCGATTTACCCATCTATGAACGTGCATACTAAAGTGCAAAAAATCTGCAGTGTCAATATTTTATTCCTGATACATTTTACAAGGTTGTGTCGGTTTTAATATTCTAAACAATTTTCATAACACCCTGTATATATATGTATATATATATATATATATATATATATATATATATATATATATATATGTATATATATATATATATATATATATATATATATATATATATATATATATATATATATATATATTTATATATATATATATATATATATATATATATATATATGTATATATATATATATATATATATATATATATATATATATATATATATATATATATATAATTTTTCAATAAAAACCAGTTTCGTATAGGAAGTAGTTTAAATTGATAATGAACACGCTTGATAAAATAAAAATCTTCTTCTTCGTCTTATGAACATCGGTGATAATCAGCGCTATAGGTAATCCCAAGACTACGAATCTAATTAAATTGTTTATTATGTAGTTAAATAAGTCTCGTAAGTTCCTAAACAATGAATGTCTTCTTTTTCTTACACTCACCTGTCCTTGAATTTTCTACTGTATTAGCAGCTGTAGCAAATAGTTTTTCTTGTCTTCTTAACGAATCTTAGGTAAAAGTTTTTCTTCTGCGCTGTAATTATAATTTCTTTTTCTATCTTCATTCCTCTTGCAACTTCGGCGTTTGCCATTTTCTCTATCCATATAATTGTCAGCAATCTATGGTGTAAAAATAGCGGATGTGTTAACTTTTTCTATAGAATCCTTGTTTAAATGGTTGGTTGGGTGATTGCTTGATTGTCGACATGTTAGGCAATTGTGTCTGCTTATACAATGCAACCTCTGGGATTATTGTGTCCTCCTCTCTTAGTTACATGAACAGCGTCCTGAGATTGATTAGCTTCCTTCCAAGTTATTCATGTAGTAATTTATCGCCACAATGCAGATCTTCTAAAAATGTATATTTGTTAAGAGATAATGCCACACATCCATATAGGATGTGCATACCATTTTCCACTAAATTTTTCCTTAGGTGACAGTGGTCGATAATCAGTCTCACCACTAGTTTGATCTGGGGGTTGTATACATGTAATTAATAAAAACCTAATTACATTAAATTATCCTGTTATTTTTGTTTCCTTCTGGAAGCTAAATTTCACACTTGTTAGTATATTTTGTTTTTTTTCTCATTTTATTTAATTTTTAAGTTGTATGTTAATTATACTTCCTAGTAGAAGTTGATATGTTCTTTGAGAGTCTAGTGTCAAACCAACATCAGTCTACTACATAACTATATGACGTTGCTTTATATGCTAACCGAGCAATAAACAAAAGACTATTTAACGTGTGTTGTTACCGACTAAAGAATAATTAGTCAAAGAGCTTCGTCAATATCGTATTTCATCCCACCGATTGGCGAAAGTCATTAGAATGTATTGACTGGCATGCAAATCGTTCCGTTCGTTGCTCTCATGCATATTTTAATATATAAAATCAATAAATCATTGTCAATATGGCAGGCCGGTTGCCGGTCAACATAAATAAGAATGATATCAAAGCCGTCTGAATAATTTTTAACATTGATTTATTATGTTACTTGTGTTTGTTATTTTTGTTTTTATTTTATGAAAAATACGTTGTCCTATACTTTTTCGCCGTTTTCCTACTAAGAGTCAGTCAAGTAAGAACGTGTCCGCGATAACTCATTTTTGGTAGATGCGATTCTAGCGATTCAACAAAAAATCAGTAGAGGGAACCTTTGTCTACATTTTAGTAAAAGTATCAGTCGATTCCGAACTTTCATCGAAATCACGTAAAATCCAAAATTAGCTACTTGTTTACGAGTCGGTTCGAGGCATTCTTTCTTTGTTTTCATCCAAAAGGATCTAAAATGACACATTCTGCAGCCGGTAAATATATTAAAAAGTCGGTGTCGTTTATGAAGAAATGGGTAAATCGTTTTAAAGACACAAAAAATGTCGAATACTT
Source organism: Pachyrhynchus sulphureomaculatus (assembly GCA_019049505.1). Classification (NCBI taxonomy): domain Eukaryota; kingdom Metazoa; phylum Arthropoda; class Insecta; order Coleoptera; family Curculionidae; genus Pachyrhynchus; species Pachyrhynchus sulphureomaculatus. The sequence continues at coordinate 121,327,080 of CM032455.1, read as the reverse complement.
CCAGAACGTGTATCGGTAAGCAAAGTCACTCCGAAAGTCGAAAATCGGGTTTTGAATGTGTCCCATGAGACCATTCGACTACATCTTCGTACTCATGATGTCAAATTCCGAAACACGTTGAAGAAACCTTTGCTTGGGGAAAATTACGTCGCGAAGCGGCTCGCTTTGTCCCACGATAAGATACCAGAATGGCCCTCACAATGGCCGGACTCTATTGAAAACCTTTGGTCCCTTATAAAGAGAAAGCTCAGAGGAAAGACTCTGAGGACTTTGCGTCAGTTGTCTCGCGAAATTCGAAAAATTTGCAGAGTATGCAGAAAATCTCGTCGACAGCATGCCTCGAAAATGCCGGGCGATTATTGATGCAGAAGGCGATTGGACAACTTACTAAAGGCATTACGTTGTTTTTATTACACCAAAGAATACATTGATGGCAAAAAATGTTCTCGAAACATATTTTTTCAAGAATACGAGCAGTCACGTTCTTACTTGACAGACTGTAGGGTAGGCTGGGTACGGTTGTAACAGGGTACGGTTGTAATAGGTTACGGTTATAACAACTCGAATATTCGCGAAATTATCCACGGAGCAGTGAGGAGTACAAGAGGAAAGGCACGCAACTTGCATGTTAGAACACGATCGGCAGCGTTGCGTCACACTCCGCGCGCTTAATACGGTTGTAGAGGGGCCTATTGTGTCTTGTCCATCAAAACTAAGCATTTTGGATCGATTTCTTTTTAAAATATCTTTGTTAATAATACAGTTGACATTTTATGAGTTTTTCTTATAAATCTGTTGAATTTAAGAAGTGAGTAAACACAATACATTTCTTGTCTTTCTAAAATATTTTAAAAGACACTCTAACGCCTCTCTATCTCATAAAGTGTTACTTGTGCAGGAGAACCATTCATTATATGTCTACATAATTCACTGGATTTCTGTATAGAAAACGGGATAGTTTTGCTGTCGTTTCCGCCCCATTGCTCACATAAGCTCCACCCTTAAGATCAATCTGTTTTCAGACCATTGAAGAAAGCTGTAAATACAGCCTACGATGCCTGGATGCGAAATTATCCAGGACAAACTATGTCTATTTATGACATACCAAATATTATAAAAAAGTGTAATGCCGCTCGCTCTCACTCCGGCAAATATACAGGCCGGTTTTCAGAAGACTGGAATTTACCCATTCAAACGGGATATATTCGAAGAAATTGATTTTGCTCCTTCATTTATAACAGACAGGCTCAACCCAAATAATCCAGAAAATATGATTGCTCTTGCTTCTAATCCGAGCAATTTCATTCTTGCTCCTGAAGACGAAACACCACCTTCATTGTTGAATGGGGCTTCAACCAGTGCCAGACACCCAGCTGAGCCTGAAATTGAAGCCTCTAAACCATCTATATTTCACAAACCCTAGATGAATTAGCGACGATGCCACCACCCAGGTTAGGTAACAACGATGCGCATCAAGAATCATCAGCCCTAGCAAAGAACCACGTTCCTCCTAGTCACGTTACCTTGACAACGCCTCCTAAACGAAGTAACGTGAATGTTCAACAATCATCGCCTAAGCCGTCTACAAGTACTCCTCCTAGAAAAACAGCAATAAGAGGTCGAAAACAAAAAAGTCTGCAATTTATACAGACACACCTGAGAAAGAAACAATTGGAAAGGGGTATGAAGGGACACTGAAACGATTGAAAGATAAACAAGTGAAGAAAAAGATTTTAGAGCCAAGTACTGAGTAGAAAAATAAAGGAAAAGGTAAAGGAAAAAAAAGAAAGCTGACACACCGTCAGTTTCTTCAGAGGATGAAGATTTTTATTGCCTCGTTTGTCTAGAAGCCTATTCGGATAGTAGATCTGAAGAAAAATGGGTGCAATGTCAAGGGACCTGTCAGCTGGTGGTGTCACTTAGAGTGCACTGATGGTGGGAGATATTACATCTGCCAAAACTGCGATGAATTTGATTAAGTATTGTAAACCAAAGTCAATTTGTTGATCTGCTTTAGTTAAAATTCCTATTTTTATTAATTGTATTTTTGATTTGTTTTTGTCATTTATTTTATTTTATTTAGTTTGATTTGATATAGATCCTATTCATTAATTTGAAAATGTTTATTTTATAGACTGATTCTTAATGAGACTTTCTTTAAGACTGTTTATAATGGTACCATAATCTTAAGTAAGTAATTAAAAGTACTTAAATGTAACTCATTAGTAGTAAAACTGTTTGAAATGCGTGCATTCTGTATTATTTGGGTATGTTACAAACGTCCCCCATCACTGTTACAACCAACCCTGGCATGGGGTCGGTTGTAACAGTGGTACATAAATTGTACAACGTCTCGCTATCCGATAACTATTGCACATAGGCTTTTCATTCTAAATTAAATGTGAAGAGAAAAGTGTATTCTTTCATTTACAACGTTTTATTTGATGTTAAGAGCCATAATGACAATGGTATGAGCGGTGAAAGCAAAATTGTTACAACCGTATCCAGGCTACCCCATGTGTGTAATTTTCATACAATCATTAAAGTTCACCTAACCTTATTTAAAACAGTCTAGGAATATAATGAACAGAAAATTAACAAAGAACGTTGAATTTCAAATCATGATTAATAACTTTTTATCATTTACTGGACTACATCCCGCCAACAGAGAAACGATTTTATGGCAAACATTTTTTTCTTTTGGAAATCGTATCAAAGACCCTGCGAACATGTTATCAAAATACGTACAATAGAGAGAAAGAAGGAATTTAAGTGGAAACACACATAAATTTCGTCATTAAACCAAGTTTCGCGAGATTTATATTTCAGATCAATTGTTAGGATGATCCGTTTTAATGCTTTATATATCGTAAAAAGTTACGACCACGGGTGCAAGTAAAATATTATCATGAATCATCAACGAAAATTAGTTCCTCAGCACTACATTTCCCTAGCGACACCTCGATTGTTGAACCCGAAGAACTGACGGCTCTAAACTGACGTTTACCATAAACTTTATTATGGTCGGTTAATTAACAGCCTCAGAGTTTTGCATTTCCTTATGTTTAAGAATCCTTAGATTAGGAAACAACAAAATTTTCAATTTCCGTTGATCTATTTGTTAGACTTTCGAAAAAAAATACGACGCGGATTTCAAATTTCGTACACATACAATACTAGGAGCAACAATGGAACTTATATTGTTTGAGCGATATCACAGAATTTTTCCTAGTTTTTAGTTCAGATAATCAATCAAATTTTATGCACAATTATGTATAATGAAGGATGTTTAAGGGATGGGGTGTAGATTGAAAAGGGTTACTATGAATACATTTTGTCATATGTATAGCTTAACTACTCAGTATATATCACCACTACACGAAACACGTTATTTTTGCACTAGACGGGAGTTTCGTTAATGATGTGAGCTTCTTCAGGAGCGATGATTGAGTCATCATGGTTAGCGAAACGCGCGTCGAGTGCAAAAATAAAGTGTTTGGTGTAGTGGTGATATATACTGAGTAGTGTCATTGTGCCAAAGATTCCACATTCCCAACATAGATGTATAGCTTAAGGTTCTTGAAGACAACGAATCTAAAAATTTGGTTATTGTTTTATTATTTCCCATTTTAACATTTTCATTCAATCTACACTTTATGGAGATTATTCTAGACTTTTTTCAAAATTTTTTGATTTGTACTTTTCGTGATAAGGAGGAGGCAGCAATTTTTTTAGAATATTATAAAGAAAAATTTGCAGGCGTATTACATATTTTTGAACTCGTGTTTTCACAAGCTCACATTTGAACCTCACACAATGACCTAGTAATGTTTTTTTTTCACTTCCGAGTTCACCCCCCAAATTTAACCCCTAAGTCAAAATTTAACTTTCAAAACTACACGGCTCTGATGAGGCCAGCAATTCCTATATTAGTAGCAAATTTCAACTTTCTATGTCAGATCTTTCGGAAAAAATCGGGTGTGACAGATAGACCGACAGATGGACAAACAGACGGACAGAACAACGGACAAACAGGTGGACAGACAGGTGGACAGACAAACAGACAGGCAGACAAACAGACAGACAGACGGACAGACAGACACCGAAGTGAACTTCTAACTGTTCCGTACGGAAGACTAAAAAAACGTAACAAGAAACTGTTTAAATTTTCTAGACCAGTGTAGTATCCTCATTTTCTATCTGAAATCTAAAGAAACTAATTAATACATCTCTGAATTATTAAGACCAACGTTCCTCGATTTAAATGTAAAAATCTCAAGCTACATTATCCGATATTTTTTGTGGTTATGCGGTTTCTAAAATTAAATGTGTAATGGAATAATTTGGTTCTAAAATAAAGTATTTTTAATTAGAGGCAACAATAAAAACTATTTTTTTTATGTTTTCTGTTCGTAAATTTTCTCTTGAAAATCATTGGTTTTTCGACATTTAACGTTTTTCTCCTTATTGGATATTACAACCGTATATTGGATTTTCTCTTATGCTCCATTGAAATATTAGACAGAATTTTCGTTAACATTTCTAAATTGAAACGTACGTCTTGCTCATAGTAATGCAATACTCTAATCAGATTTTTGTGGTGATTTTTACTTAATAATAACATACCGGAGGCTCTTATATTAGAGAGATTTGGCAACACTTATTTTAGTAGGCAACTGTCTTTATCTTTATTTGAAGAATGAGCTCACCGTTTGGTGCTTGTGCAGTAGTAATGGGAAGAAATTAAATATAAGTATATAATAATGTAAAATGACAAAAATAGTTTTAACTACCTTTTTTTTATGGCTCTAGCACACGTGCTGCAGGGAAGTCCCTAAAGCGCTACAGGAGCGACACGTGTGCGGAAAAAGCGATTCACGTTGTTCTTGAATCGCTGTAAATTGTACTCGGTGGGAAACATAGTCCTGGGTAAACCATTCCAAAAGGATGATCTTCTCCATATAAAAGACTGCTTCAAAAGCGTTGTACGAGGAGTGACAAGCTGAACCTCATACGGATGTGAAGTATCAGCGCGACGTGTACTTCTAACATGCACCGCTCTGGGAAGGAATTAAGCGGGCTACATCCTTCGAACACTCTCCATGAAAATACTTCTAGAATAGACTCAAGTCGCCAACCGTTCTTCGATGTTCCAGCGAATCAAGGCCGCCGGTCAGTTCTGGATCTCCAATCAGACGAACAGCCCTTCTCTGAACAGAATCCAACAAATGCAGTGTATGTTTGGGTGCAGAGCCCCAAACATGGGAGCAGTATTCCATAGTTGGTCGAATTTGAGCTTTGTAAAGAATTAGCAGTTGTTGTGGAGTGTAAAGCTTTCTGGTTCGAAATAATATTCCCAACTTTTGAGAAGCTCTCCTTCCTATGCCTGCAACATGTTCATGCCAGGACATATTTACTCCCAAATTAACGCCCAACAAATTGAGTGACAATGCTAGGGGAATGGAGTGCCCCGACATAACTATGTTGGGTTCAACAACGTTAACTTTTTTAGAAAAAACTGCCGCCTGGGTTTTTGTAGCGTTAAATTCCACTTGGTTACTGTCACCCCAAGATAGAATTTCTTCCAGGTCTTTGTTAAGTTGAATGACTTCCTGCTCTCTGCGGATATTCGCCTGAGCAGCCGATGTCCGAGCGTTCAAAGTGAATGAAGACATAAGCGTACTGTCATCTGCAAAGCTGTAGATTGGATTTCGGTCTTTTCCAGCAGATTGTTAATGTAAATGAGAAAGAGAGTAGGAGACAGTATGGAGCCTTGGGGCACACCGGCGTTAACAGTAAAGGTGTTAGAAAGAAATCCGTCGACTGCAACTCGTAAAGAACGCTCTCTGAGGAAACATGGGAGCCACAAACAGAACTTTTCAGACATACCGTAAGAGCGTAGCTTAACCAACAGTCCATCGTGCCAAACACGGTCGAATGCCTTGGATACGTCAAGAGCAACCGCTCGAGATTCTCCGAACTGTTCAATTGCGTTGTTCCAAAAATGTGTTACATAAGTAAGAAGATCTCCTGTTGATCTATGTTTACGAAAGCCATATTGGTGATCGCTAATAATGTTGAATCCTTCAAGGTATTCTAGAAGATGCTGATTGACAACTTTTTCCATCACTTTCGATATTATTAAAAGCAGTGCAACTGGTCGGTAGTTGTTTGGCAAGGTCTTCTTGCCTTTTTTAGGTATCGGCTGAACTGTGGCACATTTCCAGCAGGAAGGAAATATTCCTTTTCTGTAGGATAGGTTAAAAAGTCTACAGAAAACTGGCGTTAGATCCCTTGCATAGTTTTTGAGAACTATGGCAGGTATCCCGTCACCGCCAGAAGCTTTTTTTGGTGTCTAGCTTCATTAAAATACGTTTTATGATACGCTGTCTGAAGACAACATCGGGCATCCTTGACTGCACTATGGGAATAGTAGGTGGTGTTTTTCCTTGGAAATCGGCAGTAGAATATGAAGCAAGCAGTTCGGCCAACAAGTTTGCTTTCTCAACAGTTGTCGTTGCAATAGAACTATCTAGCCGTGTGAGTGGTGGTATGGATGATTTGGTGAAATTTTGACCAACTGCCTTAGCGACTGACCAAAACGACCTGGAATTGTTGGGACAAGCAAGAAGTTTATTTCTAATTCGCCGATTGTGTGCCTCCTTGGATTCGTCGACAATTTCTTTGCATCTGTTCTGGGCACGAACAGATGTGTTACGATTTATAGTGTTAGGATTTTCACGCCATTGTCGGTAGGCAAGATGTTTAGAAGCAACAGCTTCTTTGCATTTTCGGTCAAACCAAGGCTTGCCGTTAGACGGACGTTTCTTCGAAAATGGAATGTAAGCTTCCATACCAGCCAAGATAACATAGAAAACCTCCCTGGCGCAGTCAGATGGGTCGTCGGATCGAAAACAAACGTCTAACCAAGGGAAAGTTCAAAAATATTCCGTGAGATTTGTAATGCCAAATCTTGCGCGGTTTAGGCGCCTCTCTGTCACTAACTGGTAGGACACTCGATGTCGAAAGCAGTTTATGGTCGGAAGAATCCAACGGCGGATTTACGGTGACCTTGTAAATCTCCGGATTGGTGGTCAAAAACAGATCAAGAAGACTGGCGAACTCCCCGTCTCGATCAGGGATCCGTGTTGGTTAGTCAATAAGCTGAGTTAAGCCACAACCTAGTTTAAGCTACAACCTAAACAACCTGAACCGATCTTAATGAGTTAGTTATCATTACATAAGTAACAGTGTGAAAATGAAATAAAAGAGAAAATATATATGTCATTCTGTCGTAATTTTTAGTGTTCCGTACGGAACACTTATGGAATCACGTCGTTGTCCGTGTGTCTATCTGTTACACCCGATTTTCTCCAGAACTATTGGGCATAGAAAGTTGAAATTTGACACAATATACGAATCGATGGCCCAATTAGAGCCGTATGGTTTTGAAATTTACATTTTTACTTAAGGGGTTACTTTTGGGGGGTGAAATCTTAAGTGATAAGTTCCTAAATAAGGGAAATCGTTATCTTTAATAAAGGATTCTCTTATTTTGTTTCAATATTGCACAAGCTCCGAATGGTGGACGCATGCTTCAAATAACGATAACAGCTGAATCCTTATATTTAATTTCTTTTCTTTACTACTGCTCAAGCGCCAAACGGTGAGCGCATACTTCAAATAAAGATAAAAACAGTGGCCTACCAAAATAAGCGTTGCAAAATCTCTCTAATATAAGAGCCTCCGGAATGTTATTATTAAGTAACAATCACCACAAAAATCTGATTAGAGTATTGCATTACTATGAGCAATGAGACTAACGTTTTAATTTATAAATGCTAACGAAAATTCTGTTTAATATGTCAATGTAGCAGAAGAGAAAATCCAATAAAAATTTGTGATAACCATTAAGGAGAAAAATGGTAAAAGTCGAAAAACGAACAGAAAACATAAAAAAATAGTTTTTAATGTTGCCACTAGTTAAAAATACTTTATTTTAGAAGTAAATTATTCAATTACACATTTAATTTTAGAAACTTAAAAAATATCGGATAATGAAGTTTCAGATTTTTACATTTAAATCAAGAAACGTTGGTCTTAGTAATTAAAAGACGTATTGATTAGTTTCTTTGGATTTCAAAATGAAAATGAGGATAATTACGCTGGTCTAGAAAATTTAAACCATTTCCTGTTACACAGAAATGTTTTTTTATGAGATAACACGTGTGCTGCCGCGCAATCCCTATAGTGCTACACAGGAGTAACGCGTGTGCGGAAGAGACTCACGTTGGTCTTGAATTGCTTTAAGTTGTATTCGGTGGGAAACATAGTTCTGGGCTACTCATTCCAAAGAGATGATGTTCTGATTTTTTATATAGTATTTTTTTTTTCATTTCTGTTGCGCCAGCAGCACTAGTTTCTGTAACAAATCTGTAATTCAAGCAAAATGGCAACTACTTTCAAATCTATACATATTTTGGAAGAATGTGAACATATTCGATTTATTCTAAAAGTAATCTCATATTTTTGTAGGATTCTATCATGTCGGGATCACGAGTTACAGATACAGAAGAAAGCGTATTCCTGTTACACAAGAGTACAACTTGTGTACTCTTGACTAAATAAGTCAATAAACAAAAGCCAGTTGCTTGGATGGTATTCAAGAAGCTCATACCTGCATAAATGTCATTACAATGAACTCAATCTCCTGCTAGACAGAAATAAAAGTAACTTCAAGATATGCCGAAATCTTAAAAGCTCCACTTGTTTTTTGAACAAATTTGAATCATATATAACATCATTAAAGTATTTGGTTGGATTGCACTCCATTTCAATGACAAACATCTTTTCGGTTTCTGTGGTTTAGATAGAAGACGTTGATCTAGGTAGCATAGGCTATTTAGTAATATGACCGATTTTTTTGTGTACAGTGGGTCTCGATATTTAATAGTGTGTTTCGACTTACTCCTCGTTGCGTCCCTTATCTTAATTAAGCAAGAGTAACAATCTCTTACGTAATCTTCAGGTTCCGTCCAAAATATTGGTACAGCAAAGGACATGTCATGTAAAAAGTCCAACACATGTTATGTAGCAGACATGTGAGATCAAGACAAAAACAGAAGTATTCAAAATAGTACTTCTTAATTAAAATTGAAAAATTTCGCGGTTGATTTTCGAAAATGACTTTCCTACATATGTAACAGAAACCATCTGGGTGATTCAAAAACTTTTTCGACATTATTATAGCGTTAGAGGATAAAACTAAATTATAATTTTTCAGGTTAATAGTCGTTTACTTACAATAACTTAACGAAAGTTTTGTCAAACTAGATATATTACTGTCGTAAAAAAAAACTAAGAGTGACCAAAAAAAACTATTGTGTTTTTGTAATTGGAGTGTCTAAATATGTTGAGGCCCCTTTACACACTTGCCAAGTCTTGACAAGCGTCCACAAACACAAGCGTGTGAACGGTTTGTTTGACTTGGCTTGCGTGAGCTTGGAGGAGCTTGTCACCGTTCCGGTCGAGTGTCCGTTTTTATTAACAGATCAAAGGACGTTTGTGACAAGCGCTTGTGACGCATTTACACGTTGGTGCGCGTTTAGTTTCGCGTTAGTTAGTTCGTTTATGTATTTTTATCATCCACCATCTTCTTCTTCGTCGGGCTTTTGTTTTTGTTTTATTTTGCTTGTATTTTAAATAAAAGAATGATAAACCGAACGCAATAGCAGCCACGACTTCGGTATCCGCCATGCTTGACTGTTCAGAGCACACTGAGCATTCACAAGCATGTAAACGACTCCCAAATGCAAGTCTCATTTGTGACAAGGCTTGGGGCTTGTCGAGGCTTGCCAAGATTGGCAAGTGTGTAAACCTACCATTGGAACATTAATATTCATTTTGTGTCACAAAAATAATTTACTCTTTAACACAGCCAAATTTAAAAATCTGTGAAATTTGAATCTTAAATAAAATAACCGGCCAAGCGTAAATCGGATTTGAGCAATTAGTGTTCCGTACGTTGATTGCTTTTAAAATAAGAAATTTTGTTTCGGAGGTATAAAATTATCAGACTTCATAAAACACACCCCAAATGAGTTTTCAACAAGGTTTTTTTTTACCTTTGCTGAAAACTGATGACCTTGAAATTTTAGTTGTTTTTTTATAACCAGTATTAAAGATAAAGCATTCGTGATAATTTTCGTTTAATCTACACCTTGTAGAGAATATTCCAGAATTTTTTCCAAATATTTCGAGCACTACTTTTCGAGATAAGGCGAGAAACAGCGATTTTTCGTAATTTTTTAAAAAATAATACAAAGAAAAGTGTGCGCAAGTATTACATTATATATATTTTAAACTTGTGTTTTTACACGCTTTCATTTGATACCTCATTTGACGACCTGGTAAACAAAAAATGTTTCACTTCCGATTTCACTCCCCAAAACCAGCCTTGAAGTCGAAATGTAACTTTCAAACCTACGCGGCTCTGATGTGGCCATCAATTCCTATATTAGTGCCAAATGTCAACTTTCTATTTTAAATAGTTTCAGACAGACAGACGGACAGACGGGCAGACACCGAAATGTTCTTATAAGTATTCCATACGAAACACTAAAAAGTACTGATGTTTAAGTACGTCCCAATCATTGTTGTTTGGAGTTTCATAAAAAAAAATAAAGGGTTAAAAACTCGCACATATCTGTTCAGCAGCGTAGAGAAAAAACCGTTAAAAATTTAGTAACGATATGAACGATATCTAACTTTAGCGATTTATTAAATTTGATTACTGTCTCTCTGTTGCTCAATTCATTTCCCCAAATCTAAGGTTATTATCGTGGTAACATATTAAACATTACTTAAACTTAAAGCCGCTTAATATTAATATTTAGCTTTTAAGCTACTGGCGCAAGTAATGCATCTACATGAACTAATTAGTTTTCAATCAGAGTGTAATTTCTCGGTAAGCGTGTAACTAGCTATCATGTGTATACCCTATTAGCTCCATTAGATGAAATAAGCCACACTGAATAATATAACCACATTTGGATAGATTGGAGAATAGTATATAAGAATGGACAAAAATTGCAACTAGTGTTGGTACATTTGGAATAAAAACTGCCCAACAGAATAACAACAAATGAAAACAGATGCTTTACTGTTCAGTCTATCTAGATGTGCTAGTACAAAGGAAGAGTTATGACATCTTGGCACATTCGGCTTACAACAAACCAATTCATACCAACAGATATCTGAATGCTTACTTGCACCATCATCTTTCTCAAAAACTATCCGTCATCAACTAACTACTATTTAGGGCATTGTCAATATGTGAGATTCTACTTTATCGGAAATAAGTAACCTCAACAGCTCTCTAAAAAATACGGATTTTGCACTGACGATAAATTTAACCCTAACTCTTCCCAGACAAGAACCAGCAGTAGACAGTAAAGTTTTCCACTACATTCATCGTACTACAGACAAATTAATGAAATAACCTAAAAGATCCAACATTTGCACAATCTCTAACACTTGGATGAAAATTGGAAAATACTGGAGACCATCAAAAGGCACGATTCGTTTACAAACTGAAGCTACCTGTAAAATTCTGTTTTCGTGTAGTACGGTATACGTAGAGGAAACTGGAAGATTAATATCAACTAAAATTCAGGGATACGAAAGATATATCAAAAAGAAACAAACTATACAATTAGCTGTAACCAAACATCAACACTCTACAGGTCATAAAATCAATGTAATGGTCCTTTACACGATCATGTCAGTGCTCAGTTCAGCTTCAATTTCAGTTTCAGTCGAACTGTCCGTTTTTCCTATGTGTAAAAAGGAAAAACTGAAACGGAGACTGAAACCTGACGGTATGGGGTTCTTTTCTTCCACCGTTTCTTCAACACCACAGGTAAGGCTACTGCAGTAAGACAGTCTTCATACATGAACTATTTTACACATGTACACTTTGGAACAGTATGACAACACGTGGTTTGAACGCGAAACACACATAACACTTTGAAAGTGTAACTCGGACTGAGAACTGTAAAAACAAACCTCCTTCCGAACTGAAATCAAACGAAAACTGAAACTGAGACGGAACTGAGAACTGATATGACCGTGTAAAAGGACCATAAGAGAAACCAAAGTTCTTGCTTCCGTCTTCAATTTGTAACCGGGAAAGTTTAAGGAATTAACTGAAATTTAGAACAACATTAATTAATTAACTCAGGTTGCTGTCTGCATTATACGTTGTAATACAGTCTCCTAATTTCAAAGAGTAAGAATCCTAAATATCCCGCGTGAAATCGTAGACGAAACATCTACCCAAAAATCTTTGATTCCATCCTCAAGGATGGGGTCAAATTTTTTATTGTTTTAATATCAATATAGTAATTTTTCTTGGTATTTTGTTTAGGTTAGTACAGGTTAGGAGAGTGAGTGGGGTGGGGGATCATAAGGGTTGTTTTGAATATATAGCGTTATATGTGCTTCTCAAGGTTTTTGGAGTCGCAAAATTTAAAAATTAAGTTATTTTTTCTTTATTTTTATTTTTTAACCAAGAAAGGGGAGGGAGTCAATAAATATTACCCAGTTTTAATAGTATTTCGGAAAATTTTCTGCGTTTTTAGATTGATTGGCAAATTTTAAGCATATAGTAAAATATATGGAGATAATGGGGTGGGATAGAGGTTTATAGGGTTTGTTTCATATATATTCTGTTATATGTCCTTTTTAGGATTCTTAGATTATGGAATGGAATGGAATCATCGGCGTTTGGAAGGATTATTGTAAAGAACTTTTTGTGGAGAATCTGGTGGGTGACTGCAGTGTCGACAAGGAAGCCGCAGAAGAACAAGAACCATATATTCTTAAGTCTGAGGTCAGGAAGGCTATTCAAAGGTTAAAGAATAGAAAAGCAGCAGGTACTGACGAGATCACTATGGAAATACTAAAGATGATGGGAAGAAACCGCCGTAACTAGGTTAGATCAACTGTGTAATGAGGTATGAAATACTGGAAGATGGCCGAAAACCGGTACGAAGTTGCATTTATACCCTTGGATTGCAGCAACTATAAAAGAATCGCTCTTCTGTCACGTTTACTTTTTAACATATATAGTGAACATGTAATGAGTTCTGTTTTGGATGGCTGGAGTGAGGGTGTGACAATGGTGGAAAAAAGCTAAGTAACCTTAGATATGCGGATGATACTGTTATAGTTGCAACTTCAATACAAGACCTAGAATCAATTATGGACCGCTTGGAAATCACTAGCAAAAACTATGGATTGACAATTAATAGAGCGAAGACCAGAGTAATGATTATTAGTCGTAATGAAGATATGTCATACATAAATAAAATTGCTGGTTTCACTGTTGTAGACAATTTCAACTATTTGGGATCCCTCATAACTAACATGGTGGTTGTGAAGTGGAAGTAAGAAGACGTTTGGCAATGGCTAGAAACTCGACCATCAAACTCACTAAGGTCTGGAAAGATCCAGCTGTCAAAAAAAATACAAAGTTAAGATTGCTATCCAGCCTTATATTCCCCATAGCAACTTACGGATCGAAAACATGGACTATTAAACAAGCTGACAAAAGAGGAGTCGATGCATTTGAGATGTGAACATATCGAAAAATCCTCAAGTATCATATACCGAACACAGTACTAATGTATCTCTGCTTGAAGAGCTAGGTATAAGTGACCGACTTTCATATAGAATTAATAGACAGTACCTGAAATATTTTGGTCACAAAGCTTGTAGTACGGTAGACGGTAGTACGATAGGACGGTAGAAGGTAAAATATCAAGGGGACAGTCTCCGACGAGAGGGTCCGACCAAGTAAGTTTGGGATGGGTAAGCACGAATCAAGTCAAGTCAAGTCGCGCAGATCGAGATACCTGGAGATTGACTGTTGAGGCAGCAACTGCATAGTGTCACCGTTACTCCTCTTGAGGTGAATGGATTGAGACAGACAGAGATTATGGAAATATGAAAATTAAGTTATGTCTTTATTAGTATCAATTTTAATAGGAAAAGGGGGTAAACGAAATCGGATAATCGTGTATAGTTTCAATAGCATTATAAGAATTTTTTGAGGTTTGTTAAATAAGATAATGGACCAATTTTTAACATAAATATTTATAATAAAATATATAAGGTGCCAAAGGGATGGAGAAGGGGGGTTAGCAGAGTGACTTCGTATTTGTATCATTATTTTTGTTTTCGGACTTCTTTCAGTCAAGGAATCGAAACATTACATTTTTTTTCAATAGTATTCTGAGAATTTTCTCTAGTTTTTAATTGGAATAATTTTCCTATAGTAAAATATATACAGGGTGGAAGGAATTCCATTTCACTGTTTTTATTTTTCCACTATTTCCAATTTTAACCTAAATAGTTTATATTGAGATTGAGTAAACATATAAAAAAAAAAAAAATGTTGAGTTGAATATAGAACAAGTTTTATAAATACAAACGGTTAAGTTGGCGGGAATGTACTTATGGAACAGTAGGTAAATTATTGTACTTACTTGCTATCGACATGTATTATACTCGTTAAAAAATTACCCTTCAAAATTTTTCTTTTTTTCTTGGACTTTCGTGCATAAAAAACTTATTTTTTAATTTTCAACTTCATAATAGAATATACAAATATAATAATCTAGCCACATATCACAAAAATGATTTATTATTATTTACACATCGAGAGGCTTTTAGTAAATCTGATAATTTTTTTTATCCGTATCGTCCACATTTGAATTCTAGTACTCTCGTAATTTGTGAATTTCAGACAGGATTGTAATTTTTAATCATTAAATACTTTCTAAGTTTCTACTTTGTTACTAATACGTAGGCTGAAATTTAGCTCCTTAAAACACATTTTTTTGCCAAATTCCTTCAAGAGCGATACAATCAGTCCAATGCTTTTTTAACATTTCTAGTGCTTTCTTGTAGAAGGATCTGTATTTGCCTTTAAAATATGTCTCAGTTTCGGCGATAACTTCTTTATTGGAGCCAAATCTCTTTTCTGCGAGCATTTTTTTGAGGTCTGCGATAGATAATAGTCGGTGGAGGCCAAATCTGGAGTTTTTCCATCGTAACCATTGACTTGTGACACGGTGCATTGTCTTGATGAAAGAGCACTTTTTCTTGTTCATTTGGGGCCGTTTCTTTGGGATTTCTACCTTCAAATACACAAATATCTTTATACAATATTCGCTATTGTTGATTTTTCCCTACTCAGCATAGTTGATGAAAATTATTCCATGCGCATCCCAAAATACAGAGCCCAAAACCTTCCCAGACGACTGTGAGCAAACCCGGTACTCATTTCGAACAGAGCTTTCTCATGCCCAAATGTTCATGCAAAATATTACCAACACGTTCTTTTGATATCTTTAGATTGTCAACTATCTCACGCAATTTCACTTTACGGTCATCAAAAATAATTTTGGGGATTTTTTGATATTTTCCGGTGTAACCACCTCGTTTGGGCATCCAGAGTGGGCATCATTTGTATCTGTACGACCGCATTTAAATTCAGCATACCAGTAAATGATGATTTCCATTAGCATAGTCCCCGTAACACTTTTCAAGCCTCTGCTTTGCTGGATCATTATTTTTTTCCCATCAAAAAACAGTGTTTAATCAACATACGAAATTCGATTTTTTCCATTGTTTCGAAAATATCAAATTACCGTCACTAAAACCACTCTAACACATTTGAACACGTATCGTTTAAAGGTTGGTACTTCCTAAAAATCATATGGATTTTTTGAAAAGGGCGACATCTGTGTATCAGACCAAAAACTTTTCAGCCTGCGTATTGTATTTGGTATAATTGCATAACGTATTATAATAATTTTTATTTTTCAAAGTTTATTTTTTCAACACATTACAAAACACAACATCACAAAAAATTTAACATATAGTATATGAAGTAACAGGATAAGCATAAATTGTTGGCCCAATATAATATATATATATATATATATATATATATATATATATATATATATATATATATATATATATATATATATAATATCGCTTGCGATGACACGTTATTCCAGATTGCCACCAATTTCATTTTTAGCTTTACAGGTAAATAGTAAGATGTTCTTTAAATCAAAAAAAGTTTTTCTTTTATCCATCAATTTTCATAAAAACTGAAATTCTGAATAATCGTAAATAACAAAGGCGGTTTTAAATTATCCAAAAAAACAAAGACTTCGAGAAACATCCTATAAAAGTTCATTTGCTCTCTTGCTCGTGGGATCCCATTGGTAACAAAATATTTTAAATTTTTAGTGGTGAACGTACAAACTTTTATTTCATGAGATACATAACAGTCGTATGTTTACAAAAAAATGTTGACGATGCAAAACATAAATAAAACGAATCCCTTCTGTTAATGCTTACCGATTTTTTTTTAATTTTAATTATTTACAATATTCTACCTTAAAGAATTACAGATCAGTAATTAAGTTATTAATTAGGAATCATGCATATATTCTACTAGCTCTATTACATTTGGATAGATCAGAAGAGGAAAAGTATAAAAAAGTGGGAAATAATTTCAAAATTAGTGATACCGCATTCAATAAAAAAAGTGTCTGACTAGACGAAAACAAATATACTTGCTGTATGGATAAGTAAAAATACCAATTTGTAACGAAAATGTTATTAAAATAAGTGAAGGAGAGCCAGAAAGCATTCCATTTGACGTAGAAGACGTGGCTGACGAAGATATATTATCGTTGTTGGAGACTTAGTCGAATACTTGTTAGTGCAATGAAAAAAGGTATATTACGGAAATCATACAATCTGTAAAATACTTAATTTTACATTTTGCCTCAAGGGAGAGTATATAAAATAGTATAAATGAAAACTTACATTTCTTTATTTAATTTATTAAACTTTGTGATAATTATCCTTGTCGTTAGTATTCGATAGGTATCCTAGCGGCTTAGTATTAGGAAATCATCGGTATATAGGAGCACTATATAACATAATTAACCACTTGATGTGTGTTGTTACGAGCTCAATACCAATTTATCAAGAAGCTTCATTAATATGATATTTTATTCCACCTATTAGTCAAAGTCATTGGAATCTATTGACTGATATGCAAATATTTAGAATCAATAAATCATTATCAATGTGGCAGGTGTACTAGCTAACATAATGCCAAACCTGCCTATATAATTTTTGAAACTAAATATTATCTACTTATTTGTTTCTCTTATGTTATTTTATTTTGTGAGACGGCTAGCCCAGAACTAATTTTACTGTTTTCGCCATAAGACTAAGAAAAGGTGCATAATTTAGAATTATACACTGTAAGGTTAGGCAAACGAGCCATAACATGCAGTTTCAATTGATATAAGCAATCATTTTTTTTTTTTATCTTTAATGGGTTGGCATAGAAAGAAAAACACTAAAGGAGTCATTTTTAACTTTCCCTCTCTAAAGGAAACAATCACATTCCGAAATATATGCTTGTCTTCACGTTTTAGGAATCTTAGGTCACGAAAAATATAGTTACTCATTCCTTGCTAAAGGAAACAATCGCATTCCAAAATATTTGTTTGTCTTCACGTTTTAGGGTTCTTAGGTCGCGAAAAACATAATTACTCATTTGCATCAGTCTGTCTGTCTGTCAGCCTGTTAGTCTGTCGGTATGTCGGTCTATTTCAAACTTATTACATAGATAGTACCTAACAAGGCGATAAAGCCTATAATTTTTGAACGGTAACGCTTAAGGCGAAGAGGGTGAAAGAAGTGGGGTCAATAAATTTTTGTATCGTTTTAATATTAATATGGTAATTTTTCCTGTTTTTTTTGTCGAGATAACATACAAATATTATGCATAAATATTTATATTAAAACAGATTGTTTCGTATATAGAGCATTATATGCCCTTTTCGAGATTTACATAGATAGTACCTAACAAGGCGATAAAGCCTATAGTTTTTGAACGGTAACGCTTAAGGCGAAGAGGGTGAAAGAAGTGGGGTCAATAAATTTTGTATCGTTTTAATATTAATATGGTAATTTTTCCTGTTTTTTTTTTGGCCAGATAACATACAAATATTTTGCATAAATATTTATATTAAAACAGATTGTTTCGTATATAGAGCATTATATGCCCTTTTCGAGATTTTTGTAGTCGAGAAATTTAATAATTAGATTATTTTTCATTATATTCAATTTTAACTTAAGAAGGTGGGCGTCGTTAAGTATTATATAGTTTCAAGTATTTTGAGAATTTTTACAGGTTTTCTTGTTAACGTAATTAGAAAATTTTAAACATATTATTTATAGTAAAATATGGAAGGGGTTATTAGAATGGTGTAGGGGTAAGAGGGGTTGCTCCATATATATTGTACTATATGCCCTTTGCAGGGTTCTTGAACTGTAGGAATATGAAACTAAAGTTACTTTTTCTCTACCAATAATTTTAATAGGGGAAGTGAGTGAAAGCGATAATATATCACCATAAAATTGCTTGTATTATGTTATTTTAAAGTGTCAAATTTAATGATTATTCTAGAAATGCATGTTGGCAAGGAAAGTATCAATTTTTCCTATTCAATTTGAATCAAAATCTTGAAAGGGTGTGTTAACTTTTTCGGTAAATGCAGCCTGACTTTTTATTAGGTTAAATTTTACTATCATCTCCATACAAAACTCGTACTAAATATTTATTGTGTTGTACTTCCTGCTGTCTATCAGGTAAACCACGAAACTAGAGTGATCTCAGTAGCGAAGTTATAGATTAAATTTGTAGTCTTTTTCAGCAGTAATGTAAAGAAGGAAGAAAGGATCCCTGAGGGAACCAGCGTTGAACGTAAAAACGTCAGAAGGAATTCCATTAACTACTACTTGCAGAGAAAAACCTCTAGATCGCATCTGTACTGTTAAACAGGGTTAAATGCCTTGCTGTGGTGGTCTTGCTCTTCAAAAAAGAAGATAAGTCTAAATTAACCAACTATAGACCAACCAACCACCTTCAAGTATTAAGAACTTTAACAGAAAAGTCAAACGAGTATAATTTTAAGATTTGAGTGGCTTTTGTAAATTACGAGAAAGCGTTTGACTCCCTTGAAATCTGGGCAACATTAAATAGTCTAAGTAACTATAGATTTGACAGTGGATTTAAAATATATATAAAATTACAGATTTCAGAGGGTATTGAGAGAAAACACCAATAAGATAGAAATGAAAGGAGGGGTACGTCAAGCGAACACCATCTCGCCGAAATTGTTCACGTTGGCGCTAAAAGATCTTTTCAAACAACTTTCATGGACAAGGAAGGGTATAAATATAGGAGGAGAGCAGCTCAATCATGTACGATTCGCGGATGATATTGCGCTTATATCTAACAACAAAGATAAATTGGAAGAAATGCTGAACGAACTTAACAACAAGTGGAGAGAGATTGGTCCGAAGATAAACATCGCCCAAACCATGTTCATGATAAATGACGACTATGATAAAGAAGGAGTACTGAACATTGAAAACGTGAAAATCACAAGAACGGATTCATAAGTATATATTGGACCAAAAATAGTAATATCCAAAGAATATCATTGGCTTAGTCGGCGTTTAGCAGGTTGCGGAACATCTTCCTCTCGAATGTCCCAAATACACTTAAAGCGAAAATATTTGTGTAACCAGTATTAACATACGGAACGGAAACGTGGGCTTTGAATCAAGAAATTATAAATCGCCTAAAAGTAGCTCGATGAGCAATGGAAAGTTGGGAATATCGTTGAGGGACTGAGGCTGACTAATGAAGAAATTCGAGGAAGGTCCCAGATAACTGATGCAGCTGAGACGGTAAGCAGGTTGAAGTGGAGCTGGGTGGGTCATATCGTGAGACTCTGATTATCGATGGACCCATAAAGTAGTCAACTAGAGGCCCTGGAATAAGAAAAGCAGAAGACGCCAGCCAATCCGATGTTCTAGCGACATCAAAAGATTGATGGGATAAACTGGATAATAAGACCGAAAAAGATGGACGTACTTAGGGGAGACTTATGTTTGACGATGGACTGCATAGCTGATGATAATGATGCTTGTTTCAAATATGTGTACCATATGTTATGAGACCTGTTAATCTCTGTTTACAAAAGCCATACTGATGGTCGCTAATAATATCAAATCCTTACAAATATTTTAAAAGGTGTTTATTACTAAGCTTTTCCATAATCTTCAGTATTACTAAAAGTTGGTTTGCATTGCTTATGTATAGCCGAACATTTCTAACAAGAAGAAAATATTCTTTTTCTGTAGAGAAAGTTGTAGAGTTTACGGAAAATTAATATAAGTTCATTAACACTATTATTAGCATCTTAAAATAGTATAGGTATAGCTACTGCTATATTTACTTACTGGCAAGTAAATTTAATTATATTTTAAACGTAAATCTATTAAAAATTGCACCGTTAAATGTACATTACTTTAAAAGTAAATACACGTTCTGCTAAATTTAAAAAATATTATATTAACTTGCTTTTTAAAAGGGGAATTTTTCCACTTTATTTCAGCAAAATTTTATGATTTTCTGGCTGCTTCTGGCCAATAAATTTATAGAGCTTGAATCTCAAGAGTGTCTTCTGTGTGCACTTGCGAGATTTGTTAGATCATTTAATTTCAGAATTGTTCCAGAACAAACTAATAACTTTCTGACATACTAATAAAACATAAGGCAAAATAAAACAATACGTCTTGAAGTTATAGTAGCAGGGGTCTCATTATAAAAACGCTTCTCATTAAAATTCACGAGCATATAAATTGGAATTATTTGGAGTTTAAGAGTTGTTGGAATATTGTTAAATCCTATGTTCATTTTGGGGTCTATTATAAACTTTTTTTAGGAGTATTAAGTAAAAAACAAATTTAAGTCTGTTAGGACAGAAGTTTTAAAAGTTCTAACCATACTAACATATCACTTTGAAGACCTACATAATAATTTATAATGTGCATATAAAGTGTATGTTAAATAGTGTAATGCATGACGCAACCTGTAGATCGTTGCCTCGATCTAGTCAAAGATATGCAAGGGACGTAATTAACAATCCCTCAAAGAAACTGTTAATTGACGTCATTTATCCCTAGACTAAACTAGTGGTGGGACTGTTCATAGGCCATTGTCAACTGAGACAACATTTTCAGAAATTGGGTATCCATAATGGTACCATGACATGAAGACTATGTGATGAAGAGGAAGACATCTCTAGGCACATCATATATGAATGTGCAACGTTAACTCGGAACAAAAATAAACTGTTTGGAGACCTACATCGTGGCGATATATTATTAATTTATTATTGTTTAGTGCAAAAGGTTACTGAGTGTTACTAAACCTACTTTGTTAATATTAAATTTGATATAAACCTTATTGGATATTTTTAATTTTATACATGTAAGGAATAAAATACTTCCTAAACAAGGGGAAATATAAATATTTTTTAACTAAAGTTAACAGAATATGAAAAAAAAATATAATTTTAGTTTGGCCAATATTTTCGTGTCTTAGTCTAAATTATCTGATATCTTTTTTAGGGAGTATTTTAATTTATATCTTTCCATAAGTTTACAATATTAATAGTTTTTAGTTTTCAACGTTTAATTCTCTTTTTTTCTATTTTAGAATATCCTGCGTATCTACTTATTTTAAATTTAACAGTACAACAATAGGTTAACACTATGCACAAACTTACTGCATTAACAAGGATTTTCAGAAATTAGTAACAACATTTTTCTCACAAGTAAGATACCCCAGTGGTCCACCTCAGATTTTCTTCGAATAGAGAATTTTCTGTAGTTTTCTGGCAGAGAAATTTAGCTATAACAATCACTTTTTTTTTTTAACGCAAACTTAAAGGGTAGTTTCATATCCCCTGGAAGTATGGGGTATAAAACCTATATTTTACAGTTTTCTTCCTACATAAAGCGCCAATAATAATTAAATTTACTATAGAAATCTATTTTATAGTAAGATAAATGAATACTTTTCCCATAAGAGTGGTTTTGCTCACCTATGGAGGTGAACTACCCTTTTTCCCCCTATAAATATTGCGAAAGGTGGGACCATTGGCGCAGTGGGCTAGGAAATGTACTGTGAAACCAATGGTGGGGCGCGGTTCGATTCCTCCAATTTGCTTGGGTGTTGTGAGTGTCGATAAATAGATAAATAGTTTGCATATGTAAATAATGTATACACTGGTTAATGTGCCCAGAAGGAAGCCAAGCCAATAAACAACCAAAAAAAAAAATATTGCGAAAAAATACATAAGTACTTTAAATGTGGCAGAAAAAATTCCGAAAAATTATGACAGCGTTTCAATTTAAAACAGAAGTTAATGTACTTTTTTTATCACAGAAAATTTGTCAGAGTTGGTTGCAAACGTTAAAAGAATGTTATACAGCGATTTAGCCAATATTATCAAAAGGAACCGTAGGTTTTATCGAAAAATCTTGCGTATATTAGACGGAAGATTCAAATTAGGTTTTTATGGGGGTAACCTTATTTTATTCATGACAATAATTTCTAAAAACAACCGCAGCAAAACTGAGCGTTCAAATTTTTTACACAAACCGACAATTTGTCAGAGGGGATAAAATGCATCCTTATTGCAAATTACACCCCAAAAAAGTTTTTTTTTGGGGGGGGGAGGAGATTTGATGGTTGTGTGATTGTTATCCTCGTCAAATAAAGAGGTTATCTGTACTGTAAACTAGTATTATGCACAGTTCGAAACAATTTTTTTTCTGTGAGAATAAAAAATTGGAATCTAGCTGAACCAACTGGACATTATGTTGAGAAATAAATTTTTGTTACAAGAAAATCTTATTTACCTTCTTTTTTACAAGACTTTTCAGTCCACCTTTATATATATATATATATATATATATATTATATATATATATATATATATATAGATATATATATATATATATATATATATATATATATATATATATATATATATATTATATATTTATTTATTTATTTATTTTTACCCATAAAATAGTATCTTTTTTTTTGTAATAACAAGTAGCCGAAAAAGCCAATACAAATTATGAGCTTTATTTATTTCTTGTTAGATAAATATTTTTCTTAATTGTTCCAAATAAAATATTGGCTATGAAAACAGAAAAGTTCATAATAAGGTCAATTTAAACTAAAAGATGTAGACTTATATCATATACACAATTTTTTTCACAGTCGAAATAAAAACCATTAAAAGTGACAACCACATAACCATCCCCTCTCCACCACCCCTGGAAATTTTTTGTGTGTAATTTGCATGAAAGGGTGAATTTTATTAGTTCTCTTCCCAAACAAGTTGTCGATTTTTTATAAAAAATTTGTTGTGGATATTTTTAGAATTCGGTAAAATGAATTAGGGTAGTTCACCCCTAACAATTTTGACTGAATCATTGTATAAAAGTCTAAAAAAAACGAGCTTATAAAAGTTAAAACCACTCTTCCTAGCACATTTTGTGTGATGCAAAAAGCACACTGACTTCTATTTTACTTTGAAAAGTATAATTTTTTTCGGAATTTTTTCAGCCTTATTTAAATTAGTTAGGTGACCGAACCCTCACTTCTTGAAATAGTACTTGTTTATCTTACTATAAAAAATCGATTTCTACAGTAGTTTACATTACTATTGCTGTTTAATATAAAAAAAAAATCTATACGTAATAGGTTTTACACCTCATACTTCCAGGGGATAAAACCATTCCTGAAAGCAACCTCATGGTTGCTTTCGGGAAAAATGATTATCACAGGTAAATTTTCGATACCAGAAAACTACAAAAGAATCCCTATTTGAAGAAAATCTGAGGCGGTCCATCTCACAAAAATTGGTAAAGCTACATACCTAACACTTATCTCATAAATTCGTAGTTCTAAATTAAATACCAAATATCCACAGTAAAGGATAATTTAATCTAAGCATTATAACTAACTATTTTAATGAACGGTACTTTATGGTGTAATATTAATCACAAAAAAAGTTCATCACGGGAAAGATTTCAAAGATATTTAACAATTCAAAGCAGACATTTTTCTTTACATATTTTTTTTTAAATTAGAAATAATGAAAAAAATCCTAAAAGGGATGTATAACACGATATACGAGGCTGGTTTGAAAAGTCCGTGCAAAGTCCGAGAGATGACACCACCGGCGCGTATCGAGGTCATGTTTAGTTAGTAGCATCTCTTGAATGAACGCACACCAAGTTTCAGCCATATTGGTCTATTTCTTTGTGTTTGGCATTCGTGTGAATCAAGGAAGTCGAGTGATTTTCAAGAAATGGACGAAAAAGAATTTCGTGTGGTGATTAAACATTACTTTATGAAAGGCAAAACGCCTCAGGAGACTAAAGAGAAGCTTGATAAACATTATGGTGACTCTGCACCTTCGATTGGAACAGTTTATAAGTGGTTTCAAAATTTTCGGACTGGCCATATGGGCACAAGTGACGCTGAACGTTCTGGACGGCCTGTGGAGGTTACGACTCCAGAAATCATTGATCAAATCCATGATATGGTGATGGATGACAGAAGAGTTAAGGTGCGTGAGATTGCTAGTACTGTGGGCATCTCGACTGAATGGGTACATAATATTTTGCATAAACATTTGGACATGAGAAAGCTATCCGCAAGATGGGTGCCGCGATTGTTTACTCTTGACCAAAAACGGAATCGTGTGAAGTGTTGCAAGGATGGTTTACAGCTGTTCCAGAAGAATCCGGAGGACTTTAAGCGTCGTTTCGTCACTGTGGATGAAACATGGATACATTACTATACTCCTGAGACCAAACAACAATATAAACAATGGGTTACCAAGGGGGAATCTGCACCAAAAAAGGCGAAGACCGTTCCTTCGGCCGGAAAGGTTATGGCGACTGTCTTTTGGGATTAGCAAGGGATAATCCTCATCGACTATCTGGAAAAGGGTAAAACTATTACAGGTGAATATTATTCATCGTTATTGGACCGTTTGAAAACCGAGCTGCAAGAAAAACGCCCGCGATTGGCCCACAAGAAAGTCCTTTTCCATCACGACAACGCACCAGCACACACCTCAGCAGTTGTGGTCGCAAAATTAATGGAAATAGGATTCCAACTCGTTTCACATCCCCCCTATTCTCCAGACTTGGCTCCCTCGGACTACTATTTGTTCCCCAATTTGAAGAAATGGCTGGCGGGACAAAGATTTTATTCAAACGAGGAGGTGATTGCAGACACTAATGGATATTTTGCAGACTTGGACAAATCCTATTATTCGGAAGGGATCAACAAACTAGAACATCGTTGGACGAAGTGTATAAGCCTAAAAGGCGACTATGTCGAAAAATAAAAAAGGTTTACCCCAAACACATAAGTATTTTTTATTTTTGCACGGACTTTTCAAACCAGCCTCGTATATACAACAAAGAGCAGGAGAAATTCTCATGATACTATTAAGATTGCAATAAAATTCCTACCCCTTTCACCTCACTCCTCCGAAGTAATATCATTCAAGTGTCATATGTACAACAAATTCAAAATCGATATCTCATCTAACTCAAGAGTTAGTGGTACCTACAGGGACAAACCTACAATCTAAAGTTTTTAACTCGTGAAGAAACGCAATAGTCTTGGAGGGTGATTTTTTTCTTTAATACAATATTTTCCCTAGCAAGGATAGTACAAAATAACAGTTACATAACGTATGATATATGACATTATAGCGCAGAACAATGACACGAACTATGATATTACATTGAAAGTTTTATTGACAATTTTTTAATCTTGTTTCTTTTACAAAGTAGAAGTATTTTATAATAATACCTTGTAATATTCATTTTTTTCTCCTATATTTTAGGATTATGTTACGACACTGTTTTTCTTTTTATAATTTATATTTTATTACATTTTTATGTTTGATTAGGCAGTGATTTCAATTTTTGAGCAGTGTAACTTAAAACAGTGATTTAAATTTTTGAACAGTGTACCTCAACCGTGTATAACATGTTGTTGACCTAACTTATTTAGTTTGCATTGATTTGTAAAGCCATTTTAAAGACATCACTTTGAAAAAGGGGCAAAAGATATATAAACGGCCATATGGAATTTTTAAAGGCTTTTTCCTCCAGCATGCTGTGGTGGCTTAGTCTTTCATCAAGCCGTAGTAGGCTTTTTTTTTCTTCGGTCATGCCGCAGTGCAGTAACGGCTCTTTTTTATCACCAAGTGGGTGTTGTTTATAGATCTCAAGTTTGATGCCTTTTTCCAATCTTAAAATATTCTGCTCATCCTAAGACATTTCGGGTCAAAAAGTGATTAGCTACCTAAATGAGATTAGGAGAGTGGCGGCTGAGACAATATTTTCGATGAGAATTTCACCAGGAGAGGCCAAGCAGCTTATGGAAAACCCACGAGGAGAAGCCACCAGTTTAAATATCTCACTTCCTGTCTAAAAAGTGTGTTTCCAACAACTACGTAATACGTGTAATCTGCGAAGACGATTTTTCAAACTTTTATATCATGTTTCTTAAAGCCTTTTATTAAAAACTTAATAATCCTAATTTAAAGACTCTATGCAATAGTGTGCACTCTCTTAGTATAAAAAGTTATTTATTAAGTCCATGTAATTTTAAGAGTGACTTAGGAGGAAGAACTTTTATTTTATTAATATATCCTTCTTTATTTAAATTTGTAGTGTCTTACTAAACTTCTGCTCTTTCTTTCAGGACGTAACGGTTGTACCCAATTCAATTTCATTTCTACAACTAAATAACTCTTCAGTACTTTTTCATTTTTTGAGCTGAACGTAGATTCTTTTTATTCTAAAATGAATGGTGCCCAAAAATTGTACAACCAAGTTTTAAACAACTATGGAGACTATTTTCAAAAGGCGTACAAAAATTACCTCGGTCTCTATGTACTCTACCAGTTAGAAAAACGAGCTAGCTTATATCTAGTTCTTGCTCTATCAGTATTAATATCCACTCAATCCATTCTCAAAAATTAAGATATACATAAGGGGCAAAATAGACCCGCAACGGACACGTTATTAAATAGCGCAGCAACTACAGGCTACAAAATGGCGCCTCAACGTGCCAGGCTATAACCTTAAATAAAAATAACCGGTCAACTTCAAGTTTTACTTGCGCAATTAGTGTTCCACACGTTGATTGTTTTGAAATAAAAATTTTTGTTACGAAAGTATAAAATGATCAGTGACTTCACAAAAACATCCCAAATGAGTTTTCAACAAAGTTTTTTTTCGATCTTTAGTGGAAACTGATGACCTTGAAATTTTTGTTTTTTTTATGTACCAGATAAATTATGAAAGTTAATGCGCTGGTAATAATTTTCGTTCAATCTACACCTTGTAGAAAATATTCCAGAACTTTTTCAAAATTTTTTGATCAGTACTTTTCGAGAAAAGGGAGGAGACAGTGATTTTTCGCACTTTTTTAAAAATAACGCAAACAGAATTGTACGCAGGTATTACATGTATTTTTGAACTCGTCTTTTTACAAGCTTTCATTTGACACCCCAGTCGATAACTTGGTAATTTTTTTTTACTTCCAATTTCACCCCCCAAAACTAACCCCTTAGGTCAAAATTTAACTTTCAAAACTACACGGCTCTAATGAGGCCATCAATTCCTATATTAGTGCCAGATTTCAACTTTCTTTGTCAAATAGTTTCGGAGAAAATCGGGTGTGACAGACGGACAGACACCGAAGTGATCTTATAAGTGTTCCGTACGGAACACTAATAAATATTAGAAATACAGTTCAGATAAAAAATTAATAACAATAATTATTCTAATTTAAAAAATAACATTTAAAATTGTATTTTTATACGAACTTAATTCGTTCGACCATTCCATTTCAGGTCGATAGAATAGGAAACGAAAAGATGAAAAATCCTGGAATCGCCAATTTATTTTCTTATATTTTACTCTCTAATTATATTACTTATTTGGAGGATCGTATTACGTAGGGGAATCTTCCATGGCATGTTTCTTATTTTAAATAAAATTGGATCTATATCTATATCTAAGAAATTTAGGCTTCCTTTTTTGATAAAGTAAATTGAGGTCCGTTTTATTATAAGTAAAATATTTAAGGTCATAAATTGTATTGAACTTCCTAAAACGAAATAAGTGGGGTGCATCCGATTAGATTTTCTTCGAAAGGAGCATTGCAACCTTGGCATAGATTAAAATTTCAATCTTTTGGCAAGCGGAGGGGTAAACATTTACAAACTGATATTTTAGAGCGCTGCTAATTTAAAAATTATTCTAAAATATAAATTCAAACGGATTTTTAAAAGTTTTTAAATAAAACATAGAACCGATATACTATTTATAACTCTCCCAAGGGACTTTCACCTTGACGCTGGTGAGAGAGCTTAGTAGCCTTCAGTGTCCGGCGGTAGTGTAGCTACTGGTAGGGACTTCCAGGTCGGTAAGATCTCGAAGTGTTGAAGGTGAAGCTGAGAAAGTCCACAACTAGCAGTGTTTGACACAGAGTGGGCGACTGCAAACCGCGTCAGAATCCAGAATGGGCGGCGGAATTACTACTCACCAACACGCATGCCCAGCGTGGCGGGATATGGCCACCCCCCCCCCCCCCGTCTTATTAAAAGTTCGAAAGTAACACGGCCCTCAGTCTCCGACGATCCTCCATTTGTGGTTTACGGCAACGTCAGCAAGACAGATGCTAAGAATATATGGGATTTACTCAGGCTACCATAGAACAAGGGCAGAGCGAAGAATAGCACCAAGAAAAATAAAGAAGAAAAATTAATAGAACTGGAAACTGAATTATAGGGTCTGAAGTGGAACACTGTAAGTCTTGCAGAAGTAAGAAGAACAGGAGAAGCGTGTATAACACATACTCAAGCGGTCATAAATTAGACTACAAAGGAAATAAGGAAAGACAAATTAATACTGTCACCCTCTTGATTAATAAAAATATGAAAAAAAAGAGATAACACAGTACAAGAGTATATCGAAAAGCGTCATACGCATCGACTTTGACATTAATAAAAGAACAAAATATAGTCATCCAAACATAAACACCAACCACTGATCACGATGATGAAAACATTGAAAGCTTCTATGAAGACCTGAATTTAACCGTAAACAGCAACCCAACAAAATATTTAGTAATGCTCGGTAATTTTAACGACAAAACAGGAAGAGGAAGTATAGCAACAGGGGAGATACGCTGGTCAATTTTGTTTGTGAAAACAGATTGTTGATTATAAATTCTGTCTTTAAGAAATCTGCTAATAGAAGGTGGATATGAGAAAGTCCTGATAAAAGAACCAAGAACGAAATCGATATTGTAATAACTAATAACAAAAACATTATAATAGACACAACCGTAATAAATTCAATAAAACCAAATAGCAACTACAGAATGCTTAGAGTCAAATTCTACATAAATACAAAATAGAAAGAAAGAAGGCTCATAAGAAGCAAAAGTACCAAAATTAAGGTAAAAAAACTGAGTATTAAATACCATGATTACAAAGAATAATTACAAGAAAAATGCAAACGTTAAAGGGAAATGAGACGCTCGGCATGTACACATAGAACGTCACTGAAATATTACTTGAAACATTAGATGAATCAGCAAGAGATATAACGGGAAAATAACAAAAGATAAGTAAATAAACTTAAGATCTAATAGCAAATAGAAAGAAAATGCAGCGAGACACACTGAAGATACAAACAAAATAAAAAGAAAAGAGCAAAGACATAAAGCAGAAAATTATAAGAGATAGTAGGAATTATGAAATTGAAAACATACAACAATCTCTAGAGGTAAAAGAGGGTTCACAAATGTACTAAGAACAATATCAGAAGATAAGCGCCATATAACAAAAATTAGAAACGGTGATAACGAACTCATAATAGACAGGGAAAAACTTAAAGAAATAGTACATACATTGCATGAAAGTAAGATAGATCTTCCAGTAGGTAAAAGAAGAGAGAACAGAATTAAAGTCACGAACGTAAGGTCAAAGGTATACCAAAAATAACAGCGGACGAAATTATTTAAGTAGTCAAGATGATCGGTAATAATCGTGCCCCAGGAGAAGTTGGTGTAACTATCGAGATGATCAAATATGGCGGCCCGACTGTAATACATATGTTAGAAGTCTCCGAGGAATGGAACAATGCCCTAATGATATTGTTG
Organism: Pachyrhynchus sulphureomaculatus; assembly: GCA_019049505.1. Taxonomy (NCBI): domain Eukaryota; kingdom Metazoa; phylum Arthropoda; class Insecta; order Coleoptera; family Curculionidae; genus Pachyrhynchus; species Pachyrhynchus sulphureomaculatus. The sequence continues at coordinate 121,296,830 of CM032455.1, read as the reverse complement.
TTCAAAAAACCAGGTAAAACTAGACAATTACAAGCCTATAAGTTTACTATCAGACCTATATAAAATATTTACAAAAATTATAACAACGAAGCTAACACATAAGTTAGACAGTCACCAGCCAAAAGAGCAAGCAAGTTTCTGAGGAACCTTCAGCAATTTGAATCACCTACAAGCAGTAAGAACGCTTATCGAGTACATCATATTATGGGTAGCATTTACAGACTAGGAGAAGGCTTTCGCCTTAATCAAAATATGAGCAGTTTTAAATGCATTGAGCAATAACTCAATACATAGAATTAATTGGTAACATCTATGAGGACGCCACATTTCAGGTACTATTGGAAAAAAAAAACAAAATTAAAACAAAAAATAGGAGTGTGACAAGGAGACTCAATATCACGTTAGCTGCTTATATTGACTTTGGAGGAAATGTTCAAACAACTTAATTGGAACAATAAGGACATATACACAGATAGAGAACAGTTGTGCCATCCGCGTTCTGCAGATGATATCATATTGATCAGCGAAATCACCGACGAGCTGCAACAAATGCTGAATGAACTGAACGATAAACCGAAACAAATTGGTATGAAGATTAATGTTACCAAAACCAAATTTATAACAAACTATACCGGAAAGAACAACCTAAACCCCAATTTGAAATTTGAGCAACTAACAATAGAAGAAGTTACATCATATGTATATCGAGGACAGCAAGTTGAAATTGGCAAAAATAATTTAAAAGTAGATTTAAGAAGAAGTATTTCGCTAGCTCAGTCTAGTTTCAGAAAATTGCAAAAGGTATTTGATCCACACCATCAAGGCTAAAGTGTTCGATCAGCCAGTTCTGACATATAGTACAAAAACGTGGACTATGAATAACAGCATAAAAGGAAGTCTGCAGATTACACAAAGGGCCATGGACAGGTCAATGTTGGGATTAAAACTGAGAAATTGCATTAAAAATGAAGAGATAAGAAGAAGATCCAAAGTAGCAAATGTACTCAAAAATGCCCGCAAGTTTAAATGGAAATGCGCAGGACATTTGGCACATATGACAGATAATCGGTGGACCAAGAGGCTTGTGGAATAAAGACGGCGAAGACAAAGAAGACGTGTCGGAAGACCACAAACTCGTTGGACAGTTGATATTAAACATTTGGTACGCATTCAAGATAGACAACATTGAGAGACCTACATCCTATGATGGGTGAACGGCTGGGGATCAGGATGATTTATAACTAATCATTAGAAAAAGAGTGTGTATCAATGTGACTAAAGTTTTAAGAAATATATATATATATATATATATATATATATATATATATATATATATATATATATATATAATATATATATATTATATATATATATATATATATATATATATATATATATATATATATATATAATATATATATATATATATATATATATATATATATATATAATATATATATATATATATATATATATATATATATATACGAGGCTGGTTTGAAAAGTCCGTGCAAAAATAAAAACTACTTATGTGTTTGGGGTAAACCTTTTTTATTTTTCGACATAGTCGCCTTTTAGGCTTATACACTTCGTCCAACGATGTTCTAGTTTGTTGATCCCTTCCGAATAATAGGATTTGTCCAAGTCTGCAAAATATCCATTAGTGTCTGCAATCAACTCCTCGTTTGAATAAAATCTTTGTCCCGCCAGCCATTTCTTCAAATTGGGGAACAAATAGTAGTCCGAGGGAGCCAAGTCTGGAGAATAGGGGGGATGTGAAACGAGTTGAAATCCTATTTCCATTAATTTTGCGACCACAAACTGCTGAGGTGTGTGCTGGTGCGTTGTCGTGATGGAAAAGGACTTTCTTGTGGGCCAATCGCGGGCGTTTTTCTTGCAGCTCGGTTTTCAAACGGTCCAATAACGATGAATAATATTCACCTGTAATAGTTTTACCCTTTTCCAGATAGTCGATGAGGATTATCCCTTGCGAATCCCAAAAGACAGTCGCCATAACCTTTCCGGCCGAAGGAACGGTCTTCGCCTTTTTTGGTGCAGATTCCCCCTTGGTAACCCATTGTTTAGATTGTTGTTTGGTCTCAGGAGTATAGTAATGTATCCATGTTTCATCCACAGTGACGAAACGACGCTTAAAGTCCTCCGGATTCTTCTGGAACAGCTGCAAACTATCCTTGCAACACTTCACACGATTCCGTTTTTGGTCAAGCGTGAGCAATCGCGGCACCCATCTTGCGGATAGCTTTCTCATGTCCAAATGTTTATGCAAAATATTATGTACCCGTTCAGTCGAGATGCCCACAGCACTAGCAATCTTACGCACCTTAACTCTTCTGTCATCCATCACCATATCATGGATTTGATCAATGATTTCTGGAGTCGTAACCTCCACAGGCCGTCCAGAAAGTTCAGCGTCACTTGTGCCCATATGGCCAGTCCGAAAATTTTGAAACCACTTATAAACTGTTCTAATCGAAGGTGCAGAGTCACCATAATGTTTATCAAGCTTATCTTTAGTCTTCTGAGGCGTTTTGCCTTTCATAAAGTAATGTTTAATCACCACACGAAATTCTTTTTCGTCCATTTCTTGAAAATCACTCGACTTCCTTGATTCACAAGAATGCCAAACACAAAGAAATAGACCAGTATGGCTGAAACTTGGTGTGCGTTCATTCAAGAGATGCTACTAACTAAACATGACCTCGATACGCGCCGGTGGTGCCATCTCTCGGACTTTGCACGGACTTTTCAAACCAGCCTCGTATATACATATATATATATATATATATATATATATATATATATATATATATATATATATATATATATATATATATATATGTATATATATGTATATATATATATATATATATATATATATATATATATATATATATATATATATATATATGTATATATATATATATATATACATATATATATATATATATATATATATATATATATATATATATATATATATATATGTATATATATATATATATATATATATATATATATATATATAGTTATATTAGTTATATGTTACGTTGCTACGGGAATCAGTGCTCAAAGTTGCAAATGAAAGAACAGTAGGCTGAAATATAGATTTTCCCCATTTTCAGTGGTTTTACATCAAACTGCATGTATATATATATATATATATATATATATATATATATATATATATATATATATATATATATATATATATATGTATATATGTATATATGTATATATGTATATATGTATATATGTATATATGTATATATATATATATATTATATATATATATATATATATATATATATATATATATATATATATATATATATATATATATATATATATATATATATATATATATAATATATATATTTATATATATGTATATATATATATATATATATATATATATCATATATATATGTATATATATATATATATATATATATATATATATATATATATATATATATATATATATATATATATATATATACAGGGTGCAACGTTAAAATTCGGACAAAATTCAATTCCCGCCGTTCTATACCACTTCGAGAGGTCACAGTGTTGAAACCAAGGGCCGATATTCGGCGATAATCGAAGAACCGCGATTATCGAAAGTGTTCGCGCTGGGCGCTCAGCGACAGAAATCATTCAATTCTTCGGGTACCCAAGATTAACTGTGTATGATGTTGTCGCGAAGTATAACGAGTCGGAGAAGTCCAACAAAGGTTTTGCAACACCGGCAAGGAAAAAATTGGTTATCGGACGACGTCGGCATATTTTGGTCCAAAGAATTTCGGCCTCCCAACAGCCCAGATTTAAATCCTTTGGACTTCTATGTATGGAGCGTGGTTAAAAGGGTCACTAACAAGTTCAGACATCCAAACGTCGTACTACTGAGAACCGCTATTGAAACAGCATTCGCCGATATGGACCGTGACTTATTAAAACGGGCCTGGGACCGCTTCAGACCGAGAATGGAGGCGATCATTCAAACAGAAGGGGGTTATATTTAGTAAATGTGTTCTTTATGACCTAACAAACAATTTAGTAAAAAAAATAATTATAAACTTCTCCATTTTTACAACAAAAATTATGTTTCAAAAAAATGTTTAATTTGTCCGGATTTTGGCACCGCACCCTATATATATATATATATATATATATATATATATATATATATATATATATATATATATATATATATATATATACATATATATATATATATATATATATATATATATATATATATGTACATATATATATATATATATATATATATATATATATATATATATATATATATATATATATATATACGTGTAAATAACTGATTATGTAGAATTAGGATATCCGGCCCAATACTACTACAACGGTTCTACATTGTTAAAACCCATTTTAGATATATATTAAGTAATTTTAAGGACAAACTACACCCTTGTATAATCCCTTTACTTCAGGTTTACAGGTACATTTTAGTTCTGACGAGTTGTTAAAGTGTTTAGTTGTAGTAGAACGTTGCCGAAAGTCTTTCGAATTTTACAGATAAAAAAAATACTGCACCCCGCGTCTACCTCTCAAAAGTTAAATCTGGCCCAGTGCCATATGCTTCCCTTGGATCAGTAAATACAATACTGGTGTTACTTCATCCTTAACTACAGTTGTTTCATCTCGCATTTGTTTTTACCTTTAAATATTGTCTTATTTTAATCCTTTCTGTCTTTAAATTCTAACATTCACATTTCATACTCTATTGTTATTTTCCAGATGAAAAACTCCACACATTACTCTCAATATGCGGTCCAAGTTGCTCGGTATTGTTTTAAATAATATGTCATGCAATGTCTACTAATGACGTTAGATACTAATAAAGTTTCTGGAGCTGATCAAATATTAGTACCATTGCACTACAAGTGAACTAACATACAGTTTTTTGTAGACTTTTCAGTATACCTTACAAAAAAGAAATATTTTAGCCGATATATAAAAAATACACAAAGACTATACTCAATAACTATCTGCCAGTAGCACTGCTATTATTAATATCAAAGGTTATGGACAAAACTATTAAGCAACTTAATGTAAAATACCTGGAGGAATTTGAGATCATCATCTACCACTAACATGACTCGCGTAAGCGAGGACCAACAGGAGATCTTCTAATCTAAACCTCTTTGTTTTTTCACTTGCCTTAAACGCTCTAACATTAACTACTCATGCATATTTTCGCAGACAATAGGAAGTTATAAAACCCAAAAAGGTTTGAAAATAATTCCATCCTGCGATGACAGTAGCCAATTAAAATTTGACGCTACAAAAACCTAGGCAGCAGCTTTTGGACATAGTTATGATGGGACCCTCCATTTCGTTAACAACGTTACTTAATTTGCTAAGCGTTAACTTGGAAGCAAATATATCTTATCATGATGATGTTGGATTCATCACAAAGAAGGTTTCGTAGAAACTGAGGATTTTATTTAGTACTAGAGAGCTTCATAACCCACAACAGCTATAGATAAGCTCACATTCGACCATCGATGCAATACTGTTCAGATATTTGGGGCTCTGCCTCCAAACATGCTCTACCTTTGTTGGATCCAAAAAGAGGCTAACTTGCCTGATTAGATACCCAAAACTCAACAAGCATCTTGCGTTTGGAATATTGAAGAAAGGGTAACTTGAGTCTGTCCTGTAAATACTATCATAAACAGTTGTTGACGGATGTAACCCGCTTGATTCTTTCCAGAGAGGTCCATGCTAAGAATATTTGTCGTCAAATCCGTGTGAGGTTCAGCCTGTAATTCCTCATACTATGTGGCTTCTGTTCACGCACGATTTTATAAAAAGAGCCTTAACCCTGTAAAATGAATTGTCTATTACAGCGTTCCGCAAAAAAAATCTGGCAGTATTTAAGTTCCTAACATATATTGCATTCTTTTTTTTATTTCTCGTCTTACTTTTTTATGTATGGTAAGATATAAGAAACTACCAAACCAAACCAAATACGCATATCTAGTACTCAATCACGGGCTGACACAGTAGCCACAAGCCGACAGAGTGGTTGACAAATCGCACTGCCTGGCTCTAGTGTTAGCTGGACCAACCACTCTGTCGGCTTGTGGCTGCTGTGTCAACCCCAGATTGAGTACTAGCTATACGTATTTGAAACAATTTGTTGTATCTTACCATTGTGTTCCATAAGTAAAGGAATAAGTACTGGAAATTTTGTTCTCCTGTTTGTCGATCCTAGCCCAACTGATGAGCCGTGATACGGCCAAAATCCGTCTCGGGATGGATGGACGAATAAGTGAAAGGTAAACTGCTTTGCATGTTTTCAGTTATTTTACAGAAATCCACATTTGTTATGTATATTTTTATGTTGTTATTTAGTTTCCTCGGTTTGCTTAGATAAAAAAGTTTTTTTACTTGATTTGTTTTTGTAATAAGTTTTCCAACGGGATCCGACTTTAAAATAATTTCATAGAGATTTTTTAGCATTAAAGTTGCTCTAAAAGATGTCTTTTGTAAATATTTTAATGTTCAATTAAATAATAATTATACCTTTAACTTATATTGATTTTACTTTTGAAAGCTGCCACGCCCTACAAAATTCAATCCAATATAAGTTATCCGGCTTTGACAATTTATAACACCGACAACGTCCATATAATAAAAAACAGCCCGATATCCACAAACCAATATATTATTATATATGAAAGTCGACGCTAACGTCCATCCAGTATAGTGTTCCATTGTTGTGGTGTCAGCGTCAGAATATCAGTAAATTACATTTGCTCGTACACAAACCGAGAGACCACACTTCATCCAGAAGTGTCATGGCCGATTGACCAATTGAATAAGGTTAATTAAATTTTAATTGAAATATGAATAAGTGGTTCAGTGGATAATTTGAAAAGTCAATAATATGTGATGTTTAAATAAAATATTTCAGGCATATATGGGGAAGAGTTTTTTAAATGGTGAAAAAAAAACATCACGTGAGAGCAATATTGGAATAATATAAAAATAAGCACATAAATACACAAACCTAATAAAAAAATTATGTTTGGCAAAAAAAGAGTATACAATAATTGTGGCACTTTTGTTAGGTTTTTAGCAAATGTGATAAAAGAAAATCTCTAGATATCATGTTTTCTTAAGGGATTACATACACCTGGGCGCTGGAGAAATATGTATATTTAAAAAAAATATATTTTAAAGGTTTTAAGTGAATAATACAAAAGAATGGCGATTATATATTTCTATTCTACTATAAATTATAAGAATTTTTTTTTTAAATATGTTTTAAATGTTAACATTATTTTTTGTCCGGTTAAATGGACCATCGATGAAAACTATGACGCCTCTTTGTCTGCAGGATAACTTCACAAAAAATAATCGAATCTGCGAAAAAATAAAAATTAATCTAGTGAAATAATGTAGTTAAAAATTATCGATGGAGTTTTTTTTCAAAAATAAAAAATTTACAGTGTTTCAAACTTTAGTACGCAATTTTCGACCAAAAAATTTATGTTTAATTATTTAAAGAAAAATTTATAAAATCTCTCGACATTTTGTAGTAATTATTAAGAATTAAAAAAAAAAAGTTAAAAAATATTAAAAATTGAAGGAGTAATATTGCAGTGTCTGAAAAACACAATTTCGAGAAAAACGCGTTTAAAGTTTCGAGTAGATAAAAAATGAACTTACGGCTAGTCTCCCATTTTAGCTTCGTACTATATACTTCGAAAGACGAAGTCAACTAATATTAGAATCATAAACTCCACTAACGGATGCAAAATTCTGAAAACTTTATTTTGTACAAAAACCGGTTGATAAAAGAAATTCGAAACGCAGCTGCCGATAGGCGCGGCATTGAGACAGTTAGCGGTCTCACTCCGACGCCAGGTCACATTTAATGGATTGGAATTTTCTCAAAATTTGTTTTTGATTAATTCTTAGAATTATAGGGAATAAAAATCCGTAAAAAAACGAATTTTTAAATTCGAAGTGTATGTAAAATTATTATCTATATACATAAAAGTAGTCGAACTGGTAATTCTTATGTCAAGAGTAACTGCCGAAAAATATTGATAAAGGGCATGGCGATACGCCAATGGTTGTAGAAAGAAGACAGCGAAAAAACAACTGACTTGGACATGAACAGTGGCAGCGATGTCATGTTTAAAATCATAATTTTGTTATACTGTATTATAACACATTGGAAACATAGTCTTTTTCTGTTTAAGTAATTTCACAAGAAATTTTTCACTATCGAGAATAACATAGGTAAAAGAATTTGTGTACAAAATTAAAATCTTTCTTTACACCTAAAATCATTATATTTCTATGTAAAAAATGTTTTGCACTTATTGTAGTTCAATAAACAACATGACACAGTGTGAAAAGTTACACAGTCATTAAGTTCATAGTCACAGTTTGTCAAATAAAAAACGTTACCGCTCTTATTCTTGAAAAACTGTGCTCGAGAACATTTTTTTGCCATTAATGTATTCTTTGGTGTGCTAACAACGGCTCAATTACCTTAGTAAGTTGTCCAATCGCCTCCTGCATCAATAATCGCCTAGCATCTGCCGGTATTTTTCAAATCTCGCGAGATAACTAGGTCAGAGTCCTCAGAGTCTTTCCTCTGAGCTTTCTCTTTACAAGGCACCAAGCGTTTTCAATAAGGTTGGCGTCCGGCGATTGTGAGTGCCACTCTGGTATCATATCGTTGCCCCAAGCGAGCCGCTTCGCCACGTGATTTTCGCCCATCAAAGATTTTTTCAACGTGGTTCGGAATTTGACATCATAAGCACGAATATGTTGTAGAATGGTCTCGTAAGACACATTCAAACCTGATTTTTTTAATTTTGCCGCTCCTTGACGCAGCGTCAATTTCCGATCCTGTGAAAACAAAGGCACGATTCGTTTTTCGACTTCCGGCGTGACTTTGCCTACCGAGCCACGTTTTGGCAAGTCATCGACATTTCTCATCTCATTAAAATGATTTACCCACTTTTTCACAAACGGCACCGACTTTTTAATATACTTAGCTTGGATGGGAGCAAAGAAAGACTGTCTCGAACCGACGCGCAAACGAGTGATTCATTTTGGATTTTACGTGATTTCGATAAAAGTTTGGAATCGACTAATACTTTTACTAAAATGCGTCGTAGGTAAAGGTTCCCTCTACCGATGATTTGCTGAATCGCTAGAATCGCATCTAACAAAAATGAATTAACGCGGATATGTTCTTACTTGGCAGACTGTAGCTACAATAATAAGAAAAATGGTAGTCGGTACAATATAGTGAGATTTTAACTACTATTTTTTCTATTTCTTCTCCCACCCCAATCTCACGTAATCACTTTGTAAAGTTTTTATTTTCTTATATTAGCTGATACGTTTAAATACATTTTTCCATAAATTGCAAAGAAGATTTTTAAGTGTAATGCATAGATATTTTTATTTATTAATTAAGCGCCTAAACACTTGAGGGTTATAAGCATCAATACGCAGACGTATTTTATTTTTTTCCCAGTACTTTTTAAAGTCTGCTATCGTGTTAAGGCACAATAATGTATTCACCAATTCCACTAAGATAAAATGTTTCACGATACTAAATAATAGACCCCTTATGATGTATATAATTTCATTCCCATTACTATGTAATATTAGATTATTGATATACACACATATCAAAACAATACATCGTTGGATGAATTATATCAATACATTAGTACAGTTTTCCAGCAATCCATAAGCAAATCAAATTAAGCAGCAAATTTCCAGTTATATGATGACATAACAATTGGACAATCTAATGTCTCTTGTATTAGTTTAGCTTTATGTATGTAACATGGCAAACAATTTATATAACAATACATTGTTTTGTCTTTGTTAAGATTGCTTTTCGGCCCAAAGTTTATGAGATTTTCCATGGACCAGAAGACGACTAGAAAAATATTCTCTTACCTACAAATCATTCAATATATTAAACGCATTAAATTGTCTAAGCCCTGTCAATCAACAGATTCTTAAATCAGTAACTACACACAAGAGGATTTATTTTTAAGAAAATATTTCAGCAATTGGCATGGAAGTATTTATTTTTTAAAGTTAGTAGAAAGGTTATTAATATCTAACGAAATATTCTTGACCTTTGCTTTATTAAATTAAAAGTAAAAGCGGTTTAGGTAATTGCAAAAAAATTACTATTATTAAATTTTGCTTTAAAGACAAAATTTGTTTTATTGATACATTGAAAATGTTTACGGTGATCAAAGGTTTTGAAGGGGTATAATTTGTTTAATGAGAATGTGGAAGCAGTTGAAGACGAGCCGCGTTCTGGAGACCCTCCACCGTAACGACATAAGAAAATATCTATAAAATATAGGATTTTGTTTTTAATAATCGTCACTTAAGTATTAGAGATCTTGCAGATCAACTGGATTTAGACAATGGATTTTAAAGACAGATTTGGGCTTGTCTCATGCCTGGTGATAGAAGTGTTCTGGATTTCTCCTGTGTCGAGTAAACAAGTCAGTTCCCGAAACAAGGTCTGAAGAAGCCGATAGGATGATTGGCAAAACGTCAACTTCACCCCTCCAATCGACACAGGAGAAATCCAAAAAAATTATACCTATAAGCTCTGAAAATTTTCTGTCAAAATCAAGAGAATATTAAACAAAATAAAAAAATACACATCGAATTCATGTTAAAGGTTATCTTTTATTACCGAGGTGTTTTGTATGAAGACATTCTGGCAACTGGCCAAACAACTAATTAGGTGTATTATTTATTTCAAGAAGATCAAATGTAATACAACGAATATGTATATTAAGGTGGAATTGGGCAGGGAATATCGCAAGGATGAATGATAACAGATGGACACGTCGTATAGTTGAATGGAGGCCTAGAGAACACAAAAGGTGCAGAGGTAGACCACATGACATGATTAGACGCAAAAAGCGAATAACAAAGCTCATTGGAGATAACTTGGGGAGGCTTACATCCTACTATGGATGGAATAACCTAATTATGATGATGATGATTATTTATGCACTATGCATCATTTACATGAGTCAATTTATAAAAAAGGTCTGAATTCACCACAATAACATACTAACGCAAAATTCAATAATTATTTTTACGTAAAAATAAAACTGACCACCAGATGTGGCACCGTGTAATTTTTTTCTGTTCCCTAAGCTAAAATTATCAATGCGTGGATACCATTTCTATGGAAGGTGTTAAAGAGAATTCGCTGGCGGACTTGAAATCAATATCAAAAGTCAGTTATGTGGTGTTTTGAATACGGAAAAAGTTGCAATGTATTGCAGACGGATATGATCACTTTGAAGCTCAAATAGATTTGGATCAATAAATTAATAGTTTGTGTTTTATCTAATAAGTTCCCTCAATTTTGAAACATTTAGGTTAAAATATTTTGCTAGAAGAACAAGAATTAAAATTAGGTAAGAAAATATTATACCCTTGTGGTCCACCCTTACTCAAAACGTGACTATTAATGTTTTGTGAAGATTTAGGAGGCAAGCAAAGGGCATGAAATAGAATATATACATGTATACCTCCGCTATCCAACAAAAAACCGAAAATAACAGAAAATGCACAGTGGGATAATTAATTATCTGAACTGGTACCTTATATCATGATAGAGAGATTCAAAATGCTATGCCCGCAGATGATTAAAATGAAATGTGTGATCAAGGAAATAAAGTTCTAGACATGGGAAATCTAAACCGCAAGACATAAGGCATGGCTATTCGGGAAAACAATCGCCATGGACATACAGTCCACGATTACCCCCTGACCAACAATGTACTAATACTGGCCGAGGCATCTCCTTCTCATTACCCTGCTAACAATATTACACCGTTATACATCGACTTGGTGTGAAACAAAAAACGTATTAAACCTGCCAGATCCTGTGGTTAAGTTAACTACGTCGTTTTAAAGCTGTATCCCTTCTTCATTTTTCATTTTAGATTTTAGTGCCAGATGACAGATACAAAACTTTATTTAAGTGAAATACAAGAGAATTGTGTTTTTGAATAGTACAAACGGTTTCTTGGATAGAAGATTACAGTTTAAAGACACACGTGAAGACCAATATCAATTCAAACACCACATATGATTCAGAGTTGGAAAATTGATGATAAGAATGACAGAAGTGTTAAGTATTAAACACCAACAGGAACATAATTTGGACCATTTTGAAAGAGGATTTAAATAAAACACATGTTAATTCAATATACTTTAAATGAATTATTTAAAGTAGAACATTCTAGAAAACTCATATGGGACTTTGGAAATAATGTAGACTTCTTGAAATCACCTACTACTAGGTAACGACTAATAGCTATTAACAGCGAGAACTATTTGAAAGTATTGATGAGTAGAATTTGTAGTTCTTCACCTGAATGTCGTAATCCAGACTTCCTGGTTACACGATAATAAACCAACTCAAACTTTACTTTTTGTTCGTCATTTTTTGGCTCAAAGCTAAATCTATAAACTGAACCATTTAACGTATTCATCTGATTTGCCACTTTGTGACCTTGTACTGATAACAAGAAGTAAAATGAAGTCAAAAGGATACTTTTAAAATATATCAAGAACATTAGACAGGCTTTTTTCTACTCGTACTTAACAGGAAATCCCACGAAAAGAACAAGATATTCTTTAAATTGTTGTAAAAAGTATGAATAGAATATTTTAAAAACTGAAAATGAAAAACTTTTATTCATTTTATTGTTACATCACTTATCCACAAACACACACATCCACGAAAAATCGAGCTGCACAAACTCTGGACTCGGCAAAGAATACGCGATATCGTCAGTGAGATTGATTGAAGATGAATTGAGAATTCCAAAGTTAACTGTGTATAACATTTTAGCAGGAACCTCTGTAAATTAATCTCGCTATTTAATCACCACAATTTGGCAAACCATTTCATTGTTCGATCCCTAGAAGGTAACACAGGCCGACAAATTCTTTACCCAGAAACCAGAATGTATTTTTCCGAAGGTTTTGGACGTGCTAAATTCGAATCCCAGAATTTCTCTAATGGCTCCGGTTTTCGAGATATTCTAACCTGAAAGTTCGAAAATCACGGTTTTTCGAAATATTTGAGGTTATGTTACATCGAAAGGTATTTTTTTTTATGAAACCATTAAACGGATCCGAAAGAACTACTCTTCCTCTTCAAAACGCATTTAGATTTGTCTGGATATCTTTTTTTATCTTTGAGAAATCGTATGTTGAATTTAAGTAGTTAGACTTATTTCTCGATTCTTGGAAAATGAAAGGAATAAATATAATTCTTTGACGCATTAACTTTTCTATTTGTTTATTAAACTCAAAATAAGTTTAATTTGAAACATCCTTCAGCTTAAATTAACAATCATTACAAAAGTTAATGCGTCGAAGAATTGTATTTATTCGATGTCTTTAATTTTCCAAAAATCGAGAAATAAGTCCAAATACTTAATTTCAACATACGGTTTCTCAAAGATGAAAAAAGATATCCGGACAAATCTAAATGTATTTTGAAGAGGAAGAGCAGTTCTTTCAGACCCCATTAATGGTTTCATAAAAAAATTACTTTTCAATGTAACATAACCTCAAATATGTCGAAAAACCGTCATTTTCGCACTTTTAGATTAGAAATTCTGACCTCGGATTCGAATTCAGCTCGTCAAAAACCTTCGGAAAAATATATTCTGGTTTCTGGGTAAAAGGTTTGGCCAAATTTTGTCGGCCTGTGTAATTTTTGACCATAGTCAAGTTTGTGTTCCATCAGGCTCACTATTCATATGATTTAGTCCAATATATCTTTGTTTCTCTTCAGTGCCCGAAAAACTGACATAAACAAATATTTAGCAAATGAATTAGCTTTCCAAATGCTTCAATAAATCTGAGAGAGAGTCTATCTGTTCAGACAAATGATTTTAATGATTATACCATAAATGAACTGTATTTTATTTTCTATTAGAAGTTTGGGTTCTTTTTCGAGAGATAGTCTATTATATGTACGTGTGTATGGCCCATTTAATCTTGTTTTGCATTTGTTGCTTTGTATTTTCAGCAGGAAAAAAATGTAGTATAATTAAATACATTGCTATTTGTAACTATCTAGATTTAACCATTATTAGATTACAATGTTAAGCTATATTATTCCTGTTAGTTATGATTTCCCTAGGGAAGAATAATATCAAAATATATTACACTTAATTTTGAAGTTCAAATTACGGCTTTTATTAAAGGAAAATAAGCCATTTTTTGTTGCCAGTAATTTGACATAGAAAAAGTTAATAGAATTTAAACAGTAAAACTCTGAGAAAAGAATGTATTTTTTTAATATTAGGCCATTCTGCTCATAAATATTGATAACAATTATTAAAAATTTAATATCTGCAAAAGTTCGTCCAATTGTCTCTAAAAATGTGTTTTATATATACGAGACGCATTACATTATATTGGAATAGATCTAGACATGTGATGTAGTAACGATTAGCTAATTTTGTGATGTATTAGTACGGCGTGTATTCCTAGCATCCATCGCTCTTGGAGGAAACAAACCATCGAGATCTATTGAATATTGCTTACGAAATTAATTATACAATAATCTCAAACCGTCAACTTTTCTTCAATATTCAGTCAGTTCAAGAATGAAGATTTGAAGGAATAAAATTTCTGAATATATAAAAATAATAGATTATAGGAATAAAAATCATTGTAGAATGTGCAAGTTTCTAGTACGAAATATTGTTTCCAGCTTTTGACAAGGTTTCCTTGCTATGCATGTGTTCATAATTAGATGTGTTAATGGAATTTAGTTTCTGAACATAAGTATCTCGCCTGAGTTTTAGTAGCGTTAAACTATCCTTGATTACTATTACTGAATACAGAATTTTATCCAGTTGTATGTTGTTAATATGTATAACCTTTTACTACCAATAAATCTTTGCATGGATAGAGGATGTTTGGATCTATTAAGAATATGGAATAAACAAGTTAGTTGTCATTAGTAAAGCTAAAATGTTTTGGTCTTTCCGAGCAGATTGTTATTATAAAACTTGGTCAAGTGCAAGTTGGACTTACGCAAATAGTGTTCCGTACGTTGATTGCTTTTAAAATAAAAATTTTTGTTACGGAGGTACAAAATGATCAATGACTTCACAAAACACACCCCAAATGAGTTTTCAACAAAAAATTTTTCCGATCTTTACTGAAAACTGACGACATAGAATTTTTTTTTATATACCAGATAAATTATTAAACGTAATGCATTCGTGATAATTTTCGTTAAATATACACCCTGTGGAAAATATTTCTGAATTTTTGAAAATTTTTTGATCACTACTTTTCGAAATAAGGGGGGAGGACAGTGATTTTTTACGATTTTTTAAAAATAATACAAAGAAGAGTGTGCGCAAGTATTGTATTATAGACATTTTTGAACTCGTGTTTTTACAAGCTTTCATTTGACAGTCCACTCGATAACCTGGTAAAAAAAAAATTTCACTTCCGATTTCCGCCATAACTAACCCCTGAGGTCAAAATTTAACTTTCAAAACTACATGACTCCGATAAGGCCATCAATTCCTATATTAGTATAAAATTTCAACTTTCTATGTCAAATAGTTTCGGCAGAAATCGGGTGTGGCAGACAGAGAGACGGACAGACACTGAAGTGATCTTATTAGTGTTCCGTACGGAAGACTAAAAAGAAGGAGATTATCGAAAGTTAGTACACCGGAATTGATAGTGAAGGCGTTCGAAAGCAATCTGTCTACCGAAGGCCATAATAGATTTTAACTTTTACCTCATTTTAACTTATCGATATACTGATAGTTATCTATATACCGATAACTATCGATGGTTACCAACATATCGATAAATCGATAATTGATATTCCAGAACTGGCCCAGGAATATAGATGTCGATAACTATCAATTTTTCGAGAATTTACTATATGACAGTAATTAACAATAACTATCGATATATCGATAACTATCGATATATCAAAAAAATATATATATATTCATCCTAGTAGATAATAGCTTTAAATTCTTACAAATATTTTAATAGACGTTGATACTTCTACTATTATGCAATACAGACGCCAAGATAGCACCCCTTAATAAGTCATATTTGATACTTCTTTTTCTGTTTTGATATTTTTTTAGTTGAATGTTTGGCAAATTTAATAATGAGACAGTATATGCCAGGCCAATGCATGAAATTTAATAATGAGACAGTACATGCAAGACCAATGCATGAAGTCATTCAAACTTACTATGAAAATTAGTGTTAAAATTCGTGAGGTTTTTGGACAATATACTCGACCAAATGCATTGACAACTCAAAGATTGATGAACATTTTTTTTAAGAACTGGTTCTAGTCATAATTTACAAAAGCCAGATAGATCAAGAAGTGTGAATCCCAATGAAAATATTTGTGTTGTTCATGAAAGTGTTGCTAAGCATCCATCAACATCGATTCCACGTAGTTCTCAATTTTTAGGCATTTTTTACGGCAATATGTAACGAATTTTGACTAAAGATTTACATTTGCATGTATACTAGATTTAACTGATGATCATGCATCAGAATTCTTTCTTTGGGGCTATTTTAAGAATAAAATTTCTAAAACAACAAATGAACCGAAATTGTTCAAATAAGCACAACCATATTTGAAAATTTCATTAAAAAGTACGAGTCTAAAATCGATAAATTTGATCTTCATAAAAGAAATATGTTCGAATTGTTTTGAATTTTATTTAAAAAAAAAACAATTGGGCGCCTCTTTTGGATAAGCTCTTATATGCTCAATAAAATAGAATTAATAATGTCACTATTTAGTTAGAAAAATTGTCCCCCAAAGGTATCAATACCTTTAATCTTCTAGAAATTCCTCTACTGAATACCCTTATCCTTTAGACTCAGGCAGCGTTCACTTGAAAGTTTATTTTATATATTTCGTACCACACGAAAGAAAATAGAAATATTGAAACAAAAATTCGGTTCTTATTCTGACATTTCCTTAAGAGTAAAAATGTTTCAAAATTATCAAGTGACATAAAGTTATGCATGAAATTATACAACTTCGCCACAATAAAAGCAACTCTCATTATCATACTAAGGCAGTATTTCTCAACCTGTGGTGCGCGCCCCACTAAGGGGCGTGATTACACTAATGGGGGGGGGCGCGAGCGTATGGAAAATAAATTATTCTTAAAAACATTCATTAAAAACATTTAATATAATTTATTGAAAGGAAAGCAAAACAAAATACATTCTGACATAATAAAAAATAAAATACACATTTACACTGATATAATACACCTATAAATAGGATTGTATTAGTACTGCACAATGTATTTACCTAATAATTAACATATCAATACTAAATTAAAAACAAGTTTATTAATTATTAGTGTCTCCCTTGGGCTTGTTTTGCAGAGTAAAGATTTTCGAAATAGACACTCTGAGTTCTTTTTCTATATTTAGTTGAGATATATATTTTGTTTTCAAAGCAGCCACCGCAGAAAATCCTGTTTCGCAAAGGTAGAATGTTGTAAATGATTATAGTATACGAAATGCTCTTGTTTTCAGTGCAGAAAACTCATCATTCACCTCTGCCCAAAATTCAAAGAGCGATTTGTTATTAAATTGTCTTTTGATTTCGCCACTTGACGTGAAGTCTATGAAGATTTCTTCTTCGGAAGTTGAGAGCCCTTCGAGAGTATTTTAAAATGGATCCCTAACCCACTAGTAACTTGCTACCAAGTTGTCGTCAGTAAGAAAATAGTTTTTAAATTCATAGTTCATAAACAAGTTGCAAATATTTCCCACGTGATAACCATCTTGCCTTGCAATAAAATAGTAACGCTGAATGTTCGGCACCCATGTCTTTACAAAGTGCAGAAAAAATTCTAGATTTTAGGTGTCTCATTTTAATATAATTTACTAAGGTTACAACTGTAGTGAGCACAATAATCAGAGCAGGACTCATTTCTTTGGAAGCCAAAGCTTCTCTGTGGATCATACAATGTGTCCACACACACAGTGGAGATTTTTGTTTCACAAGTCCTTGTACACTTTGAAATCTTCCAGACATTGAATGAGCACCATCGGTACATATTCCTATGCAATTTTTCTACTCCAGATTTGCCTCCTTTATAAAATTATTTAAGATAGCAAATAATGCGAGTGATGTTGCTTTGAGTTCTATTGGTTTGCAGAAAAATAGTTCTTCTACTGCTGACATATCATCACAAAATCGAACCTAGGCAACGAAATGAGCATCTTTGTTACTATCTGTTGCCTCATCAAGCTGAATTGAAAACAATTTGTCACGCAACTTCCCGAAAAGCTGATGCTGTACATCTTCAGCTATATCACCAATTCGACGGGAAACAGTATCATTTCATATAGTTATGGATAGCAATTGTTTGGCAAAATTATCTCCAAACATAGTCTCTACAATCTCAATTGCTGCTGGCAAAACAAGCTCTTCACCAATGGTGTGAGGCTTTTTACATCTGGCTATTTTATATGAAACTTTGTAAGAGGCAAGTAAAGCTTTTTTATTCACAGGCAAAGCTTTTCTAAAAAATGATTTCTGCTTTACATATGATTTTAATTTTAATTTGAAGAATTCTCGGGGTTTGTTAAGGTACTCACTATGAAGCGTTTTCAAATGTCGTTTAAGTTTATTTGGTTTCATGCTGTCTGCTGCCCAGTTTTTTGGGCAAATAACACCAGGGGTCTTTCTTCTTCATTTACTTCAGTACTGGTAAACCATAAATTTTAGGTATTCTTGAGAATACTTTCTTGATTTTATTTTCGGAACCACGCTCGTCTGTGCACTTGTTGATTCTTCACTATCGTCTAATGGTCGCTTACCCCCACTTAAAAATTTATCCATGATTCTGTATAAATTTACTGCCGTGAATACCTAATACCTTGAATTTCAATTAACAAGTAAATTACAAAATAACATTCACTGACGGGAACACACACGCAAATGTTGTATACGGATTTGGACTTTTTTGAGCATTTCCTTACACCAACTGATACGAACCTGTTTTTGTTAAGTTTTGGTCAAAATATGCGGAATCCATCGGGAACAGATTTTTTAAACAGCTAAATGTTCATGAAAAATTAAATGTACTGCAGTCTTCGATATGCCTAAGAATACCTCTATCTCACGGTGCCAATCCTTTTTAAACATGTTGCGCATAGCATCGATGTTTTTTGGAAAAACAATCGATTTTGATCGCCCTTCACGAAATTCGTCGGTAACAGTTGGTGATTTAATGTCAAAAGTTGAACGAAGCGATTCAAGCCATTGTTGTTGAGTTAGGCCTTTACTAAAATCGTAAAAAATCATCCAATGAAAACCTTTACGTGAAATTTCCATTTGTTTATAAAACTGTTTTTTTAGACGCTCACTGTAAACAAACTACTCGGGTGATTTCTGGGCTGCCACTGTTAACCTAGTGTTAACAGTGACAAATTTTACAACAATGATAATATCATATCTCAATAGCGCCATCTAGCGGTCGTTTATAAAGGTTTACAAGCCGGCCCTTATATTTCGAAGATCTTACCTGTGGAAATTAATTTAAAAATATCCTGTTTATATATTTTCAATTTAACATTTAGCCCTCAAATTTATACATACGAAATGCTCACCCCTTTAAATTTTTTACATCTCATTAATAAATAAGGCTTAGAATATACTACCCTAGCTGACAAAAAACCCATTTTAACTGTACTATGTTTTTCCCTTAAGGGATTGTCTCTAAATAAATACGAAAGTACGAGTATTTCGGTCTATTTACAAGTAAACAAAAAGCAGGACTGCGAGAGTCATAAATATTCGGGTCATTCCTAAAAGCTTAAAATAGGTTGTTAAACTGCCAGAAAAATAAAACACATAAACCGGCTAAAGAAAAAGGCTTTGTATATTACAACTGCCTTTTTCCTTAAGGAATAGTTATTTATTTAAATAGTTAACTAATTAGAAAAGATTAATGGCGAGCCGAGGGAAGGTTTCATTCAGAAGCGTGACCGAAAATTATTGAACATTGTAATTTAATTTGTAAGATTCGATGTTTAATTATGTCATAATTACACTATGGTAGCTTTTTTATAACCACACAAGGATATAAGATACCCACAAGAAGACTTTGCCGAAAAACTACCGAAAAGTCGCACTGGTTTCAATAATATCGAAAAGCTCCTTCTAAAATATCTTGAAGGATCATCAATATGGCTATCGCAAGCAAATATCAACAGGCCATCTAACCTATGAAGCACATATTTGGAACAACGCAATTAAATACTTTGGACAATCTTGAGCCGTTACACTTGATATATCCAAGGCATTCGACCGTGTTTGGCCCAATGGACTGCTAGATAAGTTACGCTTTTATGGTATGTCTGAAAAGTTCCGTTTATGGCTGTCTACTATGCTCTTTCTCATTTACACTAACGATCTGCTGGAAAAGACTAGAAAACCAATCTACAGCTTTGCAGATGACAGTACGCTTATTCCTTCATTCACTTTGAACGACCGAGATTGGCTACTCATGCAAATATCCGCAGAGAGCAGGGAGTTGTTTAACTTAACAAAGACCTGGAAGAGATTATATCTTGAGGTTACAGTAACCAAGTAGAATTTAACGCTACAAAAACCCAGGCGGGTGTTTTTTTTGTCTAAAAAAGTTAACGTTTCTCAACCCGACATAGTTATGTTGGGGCACTTCATTTTTCTAGCATCGTCTCTCAATTTGCTGTACGTTAATTTGGGAGCATTTCCATCTTGGCATGAACATTCCTTCAAGTATAGCAAAGAGAGTTTCTCAAAAACTAGTAATATTATTTCGAACTACAAAGCTTTACACTCTACAATAAGTGTTAATTCTGTATAAAGCTCAAATTCATAGTATAATAAACACTTAAGAATTAAAACAAAATCCAAAATATGCGAGACCACAACTAGCCTATTCTAACGTATACGGCTAAAATTCGATCCGAAATATTAAAAACAAAATGAATACTAAAAATAACAGAAACCAAAATAGTATACAGAATAGCGAGGGGAGCGAGAAAGACCCTATTGGATAGAGAAAAACAGAATAACAAAGCTGAATAGGTATTGAGAAACAAGATAGAAGGAAAGATATATGTACTATAGATAAAATAGCAGAAGAAAGAATGGTTATAGTTGGAAAGAAATAAATAAAATATTTTGAAAGACCATAATCACGTGATTAAGCCCAAGGTAATTTTAAAGGGTCATAGTAACAACCAATATTTCTAAACAACTAGAAACCCTTGAATTATTATTTTAACATATTTTTGATGGGCTATATTTTCCTTATGAGATATTTTTTAAATAAAAATAATTTTGGTATATTTACATGCTTATTATCCTTCAAACAACTTTGAGAAAGGATATTATAAGGAAAGTCACTCGTGTTAAAGTGTCGGTAGAATCTTGGATATATAAAAAATAAAAAAGTTTTTATTTGTAATCTCTAGAAAAAAGAAACTGCTGCATATCGATAAACAGATTTTTCTACAGCTAAATTATGCACGGAAAAGGAAAAATCAGTTTAATAATTTTAATTTCTTAATGAGCCGTTTCAAAGGTGATTATGAACTGGAAAAATTTGCCTAATTATCTTCATAATGATACAACTGGGGTGAATTTTCTTTATTAACTTTCTTTCTCTGTTTAGGAAGTACCTTATTTTTTCGTTAGGAAAAATAAGAATCTAATTTTTTTTAGATTATCCACACCAGGTTTTATACACAAAAAAATTTAACGAAATGCAGAAGCAATTTTTCTTTTTCTGGGGAGGATTAAACAAGTTTTTATCTTTTAAGAAAAAAATTATGTATTTAATAAAAGAAATCTATTCATATAACGCAATTGTAACACAAGCTGTGTGTACATTGATTATTAGCTGATACATCGAGATACTATCGATGAACAAGGCCGAGAACCAACGAGTTGTGACCATACCCCGCTTATCGATAAACTAATATGGATTTTTAATCGTAATAACAAGTCCATTAGTCTTCTCGATTTTTTTTGACCGCCAATTGGGGGAATTACACTATTTATTATATTATGAATCATGTTTATTGTTCTTGGAGTTGGAATCTGAAAATTATGTTATATTTATATTATATTTTAATTATTTCCCATTTTTATTCAAACAGTATATTATGTAGAGAGATATGTCTGTTTTAAGGTGTAAATATTAATGAAACCGTTCTTCTGCTCTCTCAATAAAATAGAATTTATAAAGTCACTATTTAGTTGTGAGCAAAATTGTGATCACAAGCGTATTAGGCTTCGGCAGCGTACAGGGTGATGATTTTTAGAAGTCCAGCCCCGATTTATGGAAGATTGTTGGATATTTATTTTTTTTTAAATATGGAATGATATAATGCATGTCAAGGAGTATACTGACGTATTTGACATTTCGTAGTGAAAATAACGCTGGGCGCCGCAACGCGAAACAACTTTTTTTCCATCGACATATATATATATATATATATATATATATATATATATATAATATATATATATATATATATATATATATACATATATATATATATATATATATACATATATATATATATATATATATATATATATATATATATATATATATATATATATATATATATATATATATATATATATATATATATATATATATATATATATATATATATATATATATATATATATATATATATATATATATATATATATATATATATATATATATATATATATATATATATATATATATATATATATATATATATATATATATATATATATATATATATATATATATATATATATATATATATATATATATATATATATATATATATATATATATATATATCAGTCGGTTTTATAATGTCTTCCGTCTTCCGATGCCTAATTTCCACTCCTTCCGGTTTCTCCATCCCTCCTCCTCCAGATCTCTCTCTAGTACTTCCTTGTTGATTCCTGCTCTCCAGCTTTGGCGTGGTCTTCCTCGCTTTCTTCTTCCATGAGGGTTCAAATTTAAGATCTTTTTAGGTAGTCGGTCTTGTGACATTCTCTGTACATGTCCGTACCATACCAACTGTTGGGTTCTGATTTCGTGCTTTATTTCTAAAGCTCGTCTTATCATGTCATTTAGTATGCGGTCTTTTCTGGATTTTCTGACTGCTCATGTCCAGAATCCATTTCTGTAGCTTTTAGTATTTTTTCTGTTCTTTCCTTCAATGGCCACACCTGGGAGCTGTAAGTTATTATACTTTTCACTATTGAGTTGTAAATTCTCTTCTTATTTTCAATGGTTATGTTTTTGTCCCACAGTATACTATTAAGCATTGCAATCGCTTTTCTTCCTTGGATATTCCTCTCGAATATTGCTTCTTCCAGTGTTCCGTCCCTAGATATTCTCGTTCTCAAATACTTATAACTGTCACAGTGTTTGATGGTATGTCCTGTGGCCAGTTTCAAGTCCTGCTGTTGTCCTCCGACGCACATCTAGTCGGTCTTTTTAATATTGACTTCCAGGCCCCATTTTTCATATTCCTCCATAAGTTTTCGTGTCATGTATTCCATATCATCGATGTCTGGTCGTCCCCGAATGATAGCGTGTACAATGTAGTATCGTCATCCAGTGGTAATCCCATACTGCTGCATTTCCTTTTCCAGTTCTTCAATGCACTCTCCAAATAGATTTTAAATAGCCTTGGGGATATACAGCAGCCCTGTTTAAGACCCTTTGTGACCTGGAACCCTGTTATACCATATTTGGTTTTCACTCTACTTCTTGCGTCTTGGCATAAGGATTTTACGGCTTTAATTATTTCGGTGCTTACATTACTCTCTTGTAGTGTTTCCCACAATCTCATTAGGGGTACGCTGTCGTAGGCCTTTTTTAAATCAACAAACAAAACATGGACTTCCTGATCAAATGCGGTTTTCTTTTCTAGGATTTCTGTCAGTGAGAAGAGATGGTCTATTGTGGATCTTCCTGCTCTAAAGCCTGGCTGTTCTTCAGCTTCTACGTCCGCGTATTCCGTTTCTATTCTATTTTTAAGTATTTTTCCGTATATTGTGCTAATAGATCCTGTAACCGTTATTCCCCGATAGTTATCGCAATTATTTTTGTCTCCTTATGAATTGTTGATATGTATGATATTTTCTATTCCTCAGGTACTTCTGATGTGTTAATGCATCTTTGGAATAAGTTCCTCAAAGCGCTAAATAGCTTTTCAGTTCCGTATTTTACTATCTCTCCTGGGATGTTTCCTGGTCCTGGGGCTCTACCATTTTTTAGTGTTTTACATACTTGTTTATCTTCTGATGTTGTTACCCTTATTGGGGATCCTCGCATAACTATGTTTGGGTTTCCATGTTGGGTACTTTTAAACTCTGGTCTATCTTCTGTTAGAATATTTGTAAAGTATTGGTTCCATTTTTCTGGTGTTATTGGTGAGAAGATTTCTCTTTTCCGTTCTGTTCTCATATTTTTAAGAAGTCTCCAGCTTTCTGTGCTTTTCCTTCCTTCTAGGTAAGTGTTGAGTCTTGAGCATGTCTTTTCCCATTGGTTGTTCTTTTGGTCACTAATCATTTTGCGTACTCTAGCTTGGGATTCTTTGTATTTTAATTTGTCGTTTGTGTTCTTTGAATTTAAGTATTTGTTATAGCTTTTCCGTTTTTCTTCAATTTCGTATTCAATTTCTTCATCCCACCAATATGGTTTTTGCTGTTTTTCCCTTTTCTCTTGGTACCCTAATGCTTCCAGTGCGGCTGCGTGTAGGCATTCCTTTATGTACTTATATTCTTCTTCTATATTAACAAATCCCGTCCGTTGTATCTTCTGGTACAGTCTACTCTTGTATAGATTTCTTATACGTTCATTTTGTAAGCTGTTTGTATTATATCTTATTGTTGTTTCATTTGTTGTGTGCTGTGTACTTGTATTTTCCAGTTTGCTTTCCCGTGTTGCTCGTTATCTTTCCTTTCACAAGGTAGTGGTCGCTGCCACATGAAGCCCCTCTTTGGACTCTTACATCTAGGAAGTTTAATCTAGATCTCTGTCGTATTATCATATAGTCGTCCATCGACATACCTTTCGTAAAACGAAATTGAAAAGCCCTATTTTTTTCAATATTTTTTCCTTAAACTGTTTTTTCTGATTTGTTTTGCAAGAAAGTTATGCAGTAAAAACCCTCGAAAATATTATTTCTTGTTCATCGCGGTTGCCATGGATCGTATGCCACGTTTGGCGGTTTTTCAAACAACTTATCTAATAGGGGGCTATCATACTTTAATCTAAGAGCTCTTGTTTGCACACCTATTTAATTCAATAGAGTTAAACTAAGTAAATAGTGTGTTAATAGCTTTTGATTAAAATGATTTCCCACGCTGAAAAAGTAGATATAATTCTTATTCATGGAGAAGTAAGAAGAAATTATCGGGAAGCCGTTAAACTGTATGGAGAACAGGTGTATCCTGGATCACACTATGTTTTGTTGATTAGAACGAAATTTGAGGAGCAAGCATTTTCTGGACAGAAAGGTATTTCTAAACGAAAAACTGTTTAACAGATGAAAAAGTGGCCGGAATTATGCAGTATTTTTTAATCAGACAAACAAGCAGGCAATTGAATGTATCTTATAGGGCTATTCAGACATATCTTAAAGCTAACACATATCAGGACTATAAAATGCATAATCTTCAGTTATTAACAAAATTTGATTCGGAACGACGACTGAGTTTTGTAGCAGAAATGATGATTAAATATGACGAAGAATGTTATTTTCTGAATCATATATTATGGACAGACGAAAGTCATTTTGTCAGCAACGGCAAACCTAACAGAAAAAATTATTATTATTAGGCTCACGAGCATTCATACAACGTTAATCAAATTCAAAATCAATGCCATTATGGCGTTAATGTATGGTGGGGGGTAATTGAGAGATATTTGGTTAGAGCACCCGTTTTATTAGAAAATGTTCCCTTTATTTCAAGGAGGCGTATGTGATATCAACACGACGGACCACCACCTCATACAACTGCTGCTGTTAGAGAGAATTTAAATGAATGGTTTCAACGAAGATGGATAAGGATTCGCAGCCCAATGGGCACCTAAGTCACCAGACCTCACGCTGTTAGATTTTTTCTTCTGAGGGACTCTTAAAGATGTTGTATGCAAAACTGCGACAAATGATACTGAGTACAAAGCCACTCATCAAGCGTTAATGAAAAGAAAGGGAAAATGCATGATAGAAAAAGGAAGACATTTCTTTTGATGTTTTTTTTTTATTTTTTAAGTTTTAAACATTTAATTTTACAAATATGTAATAAGTGATGTATTGTTAAAGTTTAATAGTATTTTTGTGTTTTTAATAAAAATAATGTATTCTCGTTTTTATTGTTCAAAGATATTTTACCAAAGGAAAAACCTCAACAGCATAGTAACTTATATTACTATAATTACTGTCATGATAGCTGCCTACTAGATAAATTGTTTGAAAAACGCCAAACATGGTATACGATCCATGGCAACCTGGATGAACAAAAAATAATATTTTAGAGGGTTTTTGCTGCATAACTTCTTTGCAAAACAAATTAGGAAAAAATAGTTTAAGAAAAATTAGGGCATTCCAATACTGTTTTACAAAAGGTATGTTGATGGAAAAAAAGTTGTTTGGCGTCGCGGCGTCCAACGTCGTTTTCACTACCAAATGTCAAATACGTCAGTATACTCCTTGATATGCACTATACCATTCCGCATTAAAAAAAAAATAAATATTCAATAATTTTCCATAAATCGGGGCCTGGCGTTTAAAAAGGATCACACTGTATACTTGAAAGTTTTTTTTTTATATTTTGTATGCCACGAAAAAAAATAGAATTACTAAAACAAAAATTCGGTTCTTATTCTGACGTTCCCTTAAAATTAAAATTCTTTATCCACTAGTATGCGGAAGATATGTCAGTTTTAACTTATTGAAACCTTTTGCTGTCACTAATCTACTAATAACTAATAACCATTCAGGAGAAAATCAAATTCAATGCTCGGATAATTACTTTACCGATTTTGACCCCTTCATTTAAAAAATAATTTCAATGGGACATTTGGCTAATCATATAAATACTGTGTTCTGGTGAATAGACAGAAAAGTCAGGTTTATTTTCTTGTCAGTCAAATATTCTATTTCTATTTTCTTGGATGATCAATTTCCATTTCAGATGGAGTCCTAAGCATATTTATTTTCAGTTCGCTGTCTTTTGTTTTCGTAGAGTTTTTTGCTTGATATAAGATTCTAAACGAAATATGTACTAAAGAAGAAAGGTAACCTTTTGCCTTCCGTCATCGAATATCTAGAAAATAATAAACAGGATTTAGTGGGATTTAGTATAAAAGATTTTGTAAAAATCTTGCTAGAAATAAGCAACGTAAAAATAGCGTTCATCATTTTTACTTCCCTTACTACAGAGAAAATATAGTATCCTATTTCCGGTGAAATAGGAAAATCTATAAGTTTTGAGACATATCACTTCAGAAAACAAGGCCGAAAGAGGTGAGGTTTGTTATATGTTGTACAGTTCATGATTTTCTCTTATTTTCATAACTTTTTATGCTGTATCGTTTATTCAATTGTTCTTCTTAATATTATTTTCTAATACTGTTCCCCTCTTGTTTAATTCTTTTTGGTGTGTTTGTGTAAAACATTGTTCTATTAGGGTAATTATATAGAATAGCAATTCTAGATCACGTTACCACACAAATTAGATTTTTATATTTGTATATGTAATATAAATAGCGCCTATTACTTTATATTATTTATCCCTTTATTACATTTTTTATTTTTTTCCTAATATAATATTTAAGAAATAAATTAATTGTGTGTGCTAATTATCTTCCATTCTATGATATTTAGGACTAAAAATCAAATCATTAAAATTCAGTTATCGCGTCCATCTGTCAGATCAAAATAATTCACTAAATGTTTTTGCATTTATTTTTATTAGGTACTGAATTCTGCCAGTTCCACAGTTCAACTACATGAAAGTAGTAACCCAGTTAATATCAAAAGAGGTATAAGTCATGGTGATACCCTAACTGTTCACATTGGCGTTGGAGAATGTGTTCAGAAAATTGAATTGGCAAGATAGGAGTATAAATATTCATGGCAAGAGGCTGAATCATTTGAGATACGGAGACAACATTGTCTTGATATCCATAAGTGAACATGAAATATAGATGATGATGGAAGGACTAGAGGAAGAGTCGAATAAAGTTGTACTGAGAATGAACCTCTAAGAAACTAAAATTATATGCAACACAAGACCACGTGTTGTAATAAGGAACCAAGAAATAGAAAATGTCTAGAGATGTATATCTCGGTCATAAAATAACACTTGAGAGAGAAAATCAAGTTCAATCAATCAATAGAAGAAAGAGGTTGCCATGGGTGACTTTTAAAACACCGGGACAAACATTAAATATTAAAAATATTTCTATGCATCTTCACGAACGTCTGTTCAATCAATGTGTGTGTGTAAAGGCGAGTACTTTACCTATGGTGCCCAACTGTGGACTCTAACAAAGATCTCCATGAACAAGCTAAAAACTACTCAAAGAGCCATGGAATGCTACATGCTGAAAATAAATTTGAAGGACTGGAGAAGAAACGAATAGTCTAAATAAAAACAAGAATAAAAGGTGTGGCAGAAGTAATCGTGGAACTCAAATGGAATTTCGAAAGCCATGTAGCGAGTTATAAAGAAGAAAGATCGCCTAAAGTGGTACCTCGGCAAACGATGAAGAGGATGACCTCCGATGCTCTGAACCGACGATTTGAAGAAGACTGCGGGGTTAATGTGGCAGAGAACTGTTCAAAATCGATGTGTTTGGCAAAATGAGAGATTACTATGTCCAAGAATGGAATGAAACGAAAGGCTTCATCTAGATGTACTTATAGTTTTTAAAACTACATATTTGGCCACGAAATTACTATACATCGTATAACTATAAGAAGGAAAAGTAAGAATACATAAGGACGCAACCATAGCAAACAGAGAAACATTAATTATTTTTTATTATGGAATTTAATTACAAGGAAATTACAGGAAAAGTAGTAAAAGATGTTCGTTTGGAAAGAACATAAAATACTGTATGACAAATGTACATAAGAAGGTTATACTCGAGTAGCTACTTCATTGGCTTAACTGCCAAGTTTGGTTGGCTTTATATGAGCCCACACTGTAATAAATCCTTACGTTATAGAATTGTACCATTAATTTTAATGGAAAGGGGACTCCTTCAAAAATGAAGTAGTCATTTGGTTTTTTCTATTAGTTACTATTTACTTTTAAATTAATAAGACGGAAGAATCAAGTGGAA
The DNA here is from genome assembly GCA_019049505.1 of Pachyrhynchus sulphureomaculatus. Classification (NCBI taxonomy): domain Eukaryota; kingdom Metazoa; phylum Arthropoda; class Insecta; order Coleoptera; family Curculionidae; genus Pachyrhynchus; species Pachyrhynchus sulphureomaculatus. The sequence goes on along the minus strand of CM032455.1, from coordinate 121,267,302 downwards.
ATTACTTTACCAATAGAGGCAGTTTTTATTGCAATTACATATTACGTGTATGAATTAATTTTCGGCCTTTTACTTTCATCGATGACATAACTTAACAAATTATTGACTTAGAGCCAGTTTAAATTGCCATCATTTAGTGTTCAAACGAGGTATATTACTTAATCCTACATAAAAATAACCTGAAAAATTAGTTACAGACGCGATTCCGCTCAAAAAGTCGAAAAGTGACATGACGATGGTACACTTATCTCTTTATTCACTTTGGACGTTCGAACATCAACTATTTATGCCAAAAACCGCAAGCAACAGGAAGTCGTTCAACTTAACAAGGACCTGGAAGAAATTCTATCTTAGGGTGACAGTAACCAAGCAAAACTTAACGTTACAAAAACCCAGGCAATTTTTTTTAAAAAGTTAACGTTGCTGAACTCGACAGAGTTATGTCGGGGCACTCCATTGCTCTAGTATTGTCACTCAAGTTGCCAGGTGCTAATTTGAGAGAAAATATGTCTTAACAAGAACATGTTGCAAGCATAACAAAGAGAGGCTCTCAAAGGATGGGAATATTATTTCGAACTTCACAACCGTATAAAGTTCAGCTTGTTACTCCTCGTACACCCCTTTTCAAGCAGTCTTTTATATGGAGAACTTCATCCCTTTGGAATAATTTGCCCAGGACTATGTTTCTGACAGAGTACAATTTAGAGCGATTCAAGACCAACGTGAATCGCTTTTTCCGCACAACTGTGGTTCCTGTAGCGCTTTAGCGATTTCCCTGCAGCACGTGTGCTGTGTTTTGCGTTTCAATGTAAAAAATGCGGCTAAGGAAAAACAATATCCTGTTCGGCTTTGGCTGAAAACGTATAAAAAGTAGCTCCAATTCAACTGAAGCTTGCAGATTTACTTGGGGTGACCCAGCTAGCTATTTTCCATCTTCTACATAAGCTGGGGAGTGTTTATAAGATCAGAGTTTTAAATAATAAAATATATATTGTACGATAATTCATTTAAGCGGGAATCATGGATCTATCCAGGTGGGACACCAACGAGCTGTGCATATCTTGGAAAGTCCAAAGGATAAAGTTCACGTATGTAAAAGAAGTTTATATATAACAATTTTTAATTATTGCAACAGGAAATATGTTCGGTAAACAAAAAGATCGATTCAAACAGGATTTAAAGAATATTTAGTTCATTTAACGTACGGTAGATCAAAAAACTCAAATATCGCCAAATTTGAATACATGTAAAGTTAATAAAAAATGTACCTAAGAGGAAACTATGGTATCGCACGCAGTCGAAAACATTGTCACAGTCCCTTGTCCTGGTTAAAAGTATAACCTTCGTCTTTGATTAGTCGGCTTTACTCGAGCAAACATAGATCAACAGGAGATCTTCTGACTTATGTAACACATGTTTGGAACAATGCAATTGAACACTTTGGAGAATCTCGAGCGGTGGCTCTTGACATATCCAAGGCATTCGACCGTGTTTGGCACGATGGACTGTTGGCTAAGTTGCGCTCTTATGGTATGTCTGAAAGGTTCTGTTTGTGGCTCTCATGTTTCCTCAGAGAGCGTTCTTTACGAGTGGCGGTCGACGGATTTCTTTCTAACACCCTCACTATCAACGCCGGTGTGCCCCAGGGCTCCATACTGTCTCCTACTCTCTTTCTCATTTACATTAACGATCTGCTGGAAAAGACCGGGAATCCAATCTATAGCTTTGCAGATGACAGTACGCTTGTCTCTTCATTCACCTTGAACGCTCGGACATCGGCTGCTCAGGCGAATATCCGCAGACAGCAGGAGGTCGTTCAACTTAACAAAGACCTGTGGAATTTAACGCTACAAAAACCCAGGCGGCAGTTTTTTCTAGAAAAGTTAACGTTGCTGAACCCGACATAGTTATGTCGGGGCACTCCATTCCCCTAGCATCGTCGCTCAATTTGTTGGGCGTTAGTTTGGGAGCAAATATATCTTGGCATGAACATGTTGCAGGCATAGCAAGGAGAGCTTCTCAAAAGTTGGGAATATTATTTAGAACCAGAAAGCTTTACACCCCACAGCAACTGTTAATTCTTTACAAAGCCCAAATTCGACCAACTATGGAATACTGCTCCCACGTTTGGGGCTCCGCTCCCAAACATACACTGCATTTGTTGGATTCTGTTCAGAGAAGAGCGGTCCGTCTGATTGGGGACCCGGAATTGACCGGCGGCCTTGATTCGCTGGAACATCGAAGAACGGTTGGCGACTTGAGTCTGTTCTACAAGTATTTTCATGGAAAGTGTTCGAAGGATGTAGCCCGCTTAATTCCTCCCCCAAAGCGGTGCATGTTAGAAATACACGTCGCGCTGGTGCTTCGCATCCGTATGAGGTTCAGCTTGTTACTCCGCGTACGACGCTTTTCAAGCAATCTTTTATATGGAGAACGTCATCCCTTTGGAATAATTTGCCCAGCGCTGTGTTTCCCACCGAGTACAATTTACAGCGATTCAAGAACAACGTGAATCGCTTTTTCCGCACTCGTGCCGCTCCTGGAGCGCTTTAGGGACTTCCCTGCAGCACGTGTGCTAGACCAATAAAAAAAAAAAAAAAAAATCACACATTTAGTATAAACAGTTAAGCTTTTAATCTTAAACTTAGTCAGTCATCGCTCCTGATGTTGATAACACGGTTAGCAAACAGCAGGTCGAGTGCAAAAATAAAAATGTGTCATTATGCTGACGATTCCAAAGTTCTAACCTAACCAATCAGTAATGTTTAGAATAATTATTATTTAGAATGAGAAAGCCAAATTTAGTATTTATTTTGCATCTTATATTTGTAAAGACTAAGTAAAAAAATTTGATGATTTAATATAAAAATGTAAGAGTAAAGATCTTGGCATAGATAGGCAACTTAATAGTTTCTATAATTTCAATACATTTGTACTGGTTGAATCATAATTAAAAACGAATTTCTTGGTCACAACCTTTATTATAACTTCAACTATCTTAATGGTGCTTTTGTTAATTTAATCTACTACTAAAATTGTACTAGTTTTAGTGTCAGACCTTTAACTAGTGAATCATACAGAAAATATTTTATTTAAGTCTGAAATCCAGTGGCGCTATGGGAATAGTTATATATTTTTCAAATGTTTAAGTTAATGTTTCTTTGCTGACACTTAGTTCTCGAGGGAGCTTCGTTTCAGGAAGTAAGAAAAAAGTCGCACTTAAACAAAAGGGGTCGAGGCGGATATAAATGTGTTTCGACTCATGTTTGGATAAGAATCGATTTCCGAGCATCTGGAAAAATTGGAAACGAAGCTTGAGTGACGTGGGAAATGGAAATGCAGGTTCTTTTTAGACAATCATATAAAATTGTTTGCATAATAGGGCGAATGACAGAATTTATGACAGAAATATACAGAAATTTTTTTAAGTTGAGGTACCTTACTGTCAACCAAATAAAGTAAGAATATAATATATGGATATATATATATATATATATATATATATATATATATATATATATATATATATATATATATATATACATAATATATTGATATATAATATGGGGATAATTTCCAAATAAATTGACGACCTCAAATTATCAATGGGACGTATTCTATTTGTTCCATATCCATAATTTTCTAGAAATTGGTTGTATCATCAGAAACAAAAACAAAAAGTTTTTCACTCTCCATGCGTGCTATTTAAAGAAAATATTATTTGATTACACGAGGTGAAAATATCCTATACATATTCGATTACGGATTAACACTAGCTGAGGGAATAGCAATGTAAATCTTTCTACTACGCCTAGGTTAAAAGAAAGTTGTTATTATATTGAATACATATTCAATTTGAATATAACCTGTACTGTGACCTGAAAAAAGAAAATTTTTTAAATCCTATATCTGCTTTATAAATCAACCTTTGCGCTCGAGATATTTGCTAAAATTTAGAAAGAGCTGAAACCTGCCAAAAAACTGTTTTAACTTAGAATACAAAGTGCATTTATACAGAGAATAAAAAGTAGTTTTTATTAGGTTTATCAGTGAATTTCTTCAGTAGTTCAAAAATCCGTCTTATATACTTTTTTAAAAAATAAAAAAGTTGAAGACTGATAAATGATTAGTATTTTCTATGGATGTGCACACCATAAACTGCCTCGTAATTTTATTAATGGAGTTAAAATGAAGCGGTCGACAACTTTGCGTTGGACAATTGAGCGAAAGCTAATTCAGTACTGAGAAAATTGAGCGTAAACAACTAATCACGGTAATAGTTGAACGTGTTTGGGATAAATGTAGATAGACAGATTTCTTTTTTAAATTTCCCAGAAGGCAAATAATAATAACCAATCATTTTTTTAAATGGCTTTTTAATTTCTTGATGGTTTTAATTCTGTTATAACTGCTAATAAATCTGAAACCAAAATTATTATATCAATCATAAAAGGAATACAATTCTTGATATTATTAGCCAATAACTGTTTTCGTTATTATATTCGAGGTTTGCGCAAGATACATGAAATGGAAACTTACTTTTACTAAAAAATAGAACTATTTTAAATAGTCAGGCGAATCCACAGCAAAAATCCTTTTCATTTGTTAATTCGTGAAAAAATAACGAGATATTTTCACGAATTAAAACGTTTCTGAACTTAAGAAAGATAAACTCCTATTATCGTTGGTGTATCTGTTGACATGATAACTCCAAAATGAACTATATATGTATATATATATATATATATATATATATATATATATATATATATATATATATATATATATACAGCAGAACCCCGATTATCCGAGGTAACGTGGGGGGCACCCTCCTCGGATAACTGAAAACTCGGATAATCCGGATTTGTTTTTTATTCATTCAAAAAATGAACACCAATACTTTAAACCGATGTATTAACGTTTTTAACATATAATATAATGGGTACATATATTATAACAGTGAAATAGGTATCTATGCGCTTCTGTTTTATATTGCATCTTCTTTTTCTCGCTGCAATGTTTTTCCATTTAAGAATTTCCATTAAGAAGAAGCAAATCCGCTGGGGTTGCCTCTGGTTGTTGTTCGATATACCTCAAAGCTTTTTCCAAAGAAACAAAACTTTCTTGATGAGAGATCTTAGTGGGAAACTGTTCATCCACCGCCGCTTCGTCATCGTCATCTGATTTTTCGGTTTCCTGAAAGGCATTCGTTATTTCTTCAATACTCAAGTATTCTTCTAAATTATCTGCTGTAATCCATTCAATTCCAATTAAAAGGTTGCGAAAATGTGACTCTTGTCACATTTTCGCAACCTTTTAATTTTTGCATTAATTCGTATAAACTTTTTTCTTTTTCTTCGGTCTCGCTGTCAAAATTTGAACAGGACATTTCTCCATGGCTTCTCAATTTCAAAGCTAATTCATTTAATGGAGTATCATCTTCACTATCATTATAGTCCTCAAAATCAATAAGTTTTGACCAATATTTTTGAATAGTGGTAGTACGCACAGAATCCCAAGCTTGACTTACCCAGTAAATAACACTTTTCAGTGTAACCTTTCTCATCCCATTGATAATATCTTCCTTTTCTGTGTATTCTAACAGATGTTCAAGATATAAACGCCCATAATTTTTTTTAAATGTTTTCGAGGATGCCTTGATCCATTGGTTGCATTATGCTGGTTACATTTGGAGGAAAAAATTTTACAACAATTTCGCCCACATGAAGTCCTTTTCCTCTTTAATAGGAAGACGGTTTCTTTCAAAAATTTAGTCACAGATGGCACGAACTCTTCTTCAAACCAGTTAGTAAATAAAGTTGCATCCATCCATGCGCTCTTCTGACTTTTGTAATAGACTGGTAGGGCTTTGGGTGAGATGTCTTTTAAAGCTCTTGGACGTGCAGACTTGCCAATCACCATCAGTGGGATTTTGTGCTTGCCAGATGTATTGGAACATACCATTATGGTTAATCTTTCCTTACTTCGTTTGTGCCCAGGAGCTGATTTTTCCTGTCGAGATGCCAATGTTTTTGATGGAAGCATTTTATAATTCAGACCGGTTTCGTCACAGTTGGAAATTTGATCACATGTGTATACACAATCTTCGATTTGCTTTTAAAAGTTCTGCTTAAACTTCTCAATTGATGACACATCAGCAGAAAGTTTTTTACCATATACAGTCAGTTGGTGTACACAATAACGTTTTTTCCAGCGGTCAAGCCATCCAAAACTGGCGGTAAACTGATCTATCTATGGGAATTGTATACTAATCATTATTGCTTCCTGTTGTAAAATTGGACCTGACAGAGGCACACCTTTTGATATATGTTGGTTAAATCACATGAATAAAGCTTCGTGAACCTTTTCATAGTCGCCGGTCTCCGGATTTTCTTCCTTAGGACTAGGAGGCTTGATTTATATACCACTCTTCTATTTTTGTGCGGTTTCTTTTCCAATCTCCAACTGTTACCTCACCTACTCCATAATCTCGTGCAACAACTTTAATTGTCTCCCCTGCTTCAATTCTTCTAATGGCTTTTAATTTTTCTTCAATAGGAACGACGATCCTTTTACGCTTGTTTTGCTCCATTATAATACGACAAACAAAAATTCAAACAAAGCAGTTCGTATTAATTACACTTAACTACCAGAACTCCAATCAAATAAATTATGTGAATATACTTGTACTTCTGCGTAGTAAACACTATAACGCACTGCATTCACGCAAATTTACATGCTGAAAGAGCCTAAAAACATAAATAAGGGAACCCCTCACACGGGCCAGGGGGATTCCCCCACAAATGTAGTGTGTTTTCAATATAGGGGAGGTACTGGTCAATAACTTTTTACAATTTTTACACTCTTTTAACAGGCATTTGAATCATCAGTTCCAACAGATCCAAAAATAGTCATAGTTCACGTTCTTCAATATTATGTAGAAATTTTAAAAAAAGCAAAGATTTGTGTGTGATGTGAAAATATATTATTTTGTTTATCTGTTATAACAAGAATTAACTTGGGAGTAAACATTCTTAGCAAGAACAAGTTGCATTAATAGCAAAGAGAGATTTTCAAAACCTGGAAATATTATTTTGTGCTAGAAATGTTCATACTCCACAACTTTTAATCCTATAAAATGATTAAATTTGATCAACCGTAGAATACTGCTACAATGAGTGGGCTCTGCTCCCAACCATGCGATTTGTCGGTTACACTCTATTCTAACAGCGTTACCTGCCTGATTGGAAATCTAGAACTCCCCACGTGTCAGGTGTCCGTTAAATGTTGCACAACACCACATGGTTATATCACGACACCCCATTCTCATAGCATCGTTATTGAACTTGTTGGGCTTAAGAGCGTTACCTGCCTGACTGGAAACCTAGAACTCCCCACCAATCACGATTCCTGACAATGTGTAGAAGGATGAGTCAAGTTCCGTTAAAAATATCGCTGACGCCCTTCCTATACTCAACATTACTTTGGGATGAATATCTTATCATAAACTAACTATCATTTAAAATGTCGACTTGTAGTGCTTCAATTAATTTTTTTTTACTGTAGGAAAGTCAAATCAAATTTAATCCTTATTTTGGAACTACGGGTTTGCTAGCGAAATATTGGGTAAATCTCTTTATCGATTTTTATTGGTTTATTTTCGTCGCAAGACATATTTTGTACGAATACAATTTTTACTCCTCTAGTTAGGGGAAGTATTGTATTCGTGAAAAAAAAATAACCTGCCATATTTTGACATTTCTTCATGTGGCAGGATCCCTAGATTACAAAAACTTAGTTTTCAGTTTCCGTCGGTCTATCTGTCTGTTGGCATAATGACTCTTGAATGAAGTGGTTTATCAATTTTAAATTTAGTTCATAAGAGAAAGTTTTTGTAACACTTATTTTGGTAGGCCACTATCTTTATCTTTATTTGAAGCATACGCCCACCGTTTGGAGCTCGAGCAGTAGTAGAGGGAAGAAATTAAATATAAGGGCTCAGCTGGCATAGTTATTTGAAGCAAGCGCCCACCATTTGGAGCATGCGAAGCATTGAAAAAAATTAGGAAAATCCTTTATTAAGGATAACGATTTGCCCTTATTTAGAAACTTTTAAGAGAGGTTATTTGAAGTTCGTTATTCTTATCGCTATTATGGTAGGGCCTGTTTTTTTCCTACTTAGGTATACAAACCACTAAGAAAGTACAGGAAAAGTACAGTAAAATTGAAATGATAATCTTTTATTGTAAATAACACTGACAACAGTTAATTAGTGTTCAGATTATGTTGAGATTTTGCAATTTTTGGCAAAATGGCATTACAGTATGTGTGGTACTAATTTCAAATAAAATTTTATTTATCGCACATTCGTATTACCTTGGAAATATTGAATGAAGTGATAGAAACCTGCTGGACACAACTTTAATTTAGAAACTTGTGTTTACCCATCAAATACTAATAACCGAAGTGCTTTACCAGGAAATGAATGAAAAAATATATAAAGAGTTTATAGAAGATGAATACTAGGCTAACCTAGCAATTCCTTCGCGTTAATACTGCACATGCTTGAGACAACTATAATAACAAAGGCGCGTGCGTTGCAAAATCTCTCAAATACCTGAAGGAGTTTTTGATAATAGACATAGAGAATGGACTGAGCGTTCCATATCCCGCTGTGAAGTAAATACGAACGCAAAAGTGTCAGAGAGACAAGGGAATGTGCGGCCAGTAGCTGTCTCTTTCTCGCCTTGAATTCCGTCTCGGGGTACTGCGCCTTGGTTATTACAGGCCTACAGAAAAGAGACAGGTATTGGCCGCACAGTAACTTTGTCTCTTTCTAGAGAGTGGTCAATTTTGTGAGGCTAATGCTCAGTCCATTCTCTATATCTATTTTGTATAACTTAAATAGTACTGTAAGAATTTTTGTGTTTTTAGTTAGGATCTTGAACAAATTTTAAACATTATTTAGAGTCAAGCATATAACGAGAAGAATTGCTTTTTATATATCAAATCATATGCCCATTTTAATGCCGTTGGAGTCAAGAAATCTGAATATTAGGTTACTTATATACAATTATTACAGAAACAGTATGTAAAGGGATATAGCAGGTCTTTGTTGTAGACAGGGCCGGGTTTAGGGCGGAACGGTCGTCCTGGGCGCCACATTTTTAGAGGCGCTAGATTTTTTAGGGACCTCATTTTCAAAAACACCAAATTTAGGCTACATTCGATTTTTTAATGTTATTATTGAACAATTCTAAGAATAAAATGATTAAGTATAAACTGATTCAGGTTAATTAACACAAATAATTTGTGGTGCCGTACTGTTATCAATAATATTCTGTATTAATTACACTCTATTTTGCGTGAATTATTAATTTATGTTTACACGATTTATTTTATTTTGGAACAATCCGATTATTTCTCGATTTTGAACATTCTTGGATCTTCCATCTATCTCGCCTTTTCGTTCAGCATTCAGAACATTCTATTTTCTCGAGCTTTTCCTTAGGACCAATATAAATAGGGGCTCGGACTGCTTTTGTGCATCAGAGACCCTCTTTTTGTTCGTACACGATTGTTTAGTCGTATATGATTAGGCGTTGTTAATAAACTCCTGGACAAAATTAACGCAACATTCTGAAAATTAATTTATCTCTTTCTTATGTCAGTTTTAAAGTTTATCGAGTATTTGAATAGTAGGCTATGCATATTTTATTTCGTTGTTCATGACAGAAATCAAAACAATTCGTTTAGATTTACAGTTTTAAAGAATTTTTTAGAAGATAAACAATTTTCTGTAATAATGTAAAAGTAAGCTTATAAATTGTTCCCTTTTTCAAAGTAATACGTTTTTGTGGTAGACTGTATTTATTTTTGACCCCGAAGAATTAGAAAAATGAATCGAACAAGGAATTTAACTGAACACGAGGTAGTGCGAGCCTCAGTTTTATTTGACGAGGGATATTGTCAGAGTTATGTTGCCAATTTGTTAGGCAAACATCGTTCCAAAATAAGTCGTATGGCAAGACGCTTAAATGAAGTAGGAACTTATTCTAGAAGGCTAGGGCAAGGGCGAAAACGATGCACTAGCGACCTAGATGAACGTTTTATAAGACAATATGCTTTAAGATACAGGACTGTCACTAGTTCTATAATAAGAAGAAACGAACTCGAAGCTGTTCGTAATGTCACAATTTCTTCTAAAACACTTAGAAGACGGTTAAATGAGGCTGGATTAAACAGTAGGAGACCAGCCACTGCGCCCTTGTTTACTAGAGAGAACAGAGTTGCCAGGTTACGTTTTGCTCGAAATCACGAAAACTAGTCTGTGGATGATTGGAAACAAATTTTCTTCACAGATGACACTAGGGTTAGTCTAAGACCTCCAGATGTTCGTGAGCGAGTATGGCGAAGACAGGAGAGAGGTTTGCTTCCCCCCTGTTATGTTCTGGGGTGGCATCTGCTTTCATGCTCGCACAGAGTTAGTTCCTGTCCGTACGAGATCCATGAATGCTGACTATTATCTTGAGAATATTATAATAGAACATGTGATGCCTTTCGGTCATTTTGTGGGGCCCAATTTCCTGTTTATGCAAGACAACGTTCGACCTCACGTGGCTAGGTAGGTACTCGAATATCTTAATCAAGTTGATATACCGTTTATGCAATGGCCACCAAAAAGCCCAGATCTGAATCCGATAGAACATGTATAGGATCACCTTAAGAAAAATGTGAAACGTCATATACCTGCACCTAGAAACCTGAGGGAACTTGAAAATGCAGTTATCACAGAATGGGAGCTAATTCCTCAAGATTTTATCCAAAATTTAATTAGAAGCATGCCTAGGCGCATAAACACTACCATCCGAAGTAGAGGAGGCAACACACGCTACTAGTGTCCCAGTCACACCATTAATTTTGCTACTAGTGTCCCAGTTTATTTTTTTCATTATTACATAATTTCAACGATTTTGTTATTAGGTCTTAAGAATAATTTTAATTCGAATCTTATAGAGAAATTTGGTAGCTAATTCATTTTTAAAGTATCCGAATAAGTTTTTTTTAACTTTTAGTGTAATCAATGTTCATAAAAAATTATTAAAATTAATTCATTACAGAGATTTGTATGATTTAATATATTGCGTTAATTTTGTCCAGGAGTGTATGTAGAGTATAAAGGGCGCTTTTTTCATATTTGCCCTGGGCGCCATTTCGTCTAAAGCCGGTCCTCATTGTAGATACCTCCGAAGCTCTTCCTCTCAGTTTTCTCTTTTGATGGCATCTATCAATTAAAATATCGAATTGTAATGAGTAGATTAAGTTATTGTTTACTTTGATATAATTAAATTCAGTATTCATTTTCAAACTGAATGTTTACAGGAATGCGACTGGGTATATTACTTCACCATTTTTTTCAAAGTGGCTAACCAAAGCAAAATGATTGTAAGGTAAAAACTCAAATCATTAGTTAAATAATTTTGATCAATATTAAGTATATGTGATATCAATTAACAAATTCGTCACGGATATTTTTTCGTTTTCAATTTCAGTTTAAAATTTAAAACCGATTTTTTGCTCCATTATGCAAATCCCTTAATGCGGCATTTTAAAAGAGTCAGCTCCTATTTCCCATGTCACTCAGGCGTGCTTTTTAAATTTTTCCAGATGGTCGGAAATCGATTTCCATCAAGACTGGGTGCAAAATACATTTATTTCCGGTTTGCCTTCATTTGTTTAAGAGAGACTTTTTTCCACTTGCAAACTTCCGTCAAGGAAGTTCTCTGGAGAGATACGTGTCGTTAGAGCAACGTTGATCCTTAGGTGTGTTTTGTTTAACTTTAATTTGAAATTCTACTTGAAGTCAAAGTAGTTCACTATAAAATATATTTTTTTTTGCATTGAGGCGTTTTCGCAAAGTTTTCTTGTTGTTATCATAAATACAAACAACGAAATATGCATGTAACGAGCATTCATGAAACTAACTCGTTTTTGTCTAAATATTAAATGCACCGAACATACCAAATGCCGCAACATACATTTTTGTATCACGTGGTAGTGCTGCCACGGACGTTATTGCATTTCTGCAAACACATACTATCAATGGACGTGGCCAGGCCATATATACTTGAATAAAAGTATACCGACCTGCAGGGATTGGAACCCGAGACCTTCTGCACAGGCAGCAACTACTACGCCACGAAGTCGCGGGCCGTTATTATGAAATATTTATGAAACTAACTAATTTTTGACTAAATATTAAATGCACGGACAACTTTAGGAAAATAAATTGCGAGTTACCCAGTACTTCCCTCGCAAACGAGTAGTTGTAAAATAAATATGGATTTCTCACTGTAAAGCATAGCTCGAGTTAAGCTTGTAATTTAATATTTTAAATGGTAGGTAATTTGTGCTGAGATATTAATTATATTAAGTTAGGTGGAGAACCAGCTTCTGTTAAAATAGGAAATAATAAAAACAGTATATATTAATTCGCATCCTTAACATTCATTTTTCTTAAAGTACACTCTGTCAATTAAGAACGTGTCCGCGATAATTCATTTTTGGTAGATACGATTCTAGCGATTCAACCAAGAATCAGTAGAGGGAACATTTGCCTAAGACACATTTTTTAAATTAAAATAAGTCACTTGTTTGCGCGTCAGCTCGAGGCAGTCTTTCTTTGTTCTTATCCAAAGGAGCCTAAAATGACATATTCCGCGGCCGGTAAATATATTAAAAGTCGGTGTCGCTTGTGAAGAAGTGAGTAAATCATTTTAACGAGACGAAAAATGTCGACAACTTGCCAAAACGTGACTCGGTAGGCAAAGTCACTACGAAAGTCGAAAAAAGAATCGTGTCTTTGTTTTCACGGGACCCAAAATTAATGCTGCGTCAAGGAGCGGCAAAATTAAGAAAATCGTGCTCATGATATCAACTCACTATAAGATACTAAATGCATTCGTCGGGCGCCAACCCTATTGAAAACGTTTGGTCCCTTGTAAAGAGAAAGCTCTATTAATTCTTTTTAAAAGTCGATCATTTATACTAAGCTCTTCAAGAATAGATACATTAGTACGGCGTTCGGTATATGATACTCTAAGGATTCTTCGATATACCCACAACTCAAGTGCATCGATTCGTCTTTTGTCAGCTTGTTTAATGATCCATCTTTCCGATGCGCAAGTTGCTATGGGGAATATAAGGCTAGACAGAACTCTTAACTTTGTGTTCTTTGTGATAGCTGGATCTTTCCAGACCTTAGTGAGCTTGATTGTCGAGTTTCAAACCATAGCCAATCGTTTTCTTACTGCCGCTTCACAGCAACCATTGTTCGTTATGTGAGATCCCAAATAGCTGAAATGGTCTACAACAGTGAAACCAGCAATTCCATTTATATGTGACAGATCATCATTACGACTAACAGTCATTACTTTGGTTTTTGCTCTATTAATTGTCAATCCATAGTTTTTGCTAGTGATTTCAAGGTGCTCCATAATTGATTCTAAGTCTTGTATTGACGTTGCAAGTTCATCCGCATATTTAAGGTTACTTAACTTTTTTTCACCGAATGTCACACCTCCACTTCAGCCATCCAAAACAGACCTCATTATATGTTCATTACACGTTATATGTTAAAAATTAAGGGTGACAGAAAACAGCCCTGTCTGACGCCGGCTTCTATGTTATAGGGCTCGGAAAAAGAATTATTTAGTTTAATTCTACCATTTGTATTCTCATACAAGGATTGGATAAGGTTTGCAAGATGTATAGGTGTTCCCATGCTGACTATAATTGACCAGAGCTTGTTCCATTCTGTGCAGTTGAAAGCTTTAGAGTAGTCTATAAAACAGATATAAGTTGTTATTTGGAATTCCCGGACTTTTTCTATTATCTGACGTATGTTGAAAATATGTTCTCTAGTCCCTCTTCCTCGAATGAAGCATGTTTGTTCGGTAGATAGTTGCGACAGCAGATAAGTTTTAAGTTTTTCCTTTAGGATCCAGAGAAACACCTTAGCAGCCTGTGATACCATAGCTATTGTTTTATAGTTGCTGCAATCCAAAGGGGATTCTTTCTTCATCATCATGCAGCCACTCGCATCCACTGCTGGATATAGGCCTCCCTTAATCTATTCCATCCATCACGGTCCTGAGCAGCCTGAATCCAATTCGTTGTAATCCGTTTGATATCATCAGTCCACCTAGCATATGGCCTTCCACGGCTTCTGAAAGCCTCCCGTCTGGGTCTCCATTCCAACAGGCGCTTTGTCCATCTGTTGTCAATCATTCGCGCCACGTGCCCAGCCCAGTTCCACTTCAGGCATGTCATTCTATACACTGCGTCGATAACCCTTGTTCTTTGCCTTATGACTACATTGGGAATTCTATCCTGGAGAGTCAAACCCAACATAGAGCGCTCCATTGCTCTTTGCGCTACTTGAATTCTATTTATAGACTTTTTAGTAAGAGTTAAAGTCTCAGAACCATACGTCAATACCGGTAACACGCACTGGTCAAACACCTTTTTCTTGAGACAGATAGGGATGTTGGATTTGAAGATATGTCTGAGTTTACCGAATGCTGCCCAAGTCAGACCTACTCTCCTTTGAAGTTCGTGAGTTTGGTTATCTTTCCCCAATTGTATTTCATGTCCCAAGTACTTATATGTGGAAACCTCATAGATGTGTTTATCGCCCACAGAGACAGGGCGACTAAGGATCAAATTTGTCATGAGCTGGGTTTTTGAAAAATTTATCCTTAGACCTACTTCACTGGAAACGGCTTGTAGTGAATTCAACATCTTGCTTGCTTATTCTACATTATCGGCTATGAGGACGATATCGTCGGCAAAGCGCAGGTGGTTAAGATGTTCACCATCAACATTCACAGCCATGTTCCTCCAGTCAAGTTTCTTAAAAGCATATTCCAAAAGAGTTATGAAGAGCTTTGGGGAAATAGTGCCTCCCTGCCGTACGCCTTTTTCGATTTTAAGTTTGTTGGTGTTTTCGTGGAGTCTCACTGAAGCTGTTGCATTATCGTATATCTACTTTATCAATGAGGTATATCTGAAGTCTATTCTGCAGTCGACAAGTGATTCTAAAAGTTTGTGTTGGTCAATAGAATCGAAGGCCTTTTCGTAATCAACGAACACTAATATTAGCGGTTTGTTATACTCAATAGATTTTTGAATGAGCAGCTTTATAGCTAACAGATGGTCGTTAGTTCCAAAACCCGATCTAAAGCCAGCCTGTTTACGAGGCTGGTACATTTTAAACTTTGATGATAGACGTTTGGTTAGTATTCTCGTAAACAGCTTGAATATGTGGCAGAGAAGGCTGATAGGTCTGTAGTTTGTTAGACTAGTAGTGTCTCCTTTTTTATGAAATAATACTATTGTACCGTTATTCCATGCTGACGGTATAGCTCCTTCTATCAGACATTTATTGAACAGACATTGAAGAGCATTGATGACCGGCCCACCTCCCTCTTTTATTGCTTCTATTGTGATATGATCTTCTCCGGGAGACTTGTTATTCTTCATATCTGACAAAGCTGCCATCACCTCGTCTCTGGTGATGTCGGGAATTTCCTCTGACCCCACATTCAAAACTTTGCTGATTGCAGACCTGCCCGCGGAATCTGTGGCGCATTTATACAGCTGTTCGAAAAATGTTTCGGTTATCTGTATTCTTTCTTAGGCAAGGGTATAAATGCAACTTCACTCTAATCTTTCGGCCATCTTACATCAATACGATTGTATTAGCTCGAGAATTTTCGTGCCCACAGTTAGACAGGTAAATGGATAAACAGACAGACGAAAATGAAAACAATGTTTTTCGTAAGCAGTAGACGTGGAGAATTATAAAATATCGGAGAACACAATACTTCCTGAAATTATATTCTCTTACCATATGTTCACAAGGGTACAATCTTTGTTAAACGACATCGGCACAGAAACTTCACTATTTCCACTCAACTTCGTAAATCTGTGTTTATTAGATTAAATTATTTGTCTAAGTTAAGAACATTAGTGCGTTTAAAGTGCTTTCGGATGCACGGAATACTGTATTTCAAGAAAAAGGCTGTATTACGTCCTTGGCGAAAGAAAACACTCTATTTGTAATAACATTATTATTTGAGTTCTTTCTAATTGCTTTACGTCGCAGAATCCCTAAAACGTGTAGAAGACAATTTATTATTGCAGTCGGTCTGTCTCTCTATCTGCCTTTTTCTGCTCACAGTCCTTCAAGTGAACTGATATCCTGCAGCTTTTCAATAATATAGCTTAAAGAAAGAGGGTGAAAAGTGTGAGGTATGAGAAATTCTGGAGAATTTCGGTAGAGTTTTTTACTCTAAAGGCGGAGCTGCTTATAGAGGGAGGGAAGCGATCGACTAAAGGTGGCCGCCAAATGCTAACTGGAGGGCGAAGTCCCTTGATAAAAGATAGAAGATTTAAAAAACAATGAACAATAAATAGCCCTGTTTCCAATTGGCCACTAGTTTCTACATCTACAGGAGCGGAGGGAAAAAAAACACCTGTTTCCCCTATTCTCCTTCTAAAGTAAAGTACAGAATTAAACTTTTAGTTGCGATGAAAAAAATTGTTAAACACATTCACCGATTTTTTCGTTTTTATTAACTGTTTAAAAATCATTATATTTCTATTTAAACTAAGTTTTTTTTTAGTAGAACTCTATGGAAGCCGCGCGATATCCCTGCTGTTCTTGTAAAAGCCACATGGCTCAAGACTGGAAAAATTCATTAAAAGACTAAAATTTTATCTATAATAAATATTTCTTTTTTGCTTTTATATCATTTTAAAACAGAGACCTTTTATCAAATTTGAGACTCGGTCCCAAAACAATGATGTTAATGAAATTCTCCGTTTAAAACTTAAAACCTTTTTTAATCAATTCAGAGTCCAACACTTTTTGAAGCTTTAGAGTTTCAAATTAAAAATTCATTTGACATAGAAATTTGCACTTTATTATTCAAAGGCTTTGATGCGACTTTTTTACGCCCCGCTTCTATTTTCCGGGTCAATCAAGCATCCTTTTTTTTTAATTTTCCAGATGGTTAGGTATCGATCTGCATCTAGACTAAGTGCTTAAATTCTCTTTTTCCGGTTCGTTCTCTTTTGTTCGAGTGTAACTTCAAAAGATAAAAATATATTATTGAGACACATACGTTTTATAAAAAGGACCAAAATTATTAAGGGAAATTGAATGTTGTAAATTCATAAAACAGTACTTTTTACTAAAAATTGTCAAAAAAGGAGCAACTTAAGACATTCTAAATGAATAAGATTATTTAATATCTTGGATGTTTTGAAAAACTTGGTTTCGTAGATTCTTATCGAGACAATAAAATTTTGAAAAAGGCCTTGAATTAGTTATTCTTGTATCTACAGCACAAAATAGCACTTTTGTAGTCTACAGTCGTTGTGTTTTAATATAAATATTGGAAGTAGGCAATGAATTACAAAACAAATTTTTGTTTTAAAACCATTAATAGATAATTATGGAAATAATAAAGTTAGATTGCGTAATTTGGTTCAGATGACATGACACCGGATTTTTTAAATTTAGTATCATTGCTAGTACCAGTTGATTGTTAAATAATAGAAATTGTTGAGAGTCGCAATCAATTTAATAATAATAATAATAATAATAATAACAACATCCGTACTTGAACATAAAGATTACAAACTCTACTGGGACATCAGTATTCATACAGATAAAACAGTCTCCGCCAATAGACCCGATATTACTTTTCAGTGCAAAAAAGAAAAAGTCACCTATCTAATTGACACACAGAAAAAATTTCCAAATACACAGACCTTGCAACGGAAATAAAAAGGCTATGGAAACAAGAAAAAGTCATCATTGCCCCCCTCATTATATCAGCCACAGGCCTTACACCAACAACATTCACACCACACTTAGTATAATTAGGACTCAACACAAACATACACAAAAACATTCAGAAGTCAGTGATTTTTAAAACATGTAACATTGTCAGGTCATTCCTTAATACACAATGGTAATGCGTTTGTGCTGACTTGGTTTGCGCCCGTCAGCCAAACATGGAACCACATTGACCAAATGTGAGAAAGAAAAACAAAAATAATAATAATAATTCATCAAATGGTCACAAACAGACATAGAAAACATTCACATCCTTATACGTTCTCAATTCACCAAATACAGGAAATTACACCCCAACGCATGCAAAGAAAGACTTACCATCGAGAGGAAGGCAGGAGGAAGAGGAATCATAGACATCAAATCACTACACACAAAACAAATACAAGCACTTAGGAAATTCTTTTACAGCAAGCAAACCAGCCTCCACACAGCGACAGTGAAAGCAGACAAAAATTACACACCTCTCGACTTATCCCGGGCAGACCACTCAGCAGACCCACACAGTCACACCCAATTACAACAGGAAAAGATGAAAACGTGGACAGAGAAAACACTCCACGGAAAACACAGATACCACATAGAACAAGACCACGTAAATAAAAAACAATCATACACCTGGTTACAGGATGGGCAGCTATTCCCTGAAACAGAAGGCTTCTTACTTGCCATCCAGGATAAAGTCATATTAACCAGAAACTAACAGAAGCATATCATCAAAGACCCAACTATTACAGAAGACAGATGCAGGAAATGCCACCAGCAGAAAGAAACGATCGAACACATAACAAGCGGATGTAAAATATTAGCCGGAACGGAATACACAGCCAGACATGACTCAGCGGCAAAAGTAGTTCACCAAGCACTAGCCACAACATACAAGGTCATAGAAAACACAGATCCCTACTACAAATACACACCAACATCCGTACTGGAAAATAAAGATTACAAACTCTACTGCGACACCAGTATCCATACAGATAAAACAGTCTCCGCCAATAGACCCGATATTACTTTTCAGTGCAAAAAAAAGAAGTCACCTATTTAATTGACATAGCTGTTCCCAACGACACAAACATCCAAACGAAATACACAGAAGAAATTTCCAAATACACAGACCTTGCAACGGAAATAAAAAGGCTATGGAAACAAGAAAAAGTCATCATTGTCCCCCTCATTATATCAGCCACAGGCCATACACCAATAACGTTCACACCACACTTGGTACAATTGGGACTCAACACAAACATACATAAAAACATTCAGAAGTCAGTGATTTTGAAAACATGTAACATTGTCAGGTCATTCCTTAATACACAATGGTAATAGCGTTTGTGCTGACTTGGCTTGGGCCCATCAGCCAAACATGGAACCACATTGACTAAATGTGAGAAAGAAGAACTTTTTTGTATAATAATAATAATAAAATAATAAAAATCTCCAAATACACAGACCTTGCAACAGAAATAAAAAGGCTATGGAAACAAGAACAAGTCATCATTGCCTCTCTCGTCATATCAGCCACAGGCCTTACACCAACAACGTTCACACCACACTTAGTACAATTAGGACTCAACACAAACATACACAAAAACATTCAGAAGTCAGTGATTTTGAAAACATGTAACATTGTCAGGTCATTCCTTAATACACAATGGTAATGTATTTGTGCTGACTTGGTTTAGGCCCGTTAGGCAGACATGGAACCACATTGACCAGAGAAAGAAAAACATAATAATAATAATAATAATAATAATAATTAGGGCCCTAGAAATCTATAAAATCAACCAACACCTCAGGCAGTTTCTCGCGCAAATTATGAAAACATGGAAAACCAAAATACGCCTAGAAACACAAACCGAACGGATCCAAACAGAAGAGCTGTACATCAGACGGGGTATATTTCAGGGAGACTCGCTCAGTGCTCTATGGTTTTACCTCTGTCTCAATCCACTCTCAAATATACTAAGCAGAACAGAGCATGGCTTCAATATCAGACACCAAAAAGTGAATCAACATAAAATAAACCACCTCCTATATATGGACGACATAAAACTCTACGCTGCCACACAAACACAGCTGAAAGAACTCCTCAAAATCACAGAAATATTCACCTTAGATGTCAATATGGAATTTGGTATAAGTAAATGCAAAGTGCTCCACATCAACAAAGGCCAATGGAAGGGCCACCATGAGACAGAAACCATCAACAATGAAACGCTCGATAACATGTTCGATAAAGAAACATACAAATATCTAGGCTTCCAACAAAGCACCAAACTCAACCACACTCACATCAAAACAGAGCTCAGAACCGAATTCAAAAACAGACTGACGAAACTTTTGCAAACAAAACTCAACTCTAAGAATCTCACTAAAGCCATCAACACGTTCGCTATACCTATACTCACATATTCATTTGGTATCATCAAATGGTCACAAACAGACATAGAAAATATTCACATCCTTATACGATCTCAATTCACCAAATACAGGAAATTACACCCCAACGCATGCAAAGAAAGACTTACCATCGAGAGGAAGGCAGGAGGAAGAGGAATTATAGATATCAGATCATTACACACAAAACAAATACAAACACTTAGGAAATTCTTTCACAGCAAGCAAACTAGCCTCCACACAGCGACAGTGAAAGCAGACAAAAACTACACACCTCTCGACTTAGCCCGGGCAGACCACTCAGCAGATACCCACAGTCACACCCAATTACAACAGGAAAAGATGAAAACGTGGTCAGAGAAAACACTCCACGGAAAACACAGATACCACATAGAACAAGACCACGTAAATAAAAAACAATCATACACCTGGTTACGGGATGGGCAGCTATTCCCTGAGACTGAAGGCTTCTTACTTGCCATCCAGGATAAAGTCATATTAACCAGAAACTACCAAAAGTATATCATCAAAGACCCGACTATTGCAGAGGACAGATGTAGGAAATGCCACCAGCAGAAAGAAACGATCGAACACATAACGAGCGGATGTAAAATATTGGCCGGAACGGAGTACACAGCCAGGCATGATTCAGCTGCCAAAGTGGTTCACCAAGCACTAGCCACAACATACAGACTCATAGAAAACACAGATCCCTACTACAAATACACCCCAACATCCATACTTGAAAATGAAGATTACAAGCTCTACTGGGATATCGGTATCCATACAGATAAAACAGTCTCCGCCAATAGACCCGATATTACTTTTCAGTGCAAAAAAGGAAAAGTCACCTATCTGATTGACATAGCTGTCCCCAACGACACAAACATCCAAGCGAAATACACAGAAAAAATTTCCAAATACACAGACCTTGCAACGGAAATAAAAAGGCTATGGAGACAGGAAAAAGTCATCATTGTCCCCCTCATTATATCAGCCACAGGCCTTACACCAATAACATTCACACCACATTTAGTGCAATTGGGACTCAACACAGACATACACAGAAACATTCAGAAGTCAGTGATTTTGAAAACATGTAACATTGTCAGGTCATTCCTTAATACGGAATAGTAATAGCGTTTGTGCTGACTTGGTTTTGGCCCGTCAGCCAAACATGGAACCACATTGATCAAATGTGAGAAAGAAGAACTTTTTGTAATAATAATAATAATAATGTCTTTATTGTGCATTCACATTATATTTACAATAATATAGTGTGGCATAACGCAAAATAATATTGCGAGTACCGCGCAACACCATATCACAGACGACAACATGAATCACTCGCCACCCTCAACGACATTCACACAACATCACCCCCAATCACCTCTCATACAAACACTTAAAGCAAAAATGGAGTCACATCTAGCTCGATGGTCAGGCACCGACCCCCACAACAAGAAATCCCATCCCTCGTTTAATCTTCAGACAGAGCACGCAACCAATCCTCAACACACTAAACAAGCACATAATACCTCAGTATATAACAGACTCAAGCACAATCGAAGACATTCACACAATAATATACGCAGCAGCAATCACCACTCTAACACAAAATAATCAAAAACTCCCTCAACGACAAGGAAACCCCAACAGGACAAAACCAAAATTCAAATGGCAAATAAGAATAGAAAACAAAATCAACAACATCAGGAGAGATCTAGGACATCTTACCCAGTTTATAAGCGGGAACGCATCCAAACGTGTCACACAGGGGGCAAACAAGATCAAATCTAAGTCTCCCAACAGAACACTGCCAGAAATCCTCGATACCTTGAAACAAAAACTATCTGTATATGCCGCAAGACTCCGTAGATACAAAGAATCAAATGAGAGGAAAGACACCAACAACCTCTTCCGAAGAAGCGAAAAACAGTTCTACCGGAAAACTATGTACAACAGACAGATAGCAGTAACGGAACCACCAAACAAACAAGAACTAACAGATTATTGGAAAAGTATCTGGTCAGAACCCAAACAACACAATAATAACACCCCCTGGATCAAAGCCGAAGAAGACAACCATAAACATGTGACAGAACAAGAAAATACCACATTTAATACACAAGAAATTACAGAAACTATCAAACACACACACAACTGGAAATGTCCTGGAATAGACAATATACAAAACTTCTGGTACAAACAGTTTACCACCACACACGAAGCACTCGCACACCAAATCAACAAAGCCATTCTACAACCACACACATTTCCCACTTTCCTCACACAAGGAATAACATACGTTAAACCCAAAAGCTCAGACACCACAAACCCGTCAAACTACCGACCTATCACCTGTCTTCCAACCCTATACAAGATCATCACAGCCACAATATCGAAGAAAATAGAACAACACCTAACAGACAACAATATCCTCACAGAAGAGCAGAAGGGATGCAGGAAAAATAGTCGAGGATGCAAAGAGCAGCTGATTATAGATAGCGTGATTATGGGACAAACCAGAAAAGAACACAGAAACCTTCACATCGGTTACATAGACTATAAAAAAGCCTTCGACTCCATACCCCACAGCTGGTTAATCAGGGCCCTAGAAATCTATAAAATCAACCAACACCTCAGGCAGTTTCTCGCGCAAATTATGAAAACATGGAAAACCAAAATACGCCTAGAAACACAAACCGAACGGATCCAAACAGAAGAGCTGTACATCAGACGGGGTATATTTCAGGGAGACTCGCTCAGTGCTCTATGGTTTTGCCTCTGTCTCAATCCACTCTCAAATATACTAAACAGAACAGAGCATGGCTTCAATATCAGACACCAAAAAGAGAATCAACATAAAATAAACTACCTCCTATATATGGACGACATAAAACTCTACGCTGCCACACAAACACAGCTGAAAGAACTCCTCAAAATCACAGAAATATTCACCTTAGATGTCAATATGGAATTTGGTATAAGTAAATGCAAAGTGCTCCACATCAACAAAGGCCAATGGAAGCACCACCATGAGACAGAAACCATCAACAATGAAACGCTCGATAACATGTTCGATAAAGAAACATACAAATATCTAGGCTTTCAACAAAGCACCAAACTCAACCACACTCACATCAAAACAGAGCTCAGAACCGAATTCAAAAACAGACTGACGAAACTTTTGCAAACAAAACTCAACTCTAAGAATCTCACTAAAGCCATCAACACGTTCGCTATACCTATACTCGCATATTCATTTGGTATCATCAAATGGTCACAAACAGACATAGAAAATATTCACATCCTTATACGATCTCAATTCACTAAATACAGGAAATTACACCCCAACGCATGCAAAGAAAGACTTACCATCGAGAGGAAGGCAGGAGGAAGAGGAATTATAGACATCAGATCATTACACACAAAACAAATACAAACACTTAGGAAATTCTTTCACAGCAAGCAAACCAGCCTCCACACAGCGACAGTGAAAGCAGACAAAAACTACACACCTCTCGACTTAGCCCGGGCAGACCACTCAGCAGACACACACAGTCACACCCAATTACAACAGGAAAAGATGAAAACGTGGTCAGAGAAAACACTCCACGGAAAACACAGATACCACATAGAACAAGACCACGTAAATAAAAAACAATCATACACCTGGTTACGGGATGGGCAGCTATTCCCTGAGACTGAAGGCTTCTTACTTGCCATCCAGGATAAAGTCATATTAACCAGAAACTACCAAAAGCATATCATCAAAGACCCGACTATTGCAGAGGACAGATGTAGGAAATGCCACCAGCAGAAAGAAACGATCGAACACATAACGAGCGGATGTAAAATATTGGCCGGAACGGAGTACACAGCCAGGCATGATTCAGCTGCCAAAGTCGTTCACCAAGCACTAGCCACAACATACAGACTCATAGAAAACACAGATCCCTACTACAAATACACGCCAACATCCATACTTGAAAATGAAGATTACAAGCTCTACTGGGATATCGGTATCCATACAGATAAAACAGTCTCCGCCAATAGACCCGATATTACTTTTCAGTGCAAAAAAGGAAAAGTCACCTATCTGATTGACATAGCTGTCCCCAACGACACAAACATCCAAGCGAAATACACAGAAAAAATTTCCAAATACACAGACCTTGCAACGGAAATAAAAAGGCTATGGAGACAGGAAAAAGTCATCATTGTCCCCCTCATTATATCAGCCACAGGCCTTACACCAATAACATTCACACCACATTTAGTGCAATTGGGACTCAATACGGACATACACAGAAACATTCAGAAGTCAGTGATTTTGAAAACATGTAACATTGTCAGGTCATTCCTTAATACGGAATGGTAATAGCGTTTGTGCTGACTTGGTTTTGGCCCGTCAGCCAAACATAGAACCACATTGATCAAATGTGAGAAAGAAGAACTTTTTGTAATAAATAATAATAATGTCTTTATTGTGCATTCACATTATATTTACAATAATATAGTGTCAGTAACTTGAACACACAAAAGGCGAAGTAGAAGCTAGGCGTCCTCACTTAACCTACTTATCATAATATGCAATATAACTAGACTTACGACTAAGATAACAGTTTTTCCTTAACTCTATTTTGCAGAGGGCAAAAATATAAGCAGTACCATTTGGAAAACAAGCACTTAGTATCAGAAATCAGATTCAAGCCATTCATGCTGGAACAGAGATGCTGCGCTAGAAGACTATGGAATTAGCCGTACAAGACCAAATACAACAGATACAGTAAATTCATTTTAAATCTTCTGAGGGGCAAATCCAAGTGATAAGATAACAACACAAATCAACCATTCGAAGAATTGGTAAAGTCATTAAATAAAGCAAAAAAAGTATTTGAGAATATTTCATTGGCATATTTTGCGGAAAAGTCCAGGAAAGTTAAACCTTCTATATTATAGTCATTGTAAAGCAAGTAAAGTAACTATACAAGCTCTTGCCAAATCCACCACGGACAGCTTGCTGATCACGGAATGTCTACAAGAGCTAAACACTTTAGGAGGTAACAACGAAGTTATCCTAATGTGGGTACCAGGCCACCAAGGCATTTCTGGAAATGAAATAACGGACGAACTTGTCAAAAGAGGCACCTTGGAGAACCCACTTGAACAGGTTGTAGGAGTTCCGTTCGCTTTCGGTAAAAACAAAATCAGGGAATGGTTGGATAAAGAACACCTCTTGGAGTACAGGAGCGGGGTGTCATCAAGCCAAACTCCTGATGAAACAAACTACGACAGGCAGAACAAAGGAACTCTTGTCGATGTCAAAACAAAGGTTACGTCTGAGCATAGGACTTCTTACGGGACATGTGGCACTACAGGCCCATATATATGGAACTTCAAACTGGCTGAGCGGAAAACATGTCGGCTGTGCGAGGGAGAAAGCGAGGACAGTATACACCTTCTGTGCGAATATCCTGCACTAATGGACAAGAGAAATAGATACTGGGGCCAACCATTCTGTGAACCCAAAGATCTACAAGAGGTCAGGGTGAGTAGCCTATGTCTCTTGGCAAAAAATTCCGAACTAGGACTGCGACCCTGACTCGACTCAGTGGGGAGTCACAGAAGAACCTTCAGATCTAGGTGACACCAGGGGCTCAAGGTACCACCCACTCATTTTGCTACTACTTACTACTACTACTAGTCATTGTATTCGACGTTGAAATTAACACTGCATGTTAAGGGAGACGTAAATATTAGAAAGTTTATCAAATGGGTTCCGTAACGGAAAAAATTAGAAAAAAGAAAGCCGCATTTAGCTAAAAAAAGTGCTGGTTCACCAAGATAATGAACCAGCTCACAATTTCATAAAATCGATGGTGAAATTGTCCAACTGGGTTGTGAATTACTTCCCTATACGCCGTATTCACCAGATCTATCCCCCAGTGATTGTTATCTCTTTCCAAGTTTGAAAAGGTGGCTCCAGGGAACGAGATTTGGCTAAAATGAAGAAGTGAGAGCTAGACAAATCGCGATGCGAGATGAAATGTCGGAAGATCTTTGGAATAAATGTATCGCATTTGAACTCTTAAAGAATAAAATCAATTTTTGGTAAAAACATTGTTTTTTCTTCAAAAGTCCATGTGACTCTTGTGTCGAACATTTTATCTTCTGCAGTTACCTCTCTAGAATATATTGTACATTTTATAATGCTCATCTTGTATAATTCCACACATCGAGAAAGTCTTTAGGGTAGATACCCTAAAATAGTACAATGTTATTGAGGAAAGCTGAATTTTTTTTTCTATTTCTATTTCTGTTAGAATAAAAGACAAAAAATAGTCTGTGTGTATAAATTCAACTGACCTTTTTAATTTTTAAAAATCGTATGTTTGCTCAACTTCGTTTAATAAATAATAGGGCTTCTATTGTTCCAGGAAGTAGGTTGGTTATTAGAAAGAAGCAATTTGCGTCGACATCGATTTTATGCACTTGTATTATTGAAACAATTTTAAATATTCTAGTTTCACTACTGGCCCAGTTAAAGAAAAAGTATATTAACTGGGGAATTGTGCTTTTTTAACCAATATTACGATTGATACTTTGAAAATTCATTTATTGTTTTTATAAGTTGATAACCTTATTGTTACATTTTGTAAATATCTGAAGCAAAATTATTTGAAACTAAAAAGTGTTAATTGTTGCAAAAATATTCATACTTACCAGTGGAATAGCCAGGTTTAAGAGGTGAGGAGTATTGGGGTATATAGATACAAAAAGGTGTCTCTGTAAAAAAAAGGGCACAGTAAAGGTAACTACTTATAGAGGGGGGGGCATCAATCGACAAATGGGGGGGGGGGGGCAAACTTGCTTACTAAACCGTTGTATTAATTTGAATTCTTCTTCTTCTTCGGGCACCATCACCGTTCAATGATTATTGTTATCATGTTGGCTATCATGTTAATGATGATCATTTTATTGACAGCAACTCGGAAAAGTTGAATCGTAGAGCTTCCGTACCAGATACAAGATTTCGTATTTTTCTGGATGTCTGATAATGTGGACAAAATATTCTAATTTGCGTCGTTTGATGGTCGTGACCACCTCCAAGTCCTTGTCCATGTGAGTAATAAGGACGATTTTACTAATTCTGCCCATTCAACTGATTTTCAGCACTTGTCGATACACCCACATCTCGAATGCCTCCAGATGGAACCGGAAAGACAGCAGCATACCATTTTCATCAGTAGTTTCAATGATAGGTTGTGACTAGTTAAGATTTTTTTGTTATTCATAAATGAGGCTCGGGCCTTCTCTACTCGAATTTTGACTTCCAGAGTCGGGGCCCATTGACCGTTGATATTGCTACTGAGATACGTCAATTTATTAACTCTATCTTTATGCTACTGACTGTAATACCACCATCTTCAATATTAGAATTTTTGCTTATAATCATATATTTTGTTTTGTTTGCATTGAGTCTTAAAACAAACTGGGTACAAGTGTCAGTTATTTCATCCATAAATTCTTGTAGATCATTTTCGTTATTAGTGATAATTAATGTATTTATCATCATATCTGATGTTTTTTATGTCAATGCCGTTGATGTTGATTCCTTCAGTGGTACCAGTGAGTGCTTCATTGAATATCACCTCCGAATAGAAGTTGAGCAACAAGGGTGATAGAATACAACCCTGACGCACTCCACGCTTAATTTTAATTTCATCCGATAGTTGATGCTCCAATCGTACTTCAGCTGTCTGATACCAGTACAAATGACGATAATACGAATATCTTTGTCGTCTATACCCATCATTTTTAAAATCTCTTGAAATCTTTCGTAGCGTACCTTGTTAAAGGCTTTTTCAAAGCCAACTGAACAAAGGAAACACATTTTAGTTGAAATCGCGACATCTCTGGATCAACACATGGGTACCACACAATGCCTCTCTAGTCCCTATTCCATTTCGAAACCCAAACTGACTGTTTCCAATTAGTTCTTCAATTTTATTATATATCCTGCCATGCATCACTCTGAAAAATATTTTTAAAACATGGCTCATGAGACTAATTGTTCAATGGTCACTATATTTGATTGCTCTGTTCTTTTTTTGGAATCATGATAAATGTTGATGCCAGTCAGTCGGTAGTATTTCGGTCTCATAAATGGCGTTAAAAAGTCAGGGCTGTTATTTCTATATTACCCAACAGTTTTAAAATTTCAGTGCTCATTTGCTTCCGTCCAGCTGCTTTTCCATTTTTTAACAGCTTTATTAATAGTGCCACTTCGTCTTTAGTAATTGGTGGGCCTGACGTAGTATCAATCATGTCACATTGTGATCTCTCATCATCGAACAGTTCTGGGATCTAATCCTTCCATACCTTGAGCTGTTAACCTCCTTTAGTTTTTTTATGTAAATTAAACAAGTCATACTTTGCTTCATTACATTTCCTGGTGTGCCAGTTTGCTTTTGCTCGTCTTATTCTACGTCTTATTTCACAATGTATTTCCTTATATTCATCCTCGTCTCTATCCTTGTACTTGTGTCTCTGATCCATAAGACCTAAAATGCCATCAGTCATCCAACTCTGTTTCTTCCTTTCTCTATCCTCTTTTAGCTCACTCTCCTGTGTTTCTCTCAGTATGTCTCTAGATCTGTCCCACATGGCTTCTACATTATTCTGTTTCTTATCAATGGATTTCATTCTCTCTTCAGAAACTGAGCTAGATGACTAATGGCATATTTGTTATATGTGATCTGCTCTTTTTGTCTGTCAGTTTATTTCTACTTTTTTGAATTAGAAATTTTATTTATATTTAATATGCTGCAGCAGTTATAAATCCATCGATATATGTACGTTACATAGAAATATCTATTTAATATCTATCGATAAATATTGTCCTCGCTTTAATAGTGGATATTTTGACAAGTGACACAAATCAGTTGATACGCAAACTAAGAAATTTCTCCTTTTACGTATTGGCCCAGATTTTTTTGGTTTTATATTTGGTGGTCCAACATCTTGGCCACTTGGTTAGACCTTACTTGCCAAGGACAAAGGAAAAGCTCTAAACAGCCTATCCCGGGACTGCCGAATACAATTTTTTGTCATGAAATGTATTAAATAATGAATCAGAAAATAATAATATAAATAATTTTACTTAATTGTTTAAGTTCCTTTGATAAATACGGTGTTGGTTAATCTCGTCTTCTCTTTTGGTTTCAATATCGAATTTGACGGACACGTAATCCCAAATAGCGGCAAGATGAAATGCACGAAAATTCAATGCAAAAAGAACAGAAAAAAACGGTCAAGTTAAACACACATTTATATCAAGAAACTTTTTTTGTAGATCTTTTAAAATTATAAAATTACCCAGATTTTAATAGCGATAAATCTTCCTTCTTCATATTTAAATTTAAAATAAAAGAACATTTTTATTATTACATTACTTTTATAGTTTATCGTGCTTCCTTATGGGTTTCAGGGCTGATTCCTCCTGGGTCTGGAATTTCCAGGGGGGGGCAGACACCTGTGTGAGGGAAACATAGTTTTCCTGCAAAAGATTTTCTTTGAAATCTTCGCCCCCGGTGATCGACTTTAAATTGGGTAAATTTCAATTATAAGAGAGGATTTTTTTGGAATTTTCTCTCCACAGCTCTTTGTCTTTTCATAAGGTTTTAAGTTTGAGGGAACCTCTTTCACTATAAATTTCTTGTAATATAGTGTTAGTTCACCAAGAGAATTTATACTGATGACTTTTTTACTAAGCTTAAACAAAATTGATTAAAATTGTCGTGTGTCGAATTATGACTAAAACTTTAATAAAATAATTAAGAATGCAGATTAAGACTATTTTTTATATTTTTCTTTTGTGTTTACTGTAAGCTGTATATTTCTTATATTTAGGTAACGTATTATAATGGTTAAATATTAGTTCAATGTATGGTAATAATAATCGTGATTTTTGTGAATGTTTAAATGCAGCTATATGTATGTAGCAAATCTTGTAAATTATAAAATATAATTATATTTTGCACTTTCTGATAATAATATAAAGATAACTCTAACCACAGTTGCCTCCAATTAGATTATATATATATATATATATATATATATATATATATATATATATATATATATATACATTTCATACATCTAAATATATCCAAAAGTTCATAAATTTTTAAAATAACTACTTCTTCTGCAACTGAGAAACCATAACAGGGTATCATACATGTTAATATTGTGAAAAACCATAAAACATATTTTTAAAATAGCTATTTTTTGTTCAACTGAGACGTAGGGTTAATACAGTGAGGAAACGCGAAGCAATAAAATCGTATCATACATGTAAATATTGTGAAAACCAACCAACACATAACTTACCTTAACACTGAAGTTGGTTAGGTCCAGCGGATCGAAAGAAATCGGTTTAAAACACTGAAAGTACGGAAATAATATTGAAAGTTTTCACCAAGAACACGTTCTAATCAAAACAAACAGCGTACGAAATTTCCGGAAAACCGATCAGGAATCCAGTAGGACTGGATTGTCTATCTTTCGACGTTTCTAAATAAGCAACGTGACTAGATTTTCCCACTCCTGATACGTCATAGCAGGAGCGAACTGTGATGTTGCCAGCTGTTGTTGTTTTGTATGCTGCAGTATTGGAGTAAAAACAAATAGGGAAATTTATTTTGTATCTACGACTACAGTTTTAGATAGCGAGCTTAAATATCGATTCCTTTTTTTAGAATCTTTGTTAATGTTGAAAATGAAAAACAATTTACCAAGAAAAAAGCATGTAACATTTGTTGTAAAAGAATTGAATGAAAATAATACGTAATTCATAAATAAATCGTTATAAAAAGATATGAATTTCCTGACTAACCAGAAAGAAGTATTATATGTGTTCCAAGACATTAAATGGTTCTAAAAACATAGAAAAGAAAACCAGAGAAATCCATGTATTTTATACAAATACGAAGTAACCAAATAAAAACCAACATTGCTGCTTTGTTTTTGTTAGATTTCTAAAATTGCCGTGATAAAGGGAAATTTTTTATTTTTTATATTCTAAGTTAAAACTAGCAATTTTGAAAAAGGTACCAAATAGGAAACAGTATGACAGGAGACATACAAAGCCCTGTTTCCAACTTTCTCTAAATCTCATTAATACTAATCTATATTATATTTTTAAAAATAAATTAGTATACCGAGAAAATATTTTTTTATTCGCCTTTTTCCGTTAAGATAATCATATTGCTTTAATAAATTAGAGCTTATTTGGCAACAATGCTATATTTTAAGGGTAAAAGAACTTCAGGAAAACAGAAATCAATATATTCAAGTGCCATCTAGCGTTTTCCCTTTCATAGCAATTTCCATTTCAAGAAATTCGCATATTTTATTTATGGATTGGTCTTTTAGACGCAATAAAATTTGAAGCAGCTGATAAAAGATGTCACTGGAATTAGAAAATAAAGAGAGCATATAGCTTAATCTTTATCTTGTAAAGGGTGACCCCAAAAATCGCCCGTTTTGGCACTCTTGAATTCTGACACAAAATGTATGCTAAATGATTGTTAATGATGATAACTTTCTCATGACAAAGTTTCAAGTGGAATATACTACAGGAAGTTACCATTTTTGCTTTCAAACCTATTTGGATATATGTTACACAAATGTGTTATAATAAGCGATGTATGTGTATAACAAAACAGTCCATTTACATTATCACACATACACACATAGGATGCTAAAAGCGAGCCATATTTTCTAGGGGTAAAAATCTAACTAAACTGGGGATGAAAGGGGTGCAAAATCGGAATGGCAAAAATACGTCTTATTTGTTCTGCAAGTTTATATTGGGAGGTTTTTGGAAGTGCTGATATCTAGTGGGGTAAAAATATAGAACTATATTTGATAGCGCATATTTCACCCGCGTATTATATTTTCAGTCCCTCATACCTCAAAACCAAAAGTATACTCAACTCAAAACATTGCCACGAATAAGTCCGCACCATTAACAATCTTTTAGCACACAATTTGTATCGAATTCGAAGGTGCCAAAACGGGCGATTTTTGGCTTGTTTTTTGAGTCACTCTTTAATATTCGCACAAAAAACTTTTATAGAACGTGTTAATCAAAGTAAAACAAGAACTTTATGGGTAGTTAGATTAGGCGTCCCACAAAAAAGTAAAACCAGTTGTCTAATGGATTGGATTAGAGATTTGGAGGTTAGAATACACGTTTTTTATGAATATGTTTCTGGAGTGAACTTTCATAGGAAGTTTGACTAGTATTGGGACACATTTAACAAATTTATCCTCACTGCACTAGTCATATTTTTTTAAATACTTATATTAGACGGAGGAAGAGAACTTCGCTATTAAGGTATCTCACGCCCGAGATCTCGTCGTAAAAGATTTTTAATCAATGTTAGATATTACTCAAATATGTTGGCGTAAATAGTTCGCATTCGATTTTTGGTTTTTGCTATCCGAATGATACCTACAATCCGAGAAAGCCAACCAACTCTACGGCAAGCTGTACCCACTTCTGAACAAGTCCAGCAAATTTTCACCTCTCCACAAGACAATTTGTAAGATTTATAAGATGATGAGCCGAGCCGGAATGACCTACTCTGGCTCATCATGGTGTCAGATGTCACGCTTCCGCAGATCCACCCTCCAAACCATCCAAAACAAGGACCTCCGCCTCATCATCAAAGCTCCACAGTCCTTCAGCAAACTCAACTTCATAGAGAACTCCAGACGTCCACAATTCGGGAATTCATCAGCATCATCCAGCTTAAATTCCTGGACAAAGCCACCCACCACCCGAACCCCACAGTCATGACCGCTTACTGCCTCCCCCCCACCAAGCTCGCCGCCATCTACCAAAACCCAGCGGCCCCTTGTCTCCGGATTAGCTCAAGTAAATCTTAATTAAGTTTAATTTTAAGTTAAGTTAATTCAATACCTAGGCTAAGTTAGTTAGGTTACTATCATGTATATATCTTAAGATCCAAATGTAAATTGTATTTTAATCAAAAGAGTGTATAATAGTTATAGTGTAGGAACTAGTTAGTTCAGGTAATGGCACCTACAATCGAAGAAGTCGTCACGTGTCGCGTAGGTGGTATTTAAGGGCATTAATTTGCCCTGGTTGAACTTGGCACTAAACTGAGAGTGCAAAAATGCTCTGAATAAGTTGCCAGAAAGAAACAGTTTAAACTGATGTGGGTCCCCGGACATCGGGGATTACAGAGCAACGGAAAGACAGATCAACTTGCCAGGCTCGGAACCGTGACTCCTTTACGTTTATCCAGGCGACACGTGGAAGCACCCCTTAGAGAATGGGCCGATCCAAGGCTCCGCTTGTTTACATCTAAACGCGATTCAATATTAATGGTCGACTCAATGAAAAGCGACTGAAATCGATGAGTTACGATTTGATTGAATATAAGTGTTGTCAGATTTCTAATATATAAAATATTGTATGATTTACCGGCTTTAGCAATATTATAAATCTAATTTACTGAAGTAAAAATATCGTGCATAGTTAATAGAGAAGAAAGCAAATAATATTATATTTATAAGAAACAGCCGAATATTATCTAAATTCATTTTCTACTTGTCCTTACCACACTCGTTAAAGTTTCTTAAAAATCATTGATTTGGCGAGAAACAATATTATGAATGACACACTCCGTCTATTATTTTTTGTCTCCATACCCGAGAAAATGGTCATATACCACCCCGTGGTACGGATAGGCGAAGACCTTTGTATTGTATCCTGGAGGAGCGCAGCTCAAATATCTGCTTAAGAAAACCGGATGTGTACTGAATCCCCTTCTGGGAATTCTCATATAACATTGTATACACTTAACACTGTTGGGTGTAGAGGAAGGACATGCCCAAGCTGTCTAGAGGATGGAAAGACGACATTTCATTTTATCTGAGCATGTCAGGTGTTGGAAAGACTTAAATACGAGATCTTCGGAGCGGAGGTGCTTCGGAGGGAGCAACTCGGCATCCTAACGTGGCATAATATCCTGATATTCATCGTCAGGTTCCGGAGGTCTCGCAAGGATCGTGGCGGTTAGAATAGTTGGGGAGAATTTTTCGGGGTTGGCATAAAGGACACCTCTGTCCTGTTTGCGAGGCGTTGAGCCCCAAATTACTACTATTATTATTGATGTATAAACCACTGTGGCTATGTTAACTTTCTGGATAAAATATTTAAAATAGTATTGAGTGTCATAGAACCGGTCCAAATTCATCAGAAAACGAACAATGACTATATAAACATTTTATTTGAATATTCCTATAACATTAATTTAGTTTAGCAAAAAGCCTAGCGGGTGCGCCACTTCCATCCTCAATTTTCATTGGTGCTACAATCAGATCAAATCCCTTCTCTGAAAGAAAAAGAGGAAATATCAAACAAATTAAAAGCAGTAACAACATTAATTTTATGTTATATCTTGTTTAAGCTGAATCTCCGATGCGGGATGTGAGCGGAAGTATTGCGGCCGTTATGCGGAGACCAGCAGATCAGTCGAATTTTATATTTAGATTAACGAGGAAAGGAAAGGGGACTTAAATTGAAGTACCAAGCACTGAAAATGGAAAATTTTTTTTAAAAAAGTACATGGTATTGATTCTCTTTTTCTACTCCTATCTGAAGCATTTTTTCCATCTTTATTCCTGTATTATTTGTCTATTAACAATTATAAAGTGCATTATTTCAAGGTAGAGAAATATCTCGAGAAAAATTGAAAATTCACAAGAATTATATGATCCTCAGTATACCGAATGTAGCTATAGTCGGATTTGTTATTTAAGTGATGCTTTAGGGATCTTTAAAAGATCTTCTATGACTGCTTGAAAACATATAATACATAAGCTCAACGTTGGCTGCAAGTTAGTATTGAGCTTAGGATGGAACAGAGTATATTGGACAATTCTTTTTACCTGGTAGTTCAGTAAGAATCCGCACATTTTCCAAAGCGTAAAGCTGGTTTTCAGCAAAAATTCGATGAACCATCATATCCTCGCTTCTACCGGGATCAATACTTGGCGTATCTACACCAACTCCGTAAAACATTTTTGAATTTGCTATCCACTGGGCTGCCTCCACTGAAATACCTAAAAAATATTCTTCATACTTTTTTTCTATGTAGTTGAAGTAAATGTTTTTTTTCCCCTTATAGTGTAAGATTAGTGTGATTTGGTAGCTCCAGATCATAATTAAGTTTAGAAGAGCCTTTGAAGTCCCCTTGTAATTTCGTCAATGACCAAATTTATAATTCGTTCTATTAAGATTATAAAAAATTAGTATCTTTATAAAAAATACCTGGAAAATTCATTTTATTATCTGTATCCAATTCTAAATATTTTGTTTTATTTTTCCAGTATCTAGATCTTCCAAAATCTACAATTAACACAGAACCGTGTTTAAATGGCCCATTCTTTTCTTCCCACTTTTGTAAATGGTCTATTGTTAATACAACACTGGAATTATTATTTTTAGCATCGGTTCTTACTTTCACAGCAGCCCCTATAAAAGAGTTTTGCAACAATAAAAAAATTGTCATTAGAAAAATATTACTTATTCATATCATATACACAAATAAGGAAAAGGGGTGATGTTTTAGAGATTTATGTTTTTTACTAAGGTATAATTCTCACTCTCAAAGTAAATACATCAGCAATGCGAACTGCGCACTCTAGTTCCTACATTCAGAAAAATGTCGTTATCACCCTAGGAGCAATTAAAAACACATTTCTTCAAAACCAGAAAAATACTAGCTGGCTGTTATTCAGCTGAGTCACTTTTAATGAAGATGTAGATACGAGAGTTATATGATAAGTGCCTGGCCTCGGACAGAGATGGCGCTAGTACTATTTAAAAAACTATATTTTTCATAAACATAACCTTTCACAAGAACCCTGTCAAGTCGTTGGGTGAATTAGTTTATATGTGGCAGCTATTTGAATAGAATAGAACAACTTTTGTGAATTTACAACAATGGAAAAAATTGAATACCGAGCTGTGATAAAACATTTTTTTTTTTGAAAAGGAAAACGAGTAATGAGATAAAAGTGGAACTCAGCGAAGTTTATGGGAACTCTGCACCTTTGCTATCGACCATAATATATTGGACGGCTGAATTTAAACGCGGCTGTACAAGCATTTTTCATCAAAATGACCAAATAACTACTGACCAATCGCACTGCTTCGAATAATATCGAAAGTCATGAAAAAGGCTATCAATCAGCATCTTCTAAAATATCTTGAAGGATTCAACATTATTAGCGATCACCAGTATGGCTTTCGTAAAAATAGATCAACAGGAGATCTTCTGACTTATGTAACACATGTTTGGAACAACGCAATTGAACACTTTAGAGAATCTCGAGCGGTTGCTCTTGACATATCCAAGGCATTCGACCGTGTTTGGCACGATGGGCTGTTGGCTAAGCTACGTACTTATGGTATGTCTGAAAAGTTGTGTTTGTGGCTCTCATGTTTCCTCAGAGAGCGTTCTTTACGAGTGGCAGTCGACAGATTTCTTTCTAACACCTTCACTATCAACGCCGGTGTACCCCAAGGCTCCATACTGTCCCCTACTCTCTTTCTCATTTATATTAACGATCTGCTGGAAAAGACCGAGAATCCAATCTACAGCTTTGCAGATGACAGTACACTTATCTCTTCATTCATTTTGAACACTCGGACATCGGCTACTCAGACGAATATCCGCAGACACCAGGAGGTCATTCAACTTAACAAAGACCTGGAAGAAATTCTATCTTGGGGTCACAATAACCAAGTGGAATTTAACGCTACAAAAACCCAGGCAGCGGTTTTTTTCTAAAAAAGTTAACGTTGCTGAACCCGACATAGTTATGTCGGGGTACTCCATTCCTCTAACATCGTCACTCAATTTGTTGGGCGTTAATTTGGAAGCAAATATGTCCTGGCATGAACATGTTGCAGGCATAGCAAGGAGAGCTTCTCAAAAGTTGGGAATATTATTTCGAACCAGAAAGCTTTACACTCCACAACAACTGTTAATTCTTTACAAAGCTGAAATTCGACCAAGTATGGAATACTGCTCCCATGTTTGGAGCTCCGCTCCCAAACATACACTACATTTGTTGGATTCTATTCAGAGAAGAGCTGTTCGTCTGATTGGAGACCTGGAACTGACCGGCGACCTTGATTCTCTGGAACATCGAAGAACGGTTGGCGACTACTACAAGTATTTTCATGGAAAGGGTTCGAAGGATGTGGCCCGCTTAATTCCTCCCAGAGCGGTGCATGTTAGAAGTACACGTGGCGCTAATACTTCACATCCGTATGAGGTTCAGCTTGTTACTCCCCGTACAACGCTTTTCAAGCAATCTTTTATATGGAGAACATCTTTCCTTTGGAATAATTTGCCCAGGACTGTGTTTCCCACCGAGTACAATTTGCAGCGATTCAAGAACAACGTGAATCGCTTTCTCCGCACACGTGTTGCTCCTGTAACACTTTAGGGACTTCCCTGTAGCACGCGTGCTAGACCTATAAAAAAAAAAAAAAAAAAAAAAAGGTCGTCCAAATGAGGTCACCACATCAGAAATGATTGGAAAAATCGACGATATAGTGATAAATGATCGAAGAGTGAAAGTGTGTGAGATTGTGGAGACTGTAAATCTCTCAACTGAACGGGTGCAGAATATTTTAACAACTCATTTGGATATGAGAAGCTCTCCGCAAGATGGATGCCGGGATTGCCCACAATTGACAATAAACACGCACGTGTGTGTTCTTTTTTAAGAAGATGATAATAATCATAGTAGTACTCATCATAATTATTTTTTATGAGACTGGGACTATAAACTGTTATCTTGTTTACCTTTAGCAAATAATCTTGATACTGGCACTTCGGAAACTTTCCATCCATTTCTATGAAAGTGGTAAGGAGAATCAAAATGGGTACCACCGTGTTCAGCGGCACAAAATTCTTTGGCTGAGTACCTCAAATAAACATAAGATATTAAACACAAACATAAACAAGAAAGTTCTTTTTACATTAAAATTAAATATACAGGGCATCCAGAAATAAAATTCATATATTTTAGATGTTGATTCTAGAATTAAAAATATAAAAAAAAAAGTTCCTGTCAACCTAAATCCAGAAACGCTTCTCAAATGTGGACCCCCAAAATTAATTTTTCCCAATTATTTCCCTAACCATTTTGAGGAAAAACTGAAAAATGAGTACGTTCAGGTTTTCGAGTACGCTTAATCGATTAATAGACATGGAAATTCAATTTCACAGCCACGGACATTCACTAAAATGCTCGTATTTTTATGTTTTAATCTTCGGTCGATCCTTCACATCAATAATGAGGTTACATAAGCATTTTTCTGCTAAAAAGACACGTTTTTGTAATGGGATTCATCCTTACATGATGACAGAAAGTTGTTTCAAAACAATGAAGTGAACGTCTGTCACCATTGCAATTTCCTGTTATAAATGCTATTGACGGTCATCGTTTGTATTAAAAACAATTAATAACTTCTAATTAGAACCAGTAAATTATCAATACGCAAAAAGTTGACTATTTAGAAAATTATCATCATTGCCGGCCTCACAAATTCCAGCCAAGTATGGTGCCAATAGTCCAGAACAAACTAATCTAACTTCCGTATCAGTGCAGATGCCCAATGGTTCATTCGCAATACCCATCTGTTGTACCCTCTAGACGCCTATCCTCCGGTAATTTATG
The DNA here is from genome assembly GCA_019049505.1 of Pachyrhynchus sulphureomaculatus. Classification (NCBI taxonomy): domain Eukaryota; kingdom Metazoa; phylum Arthropoda; class Insecta; order Coleoptera; family Curculionidae; genus Pachyrhynchus; species Pachyrhynchus sulphureomaculatus. Next base: position 121,228,172 of record CM032455.1, on the reverse strand, counting down.
AGTGCTGCACAAATCAGATTCCTGTACGAAACAATCCACGTCTCCAACTCCACCATCAAAGAAGTTTATAGCCCACCACCACATGGCAAGATACACTCTTAGACCCCTTCCCCTCCGAGGTCTAAGAAGAACTAGACTAGATTTGGTCTAACTTAGCATTAGTTCATGAAATATCATAACATCTTTGATTGTGTTAGCCGATACTTGTTGGAAATGCATGATAAAATTATATAAAAACAACACTATGTCTTAATTTCCAATATATTTAAAGTCACTTGACAATTGTTTCACCATACAATGGCTTCTTCAGAAGTAAATATATATTATATTATATATTTTTTTTTCTTTCTTATTTACTTCTGAAGAAGCCATTGTATGGTGAAACAATTGTCAAGTGACTTTAAATATATTGGAAATTAAAACATAGTGTTGTTTTTATATAATTTTAAATATCATAACTTTCATACATTACATATTTACATAAAATCGTTACCCAGGCTATGTAAGTTAGGTTACTGACATGTACATATATAAGAACATCAGTGTAAATCCATGTATTATCATCTCATCTAATAATAGTCAATAAATTAACTAAAAACTAGATTTCTTAATAACAATTCAATAGCAAATTAAAACTTTTTCCTCAAAATGGTTAGGGAAAAAATCGATAAGAATTAATTTTGAGGGTCCACATTTGGTGGACTGTAGCTCTCTTGGAGAGTAGTTCCGGACCTAGGTTGATAGGAACTTTTCTTCACATTTTTAAATGTAAATTTATTTCCCAAAATATCTGAACGTTATTTCAGGATACCCGAGTTGTTAGATTCAAAATTTTGTTACAGATCTATTCCATAAAAAACTGTTTCTAAACATTGCATTTCTTCGGTATTCGGTATACTTAAACTGTTTAAAAATTTATACATTTTAACCAAAATATCACAAAATATTCTATTAGAAAAATAGAAATAGAAAAAAATACCTAAAAAAGTTAATGAAAATAGCTAAGATTTGTTGATGCCAAAAATGACGCACGGCCATTTATGGTACCAAGCAAGTCGATATTCACGTCCATTAAGAGTTTCTTAGTATATGTAATTAACATTACTAAACATTCATAAGCAAAGGCCTCTGATAACAAAAACTATGTCTGGTTTTACATAAAATCTATGACCAAATATAAACGATCTATTTTACCTAGCCCTAATATTAAAGCATTGTAATATAATTTGTACTTTTTGGAAACTTTGTAATTATGGTCAAACTGCGACTTTGCAGATCTGCTAATATCGCATAGTGTTCTCTAGTCATTAAACCAATGTATTTCTACCATTTTTAGCAATAATAATTTAAGTTTCAATAGAAAATAGTAGAAGTCAGACCTATTTGCTGATCTATGAAATTGAACTTGCAGATTTAATGTAATTCTACCCTAAGCCTGATTGTATACTAGATGGCTACGACCATAGACATAGAGGATGGACTGAGTGTTCCGTATCCCGCTGTGAAGTAAATATGGACGCAAAATGTGAGAGAGACAAACCGAATGTGCGGCCAATAGCTGTCTCTTTCTAGAATGCCGCTAAGCTACGGCGCTCTTGAAAATAATATTTCTAAGTGTTCTATTGTTAAAAAGGATATTATTTTACTAAATTCCATTTACAAACTGATAAGAAAATCAGATGAACATCAGAAAAAAAAACAAAACAGATTTTTTTGGATAATTGGGTGGTTTGTTTTGCAGGGAAATTTGAATAGTTGGTTATTTTTACCACAACTGGTCAATATTGCACGGTGTTTTTTTGCGTAATCACAATCATTAATTTAACGCAATTTTAAATTACTTCATATTTGTATCCATAGCAGCGCTTCTCGAGAATTAGATGTATGGTAGCTCAGCATTGTTTTCACATTTCTACATCGATATTAAAGCATAAAAAATGACGCATTAACACAATGGAATCACTCTTAGGAGCTGTGTCTAGTATATTACTGTAAGTTGATCATGTTTATAAATAGAACATAAGCAGATCCCTTTTCTACATTTATAGATGATGTAAACTATACTTTGCGTGCACACGTACTAGACTCGAGTTTTCTGTTAATTGACAATTATTCAAATTGTTTTACAATTTGAAGGATTCAGGATTTACCCCTTTGATAACAGCGAATCGATATGTTAATTGTATATTAAAAATAATATGAAAAAATTCTTTATGACCATAAAAAAGCAAGCATATTTTATCGCAACCTTAAGAATATTAATGTTATAAAATTGTATCTACTTTAAGAACAACCCTTGTATCAGGTGTGACTGTATCCAAAAAATTATCATTTTGCAATGACTTCCTTTGGGTAGCGGGTAGGAACTCCATTAGAACAGTCCTATTCAGGGAAGTGAATCGACCCTGCCCACCAGCAGATTCCAGGAGGTTTCTGACCCGGAAACCTATTACCTGAAAGGGTCCCTTGTCCAGGGTTACGGATGAAGCCCACAACGGCAGCGAGGCGGAGAAAAAAGATTTTCAGAACGGCAAAACTGGCGGAAGTGGCACTTATCTCTTACAGTTAAATAAGGGAAGAGCAGCGTCTGACCCAGAGTGGGCGGCTGCGAACAGCGTCTGTCTCCATGTTAGGGGCGGCTGACTTAAGACAGGGGAAGGCAACGGGAAACCACCCCAGTGTATAAATTTCCCAGGATATTGCTATGGAGAGAAAACCACATACCACGCCCCTAGTCCCGGGCAGCTCTTTAATGGGCAAGGGGTGCGAAGAATCTTCCGGCTCAACATAGCAAAATCAAAGTTTCGAATTGCCACGTGGAATGTTAGAAGTCTGTATGCTGCAGGAAAGTTCGACAATGTCATCAAAGAAGCATCAAGACTGAGAGTTGGAGTGATGGGAATCAGTGAACTCCGCTGGCCGGATTCAGGAACATGCCAAAATGAACTTGGCACACTATACTATTCCGGTAGCGACCCTAATGACCCGCAACACTGCAACGATGTGGGTGTATTTGTTTCCTTTCCTTACAACAAGAATGTTTTAAGTTACAGCCCTATAACTGACCGAATCATATTAATTCAGATGCAAGGACAGCCATTCAAGATCAATATAATACAAATTTATGCCCCAACATCCGATAAACGTTATGACCAGGAGGTCGATAACATGTACGAGCTACTTAATAAAGTCCTGGGAAAACTCAGCAGCGACGACCTAACACTTATACTCGGGGATTATAATGCTAAGATTGGACAAGGCCGACGATCTGATTTGGTCGGAGACTTTGGATTGGGTTCGAGCAATCACCGAGGTGACAGACTGTTTCAGTTTTGCCAGGAAAATGACATGGTTATCACGAACACATGGTTTAAACTCCCCAAAAGACGTCTTGATACATGGATGTCGCCTGCTGAAGTCAATGACCAAGAACCCATTAGAAACCAGATAGACTACATTCTGGTTAACAAACGCTTCAGGAACAGTATAAAACGTGTAACAACCTACCCTGGAGCAAATATTGGCCCGGATCACGTACCCTTGGTTGCCGATATAAAACTAAAGCTTAAATTGGTACGCAAAGGGCGACCATATAAATCACTAAACCTGGCAAAACTAGATCAGCAGGAGGTAAGAGAAATGGTGCACATGGAGAACTCAACGATGAACTTGGCAAAGTGAATGAAAGTGATTTGACAGAAGTCGGGGTACTATGGGATAAGCTGAAAAATATGCTGAACAGGACGTGTAATAGGCACCTACAAACATCAGGAGAAACCAAGAAAAAAAGGTGGATGACTGGCGATATCTTGATATTGATGGAGAGAAGAAGACAGGTCAAGAACAACAAGGAAGAATATAAAAGGCTACAGAAGATCATTAAGTCAGAAATCAAGAGAGCCAAGGAAGGCTGGATGAGAGAAATGTGCCGGGAAATGGAAGAATTAGAAAGGAAACACGATAACTTTCGTAGCCACAAGAAACTTAAGGAGATTGCTAGTATCTACAAAAAACCACAACCAGCTACCCTGCTTGATTCAACAAATACACCTATAATGGATGAACGGGAAATCAGAGGCACATGGGAAAAATATATAAATGAACTATTTCATGACGATAGACCACCCTTACAGAATAATGAGGAAAATATGGAGGAAGGTCCAGAAATTCTTAATGAAGAAGTGCTTCACGCCATCCATATATCACCCAAAGGAAAGTCTCCGGGTCCGGATCAGATTCCGACAGAGATATTGAAACTTGTAAGCGAGGGTAACATATCACAAATCACAAAATTATTTAACTTGATATATAACACAGGGGTGATCCCAGATGACTGGCTCAGGTCGACCTTTGTGACTATTCCAAAAAAACCCAGACCTAAAAAATGTAGTGAATATCGCTTGATAAGTTTGATGAGTCATCTTTTAAAAACATTCTTGCGCATCATACATGCCAGAATTCGCAGGAAGTGTGAATTTGATCTTGATGACGCTCAGATGGGTTTTAGGAATGCTTTCGGAACCCATGAGGCTTTGTTTGGTATTAATGTCCTTCTCCAGAAGTGCCGAGATCAGCGTAAAGAGGTATTCGCCTGTTTCATAGATTACGAAAAGGCATTCGACAGAGTGCTACACTCTAAACTGATATCAATGTTACGCGAGGTACAACTGGACAGTCGAGATATACATACGTATAATTGAAAATCTGTACCGGGGACAAACAGCGGAAGTACGTACAGAAGGGATGACAACATCTAGCATCCAAATATAGCGAGGAGTTCGACAGGGTTGTATCCTCTCGCCTCTACTTTTCAACCTTTATTCGGACCGAATCTTCAAGAAGGCCCTCGAGAATGTTGAACATGGAGTTAGAGTAAATGGCGTACTACTCAACACAATTAGATATGCAGACGACGCTGTCATCATATGTGATAAGATAGAGGGTCTTCAAGAACTGTTAAATAAAATCAGCACAGTTGGAACAGATCTTGGCCTTAACATTAATATCAGTAAGACGAAACTCATGATATTCAGCCGAGATCCACATAGAGACACTCATTTGTTTTCTGAACAATTCTCAAATCGAACGGGTTGAGAGGTTCAGGTATTTGGGTAGCATCCTGACGGAACAATTAGACCCCGACATAGAGATAAAATGTCGCATCGAGACAGCCAGGAATCACTTCTTGAATATGAGATCACTATTTTGTAATGACAACATAAATCTCAAGCTACGTCAACGCATGGTCAATTGTTACATCTGGTCGGTTGTTTTGTACGGTGCAGAAAGCTGGACTCTCAAAGTAAGCACGATTAATCGTTTAGAGAGCTTTGAAATGTGGACTCATCGAAGAATGCTGCGTAATCCTTGGACTGACTTGGTAACAAACGAAGACGTTCTTAGGCGTGCAAGAACAGGAAGAGAGCTACTTACAACAATAAAATGCCGCAAGATAACTTATCTCGGTCACATCTTAAGGGGAGACAAGTATCACTTACTCCCAATTAATCATGAAGGGCAAAATTGAAGGAAGACGCGGACAGATGTCATGGCTTAACAACATCAGGTTATGGACCGGCATTCAGAAGGCAGGTGATCTTTTTAGAATGGCAGAGAACAAGAATGTTTTAAGTTACAGCCCTATGGTGATCGCCAACGTTCGGGGGACCGGACAGGGCACTTGAAGAAGAAGAAGTGTTCTATTTAAACTAAAATCCAGTGGGGGCTTTTCTCGCCTTGAATTCCGTCTTGGGATACTGCGCCTTGCCTATTACAGGCCTAGAGAAAAGAGACAGGTATTGGCCGCACAGTCGCTTTGTCTCTTTCTAGAGAGTGGTCAATTTTGTGAGGTTAATGCTCAGTCCATCCTCTATGTCTATGGCTACGACATATAATATGTTGGTCCAAATTACGGTAAAATTTCAGTACTCGAGCTTTTAAGAAAAAGGGAAATTTTTTTGGAGTAGGCCTAAAATGGCCTAATTTTGAAAGATTTATGAGAAAAAATCGGGAGGAGGCCGTTTTTGCTAACCTGAACTAACTTTGATCTCCAGTCATTAATATAGCACGTACATAATTTTTTCGCATTAAGGTAGGACATTTTTTTTCATTATTTAATGTATTTTGTAATTACAGATTATTTGGTTCAGGTTAGCAAAAACGGCCTCCTCCCAATTTTTTCTCGTAAGTTTTGCAAAAATATGCCATTTTAAGCTTATTTAAAAAAAAAACCTTCCTTTTTCTGAAAAGCCTGCGTACCGAAATTTTACCCAAATTGCTATAGTATCACCTCATAGACATAGAGGATGGACTGAGTGTTCCCTATCCCGCTGTGAACTAAATATAACCCAAAAGTGTGAGAGAGACAAAGCGAATGAGCGGCCAGTAGCTGTCCCTTTCTAGAATGCCGCTAAGATACGGCGCTCTTGAAAATAATATTTTTATTTGAACAAATATCGGGTTGGGGCTTTTCACGCCTTGAATTCCGTCTCGGGGTACTGCGCCTTGTTTATTACAGGCCTAGAGAAAAGAGAGAGGTATTGGCCGCTCAGTTACTTTGTCTCTTTCTAGAGATTGGTCAATTTTGTGAGGCTAATGCTCAGTCCATTCTCTATGTCTATGGTATCACCTAAAGAATTGCAGAAAATGGTGATCAGGAACACGCCTCCCCTTTTTTTTTTAGAGGTCACCTCCACGCTTGGATAGGGATTACCCTTTTTGGATGTACATCGGCAAGGATGTCATAATGATCTTCGATGATTAATGTAACACATTCAAGAATAAAGTCATTCTAATGTGAAATTAGTTTCTCAGCATATTAATTTGAAATCTGGAACTAACGAAATCGTTGAAAATGGCTCTCATTTCCGATATACTAGGTATCCTATCAAAATTAGCGTGCTCGTTCATGCTCATTCTCAACCTCGTTATCCTCTGGATAATCTTGATTAGACAATCGATCCTCTGGGCACTATACTCTTAGATTGTCTACTTCCTTCTGTTTTGGAACGAACGTACCCTTAGGCCTCTCGGATCTTTATCCATTTTAAAATAGTCCGCCCGCCAAACATTTTTAGCTTTATAACCCAACTTTTAAAGATTAACTTTTGTACTGTTTACATATTTTTTTCCATACTGCCCAACGTTTTCCTTCAGGTTTACAAATAAATTACCCAATAATATGGAATTTTGTATTACAGATAAAACTTGCCATATATGCTCCAAAACATTTTCAGGAAAAAGTCAGTTATATCGGCATTTACGAGAAGTGCACAATAAGTATGAAAAATACAACTCATTTTATGAGAAAAACGAATGTATCTTTAAATGTTTGGAAGGATGCAATATTTCATTTAGGTTCAATCGTGATTTACAACATCATTTAAATAGTTGTCATAATTTTACAATCAGGCAAATATGTAGACGATTTCTTACTTTTGAGGGTAAGTTTTTTTTTTTCAATAACACTTTTTATTTCAATTTGCACTTAGTATGTCATATTAGTCATTAATACTGTACTTGTTTCTGTTGTTTAGCAAGTTTAGAAACTAGTTTGCTACTTTATACAAGGGTTTTTCTCGAATGATAGTTTGAATATATTATGTTATAGATTCTTTTTAGAGTTATTCAGGTTAAGAAATGTGAATATTTTTCATCATTTTTAATTTTACTCTTTAATGCTCTCTCTGTTCAAAGTTTTTGAATTAACGTGATTGTTATCTTGATTTTAGATTTTTATAAATGGTTTACACAAGTACAAGAGAATGGTGCTCAGTATATTAAACATAGTGCAAGTCAAATTAAAAGTAAACGAATCACATATTATTCCTGTAACCGAAGTGGTAATAATTTTTTTTATTAATTTATATAAAAAGTGAAGTTTTCCATAAGACCAATCCAACTTTTTATTGGTTATAACGAACTTCCAGATGAAGTGAACCAAATTTAGATGTTTCGTGTCCGTTTATAACGAATTTGCCACTCCCTCTGCTTGATATCGTGTGACTTGATCTAGGGAATTCACCGAAACTCTCTGGGAACCCCTATTCTGTTTCTACTGCGTCACTAGTTCAAGCAGTATTATTTTCAATTCACTTGTTGTGTTATGCGGTTCTAATGCATATTTCATCAAAGTAGCAAAGTGAACGTTCTAGTTTTTATTTTAAAATGAGTACACAAAAACATAAAACGTTTACTTTAAAAGAGAAACGATATTATAAGGAAAATAGAAAATGGAGTTAAAGTGATGTTTGCAAACAGTTGAATTTAACTAAATCTACGGTTTCTACCATATGAAAGAAGAGGCAAGAAATCTTATAAATCTGTTATAAAAGAAACTTTAGTTGTAAAAAAGTAAGAAAATCTACACATGGCCATGTCAATAAAGGACTTCTTAAATGGTTTAGTCAGAAATGACATGAACATGTTCCTATTACTGGCTATATTTTACAAGAGAAAGCTAGTAAATTGGGAAAGAGAATAGAGAATACTGAGATTAACTGTTCTGGAAGTTGGCTTGAACAATTTAAAAAGTGATATAATATTAGTGGGGGTAAGATGGTAGGAGAAACTGCAGGAGTGGATATGACTGTTGTTGATTAATGGTTGGCCAATGCATGGCTAGAAATTCGAGAAAGTTATGAACATGTGGACATTTTTAATGCAGATCAAAACAGATTTGTTTTACGAGATGATGCCTGATAGGACATTAAAGTTTGTCAGAGAGAATTGTGCTGGTGGAAAATTATCAAAAGTAAGGATTACTGTGTTGATAACTGCAAACATGTCTGGAACAGAGAAAAGAAAATTGTTGGTGATAAGAAAGTCCACCAATCCCAGGTGTTTTAAAAACAAACATTTATCAGTAAAGTAGAAATCAAACAGTAAAGCCTGGATGGATTTTTAGAAACAAACTGATTAAATGGGACATAGAATTAAAATTAACAAACAGAAAAATATTACTTTTGATTGACAACTGTTCGGCACACCCCGAAGTTGATCTACAGCAGATAAAATTGGTTTTTATGCCTCCAAACACAAGTGCAAAGCTCCGGCCTATGGATCGAGGTGTGACACATCCTTTAAAATGTCATTATAGAAAGATTTTACTTATGAAAATGTTAGAGACGATTGATAAAGGTAACCTTTTTTCTGTAATTCTTTTCGGCTCTATAAACTTTATCCATATGGCTTGGCATGAGTCAGTAGAGAAACCATTGCAAACTGTTTTAAGCATGACTGGAAGGAATGTAGATATGACTCAGATGATGAGCTACCGTTGACTTAGTGGATTGAAAAACATCGAAAAGATTCTACTGATTGTCTAGAAGTTGTTTATGATGCTGACATTCAACAAAGTACAGTGAAAATCGAGATTAAAAAGATGTTTAATCACTTTAATTTTGAAGAATATGTATGTGCTGATAATAAATTAATGACGAGAGAAATGTCAACTGATGATCAAATTGTGACATCTGTGACTTCTAGAAAGGTTTTAAGCGATAATGACGACGAAGACGTACTAACATACATAATAATAACTTTAGTGTGACTTGTTTTATTTTCTTTTGAACGTTTTCTTTTAATTTAACAATTATTATTATCCATTTTTCTAATCAAAATAGAAAATAATGAAAAATGATATCAGATTTTAATGAAAGACTGATATTGTCAAATTTCCACTTTATATAATAAATAAAATGGAAATTTGACAATATCAGTCTTTCATTACATTTGTTATGAATTTCCATCAAGTAACAGCCACAACAATTCAAAATATCAGATTTTGTTTACTGTTTGTAACATACTTGAGATATAGCAAACCATCTTTAGTGATTTTTTGGAGTTCATTATAAACGGACTTCACTGTAGTTTATAATAATACAAAAACAAGTAAATTGGTTCTCACTTGTGCTTACAATCCTTAAAAAATCTGTTTAGTGTTTTTTTCTTTAATTTAAAAGCAGTTTTCAACATGTTTTAATAGTGTTAGATCAATAATTTCTGAAATCTACCAATTTTCTCAGGCCTACAAAGTAAAATCCTTTATTAATAAACTACATTTAAAAAATCAAAATATAACTGGTAAATTGAGATAAAGAAAAGTTTGGCAAACACTTGTTATATACACTAGCATTGGTATATTGTAGTAGAATCTATAAATTTAGGCTATGCCTCACTTTTATCTATCCCTAGTAATTAAAACAAACCATAGACTACACCATGTCATATTTTCCATTTTATAATATTAGTAATATCCTAAAAAATAACACTTTAACTTAAAAATAGCTTTGCTGTTATAGAAATTTAAAATTAATTTAATAGGAATAAGTACACAAATGCAATAAGTGAAACTGCTGTTTACTATTCAATTTTTGAGTAATTATTTACATTATATATACTGACAACTAATCAGTAGATTCATAAATAGACACAAACACTTTTATTAAAAATTGAAAATAATTTAAGGTAATACTTCCTCATATAGTGATGGCTTACCACCCAGGATTGCAGGTCAGTATATGTGGCTGGATTACATACAACGTCTTGCTCCTCTGGAGCAGACACTAGTAGACTCTTAAAACCAATAGTACTGTAAATGCATGTTGCTGGTTAGAGGCACTTTTGTCCAGAATCTGTCTGACAATAAAGATATCTTCCTTCCTGCTTTGCTCTTGGGTAGGACACATATCTGAAGTCAGACTTGGACATAGTATAAGTATATTATTTGGGGGGAGATCACTTGGACTAGAAAAAACTATAGAGTCAGTGTTCTTACTTTTCAGTGGTGGGATACATATATGAATTCAGACTGGATGAATCGAGATCTGTTGCCAACAAAAACATACTTCATCATAATGCCATGAAGATATTTTTAGGTATCAGGTTTTAACCCATCAAGTGTAAAACGACATTGTAAAACAGCAGGTTGAGAGTACTATCGGCCGATTGTGTGGTTGAGATTGCACATTAAACTGTAGGTCTGTCTGGCTGACATCAGCCAGACATTAAATGAGGTTGGCAAAAAAGGCTCATTTGCTGGGCTGTAACCCCCAAACCATATTAAAAGGTGAAAAATTAATATCACAAATGAACCATTTAAGAATTAATATATAGGATAATAAACTTTACCAACAAGAAGTTTTTTATTTTCTATTTCCATGTTTTTTGTATTAAACACACTAAATAAAAATATAAAGAATTTTTTGATATAAAAACGATGACCTGTAAGAATCACAATCTGTATCCCATATGAAAAAAGCAGTATCATGATCGGCACAAGAGCCACAAAGCACACACATAACATAAATGCAATACAAATAATGAATAATAATACATTTTTTATGACAAGCACTCTCATAAAATAACTCTTATAGCAAAGTTTTAGAATTTCTTTTAAACAATTTTATGTACAACTGCAGATATTCCTCAATATCCAAACCTAAAAATTCATCTGTCAGTGTTTAATTCCGTGTTCAATATTACATTCCTTAATTGACATCTAAAATTATCTCTAAAGAAACTTTTTTTTTCTTTTTAATGTTTTCCCTACTGATTAAACTAGCTTGAAAACTTAATTTTAAATATTTCTATATTTTGTTGCTAAAATATATAATAGCAAAACATATCACCCCAAATTCTTTTACAGAATTAAATTACTTTGATAAATCTAGTTATAATGAAAATAATAAAGGCTAAATGGGAATACTGTGTAATCAAAACATAGTTAATTTAAGTTAATGTTATTAAAAAAAACTTTTTTAAAAACCAAGACCATATATATCAGTAAGATTTACTTTAAAATAATAAGTACAAAAATATATATTTTTTTTAAAGTAGAATCTTTGCATATTCATATTTACCATCGACTACGACCGACATGAATTCTAATAGATTTTGATTTTTTTTATTAATATTGTTTAAGGCCAAAGCAAAATTAAAACTCAGGATAGAAAAAGGCAGCCAAAGAGATGTGGTACAAGAAAAATCAATGCAGGTTGTACGAGTTACATAAAATTAGAGGAAAGTGACAAATATTGCCAGGTTACCTTTTGTAATTACCATTATGGTCACAAAATTGAATTAGAACATCTGCCACTACCACTAGAATCTCGCGCTGCTATTGTAGATAAATTAGCTAATGGTGCCAAACTCTTGAAGTAAGTACAAGTTAATAGACTAATAAAATTTGGGATGCAATGTGGGACCAAATGTACATTTTTTAATATGGTATTCAAAAAATTTTTTTTATTATTATATTATAATTATATATTATTTATTATATATTAACTATTAATTTATTATATATTAATTATAATATAATTTTTACATTAGACAATCACACGACAATTTTTTCTTTGCAAATAGAAAAAGATTAAGAAGGAAATATATTTCTGATCAATTTTAAGGACTAAAATAGATGCCTGTATTCTTTTATAGTAAATTATTTTTATTTGTGAGAGCATGCAAAAGTTACTTTTAGTGGCAAACTAGCAGTTTTAAAGAATTAATAAATTTCTTATATGTTTTGTTTGGCTTATGTTTGTTTTTTGGAATTTTTTTTACTTAAAACTAACTTTTGCGAGTATTTTGTTATGAATGACGTTAAAAAAGTAATATTTTATCACATTGTTATTCTCATTGCCATAGTGTAAGCTAAAAATCACCGTCGGAGATTTTTGCATTTCTTACATTTTAAGGTCCGTAAGAAAAGCATAGTTTCCGTCGATTTGCCTTTCTGAATGAAATATCAGCTTCAAATTTGCTACACATATAATGTATGAAGTAGGAATTGAACCTATAATTTTTGAGCAATATCACTCTATGAATATGAAGAATTTCATACACCTTTTCTATATATATAAACTTTAAATTTTAAGTATCTATAGTCGAACCTATAAGGGGTGGGCAAGGGTGCTAAAAGGGCTGCTTCCTATATATAGTGTTATACGTCTTTTTCCGGGTTCTTGTAGGCGAGGAATCTGAAAATTGTGTTATTTTTCATTATTGTCATATATTTATGGTCTAACATATAATGGGTTCATAAGGTGGGGAGACGGGGGTAGATTAAAAGATGTTGCTTCATACATATTGTGTTATACATCCTTCTCAGGATTTTTGGAGTTGAGGAATCTAATAATTGTGTTATTTTTCCTTCATTCTTACCTATTTATGGTGAAACATATAAGGGGTTAAGGAGGCTGAGGAGTTTCTTTGCATAACTCATGTTATACATCTTCTTCAGTGTTCTTGAAGCCAAGATGTCTGAAAATTGTTATATTTTCACTTATTGATGGTCGACCTTACAAGGAGTTAATGAAGTCGATAAGGAGATTAGAAGAATTGCTTCAAATATAGTGTTATATATCCATTTTAGGGGTCTCGTAGTCGCGGAATCCGATTATTGTTTTTTTTTAATGTTTTTTAAATATTTCAATGATCCTTTCGCTGAAGACATCGACTTGTGGTGCTTGGGTTAAATTATTTTTAGTGTGAGAAAATCAACGTTAGTACTTATTTTAGAACTATGTGTTTGAAAGGAAAGTACCGGGTCTAATGTTTTTAATATGATACCTTTAGTTTGATATATTAGTATAGATTAGTTTTTAGGTTTAGCAATAAAAATCTGAAAATGCTCATGTTATTAAAAAATGGCCTAAATAGTTTAGAGTCTAGGTATTATTTAGAGAAATTTAATGAGCTGTGCATTTAAACTTTATGGAAAAAGAACGAGAAGCGGCGATCTTTGGCAAATTATCTAATTTTTAGTGATCTAACTATTCAGACAACTTTAGCCATTACCTTATTTAGTCTATACGATTGTTCATTTCTTGAGCCAAGGATTTTAAGAACCTCGAGCAACAAACAATATTTATTCGTCAAGCCAGTCTAGTGTGTTTTAACAAAAATAAATAGGAATTGCAAATTGTGATTATCCATATTGTAAAAGCATTTACAGCCAATACAGGCAAACAGTATAATTTGGAGAACTGAAAGAAACGGTATTACAATATTTTCCTTTGTAGAATTGATTTGAAAAACAACGATATTGAATTTGAAAAATTGCAAAGATCTGATTTACTAACGAGATCCGATGTGAAGAGTTTGGAATATTTTTGTAAAAACAATGAAGTTAAGTTATCTCTGCCTGAGTTGTTCAGTAAAAATAATAATAAGGGTATGTATCAACATGCGCTACAAAAAAGTAATTTTATATGTTCCAATTAGAACATATAATTCTAATTGAAAATAGTGTTTTGATGCAGTTTATTTTATAGATTTTGAGATGAAAACTATATCTGAATATATGGATATCGGGGAAAATATAAATATAATTGAATGTACTCCGTCTATTATAGCAGGAAATAACTTAGGGAAAGCGATAGAAAGAGAACAAATAGTTCAAAATAAAGAAGCGACAAAGGAACAGGAAAAAGAAAATGATCATAGAAAGAGCTTAAAGTTAGAAAGATCAGGGGAATATGTAGATATGCCTGAAAATATAATTGTATGTAATTTATCTGCTAGGACCAAAAGTAATAAGCCGAAAGAAACTATAGAGGAAAAACTAAAAATTGTTATAAAAAACGACGAAACGGAAGAGGAAAAGGAAGAAAATTTTTATAGTGATACTGAAAATATTGAAATACATTATGTTGAAGATGACGGTAAGCAAAATCAGCTTTAACTGACTTAATTATTACAAATAATAAGACTACATATCAAGCAAAAAATGAAAAGCTAAAAAACGTATTTTTTGTAGTGATCTTTACGCTGCTGAATTATTAGTGAGTAGAACTAGAACTTTCTTTTTATTATTGCTAATTTCTGTATTCAGGAAAAAATCACCGTATGAAATTTTTGCATTTTGTTGTGTTTCAGGATGACGAAAAACATAGTTTCGGTCGGTCTATGTGTTGTATGATATCTCTTCAATGAAATGAGATATTGATTTAAAATTTGGTAAACATATAATACTTGAAGTGGGAGAGGGTCCTACAGTTTCGGAATAATAGTGCTTTAGGAGAAGAGGGTGGAAGGGGTGGCAGCAGATAGATTTTGTAAAGTTTCAATCGTCATTCCTGGTTTTTGTTCGGATAATAAAACGATTTAGGCACAGCAGCAGTAATGTCGTATACTTTTTAGTACCTTAATAAAAACAAGCTCAAATTGACGCAAAAAACAATTGAATTTATTTATGTTCGTTAGTTCCACCTCTCCAAACATTTTTTTTTTGCATTTGAACAAGTTGAGATATTAGAAATTTTTCATGATGACTTATGATTAGATATGTAAATATATGTTAAAAAGTAGCACTGCCAATAAGTAAAAATGCTCAAACCAAATAAGTTTATTTTATTAGTTTATGTTTAACTATTCTGATGACTTTATTGCATTTAGCTCAGGGATTCATACTTTTTAAATTTTACGTAAAATAAGGCGAAAATCAACTGGTTAATAGTTACTAATTATTATTTATTTATTATGGAGAAATTCGCTTCTTTTCTACAAGCTCTTCAAGAATGGTGTTTCTTGTTCTCAAGTTTTGGGGATTCTAGTTGCAAATACGAACTATGCCACAGTATTATAATGAACTGAAATACGTAACTATTAGTAATGCCCGATAACTTTTAAAACCTTGAAACAAGTATATTTTTATTAAAATTTTTCTAAATAAGTACTAGTGCAATTTGAAATTAGATTGAACTACTCAGATTAGATATGTGAAGTGGGGAAAATTAACGGACGACGAAATAGTTGGACTCGCTGCCTTGCGAACTCAAAGAGGCATTTATTTCCAAGTGCTAGAATACATATGAAACGTTGATACTATGAATAACTACATAAAAAGTTTCTTTTGTTGTCACCGTAATATCCTATGATTTGTTTTTGATCATTTACAGATGAATTGAGTTTGTGTTTCTTAATTGTATATTTTGATGTACAAATTACTAATGCAGGTAATCCAAATTGAAGTAGTATTTTGGTTTATATCATAAGAAATTTATCGGAGTAAATTGGAACAGTTTAGTTGTTGTGTTTATCAATCTAAAATAAAAACAAAAAAATAAAGAATGGCCCCTGGGCAGGCATTTAATATTGAAAAAAAATTACGAAAAAATAATGTACTTTTTCGATCCCTTGACTCAAAAAATTGCGAAACAGATCCGAAACACAATAAATACGAAATCACGCTTCTAACTTCCTTCACAGCTACTTATACGTTGCTTAATTATTTATGCTAAATAATTATACTTAAAATTTGTTCATTATCGCAGCCAAAAACCTGAAAAAAATTCCATATTATTAACACTATACCATATTTGACCAATCTAGTAATGTAAAAATAACTTAATTTTCAGATTTCTCGACTCCAAAAACCTGAAAAAACCTTATAACAGTCGATATAAGAAGCAACCCTTTTCACCCCCTACTCCAGCCCTTTTACCTTTTTACATATTTATATATAAATAATATGCTTAAAATTTGTACAAAAAAAACTTTAAATGTTTCAAAATGCTGTTTTAATTATACAATATTAAACAACCCCCGCCCATTTCAGGCCCTTCCTGGATTAAAATTGAAAGTAATAAAAAAAAATCCTAATTTTTGGATTTTTTAAACTTCAAAAACAATAAAAATTACATATATCACGATATATATGAATCATCCATTCCTATCTTCCCCACCCCTTTCGCCTCTTATATGTTTTTCTCTGAATATTATCAAACTTTATTATTTCAATAAAAAAAAACAGGAAAAGTTACCACATTACTTGTTAATTAAACATATGAAATTTTTCATACCCCACCCCTTCCACCCCCTTAGCCTGCAGCAATATCATTAAAAACCATAGGTTTCATCCCCTAATTAGATAATATATATGCACCAAGTTTGAAATTGATATCTTATTTCGTTCGAAAGTTATCGCGCCAACTCACTGTCAGAATAAGTGACTGACTGATGTTTTTTGAGATCTAGGAACCCTAAAACCTGAAAAAAAAAAAGCACAAGTCTCGATTTTTTCCACGAATACAATACTTTCCTTTAGCAATTAAAGTAAAAAAATACCCCAGCTAAAACCTCTGGTCTGAGAATTTATCACTAACCTACAGATAGTGTTTGAGCGCAGTTGTTTTTAGTATTCTGTACGGAACACTTATAAGATGACTTCAGTGTCTGTCTGTCTGTCTGTCGTCTGTTTGTCTGTCACACCGATTTTCCCGATTTTCGCCGAAAGTAATATAGGAATTATATAGGATTGGGCCGCATCAGAGCCGTGTAGTTTTGAGAGTTAAATTTTGACTTAAGGGGTTAGTTTTGGGGGGTGAAATCGGAAGTGAAAAAAAATTTTTTTACTAGATCATCGAGTATGGGTCAAATGAAAGCTTCTGAAAACACGAGTAAAAAATATATATATAATACTTGCGCACACTTTTCTCTGTATTATTTTTAAAAAATCGCGAAAAATTGCAGTCCCCCCACCTTATCTCGAAAAGTATTTTTGGAAAAATTCTGGAATATTCTCCATGGGGTGTAGATTGAACGAAAATTATCACGAGTGCATTAACTTTAATAATTTATCTGGTATATAAAAAAACAAAAATTTCAAGGTCATCAGTTTTCAGTAAAGATTGGAAACAAACTTTGTTGAAAACTCATTTGGGGTGTGTTTTGTGAAGTCACTGATCATTTTATACCACCATAACAAAATTTTTTATTTTATCAACGTACGGAACACTAATTGTGCAAGTTCAACTTGTACTTGACCGGTTATTGTTGTAGGTTTTGAAAATGAAGCAGTGTCTGAATATATTGATACAAGCGAAAATATTACGGATTGTAGCTCATCCGTTACAGCTAACAATAATAAGTTAAAAGAACTAGATTTAGAAGCACAAATGGTTCAGTATAAAGAACTAGAACGAGAAGAACAAAATAATTGTAGTAATGTATATGGAGATATAGTTGGAAATACAGCTAACTGTAATGATGAAGACCTTGACGAAACAGAAGAAAAAATGGAAATCGTAATAAAAAATGATGTAATAGAAGAGGAAAACGAAGAAAATTGTAATAGTGACCCAGAAAATATTGAAATACATTATATCGAAGAAACTGAAACAATCTCTGACACTGAGGAGGATGTTTTTGGTTATTATGTTTCAAGCATGTTAAAGCGGATTGACCCTGTAGAAAGGGAATCGGCACGGGATCAGATCAATCAGGTTTTACAAAATTTTATTAATAAGAAAGAGCAGCTAGGTTGGGGTAAAAAAGACACGTGCCAAATATTTAATGAAATTGATCATAAATAAAGATAGGGCTTTAAACGCTTGATATATTTTTTCTCCATTATATACTTATATAATTTATTTGATTAAAAATATGTAAGATACAATTACTGGAGTGTATACAGGGTCAAAGGTAAATCTTTACAAAAATATCTAAATATATGATTTATGTTGCAGATAACTAATTTAAGCATTTTTTATTTACTTGTATTTTTTCCTTACAAAAACAAACAAACAAAAAATTTGTTTCTATCTACACTTTTCTGTAGCATGCAATCCGACAACGTCCTTGGACTCCTGTACTTTTAATACAAGAGCAAAACTAACTAATGGCTTTGATCCTATAAGCCAGTATATACTTGTTTGTTCTTAATTATTTATAGTTAAACATATAAGGAATAGGAAATACACAAATACATCGTGATATACATCTTTTTCTAGGTTCTAGAAGTTGGGGAATCAGAAAATTATGAATGTTTTTATGTCTTAGTTCACCAGAAATAGTATGCAGGATGAAATATCGGATTTCAGTTTTAAATATCTCTTAAGCCCTTCTTCTGTTCCACATTTTTTTAGATGAATACTAGCCGTGCCCGCGGCTTCGCTCGCGTAGACTTCATTCACTATTTTCGTCACTCCTCATTCCTTATATTACCTAACGTAATAAAATATATCCTATAACCTGGCCAGAACATATGTATGAATTAAAAAGAAAACACGTAAATCGGATAAGTAGTTCTCGAGTAATAAGCGCTCTAACGGACAGACAGGCAGACAGAGAGACGTTGCATTTTATATATAGTATAGAAGATTATAGATAACCTGACCAGAGAATAAAGGTATGAATTAAAAAAAAAAACACGTAAATCGGATAAGTGGTTCTCGAGTGATAAGCGCACTAACGAGCAGCCATACAGACGGAGAAACGTTGCATTTTATATAAATTATATTCTTTACTACATGATATTGTTCCATATTTAATGGTTTAGGCAGCGTATTGCAAGAGAATGCGCTAGCGGCAAACTTTTTTCCGACTTGATTCACTATTATCACTTCTTATTCCTTATGTTACCTAATGTAATAAAATATATCCTATAACCTGGCCAGAGAACATATGTATGTTTAAAAAAAAAAACACGTAAATCGGATAAGTGGTTCTCGAGTGATAAGCACACTAACGAGCAGACAGACAGACGGAGAGACGTTGCATTTTATATAAATTATATTCTTTGCTACATGATATTGTTCCATATTTAATGGTTTAGGCAGCGTATTGCAAGAGAATGCGCTAGCGGCAAACTTTTTTCCGACTTGATTCACTATTATCACTTCTTATTCCTTATGTTACCTAATGTAATAAAATATATCCTATAACCTGGCCAGAGAACATATGTATGTTTAAAAAAAAAACACGTAAATCGGATAAGTGGTCCTCGAGTGATAGGCGCACTAACGAGCAGACAGACAGACGGAGAGACGTTGCATTTTATATAAATTATATTCTTTGCTACATGATATTGTTCCATATTTAATGGTTTAGGCAGTGTATTGCAAGATAACGCGATAGCGGCAAAGTTTTTCCGACTTGATTCACTATTACGTGTATCGTCACTGCTTATTCCTTATGTTACCTGACGTAATAAAGAAAAGATAGAGACGATTATAGATAACCTGGCCAGAGAATAAATGTATGAATTAAAAAAAAAAACACGTAAATCGGATAAGTGGTTCTCGAGTGCTAAGCGCACTAACGGACAGACAGAAAGACAGAGAGACGTTGCATTTTATATATATTATAAATCTTTCCATAAAATACCCATTACAAAAATATCGCGCGGTAAAATTACAACTAAGTTATTCTTTAAAGTCGAATTTAGATTTTTTTTTAGGACCATATGTTTTTTAAATAAATCACTGCACTGATTTTTTTTAATATGGTCATTGTGAAACACAACCTAATATTTCGCGGGTTTTAGTACTTACCAGTACCCAGTACTTGAACCTGTAGTTACTTGCTTTGTAAATCCGAAAGGTCGATGACCAGGCCAGTAGATAGTTTCATTGTTAAATTCCCAACTCAAATCGATAATCTCTTCCAGAGCCATCTGGTCCTTGGACAAACATAATATTACGAAAACAATCAGCCACATTTTACAGATCTAAACTGAAGCTAATTAATAAAAATTAAACACATGTTATGATAATGATACCAATTTATTTAAAACAAATAGTTATAAATATCAACATTGCTATACGGTTTGTAAGATATAAACATAGTGATAAGACAAAATATCACAAAAACTATTATAAATACAGACATTCCAACAAATTTTACATAAACTATTTTAGAGAAATGGAGTTGTATGTAAGTGCTGGAAGCCAAATTTTTGAAAAAATTGAGAGACTAAGAAATTATGTATTATTTAATAATGGGCTTTAAGTTTTCGATGCATATGTCGAATTAAAAAAGAATATTAAAATAGGATAACGGCGGTATTGTCCATGTCTGTTGAAAATATGTGATAAATAATGTTTATACATACATGGGGTGTTATGGTGAATTTTCTGCTCTCGGTCTTGCTACATGGAGGTGCCAGTTCCCATATATGCAGTGATTTCCATAACACTGTACATATATATATATATATATATATATATATATATATATATATATATATATATATATATGTATATGTATATATAATATATTATATTGATAATTAGCTAGCCTCGACCACTTCCCATTATTAAAAATAATTTAAATAAAAACTTCCACCATACCAGAAATTAAGATCAATAAAATTAATTCATAGATAATAAAATTAATTCATAGATAATAAAATTGATCTATAATAATCTTGTTGGCACTAACCTGTATACCACGTACAATATTTATTCTCCAACAAAAAAATTAAAATCTATCCTTTGCGATGACTACTATAATGGAGTTTGGAATCGTGGTAGATTGATACTTTACGGTAACAGGTGTTTTAGGCTGAACACGCCAATTTCTGTATGTTTGTATTATATATGGAACTGTGTGTCACTGCTTAAAGAAGGATTAGAAGAGATAAATTCAATAGCTAAGGTTGAAAAGAAATAGGCATTTAAGATCTTAACACATTGCCTTGATAGTCAAGTAAGGGTAAAGATGTAAGTTTGACTATTTCTGGAGCTATAGGCCATTGAGTGTAGTTACGTAACCTTCGCTCCCCCAGTTTGTAATTTTTAGATACAAAATTTGGTTATATCTCCATGTTTTTCTTATAATTTTTTAAGATTCAATTTTTCGATTTATTACTATAAGACAACGAAGAGAGAGTCTCATATCAGCACAAAAAAATATGACTAATTTAAAAGAAATGGCGATAAAGCTCTCTTTGAAAATAGTTTACCTACTAAAAAGTTTGAGAATTGCCACAGTGTTTTTTTTTGCATACTGAAATCTATCTTTTAATAACAAATTGAAATAAATGCGCGAGAGTAGAGTAATTTTTAGGTTGTTTGAAAAATTGCAGAAAAGATACGCACCAAATAAAATATCAACATCATAACTCATTCAGCAGGACATTTTTTAACAAAAAATGAAAAGTATCTTTTGATCGCTTACAAAAAATTACATCTATTATATCTTGCCCACCCCTTCATCTAACTTATTTCAAAAAAAGAGGAAACTGTACTTGTACTGGTTTGATATTTAAAGGCTAAACCTGATTTTGTTTATTAAAATGCGTTTAGTTCAGGTAAATTCATTTCAACATCAGATGTTCCTGGAGGTTCTACCCTGCAGTTATAAATGGTCGCATTTTGAGCTCTGATTGCAATAGTCTATTATTTGCTAATGATCTTAACATATTATAGTAGATGACTGTCTCATGTTCCACAAAATCAACTGAACAAAATTAATGAATGGTGGACTTAGTTTAACAGACTGGATCTGAACATTTCAAACTGTAGTTTTTTTCATTATATTCCTAAATCATAGCATAAATTTATTTTTCTATAAAATTAGTGAAAGAAAATAGAAAACGGTAAGCTAAACAAGTGCTATGGAAATTTTTTTATCGTTCACGCCTAAGTATGGTACCCTTTTTCATATCCTAAGGATATCGGCAAGGATGTCGTATACCCGTCAACATTGTCCAAGTACCGAAACATACATTTGTATTTCACAGCACGTTTTAGACAACGCGGTAGTGCTGCCACGGACGTTATCACATTTCTGCAAACGACTACTACCTATGTACGTGGCCAGGCCAAATATACTTAAATAAATTAATAAATAAGTATACTGACCTACTGGGATTGGAACCGGAGACCTTCTGCATCGCAAGCAAGTACGACGCCACGAAGCCACGGGCCATCTAAAACTTAGTCATCCTGTTCGGTACTAGACTTAATTTTAGGGAATCTATAGCTAAAAGACTGCACAAAGGATGCTTGGATTCCTAATAGAAATTGTTCCTATATTAAATTTAACATCCTAGTTATGCCGTTTATAGGGAAATCCTAGAAAAAATTCAAAAACATTTTTAAATCAAAAAGGGTTGATGTATATCCGCCAAGAGGTATTGGAGGATTTCCATACTACCTCTTGAAAAATGTAGAATGTTTGCTGGTTCAACTTTGGTTTATATATTATATATATGATTATTTTTCCCATCTGCTGACTATTAATTCGAGGCAGATGTGTACCAGACGTTTTCGAACATCGGAGTAGTATTTCCATACTACCTCTTGAAAAAGCGAGAATGTTTGTTGGTTCAACTTTGGCTTATATATTATATATGATTATTTTTACCATCTACTGAATACTAATTCGAAGTATGTGTATCAGACATTTTCAAATATTTGATTTAACTAATGCTAGAACAAATATTGTGCCCAGTTCTCCTGCACACGTAATGTGTGAAAATTTTAACATATTTTATGAACAATATAATAGTGATGGTATAAATGTACATGTACAATTAGTACATATTAGAAGTAATAGTTATTAACATTTTCATCTTTACTGATATTGTAACATTTATAGTTTTGTTTTAAAATTGATGCTTATTGTTGTGCAATAATATTTAATTTTTTTTTTATGGGTCTAGCACACGTGCTGCAGGGAAGTCCCTAAAGCGCTCCAGGAGCGCCATGTGTGCGGAAAAAGCGATTCACGTTGTTCTTAAATCGGTGTAAATTGTACTCGGTGGGAAACACAACGCTGGGTAAATTATTCTAAAGGGATGATGTTCTCCATATAAAAGACTGCTTGAAAAGCGTTGTACGCGGAGTAACAAGCTGAACCTCATACGGATGTAAAGCACCAGCGCGACGTGTATTTCTAACATGCACCGCTTTGGGAGGAATTAAGCGGGCTACATCCTTCGAACACTTTCCATGAAAATACTTGTAAAACAGACACAAGTCGCCAACCGTTCTTCGATGTTCTAGCGAATCAAGGCAATTTATTTAAATATAAAATTTGAAGATAATCCAGTGAGTTATTTTTAATTTTAATGGGTATATTTTTGGATATTTGGATATTCTCCGGTCGATTTTATTTCATATATGCATTTTACGAGGGTGAATGAAATGAAATTAAAAGTGCAATAAATTTTATTTTGTAACAATTAAGGAAAAATCATACATATTATTTTTCGACGTAGTCTCCATGATGTTGAATATAAGTACTCCATCGTTTCAGAACTGCATGTTTAAAGACGTCTTCATCGTGACTGTAGCCACTCGTGCTTCGCGGCTTAATTTTCAAGCAGATTTGAGTAAGTACTGGTTAGTGTTACTCCCCTTTCCATGTAATATACCAAAATTACTCCTTTTGCATCCCAGAAGAGAGTAAGTATGACTTACCGCTATGGTTGAGTGCCAGTTTCGGGAGAAACACGAATCAGAATACTGCACTGTCATCTGGCGAAGAATTTCAATTGGTTTGACACCTTCGCTACGTTAACGCGGTGCATGTTTACGGTAGGGCAGTCATCTTGTTACTGATGCTGCTGCCCTCTTCTTTGTTACATCACTCTGCAACCTGTCACTCGAGGAGCACTACTGCCATCTACCGAATCAATCGTACAACTTTTCGGAATTTTATTGCAATTTTAAGGTTTTATATATATATATATATATATATATATATATATATATATATATATATATATATATATATATATATATATATATATTCGTTATTCTAAAAGTGACATTTTTACATTTTGAGAAGCTTTGACAAATGAGACGTCATGGACCAAAACTGCACGTTCCTATTTTAGTTTTCCCTAGATATAAAAGGAAAAAAAAAGTTGTGTCTCAAAATGCACCATTTTAATGCTATAGCCTATAGAGTATAAAAATAACACTCTTAAGAGGCCAATTTTTCAGAAATGATTGGCTATAGAATATAACTACTAAAAAATGCTGCTCTGTCACGCATTTTAGGAGATACAGATATTCAATATACAGAGTATATTTTCGGTTGAAGCATAATTTTTACCTAAATCTTACTAAAACATTCTACCAAATATAGCTAATGTAGAAGTAAAAAAAAAAACTGTTTTAAACATCAAAATGTATCTGTTACAGTTCTCACATCTTATTGTAGCATCTATCTATCTTCGAGAATAACGACCAAATCCACGCTCCTGAGAAAAATAGTAAATACAATATATAGAATATAATTTTTAATACAAAATTAGGTTTTCTGCCCCAGGCGTTTTCAAAATAGACAGGCGATGCATAAGCAAAGCTTACTTTAATAAGCACTATAACCAGTTAAAAATAATATCCCAATATTGAGAACACCCTGCAAAATTATTACTAGTTAGAAAAAATGTAGTTTGTTCGCGAGCACTTTTGTATTAAAACTCCTCTTTTTTGAAATAAGCAAGTTGGTGTCAAAATATAACTAATAACAGCGTACATAATTGTTTAAATGTCCCACTGAACTACTTACAAATATATAAACCACAACTACAGATTATTCTGCAACACGCAAAATATGTCTTTACATTTAAACCGTTTTTCTTGTAGTTCCTACTGTCATAAAGCCGTATCACATTTTTCCGTACATAATTGTATCCTTAATAACTACTATGTATACCAGGCAACATTGGACATACTAAGTCGTTTATGGTCATCATCCATCTCAAGCACCTAAGGATATAGTCGAGCCTTATACCTTAAGAAACCCGACTAATTTAAGATTTACGTAGAAAGACTTTACTCGAGAT
>CM032455.1:121037644-121200144 GCA_019049505.1 Pachyrhynchus sulphureomaculatus | reverse complement strand
TTGATAGTATTCTGCAAAGTTAAATCGCACACTAGTACTGGGGAATTACCAAGACAGGCAAAGAAAAAATTTTACAAATATATAGACAAACACGAACTGGAAGCAAAGAATAAAAGAGGAGAACTACTATGCAATTCAGCCAGAAAAATAATTTGATTGTAAGGTTTATTCATTTTTTCAAGTTTTCAAATCGCCGTCTGTATACTTGGAAATCTCTCCGCAACAGACAGAATATTATCAGAAGTCAAAAATGTCTCGTTATCATAAATAACCGATATAAAAATACAATTTTAATCAGTAAAAATCTGCTTAGGTGTAGCTGTCTCATCTTATCATAACTCATTGTTGGTCCAACTTACAGTCAAACTGAAGAAATAAGCATTAAACTAAAGGTAAATAAAATCATAGATTTTAACATATCTACATTCAATTGTTCTTACTTAGACGTACATACAATAATATGTTTTTTGTTGAGGTATATAAATATATGATTTTACACAAATTTAATGCTCAACTGGCCTAAAACTGACACTAAGGGGACGTCATTTCCTTTACTATGTCGAGTACAGACTTACCAGGATATTTTTTTTTGTTATTGACGTAAGCAATAACGATAAAATCAAAATGACAAAAACTCTGTTTTTAAACGTGCTTTTTTCCTATTAGGTGCAAAGCCCGAGATACGCCTTTATGACACCATCGATAGCTACACTGGCAAATGGCTGTAAGTTTGCTTGTTGTTTACAAGTAAGCTCATACCGCATTTTAGAGTTTTTTTTATTATTATTTTTACACCAGTTCTTTAACATTTATGTTTTCTTTAACAGTCATCTATGATTACATCATGTTAGCAATTTTCTTTTATCATAGATAAATAGAAGTGGAATAACTGAAAATCTATGACGTAATTGTAGACGGCTGGTAGCAAAGAAAAATCTTTTTTTTCACTAGACAAAAAATTACAGTCTGTTAAGTAAGAACATGTTCGCGATAATTCATTTTGGTAGATGCGATTCTAGTGATCCAACATAAAAATCAGTAGTCTACGACGTATTTTAGTAAAAGTACTAGTTGATTCCGAACTTTTGTCGAAATCACGTAAAATCCAAAATGAGTCACTTGTTTGCGCGTCAGTCGAGTCTTTTTTGCTCCCATCCAAAGGGGCGTAAAATGACACACTCTGCTGCCGCTAAATATATTAAAAAGTCGGTATCGTTTGTGACGAACTAGATAAATCATTTTAACGAGACGAAATATGTCGACGACTTGCCAAAACATGGCTTGGTAGGCAAAGTCATTCCGAAAGTCGAAAAACGAATCGTGTCATTGTTTTTATGGGACCCGAAATTGACGCTGCGTCAAGGAGCGGCAAAATTAAGAAAAACGGATTTGAATGTGTCCCATGAGACCATTCGACATCTTCGTGCTCATGATGCACGTTGAAGAAATCTTTGCTGGGCGAAAATCACGTCGCGAAGTGGCTCGCTTGGGCCCACGATAAGATACTAAGAGTGGCTCTCACAATCGCCGGACGCTAACCCTATCGGACACGTTTGGGCCCTTGTAAAGAGAAAGCTCAGAGGAAAGACTCTGAGGACTTTGACTAAGTCGTCTCGCGAGATTCGAAAAATTTGGTGTTCATTGCCGCGCGAGTATGCAGAAAATCTGGTCGACAGCATGCCTCGAAGATGCCAGATTATTGATGCAGGAGGCGATTAGACCACTTACTAAGGTAATTGCGCCGTTGTTAGCACACCAAAGAATACATTGATGGCAAAAAATGTTCTCGAAACAAAATTTTTCAAGAATACGAGCGGACACGTTCTTACTTGACCGACTGTATGACGTAATTGTAGACGGCTGGTAGCATAGAAAAATCTTTTTTTCACTAGACAAAAAATTATGATATAATAATACTGACTAACCGATTTACACTTAGTAAAAGCTGTTTTACTTCCTTATAACTCTTTCTCTGGAATATCTTCTGAGGTTTCTGAGAGGGAACTATATTAAGTAACAAATAACAAACAACGTTAAAATTCCTAATGTATAAATAAAAATATATAATAAAAATAAACAAATATGTGTAAATAAAATGAAATATAAAAATATATATTTATAATTCGATTTTTTAAAAGCTTACTATTATAATCGAAGTTAAAATGACCAGTCAAAAAATTTGATCACTTGTATAATTAGTACTAATTATAATACATCACAAATTAATGAGAAAATATTCTCGAAAAATAATAATTTATAAAATAAAAACATTTTTATTGGTTTTTCCAACGATATTAGATATATTAAGAAAACATATTTATCACATCTTGCTTTTAACCCACTCCCTATTACAAAAATAGGTAATGACACAAAAACTATTGTATAGTGAATAATTACAACTCGAAAATATAATACGGTTGTTTTTTTTTTTTTACCCTTGGATTGTCAAGTTCAAAAAGTCGTATTTTCAGGACGAATAAACAAGTTTCAGAACGACGCCCGAGGTAGAATCCTAAAAGTTATGCATGTTACAATATCATTTTCTACTAAAAAAATATGCAAAATTTCTTGTGCATTCGTATTAATTAATTTTAAAAATAACACTGATTAAGACTTCATTGTCATGGTAACGACATGCTGAACTCGAACTTATCGTTGGACACTGTTATTCAATATTGTTATGAACTCCCTATATTTTCTTCAAACGAAAGCGGACAATGATTACCATGTATACTATATAATAGATTTACAATTTTATGAGGAACCCAAAAATGATAAATATACAAGGTGTTCCGCCTAACTCAACAATGTTGTATTTTAACCTCAATATGTACTAATTATATTAAATTACTGTTTATTTAAAATCCTAAAACTTTTGGTATAACTTTTTCCTGCATTTGTTATAGTCGCTACAGAAAATATAGACCCAAAATATATATTATATATATTTTTTAAAAATCTAAACTTTTGATTAGTGATTTTAATACTGAGATTTCAATGTTTGAATATCACAGACAGTCAAATAATCACAAAATTATATTTTATTATAACAGTAAATTTTGCAAACTTTCGTTTAAAACTACAGAGCGTTAAAATAAGCCTATAATAAAGAACAAAATTAATTATTTGCAAATAACATTTATTATTAGTGTGAACTTCACGGAGTACTATCTATCTCCGACCAACAGCACCACATAGTTTCATTTAAAGTGGTGTAATTTTGCTTGTTATATTAAAACTATTGTTTTCGATGCAATAAAAGGGCAATACAAAAATTTTGCTGTGACTGTCCTCTCCAGTATGGCTAAAATTGAGTTAATTTGATTACCCACATATCGTGTTGCGCTGCAACTGGCCCAGCCGATTTTTTCTGTTTCCGCAACTTAAGGGCGTAATTTAGTGAGGTAGAGATCATCCAAAAGAATGTGAGGGTTGTTTTAAACATATACACTTAAAGCGGTACGATATGTTTACATATACCACACACGAAACGCAGCAGTAGCGAGCCAACTAATGTTAAATTTTCACTGAAAAGGTCAATTAGAAAAAAGTTGTCTTTTAAGGTACTTTTTTATGGCTTAAGTTCCTTTAGTTCAATCTTAGCTCTTCCTTTTGCTGTTTATTAGTACATACACAATATTTTTAAACTTAAATTATTAAAATGAAAGTAAGATTAACTTTTACATAATAATCGTTATATACTCATGAGGTGCTGTAACTGTAGTAGTCTGTTACTTCAAGTTAGGATAAATAAACTTTAACTTCTGCATTTATCGTTTGAAGAGATAATTTTCAACGCCTTTCAGTGATTCTACCAACCATGCAAGGATACACCATATACAAGGTCTGTCCGAAATCTATCTGACATGTGGTTATAATTTCGCGCCATGGCACCCGAATGACATCTGTGGGCTTCAAGAGTCATTAATTACACCTTATGTAGTCCTCGGTCAGCCACAGAAACTGCGAGCTCTCTATTACGCAAGCAGCGTGTATTTGTTTACAGTTGTTTTTTCGCTTTCGTCGCATTTTTGTTAGCTTTGAAAATGTCGAAGAGAATCGAACAAGCGGAAACGACCGAGATGGGCAACACGCAGATAAAAGGGCGGTACAGGCGATTCAAAGATGGACGCATGTCTGTTAACAGTGATCCTTGTTCTGGCAGACCTTAATACAAGGACGTTAGAAGACATCGAGCATGTGTACATTGCGATTAAACACCGTTGTTTGATTGTTCGCGAGTTAGAAAGTGAACTTGGTATCTCAAAAAGTACCGTTGTGGAGATTTTAACCGATGTTTTGGGAGTTGTCTCTGTTATTGCTCAGTTCATTCGAAATTGTTAACTGCAGAACATAGTTCTGAGATTGCTCCCAGTAACTATTGGCTCTTCCCAAAATGTAAATTACTACTCAAAGGGAAACCATTCGACGATGTTGAGACGATCAAAAAAAAAAAAAAGACCGGTCAAGTGCAAGTTGATTGCTTCTGAAATAAAATTTTTTGTTACTGAGGTGTAAAATGATCAGTGACTTCACAAAACACACCCCAAATGAGTTTTCAACAAAATTTGTTTCCAATCTTTACTGAAAACTGATGACCTTGAAATTTTTGTTTTTTTTATATACCAGATAAATTATTAAAGGTAATGCACTCGCGATAATTTTCGTTCAATCTATACCCCGTGGAGAATATAATTTTTCCAAAAATTTAGATCAGTACTTTTCGAGATAGAGGGGGGGGGGCAGCGATTTATCGCGATTTTTTCAAAATAATACAAAGAAAAGTATGCGCATGTAAGACATTATATATTTTTGAACTTGTGTTTTTACATGCTTTCATTTGACACCTCACTTGATGACCTCACTTCCGATTTCACCCCCCAAAACTAAACCCTTAAGTCAAAATTTAACTTTCAAAACTACACGGCTCTGATAAGGCCATCAATTTCTGTATTAGTACCAAATTTCAACTTTCTATGCCAAATAGTTTTGGAGAAAATCGGGTGTGACAGACGGACAGACAGACAGACAGACACCGAAGTGATCTTATAAGTGTTCCGTATGGAACACTAAAAAATAGGTTGAGTGTACAGAAAAAGACTTTCAGACATGATGTTACTCGCCGGAACCCGCAGAATAACGCAAGTATGCAGTTATAACTGTAGGTCGGATACCTTTCGGACAGACTTCGTATATGGTACTTTTTAAGTAGTACTCACTAAATAAACTAGTCTAACCAATATGAAACTTAAAAGAAAATGATTTTATAAACATGGGTTCTAAATACAATTAACTTATTAATGGTACTGTGTTGTTTATATTTACTAAGCCATGCTTTCTTAATGTTGATATGATTAATGACCTTAAGCATGGCATGGCCGGTACTAAAAAATGTCCACATAAAATAGCGAAGTAAAAATGAAGGAATTGCAATCTAGTGATGTGTGATGTGATGTTTTTTATTGTGGTGAAAAATGTTCATAAAATATAAGTGAGCTAGCAGACACGGTGGTAAAAGAGGTTGCACTTAGATTTTAAATACTTTCACTCATTATTCAATTTTTATAAAGGTTATGATTGGCAAAATGACTTATTTTAATGAGTACTGTAACCTGTTAAAAATAGAGTCTCAATTTATTAAAAATCTCCACTGTGTCGCTTTCTCGTTGTCAATGTTGGGGTGACACCCATCGCTCATCAGGGATCCGAAAGAGGACAGAGCATTGTTGGCAATACGTGCAACTTGCTGTTGGAAAACTGCAGAACATATTATGGTTGCCTGTATGCAACTAATTTTATGCTTAGTTCATAGATTTCTTTCTCTCTGAGAGATGTTTAAAGCTTTGCTAAGACGCCTCGAAGATGATAGTCTCACAACTTGACAACGACAATAACAAAACTGTGCGGGAGTATCGACTATATAATTGATTATCATTGTATAGCAACCAATGAGTTTTGAGTATTAATATTACACATACAATTGCAAAATAATATCGCATTTTGTTAACATTAGCTGGTCATTTTAACTTAAGAGTTCATAAAAATAAATTATAATTATACTGACATATGAAGATATTCTGCCACAAATATCCTTAAAATTTTGTTCAGATTTTCCACTGTATTAATATCAATAATATCTCTGTTATCGTTGGGAGTATGCCATTCTCGAGGAAACGGTACTGGTATTAGATGTAAAATAGGTACATCTGAAAAAGAATGTTGAGTATCCAACATTATTCGGTAAAAAGCATTGAGGACGACATATTCAGATAGTATGTTGAGATTTTGGAAACTATGGTGCAATAACACTACACAAAAGTTATCACCACTAGACCAAACGCTTTATTTTTGTCCTCTACGGGCCGGGCGTCTCGCTTACTATAACAGCATTATCAGGAGCAGTGATTGACTTTTTCAATATTTTCTTATAGGGCCAATAATTTACTATCACATACATTTTTTAAAAACCTTAAATTATATAATGTTAGTGTATGATTGTGTTCATGACCATGCTCTCGAACATAATCATACAGTAACATTAGATAATGTAACACGTAGGCTGAAAAGTTTTTGGTCTAGCTACTTAAAACACATTTTTTTTTGCAAAATTCGAATTTATTCATCAACATAGTCTCCTTCAAGAGCGATACAATCAGTCCAACGCTTTTCTAACATTTCTATACCTTTCTTGTAGAAGGATTTGCCTTTGCCTTCAAAATAGGCCTCAGTTTCGGCCATGACGTCTTCACTGGAGCCAAATCTCTTTTCCGCGAGCATTTTTTTTAGATCTGCGAATAGATAATAGTCGCTGGAGGCCAAATCTGGAGAATACGATGGATGAGGAAGCAATTCGAACATCAATTCATACAATTTTGCCATCGTAACGATTGACTTGTGACACTGTGCATTGTCTTGATAAAACAGCACTTTTTTCTTGTTCATTTGGAGCCGTTTCTTTGCGATTTCTGCCTTCAAACGTACTAATAACTTTATATAATATTCGCTATTGATGGTTTTTCCCTTTTCAGCATAGTCGATGAAAATTATTCCATGCACATCCCAAAATACAGAGGCCAAAACCTTCCCAGCCGACTGTTGTGTCTTTGGTAACTTCGGGCGGCTTTCACCGACTGCTGTCCACTTAGCTAACTGCAAATTTGATTCCGCTGTGTAATGGTGGATCCATGTTTCATCCATTGTCACATATCGCATGAAAAAATCCTTTTTATTGCGCTTAAAAAGGTCCAAACAGCGCTCAGAATCATCAATACGTTATTGTTTTTGTTCCACTGTGAGCAAACGCGGTACCAATTTCGAACAGAGCTTTCTCATATCCAAATGTTCATGCAAAATATGGCCAACACGTTCTTTTGATATCTTTAGGGTGTCAGCTATCTCACGCAATTTTACTTTACGGTCATCCAAAACAATTTTGTGGATCTTTTTGATGTTTTCTGGTGTAACCACCCCATTTGGGCGTCCAAAGCGTTCAGCATCATTTATATTTATACATGCATACCAGTAAATGGTGAATAATTTGCCATGCCCGTAACACTTATCAACCATTGCTTTGCTTGAACGGTATTTTTTTTCCAATCAAAAAACAGTGTTTAATCAACACATAAAATTCGATTTTTGCCATTGTTTTCAAAAAAATCAAAAGTAGCGTCACTAAAACCACTGAAACTTGGTAAACTAAATGTCATGAAATTTTGACACGTATTGTTTGAAAGTTGGTACTTCCTAAAAATCATATGGATTTTTTTGAAAAGGACGACATTTATGTGTCAGACCAAAAACTTTTCAGCCTACGTGTTACAGTTAATAAAAAAAATAATGTACGTGATAGGAAATTATTACAACATTGAAATTATAAATAAATAAAAATAATAAAGTAGTAAAAATGGTCTAAATAAGGACCAAGGACCTGTCACTCACAGTTCTCTGGACGGGTTACTCGACCGAAACTAATGCTCCTGTGGCTAATTTACAATTTTAGTACAAATAGTGTAGTTTTTATCTTAGATTTAGTCAGTCATGATAACATGGTTAACGAAACTTGCGCGAGTGCAAGAATAAAATATTGAGTGTAGTGATGATAACTGTTATGTCGTATACTCAGACACCCTTGTTGAGGAAACAATATTAAATAAATCAACTAAAAAAACTCAGTTTTTGAATTTGTGGACTGAATTTTAAATTTAAATATTGCAATATTAAAAAATATATATATTTAGAAAACTTACTTTTTCTAAGAAATGGTATATGATCATCTTCAATATTACTATTGAAAAAAATCGCGTCTAATAAAGTACCGGGTACTTCTGGAGTTTAATAGTCTCAAATTCTGTAACCTGTCTTCGGCATCAGCCATTCTATTAAACCTAAAAATAAAAAATATTTACTTTTATCTACTCCACAACTGAAATAATAGAGAAAAACATGAGCTCACCATTGAGAAGTAGCTGGAAAATAATTATAAAAATTTTCGTCCCTGTGTCCTATCAAATCCAGTAATACCAAAAGATCAAATTTTTCTAACTCAGATACATTTTCACCTGTTGTTCGTGCTAAGCCTCGACTCTGGTGATACTTTTTGGCCAAATGTTTGGCTCCATAAATTGAGTCTTTTGGACCCCAATTTACAAATGCTTCTTCTCCATCGAAAAATATCAATTTTATGCTGAGGTCTGTATTACTTTTGATTGCATCA
The DNA here is from genome assembly GCA_019049505.1 of Pachyrhynchus sulphureomaculatus. Lineage (NCBI taxonomy): Eukaryota > Metazoa > Arthropoda > Insecta > Coleoptera > Curculionidae > Pachyrhynchus > Pachyrhynchus sulphureomaculatus. Next base: position 121,191,431 of record CM032455.1, on the reverse strand, counting down.
AATTCTTTTTTGAGCACTTTAGCCAAATTGAGCATCATTGCACATGGTACAGCCGAGTCGATAGCACCTAAAAGAGGTGAATCAATCAATCAAGTCAATTTACCTGTGTTAATATTTTTTGTATGTTGTTAATAATGATTAAGTTCCGCGATAAAATCAATGTCATGTGAGCATTTTTGTAAGAGATAAAATATTTAAAATCCTAACTATATATATATATATATATATATATATATATATATATATATATATATATATATATATATATATATATATATATATATATATATAAAAGACTTGGCTAAAACTATTTGTTACCCCCTTCAGTTCTTAGGAACTAGAAGGAAGACTTACTTCACAACGCACTTATGTTTATTTCTCTGAATTATAATATGAAATAAAGTAACCACAAAAAAAAAACAAAAGTACAAGTTATTGGAAGTCACCAATGGCTGATCTGCTTTATTCCTGTAATTATCTGTGTTATTGTAGGGTACACACTGTTAATAATCTGTTAATTTTGGTGAGATATACTATAAATCGTTTTAAAAAGGCCAAAACACACAAAAACTTAAATAAGAGTGGTCGAAAACGTATTACAAATACGAGAGAAGACAGGCAGTTGATACATGCTTCTTTAAGAAATCGGGGGGAGGGTGAGAGAGAGAAAAGCAAAAATTTAGAGCTCTAAAATTAGTTTATTGACTTGACCATTGACTAACTTTTTACAATTCTTAACTTGAACTGTTGGTAAACTTTAGGATTCGATAGTACCAAAGTCTTTACAGATAGTTATCTAACTGTTTAATCAGGAATCGGTGGGAGCTCATTCGTTCATGAAGGATGGACTTTATTTTACTGTAAAATTGAAATATCCAGAGAAAAACAGAGTGTCCATATAAAAAAAGTTAGTTTACCTTAGTTCCCTATTAGCTACATCTTTTGTATAAAACCCTTATTTCTAAAGTAGAAGAATACATACATATTAAAAATACAACTAAATGAATAAACTCAAAATCAAGGTAACAACTAGCAACTAAAATCAATAAATAAATTTGGTTAAGGAAAATTATGCAGAAATATAACATTCTATGAATACAAATTGGTTTCCAACGAGTATTTTATATGTATGAAACATCCTACAGAAAACATTTATTTTGTATATCCAAACATTATTGTTGTTATGAACTAACTTAATAGTACTTCAGTTGACATCATTTATGTCCGCATTTATGTATTTTGATATTAAATTGCACGGGTAATAATTAATTTAAAGAAAGTAAACAAGAAGTCATATCATTTAGAAATAACATTTTCTAGTTAAAATTTATCGTTAATCATTACATGGACAAAAACAACAACATTTAATAAAATATGACACATCTATGTTTTTGATAAGAGTTTGTTGGGAGAAATCACGCACCAAGTCCGTTGTGGAAAGAGATAAAAAAAGCGGTAAAGGGATTTACCCACTCTTTCCTCGAAAATACGCTGTTTTAAAATAAATACTGAATTTGTCTCTTTCCCAATAGAGAATAACTTATTCCAAGCCCACATTTCAGCCGAATTTAATAAGGTTAGGAGTTCAAAAAGCTTTATGAAGAACTCAGCAATCAAAAAAGTAAAAGTAAAGATGATTTGACGGTCATATATTTTAAAATTACTCCATACGTACGTTCGTTAAAAAACGTTCAAATTTTCTTACATGGTGTGTCATATAAGCATACTGCCTGTTTTATTCCCATTAGGCCTCTTCCAATGATCCATCCAGCATTCCTTCCACCTCTTCAGAGGTCCGGCCCTAGTTCTTCTACCACAAGGTTTATTGAGTTTGGCCCTTTTTACCAGTCTGTGGCCGTCCATCCGATCTACGTGTTTATTCCATTGTTTTCTTATAGTTCTGGTCCATTTGGATACTTCTTGGATCTTACTTGGTTCTTGTAGATCTTTGTAACGGATGGATGGATGGATACTTTTTCCATTTATGTCCCTAATCAGCTTCATTTCTGTTGTCCTCATCATTTGTGCTGTTTTACATGTGTCAGCTCTTGTTTCTACAGCATATGTGAGGATCGGTCTCACTGTTGTCTTGTATATACATATTTTACTTTCTACTGCCTTCATAGACTGTTGTTTTACTTCCCTGTATAAGTCTCCGTAGCTTATTATTGTTCTCAGGTATTTAAATTTATTAACTTGTTCAATAATACTTCCTTGGATCTCCAGTTTGCATCTTAATAATTATTTTGAAGCTACCATACATTTTGTCTTGGTCGTGTTGATAATCATGTTTAGTTCTCTCGCTTCCAAATTGAAGGCATGAAAGATCTTCTGAAGGTTGTCCTCAGAATCGGAGATGAGGACTGCATCATCGGCGTAGCAGATTGTGTGGAAGTGTGTGTTGGCCATTTTGTATCCTCTATATTTTAGAAGATTCTCCACTATTCTGTCCATGAGGCGGTTGAAGATAAAGGGCCTAAGTGAATCACCTTATCTTACTCCGGCGTTTATTTTTACTTCCTGGCTCAGTAGATGTCTCACTTTTATATTTGTTCTGCATTATGTGTTAATGTCGTGTATGATTTTTGTTAGCTTCTGGTTTGTCTGCGTTTCTTGTAATATTTTTATAATATCTGTTAATTCCACTCTGTCGAAGGCTCGAGTCATGTCGACGAAACATATATGCAGGTTTATTAAATTCTTTAGCTTTTTCCATTATCTGCCTCATTATAAATATGGCATCTATGGTCGATCGATTTTTTGCAGAAACCCTGTTGTTTCTCTCTTATTTGAATATCCTTGCTAATTTCTTCCAGTATGATTTTTGTTAATACTTTTAAATTAGTATTTATTAGCATTATTCCGAGGTAGTTTACGGGTGACGTCTTTTGCCCTTTTTAATGTTCCGTACGGAACACTTATGAGATGACTTAGGTGTCTGTCCGTCTGTCTGTCTGTCACACCCGATTTTCTCCGAAACTATTTGTCATAGAAAGTTGAAATTTGGTAATAATATAGGAATTGATGGCCTCATCAAAGCCGTGTAGTTTTGAAAGTTAAATTTTGACTTAAGGGGTCAGTTTTGGGGGGTGAAATCGGAAGTGAAAAAAAAAATTTTTAGTAGGTCATCGAGTGTGGTGTCAAATGAAAGCTTGTGAAAACACGAGTAAAATATATATATATATATATATATATATATATATATATATATATATATATATAATGTAATACTTGCGCATACTTTTCTTTGTATTATTTTTAAAAAATCGCGAAAAAATCGCTGTTCCCCCCCCCCCACCTTATCTCGAAAAGTACTGATCAAAAAATTTTGAAAAAATTCTGGAATATTCTCCAGGGGGTGTCGATTGAACGAAAATTATCACGAGTGCATTACCTTTAATAATTTATCTGGTATATAAAAAAAAAACAAAAATTTCAAGGTCATCAATTCTCAGTAAAGATTGGAAACAAACTTTGTTGAAAACTCATTTGGGGTGTGTTTTGTGAAGTCACTGATCATTTTATACCACCGTAACAACATTTTTTATTTTAAAAGCAATCAACGTACGGAACACTAATTGTGCAAGTTCAACTTGCACTTGACTGGTTGTTTGAATATTGGGATTGTTATACTAGTATTCCAGTTTTTTACTATATTTGTAAAAAGATGTGCTAGTTGCTGATGTAGGTTTTCTCCTCCATTTGTAATGTCGTCTGGTCCTGAGCTTTTTCTATTTTTAAGAATACTTATAATTCTTTCTGTCTATTCTAAAGTTACTTCTAGGTTTTCTTCAGAAGTATGACTTCATTATTCTTTTCTTCTTTATATAATTTCTTAAAGTATGTGTGCCATTCTTGAATTGTAATTTTGTTAGTTTGTACAGTGTCTTTAATTTTAAAGAAGGAAAATCAGATCCAAGCGTCTGTTTTAACATAAACCAATATCTTCAAAGTTATAGGTGTCAATTTTCAATTACTTGTAGACCATTGTAATCTTGAGGATTTTCAAAAAATTACAGGGTACACTTAAGGTTCATAATTATTGTGTTAAATAGAAAGTGATGCTTGATTCTAGTAAATGATCAGTAATATTATTTGCCAAAAAAAATGTTTCCTTTGTTGTAAGATTATTATATTGGTGGATCTGTCTTAATTAAAGTCTAAAATACTTCAACTCTGGAGTTTTGTTGGACCCAAAATTAAATTTTAGCGCTCACAAATACCAAATAGTAGCAGAAGCAACACAAATGTTATCAGGTGTACAAGTATGAAATGCGGATTTTTTTTTCTAAAAAAAACATGTTAAATGTGGAAGAATGATAAAAACTGCTTTATTCAAAGCTCTATCACTTGTTATATATTATTCCCATCTTTCGGGCAATTTGTGAATACTACGTCAGTAAAAATCTTCCCCTTTTGCTGCGAACCATTCATCGAGCCATTTTTTCACATCTTCGTACGAACCAAAGCGCTGCTCAGCAAGTGCGTGACCCATCGGTGCAAACAAGTGGTAATCGGAAAGGAGCCAAGTCTGGTGAGTAAGCCACATGGGGTAGAACTTCCCAGCTGAGTGCTTCCAACGTGTCGCGAACTGGTTTTGCCGTATGTGATATAGCATTGTCATAAAGAAAAATGACTTCGTGTTGCCTCTTTCGGTATTCTGGCCTTTTTTTTCAAGCAGCGAACGGTTCAAATCGGTCAATTGTTGGTAACGTTTAGTATTAACCGTTTCGCCAGGTTTTAACAGCTCATAATAGACCACGCCCCTGTGGTCCCACCAAACACAGAGCATCGTCTTTCTGCCAAAGCGATTCGGTCTTGCGGTCGATGTGGATGGTGCGGGGTCTACCCATAATTTTTTGCGCTTGGGATTCTCAAAATAATCCACTTTTCATCTCCTGTGGCTATACGATGCAAAAACGACTTCCTTTTGTACCGAACGAGCAAAATGTCACACGTGTTTTTGCGTTTTTCCATTTGTCTGTCGTTCAACTCTTGTGGTACCCATCTACCGTTGTTTTTGTGTTTGCGAATCATCTTCGTCCAACAATGCTTGCAATTCCACATCTTCGTATTTTTTTGGCAGTTTTCCTCGTTCCTTGTCTGCAACATCGAAGTCACCACTTTTCAAACGCCGAAACCATTTTTCACACGTATCTTGCGATGGAGCATGTTCACCATAAGCTTCTCGAAGTAATCGGTATGATTCAACAGCAGTTTTCTTCAAATGAAAACAAAAAATTAATGCTGTCTGCGAATGCTCTTTGTTCGGCATAAATTTCGACATATTGAACACAACAACACAACACTATGCACACACTTTTCCAATTTATCACTCGTGCGCGTCTGACACTTGTTGATGACACAACAAAATGGCTCAGTGTCAAATCTTTATAGCACAAACTGCATTGGTAGACCATCTGTTGTTTGAAATTCGCATTTCATACTTATACACCCGGTAATATTTATCTTAAGAACTTTTAAATTAATTATTATTATTGCAGTTAAAACTTTGTATATAGCCTAAGAGTGAAGGAAATTAGTATAAGGTATCTTGATGTGGTTACTATTTTGTAATAAAGATATATATTGGCACTAGAACAGGATTCAATTTTTTTTTAAATAGCTTTGTTTAAAAGCTGTGACCATAAAGAAGGATAGACAATGCAATCTTATCGCAGAGTTTCAATTTTGATAGCCAGCCAAAACGTAGGGATCAAGTTATAAATAGGTAAATGGCAGTTTATGCTAAAATACCTATTGTAAAAAAAATTGGAAAAGAAGGACCTTTAGAACAAAAATTTCAGATTTCTCTTTACGTATTTCTATTAAAATTGAGATGTTGAAAAAATAATATAATTTTTAGATTTTTTACCCTACAAATCCTGAAAAGGACATTTAACATTAAAGCCGTGTCTCTGATCCTCTCCCCGACCCTGTTAACTACTTACGTTTGACTATAAATAATTGTGCTAAAACTTGATAATCATCCAACCACAAACCAGAAAGAATTCTCCTAATACTTTTGAAACTACAAAATTTATTGGTCTTAACCTCTGATGCAATCTCGCTGAAAAACTATCAATGTTACATGTGTACCAAATATGAAGTTGATATATTATTTTATTTGAGATTTATTGTGCCAACATACAGACAAACAAACATGCAGACCGACAGACGGACTGTAAAAATCTCAGAGCCTGATTTTTTCACTCCCTTAGCCAAGAAAGTAAAAGAGCTTTTTTAAACCAATTTATACTTATGGTTGAAATTAGTTAATTTTATAATATTTGTGTTCTATATTTTTAAATATATTGCTCGTCAATTTTTTAATATTCTGTTTTATCTTCCTGCTTTTGACAATGGCATCATATTAGATGCCAACATGCTAATTTATTTTAACTTTTGCAATAATAAACACGTTCTTTTCATTTACTAGCAAGTAAATATGATTATTGTGCAAAGAAATAAAAAAAATTCTCTCCTTATGCCAACACTACCACCATATGATAAACAATTTATCAAGGAAAAATTACCACATTTCTAGACCTCTATACACATTTTTGTGTAAAAAAAATTAAAGCTAATTGTTTCAACAAACTATAAATTTGTTCTTGATCTGAATTATTCATAACGCTTATCAACCTAAACCGATCCTAAATAATAACTAAAAAACAATTCATGTTGTATTTCAAGGTAAATAATTTCATTATTATAATTGTTTTTTCAGATAGCAACACAACAATGACCTGACAAAACATGATTTTTTTTATATAAATGAGAATTTTTTGGTAATATTAGCTTTTTTGTCCTAAGCTGGTCTTCCAAAATTGTATAATGTTTCTTGGTAGTGTAAGCTTAGGTTAAAAAAAAGAGTAAATTGACCTTAATGTTACTTTTAATAAATTAAATTTTGGCGAACTGACAAATATCACCAATTTCTTGTTTCTTTAACAGCCGTGCTTCACACCTGAATATTTATTCTATTTGGTTCCCTTAAAGCATATTTTTCAAGGATGTTATACAATATAATATGCAAAATTTATATAATTTTGTGAGCAACGTAATCATTAATCTACCTTTTTTTATTCATACACTACAAATGGCACTACTAGTACATGCTCATTATCCATTGAATTGGTTTTAAACAACTGTTGAATCGTTCCAATTAAAAAATATAAAATTAGAAAACGTTAAATTATTTTTTCTTGTTAAACCTCTTTAGGACTATAAAGATTTAAAATAAGTGGATCTAGAAGTAAACTGAACAACCCTACGAACACTTTGAAGCACAATAAATGCAGAAATCGTAGATCTCGCCTTTGGATGCTTGAGTATAACTGCTAAGATCTTACTAAATGAAAAGATATTTATTGAACCCATCCATGGTAGATAAACAACCCTGTAACCGGTTTCCAGTCAACCACTCAACAGTAAGCATCAACAATGCAAAAGATATTTTTGGCGAAATTATCAAGTAATTAAATTTTCTCAAAGTTTCTTAAGATGCGTAATTAAACCATACAGGGGTCCAAAACCAGCATTTGGTATACCAAAACAGGTGATAACAATAACAATCAACAGATGGTTGTATCAGCAACATCTAGATTGTTCGCTCACAACATCTGGCCAAAGACTTTTGTTTATTAGGGGCCCAAATCAAACTAGTGGTGGGACTTATCAGCAACCACTGTCACCTGAGGAAATATTTACATAAAATGAATATCCACAATGGTGCCACAACATGCAGACTATGTGGTCAAAAAGGAACAATCCTCTATTCACATTCTCTATGAATGTACAGCTTTAATTCTGAACAGACACAAACTGTTTGGAGATCTACATTATGGTGGCAAATTATCACATGAAGGGCTTGGAAGCTAATTACCCTTCATAAAGGGATGACGCTCATGTAACCAAGAGAGAGGAGCACAATAAGACAAGAGGTTGCAGTGCACAAACAGGCATAATTGCCTACTCTCCCTAGAATCAACTGACCAACCAATCAAGAATGATAAAGGTTTAACATAAGCTGACCTAGAAGCAAACCATGCTTTTCCAAATACAGTTATCAGAAAATTGAACTTGTTTAAATATTTATAGCAATGTTTCATCAATAATATACATGGGTATCATCCCTCTAAATAGTTCACTGCTAAACTAGAAATACTTCTGCTCTTGTAACACCAAGCTGATGAATACATGAAAAATAATCACATTTTTTATGTATCAAAATTTTCAATTCATTACTACAACATTTAACAGTCAAAATCCTCAAATATTTATTAGAAAAAAACTTAGAAGACTTCTTATATATAAATTTATTTTATAATATAACAGAGATCAAGGACTCTAATAATCAACTTTAAATGTAGTTAATGGCAGAGCTACATCACTATTCACTTTGGACTTGATTTATCTCATGTCATTTATATGATCTAGTGAAAAAACTTCTACTTACCTACAAATATTTCATTCTGAAAGAATTTACTATCATAATGACATGCCAGTACTAAATATCTCTCAGCATCCGGGTTTAAAGCTCCTATAATATTCTTAAACGTTAAACGTCCAAATTTGGGAGTTTCATTATCAAATTCATCTACTTCTACTGCCCATCCCATTTTTTCTAACTCCGATTTTATATAGTTGAATACAATTTCATGATTTTTAGTACCTACTACTCTGGGAATGAGTATATTGTCAAGTACTTCGTTGAAATATTTAATATTTGAGAGGCTTGCTAACTGTCTCACTTCTCCATTAGTAAGTCGTTGTGGAGTGTGATTTCTCTATACGTATATATATGAAAATAAAAATAAAAAGTTTATTTAAATACTTATATTGTCAAATTTAAAAGATAATTTTTATGAGATATTTTATTAAGAAAGTGAAAAATAGTTTATTTCTAAATTTATCTAACAAATTGCAACTGAACGTCATTAATTTTTCATATAAAAAAAAGGATAAAAGACCGCATATATTTGGTGGTTCTAGTATTGTGATCTTAGAAACTTTATGAAATACAAAAACACTTAAATGGAGAATGCTTTAGAAAATTAGATATTTAGAATTTAAATTATACTACTGCTTATAATAATAAGGGAATAAGTTAATAACAATAAAGGATTAAATTACAAGAAAAAAGAAATTCAGCTTAGTAGGACTAGCCAAAAAAAGAAGAGGTATTCTTTGTTAATTACAAGGGTTGTATGATAAGTACCTGGCCTCGGTCAGAGATGGCGCTACTATTATTTAAAACATTATATTTTTCGTAAACATAACCTTTCACAAGAATCCTGTCAAATTTTCGCTGCGTGATTTAGTTTGTGAGTGGCAGCCATTTAAATAGAAAAATTTTTGTGATTTTACAACAATGGAAAAAATTGAATATCGAGCAGTGATAAAATATTTGTTTTTGAAAAAGAAAACGAATGATGAGATAAAAGTGGAACTCGGTGAAGTTTATGGGGACTCTGCAGCTTCGTTATCGACCATAAAATATTGGACAACTGAATTCAAACGCGGACGTACAAACATTTTTGATGAAGAACGTCTAGGTCGTCCAAATGAGGTCACAACACCAGAAATTACTGAAAAAATCCCGGATATAGTGATAAATGATTGGAGAGTGAAAGTGCGTGAGATTGCTGATATTGTGGGTATCTCAACTGAAAGGACGCAGAACATTTTAAGAGCCCATTTGGATATGAGAAAGCTTTCCGCAAGATGGGTGCCGCGACTGCTCAGAAATGACAATAAACACACACTTGTGTCAACTTCAAAAGAATGTTTAACGATGTTAAAGCGCAATCGGAATGATTTTTGGCGTCGATTCATAATTGTTGACGAACATGGAACAGTCTAAACAGTGAGTTTTCCGTGGCGAACCGTCGCTAAAGAAGGCCAAGGTGACTTTATCGGTCAACAAAGTCATAGTCACAGTGTTTTGGGATACACGCGGCATAATCCACTTCGATTACCTTGGGACGACAAAACGACTAATGGAGAGTATTATGTCAACTTATTGGATCGTTTTAACCATGCTGTAAAAGAAAAACGTCCGCATTTTGCGAAGAAAAAAATTCTCTTTCAAGGCAATGGACGCATGCACACTTGTGTCATAGCCATGGTCCAATTCCATGAGTTGGGATACAAATTGCTTCCGCAGCCATCATACTCGCCAGTTTTAGGGCCCAGCGATTCTTTCCCATTTCCGAATATGAAAGAATGGCCTGGCGAAAAAAAATTTGGCTCAAACGATGAGGTGATTGCTGAAACAAACGCCTATTTTGAAGGGTTGGAGAAATTGTATTTTTTAGATGGAATACAATAGATAGAAAAACGTTAAAAATAAGTGTATCGAGCTGAAAGGAGACATTTTACATCTAAAAATGTTTTTTTTTGTCAAGGCCAGGTACTTATCATACAACCCTCGTATATCACATGTGTTTTAAGAGCTTAGTTTAAGTCCTGCTGAGCGTGATAATTCTGGTGCTGTATGCTATAAACCAATGCATCAATAACAAGTTTAATATGTCATTTACCATCTGTATCTTTTTCTGATTTTTATTTCAAATTTTAGAAAGAAATGTTTACCGAAATTTTATTTAACAGTAAAAAAATGGTTGTAAAAATTATAGCACGGAACAACCCGCTGTAATTAGATTTCATGCCAAACTTGGCACAAAAGCCAGACAAGCACTTAAAATGATGAAAAATGTGTATGGTAATGATTGTCTATCAAGAACACAAGTTTTTGATTGGCACAAATGTTTTTTTGGATGGAAGATAACAAAATTATATAAAAACAACACTATGTTTTAATTTCCAACATTTAAAAGTCACGACAATTCAGAAGAAGTGACTTTAAATATATTGGAAATTAAAACATAATACCAACAAGTATCGGAAGATGGAAGATAACCCTGAAGATGACAAATACCTTGAAAGACCAATACAAGCTAAGTATCACAAATGATTTAGAGTTCATGAATTCATGGCAATGTTCACAATGCATTATTAAAAATAATAAGTATTAAACATCAACAGAGAATTCGAAGAAAGTTGAAAGTTTTATGTAAATCAAAGTTATTTGTTCCACACTCTTTAAATGAGGAGAATAAGTTATTGAATGAGCAATATTCTGGGACAATAATATGAGCTGCTACAAATAATCCATGTTATCTGAAAACAATTTTCTACTTATGACAGGTTATAACATTTTCAATATGGCCTACATACAAAGTGTCAATGTCACAAAAAGTTCTATTAAAACTCAAAACAATGTTGGTTGTTTGCTCTCATAGCAAAATTCATTATAAATTTGTTTCAAATGGCAAACCTATTAATATTATTTGGAAGTGTGGAAATGTTTGATGAATAGAGTTCCCTGTGTTCAACCTGAATATTGTGATCCCGCTAACTGGTGATAAGATACCAAGTCACACTTTACACTGTTTGTCAATTTCAGGCTGGAAATCAGGTCTGTATGTCCACTATTCAATATATTCATCTGATTTAGCACCCTGTGACTTTTTATTATTTCCAAAAATTAAAATGAAGTTAAAAACGATACTTTTTAGAGGAGATAGAGACTATTCATAATGCTTCTTCAGGCCTTTGCAGGCATTCTTACAATATGGACTAGAAAATTCATTTGAATTACTATTAAAAATTGTAAAAAGTGCACTCACTTAATTAGGTGATCAAATTAAAATTAAAAATAGGAAAACTAATCATTGAACTAGATCTAAGCAAATAACTCTATATTACCATTTGGTCAAAATAACTTTAAGGTAAGAATTAATTAACAAAACAAACTACTAACTTGATTTTTTTGCTAATAATAACTACCTTGATACTATTAGCAAAGTGAGATTAACTCAATGTAGAGGACACCACACTAATCGTATGGAACATGGGGCCCAGTCAATTTTTTTATATTGCATTTTTTTTGTACCTTATGTAGCCCTGATTAAAAGTCTCCACAGTGCTAATGCTTCTGGAATCTCTTGAACTTACAAGAGATTTTTATAGATACAAGATTACTGTATATGTCAGTAAGCTTCAGCCTGTGCCTAATTGGCCGAATGCAGAGTGTTATATTGGTTGCTTTAAAATATTATTGACCATATCTAAGTAGATAAATCAAGAAATTGTCTTACCAATGTAAATAATATGTTTTATATATATATATATATATATATATATATATATATATATATATATATATATATATATATATATATATATACAGTGGCGTGCAAAAGTTTCTGGCCAGTGACATTTCGTACTTTAATAAGTCAAGTAAGTAATAATTAAAAAAAAAAGACTAATGATTTTTAATCATTATGAGATGTGAGTATGAGATATAGAAAACAAAATAATATAGTAAAAGAATATTATTTATGTTTGTGAATATATTTATTATTATTATTCTTATATTTATATGTGCAAAAGTTTCCGGCCACTTTTGTACTACGAGAAAAATTATTAGTCCATATGCTCTATAATAGACTTAAATTATATTTTTAAAAATTATTAGTCCATATGCTCTATAATAGACTTAAATTATATTTTTATGTTAATATTTTGTAGCCATACCCTTTGCAGCGATAACAGCCGCACAACGATGTGGCATTGACTCAATTAATCGATTAATACAAGCAGGTGAAATTTTATCCCATTCTTCCTTCAATGATTTGAATAATGTGGCTTTATTTGAATATGTATGCTTTTGAACTTGACGATCTAGCGTTTCCCATAAGTGTTCTATTGGGTTCAAGTCCGGTGATTGAGATGGCCAGCTTAAAACTCTCACATTTGAAGCAGAAAACCACTGTTTAACAACTTGGATGTATGTTTGGGGTCATTATCCTGCTGAAATATCCAATTCTGCAGCAATGTTTCTTCAGCATATGATAACAAATTGTTTTCTAAAATGTCCTTGTAAATATCAGCATTCATATTTCTGTTGATCTCAATAAATGGACCGACTCCTTGTGCAGAGAAAAATTCCCCAAACCATCACACTTCCTCCACCGTGTTTTACAGTAGGAATTTGGTACCGAACATCATTTCTCATACCAACAGGACGTCATACATGTTGTCTACCATCACTTCCTGTCCAATTTAGGTGATCTTTCACAAATTGTAATCAGGCCTTTTTATTCTTTTTACTGATTAATGGTTTTTTAATACCTATAGGGCCAAAAAGTCCTACATCATGTAGTCTTCGTGTCACAGTACTATGACTAACATTAGCTAGATATTCATCCTTTAGCTAGCGTGCAATTTCGGCAGCAGTTTTCTTGACATCCGCAGTTGATTTGTGTTTAATGATACGATCTACTTTTTTTTAGACATTTTTCTTGGTCTTCCACTACACAGACGATCTTTTAAACCATATCCACAATGGTATTTTACAATAATATCGTTCACGGTTGATTTACCTATCGATAATAAGCAACCTCATGAGAAGATTTTCCTTCTTTTGAAATTTTATTATTTTCTCACGAATTTGGATTTGCTTGCCGAGCCATGTTTATGCGCCCACGACCTTTTATGAACTAAATGTGAACATTCAACGTGCTATTATTCATAAATACGTCTTTGAACATCCTACTGCGTCAATGTATATTATGTGGCCGGAAACTTTTGCTCATATAAATATAAGAATAATAATAATAAATATAGTCACACATATAAATAATGTTCTTTTACTAGATTATTTTATTTCCTATATCTCATACTCACATCTCATAATGATTAAAAATCATTAGTCTTTTTTTTTAATAAAATAGAGAGCCACTGTATATATATATATATATATATATATATATATATATATATATATTATATATATATATATATATATATATATATATATATATATATATATTATATAGATATAGTTAATAATATTTGAAATTATTAAATTAAAAAATAAGTATTTTAAAACAACCAGGATAATGCTCTGCATTCGGCCAATTAGGCACAGGTTGAAGCTTACTGATATATACAGTAATCTTGCATCTTTTGTAAGTTCAAGGGATTCCAGAAGCGTTAGTTCTTAAACCAGGGCATTTTGCACTTTGTGCCCATGGAGATTTTAATCAGAGCTACAAAAGCTAGAAAAAAAATTACCATAAGATTAGTGCAGAGTAGTGAGTACCTAGAGGTGGTAGACAGCAAGGACACAATATAATATATCGTATGCAAAATTGAAGGGAAGGTGTGTGCTAATAAAATTTGACGATGACGAAAATTTTGGTGTGAATTTTTAAGTTCTTGCGTCATCTAGGAATTTTTATTTCCTGTTGAGTAGCACCCATTTCAGTGAGTAATCTATATAACAAAATTCTCTAGATTTTGCTATTAATTTTTACTAGATATTACAGAAAAAAATGTTATTTTTTAAATATAACTATTTTCTAACTTCCTACATGCCCAACATTTATTGTTGAATAAAATAATATTTATTTGTGTGAATGGCATACATTATTTTATAAAGTAATATCTAAAGTACAATACAGAAAGATTAGTAAATAAATGTGACAATTCACAAATGATTATGATGAATTTCTCTTTTAAAAAACGTAGGTTTTATTACATATAAATGGGATAATTAGTGATAAAAATAAAAAACTAAAGTATATTTTCACCTGTAATTTCCTTAGTTGATTAGCAGCGTCAACACTAACAGCTGATAGTACCAAAACGAATTTTAGAAAAACAGATACCATACTTATTCAAAAAAAAAAACTAAAAAAGAAAAACTTAAAAACAATTAATAAACATAACCACACTTTACACCAACTCTCTTCACTGTGGAGTGGTGACGTAAACTAACCCTTGCTTGTTTATTCTGGAGTGACGTAAACTTGCAAAATATTTTTATTGTGCACTCCATCCATGTATTACATTTTGCCATCTTTGTCTAGCCGCTTAAAATTTAAAGCAAAAAGAAAAGGAATAAAATGAAATGCAAATTGAAGTTTGGCAGGGTTGTTTCTAATAGTTACGTTGTACGACATGCAAAACGGAATTGCTGTACTTTGAGCATGAACACTACTAGAAATGGTAAAAGAAACAACTTTACAGTTCACACTCATACCAACTCGAAGGGCAATGTTCCAAAATCGCTTAATGTCATCAAAAATAATTTTCTATATTGTAACGTTAGATTTTTTACGTGAATATGGTTTTAATAAGATTGCTATAATATGAATAAAAGTAATTTTAAGCAAAGCGAGATATTGATAAGGTAAATGTTTATGACATCTTCTACCTGGGTATTGATACAAGCTTAAATTTAATCCAGTGGTAGAGCCATAGCGTAAACAAGAAACATAAGTAATGTTTGACAACTTAGCATTTTATGAACGGTAACAAACTCATCATTCGCCTTTTGGTTAGAAAAGAAATGGTTAGGTAGATCATCGAAAACTCTCGTAAAAAATGTTAATGATATCTGAAAATCTGGCGATGTTATTGGCCGAATTAAAGAACAAAAAATATGCATCTATCGTATGTTTTTTTTTTTATTGCGATCAGTTACAGTGTTCCAACTTTGACATATCTTCTTACCTCATGCATACATGTAGCTTTATTCTAAATCTTCCAAAAAAACTTTTGGATTAGGATCTACCAATGAATTTTTTTAAGAGTGATCTACAGTTATGTTATCATGGACATTTAGGTTGTTCTGAAATAAACATTAGAAAAGGCATATATATTTATTTACTTTCTCTCTCTTTCTATTCGTTTCTTTAATATTTAAGGTCGTGATCTCTTTGGAATGATTTTATTGGTCTCTCCACCGTCTCCTTTCATTTCTCCCGATCTTCTGCCAAGTGTAAAGACACATGGTGTGGTTGATCTATAACTTGTGTTATTCCATTTACCCTGGATCCTTCCCATCATTTTAAGCCTATCTATATTATCACTGGTCTTCTGGCTACATGTTGAAAATACTAAAGAATTCTTTTTAGACACAGTTATGATAATCCTATGGTTAGATTTAGTTCTTTCGGTATAGATTGACTGGTTATAGCTGTTTAAAAGATTTACAGCATCATCCTATAACACCACATTTCAAAGGAATTAATGAATTTACGTTCCTTTGCTCTAAGAGTCCAGGATTCCATATAAAAATATCGTAAAGACGTCTGGACGAGATTTAATTTTGTTCTTTTGGTTATTTACGGCATTTTTCATATCTTAGTGAACCTCATCATAGCATTTATTTACTTATATGACTGTCAAAGTAGGGACGAAGCATTTTTTATGCGATAACAGATCCTGTTTTCTAACTTAACTCAGGAGTTGACTAAATTTGAAATAAATTTAAACCCTGTCACGCAAATGTAAGGGGAGAATGCATAGTCTTGACTCGCGACAGGATCTACTTGATGCTATAAACAGTCCTGTGCAGCTTATTCCAGACAATGGGATTTTCCTTATAAAAGAATTCTAGAACATTATGATATAAGTTGAATATCATACGTATGGGATATATTAGGGTGACATGTATTCCTAGCATGCACCGCTCTGGAAGAAATTAACGGAGACAGAACATCGAACACTTTCCAAGAAAATATTGATAGAATAGGTTCGAGTCGACTTCGGCGTTCCTAAGTATCGATGTTTTAGGTGAGTTCCGGGTTTCCAACCAGGAAAAAATAACTTTGAATTAATACATTCAGAGTATGTTTAGGAGGAGTATTCCACGACTGTCGAATTTAAGTTTTCTGTAGGATTAAAATCTGTAGAGCAAACATTTTTCTGAAAAGACCAATAACGTCAAGAAGTTAAACATCAATCAATAAGGCTATAATTTTCGCATCCATCGCTCTATGCCATGCAGCTAGGTCAGTAATGTTATCACTGGATCAATCAACGGACTTTAAAAGTCGGTCATATTTATAATTGTAATAGCTATCCATTGACATCGCACATCATACTTAGAACAAGCCCAACCAACTTCTAAGGAAATTGTACTATATAGTTCATTCTCCAGGAAAATATATTACTATTGCAACAGAAGTGTAGCCCTAGACGCAGATGTTCCCTTGAGCTACTGACGTCAAAGCAGAGGCGGAGAACTACCGTGAAGAAAGTTTGTGTGGGTAAATTATTTATTGAACCCAATATTAATATTAATAATTCAAACGATGATTGAGTTTTACATTTTCAAACTGCAATGATATGTAATTAAAATAATAATATAATTAAAACGATAATGCATCTAATACTTGAAACATTTTTAGTCCATTCTTTGTTTTAAATAGAAGGGTGAAGAGCAGTAGCCATCGGAGACACTACTTATAAGACTATGCTGGCTTGGTTTCTTTTTTTAATTTATTTCTATTCAAAGGGCACAGATTTCTTTAAAAATTCATCTTAAAGTTGTCTTTATTTACCATCCTCAACAAGTCGAGGGTAAGTAACATACAGATTAGGCACAGTAAACCCAATACAGTAGCGAAACTCAGGGCTAAGAGGTCACGTGGCAGTCCGCCATGTTAAAAAGGGGACCAGCGGGAAATTTTAATTAGAAATAATGTTACTGTGTAAAGTTTTATCATTATACAAATTACAAAATTATAGATATTATACAAATGTTTGAAAATTTTTGATTTAATAAAATGTCGTTAATGCAGCATGAGTAATATAAAGAAAAAAGGATGGAGCGCTTTGTTCGAAAAGAGATGAATACAAGTGTAAAACTTGACATGAAGTTTTAGCACTTTCTCCAGGGAATTGAATATCAGATTTTGGGCCCAACGCTTTGTTGGGATTATATAAGGCCCAAAAGTGAAAACTGAAACTGGAATCCAAATTTTTAAAGTCAGCAAGGAATTTTATGTCCGAATTCAAATTGAATGTTGCTCGACCTGATTGGGTCTCATTGTAACTACAATAAAAATCCGATTCTTATAAGGATCTTTGCCTTTTGACTACTCTAATAAATATGTTTTGAAATGTGACTTTATCAGTGCGATTTAAATACCCTCTACAATCTAGAAGTGTATGGATTGGTTGCTGCAAGCCAAATCTTTGTTCTATAACCAAGAAAATGTCATAAAAGAAATAGCTTCTCAGAATTATTCAATTTACGTATGATTGCTTACCCAATTGATATTCTTTAATGCACTTTGCTTTCAACATCTTTTGCGAAGAAGGAGAAACTCACTCCCGGCGTACTTTATGAATTATTTTTACAATTGTCAACAGCACACCAATAGCCTCCTTTCCCCATGATTATATAAATGGTTTATCAATCTTGACTTACAAACGTTTTTAATTCTCTTTTTATACAAACTCTCTCTTTTTGCAGTCTTTAAATTTATATAAAACTGCAGTCACACCAAGAAACGATCGACAATACATTTCAAAAGACACATTCCGAGATCAGATATAAACACTGAGCTGCCATTTTGAAAGAGGGACTCGTCGATGCAAGCGCCGTCAAAATCTCATCATCAGCTTGGAGCTCACTCTCGCTACTGTATTGGGTTTACTGTGATTTAGGCTTTATTAAATTACTAGTTGAAATTAACATTATTTCTAAAAACCTCTTTAAAACTACAAAAATTCGAATTTTTATTTAATGCAAACTTTATGTAAACTGGAATTTTTAGTGTTCCGTACACTTATGGGATCACTTCGGCATCTGTCTGTCACACCCCTATTTTCTTCTAAATCATTTGATATAAAAAGTTGAAATTTGGCATAAATATAAGAATTGATAGCCCAATAAGAGCCACATAGTTTTTGAAAGTCAAATTTTTGATTTAAGGGGTTAGTTTTGGGGAGTGAAATCGGAAGTGAAAAAAAAATTCTTGCAAGGTCATTGATCGGAGTGTCAATTGAAAGCTTGTATGTATGTATATATGATGTAATACTTGCGCAAACATTTCGTTCTATTATTTTAAAAAAATGGCCAAAAATCGCTGTTCTGGAATAATCTCCATATTGTGACGTCTTTTTATGACATGCTAAACTGTCCTCAGTTTGAGGCATCTTTTTCCGTACCCTGTGAGAAGTTGTTTGTCCCACGCTTGAGCGCAATTTAGTAAGGTGTGCTAATTTTGCTTTATTTTTCGCCCCATGTAGACTGCGTCATTTTGTAACATTTTTAAATACTGGACGCCCCAAGCTTGAGCACAATTTTCTTGCAGCCCCGCTTTAATTTCTGATAATGAATTGAGTGAAACCTGATTTTAAAAGAACTAAAGAAATTAAAGAAATACTAGCTCAGTTTTCCTTGGTAGAGAGATATGGGTAAGAGATAATTTTTGTACGTCTTTTTGGAATTTAATTCTATTTTTAAAGAAACCTCAGTTGTACGACTTTTTTTTGGGCACCACTCATTTTAAAATAGAAAGGATTTAACTTCAGCTAAGAAAAATGAGAAAAAACTGAAGTGTTTTATGGATATTACTAAAAAGAAATTAGTCTAGCACAACTGATCCTGAAAAGAGAAATAAATATTCAGTGAGACACTAGCTTTAATCAACAAAAAAAATTTATTCATATTTTTAAAATGAAAATAAAAAGTTCTAACCTTTACAGTTATACCAAAAAAATTCTAGCCTAAATAGTAGTTGTTACA
The DNA here is from genome assembly GCA_019049505.1 of Pachyrhynchus sulphureomaculatus. Taxonomy (NCBI): domain Eukaryota; kingdom Metazoa; phylum Arthropoda; class Insecta; order Coleoptera; family Curculionidae; genus Pachyrhynchus; species Pachyrhynchus sulphureomaculatus. The sequence continues at coordinate 121,171,810 of CM032455.1, read as the reverse complement.
TTTAAACTTTAAACTTTTACAACCCCCGAAGGCGAGACATCGTGTTTTACACTTCACTTTTTTGTCTGTTATTCATTGCTGTTAATGCACTGCTCTTAAATAAGTCTATTGGAGGGAGTTTTGTTGACTTACTGTTTTTTCAGTCCTGCTGTGATGGACTTCACCCGATTTCACACTTTTCTTAACACTTAGAAAGCTCACTACAGCTTTTATTGTCGAAACTGGTACTTTTACTTAGCGGCTTCTGAAGAAAATTAGCCTACTTCGGCTAGATGGAAAATAGCCTCTCGGCTAGACGGTACTGCCTGGTCTGCGGCTCGATCGAAAAAAGCCCTGGTCTGCGGCTCGATGGAAATAAGCCTCGCTGGTAGTTTTCTCAGGCCTTTAAATAATCGTGCGATTTTTACCGGTAATATCCGGACGCTCCAATCAAAACTCCGGGTCAAAACATTTCGCCAATCGCGGCCTGGCGGTAGGTTCGATCAGCAACCCGTACCACACAGTATATACTGAATGTCCTGAAACTTTTGTTTGATATACCGGTCGATATTTTAAAATAAAAATAAATACAATTTGAAGTGAAGAATCAGTAACATTGCATGGTCTTAAAATCCAGGAAAAAATGAATGTTACATTTACCCCCTTCCAAAAAGAAATAGACTACACTAGTCTATTAAACTAAGGCTACTGATGAAAAGGTACAAAGTGGTACACTATCACTTAATACTAAGGTCAGAACTTAAAACAAAATTACAAACTTCGGTCCTTACTACTAGACTTAATTCTATTAAGCACTAATATTAAGTACAATGACAACCAAATGAAAATTTCTGCATGTACACAAGAATCTTATAACTAGACTTAACTTAATTAAGCACTAAGGTTAAGTACATCAAAAAGCAAATAAAAATCCTTGCATGAACATAAGAAATACCTGTTCAAAGTAACAATCGCGGTCTTCTTATATAAAAGAATCAGCCCTGTTATCGTTACCAAAACAAAAAAATAATACTGTCTAGACTCTTGTCTAAACCAAAAAAAAAAAATGAACTGAAACAAAGTATGAACACCCCCCTTAAAATAGTTTAAGGATTGTCTGAAAATTTTTCTATTTCAGCAAAAGAAATTTATAAAAATTCTTAAATAAAGAAAAAAAATAAAAAAAAATGATTCTAGTGCAAACACTTACACTAAAAAGAAAAAGTCTTGTCAGACCATTTAGCACTAGGCCAAAAAAAAAATATCTGGATAAATATCCAGAGAAACGCTCGGGAAAAATCGCTATCAATGCTCTAGCTCATCGCTAAGAGAACATTCCAAATCTAGTATCACTACTAGTCGCATTCAGAAAATAATCGCACTCTATATCGCAATGTCGACGTCCTAAGACATCTAGACATGCTAAAATCGCTAGGGAAAACGCTCTGGTTGATCGCCAGAAAACACGTCAGCTTATCGCCAACAAAACACTCTGGTATATCACCAGAAAAAAACTCGGCTCCTCGCCAAGAAAACACTCTGGTATATCACCAGAAAAAGCTCGGCTCCTCGCCAAGAAAACACTCTGTAAATAGTCCTCGACTACACAAAGTCTGCGTTCTAAAAGAACAAACTCGCCATGATCATAGTGAGCAGCTATAAAAGCTAACTAAATCACTATAAGCGCAGTGAATAGCTACAAAAGCTAAAATTCACTCTAAACACCGTGAATAGCTATAAAAGCTAAAATTCACTAAACTGAATGATCCTGCTTCAAAAAGCAATGTTCACTAAGAACAGAATGATTAGTCCGCGCGCGCAACTAACGTTCTAGGAAACATTCCCAACATAACTATATGAGACAACAAGTCTCGAAATAGGACCTCCCTAAAGTCATAATCCTATATATGGGAGTCCATAAGCAAAACGATTCAAAATCTCGCATTTTGAGCACATGCCCTCAGGCAACCAACATACACCGAAATATATACAGAAATATGTACAGTAATATATACAGAAATATATACAGGAGTTCAAATCCCTAACTCTAGGTGATGATTACTCCATACTGAGCTTGGTGAAAGCTCTTAGCAAAGCTAATCAAATCTTCGGCACATCGCACCAAAGTGACAAATCTGCCTAGAAACATGAGCCAGAGAAAAAAAAACGCTCTCCGTCATTCTTCATGGTGGCTACCCAGAGAAATAAAACTTAACCAGCATTGCGCCTCTTCAAGTTGCATGAAGAACCCTCGTGTACTGGTCTCGCCCTAGAACAACAACGAAAAACATTCAATCCATCCCACATAACAGGAGACAAACACTTCACCACGATATACTGAAAGGTGGAGACAAAAAAAATACAGAATTGGTGACCCTGGAGTCCACCAACAAAAGGGAGTAGATTATAGCATCCACTAAACTAAAACGGTGTCTACCACACCACCATAAGTCAAAAAAATTAATCAATAGGGTGTTCCGAAATACACTACTGCCAACAGCCTGTCACCACTAATAGGCTAATTGGAGCTGAGGTCGACTACAGTAGTTAGGCTCTCCTTTGGTTCAAATAGAAATAACCATTGGGTAACAAAACCTTTAAAGGTCCCAAAGGTCAAACGTTCACCCCCCATAGACTACCCTTCCAATCAGTCTGTTCCTCAGGAAGACTAACTCCCTGCCAAACGTCGTAACGGCATCTGTTAGCACCCGGTGCATCACAGCCTGTAAAAACAGATAACTCATGGGATACAACCTAAAAGGTTTACAAGGTTGACTTAACCAAGCTTCTAACAAAATTTCAAAAAAAACGAAAATGAGCTTAAAAAGCTACTCGAAGTAAAAATTTCTCAAATTTTTGGTGGCAACGCAACAAAACTTTTGAAGACGACAAGAGCTTTTCCAGCTTAATCAGAAACAAGAAGAAAACATCATTGACAGCTAAAATATTCGATCATGGTGTTAATCGTCTCCCTAGACAATAGCTTCTAGAAGAAACTGCTACAGGTATCAGGTATAACCGTTTGCTGTCAGCCCAAACTTCTAGATTACCTCTTGGAAATCTAAAAATTCGGTTAGGAATCTTCCTTCACTGCGCTTAGCCTCTCTTGACAAGGTTTCTCATCTCGGTATTAGATTTTGATCATTTCTTTGTGAAACGACTGTCTTACTCTGCTCTCATCTCCTGTAAATGATCAGCCTTTAGTTCTCCTGCAGAACTTCAATTTTCTATCAATCTGATAGTAAACCGAAAAAACTCATCAGACGCCTATGAGCCTATGCAAAAAAAATTTTAAAAAAAATTTGTGACTCAAAGGTAACGTTTAAACGGCTCTGAAAAAAAAAAAAAGGAAAATACCCTTAGTTTGTCAATTCAGAAGAAGATCTAAATCAAAATAATCCAAGTCTTAGACTTACTGAATAAACCAAAATCAATTTACTCTTAATTGCACCCAAAATATACCACTAAGGTAATAAAAATACACCCTCTCGGGTAGCAAACTTTGAAATTGCTCTTATTACATTTTGACTCTACATCATACAACACGAGCTTCATCCTGCGCTTGTCCTAACTCAAGATCACCTTGGATTGCCTCTAATCAAAATTTCGCTTCCAAGTGTCAAGAACTGGATATTATTTGGGGTCATAAGCAAATCAAATCCCGCGACCACCGACATACCAGTCTCATGATATATCCTGAGTGTGACTCTTTCGCAAGCTCGCAACAGCTGAGTCGATGCTAAACATCAACTACAATCAACCTAAGTTTGGATATGATCAGTACCCAAAACCTTAGCAAAAAACTATAAAAGTAAGCTATACTCTGCTCAACTTTTATAACAGTCAAAAAAGACGAGGTCGTCACCTCTACAGAGCAACATCAAAAAAAATTTAAGCAATTAAGATAATGTAAATATAAATTATTCTTCTTCTGACAAACTTTCACTAGGGTTAGGTCCGTTGAATGGTTTTAAGTCTTTAATATGCCATCGTCCTATTTTAGTCCCATCTAAATTAACTAAACCATAAACTAAATCTGAAATCTTTTCTCTAATCACGCAATGCACATACTTAGGTACCAACTTAGATGTGAATTTATCTGCTGCACTGGAAAGAATTTTATTTTTTCGCCAAACGTGATCACCTATCTTAAAGGAAAAATCCCCTTTTTCTAAGGTTGTAAGACTTACTGTTCCGCTCATAAGCCTTATGTATCCTACTACGCACGTCGGTGAAAATATCTTTTAAACCCTTTAAATTTTCGGCGTACGCGCCCCTGTTACCCGGGATTATTTCGCTGTCAACATTGACATCCAAATCTAAATTTTTATAATATGATCCAGATAGAGGTATATGTCTGCCGTAAACTAAGAAAGACGGTGTGAACCCTGTTACTTTCGTGTCTCGCGGTATTTATCGCTTGTTGGATTTTGGAAATATTGCTATCCCAAGTGTCATGTGAATCCACGTAACTTCTTAAAGCGGTCCCGACTGTTCGGTTATTACGTTCCACAAAATTACATTGGGGAGAGTACACGGGATTAAAACGGATGTTAAAACCATAAGTTTCACTTAAGCTCTTAAAACTCTTAGAGGTAAACTGAGTACCGTTATCGCATATCAAGAGCGATGGAACACCGTGGATTAGAAAGACATTATTTTCCAAAATTCTCTCTATATATCCAGCTTTAGAGCTTTTCAAAGGAAATAGCATGGTATACTTTGTAAACCAGCAAGAAACCACGAGAAGCCATTTATTTCCCTTTTTTGAACGTGGGAATGGGCCTACTAGATCAGCTGCTATGACTTGAAAAGGGTAATTAACCGTTTTCTCTCTTTTCCCATCAGTCCCATAGGTAGTGTATTTGGAGATTTCTGCGCTCCACATACTTCACAAGTCCTCACAAACTTTACGATGTCAAAACGCATTTTTGGCCAATAATACTGTTCCTGAACCCTGTGAAGAGTTTTATAAAAGCCAAAATGACCAGAAGTAGGAGGAGTGTGACACATGTCTATAACTTCCTCTCTCTGTGGTTTAGGAACTAGTATTTTCCACTCGGGTACATTAATTTTTAAAGGCAACTGGTTTGGGATAAATTTGTACACGAAATCATTTTCCACCTTCCACTGTGGAAAATTTTGAGGAGATTCTTTAATTTGCTGCCGTAAATTGTCGTACCATGGGTCAATGCGATCTACATCTACTGTATCAATTCTTACGCCAAACTGTGCATTAAGACTGTTTTCGTCCGCTGTATGATCTGGGATTCTTGACAAAGCGTCAGGAATAACATTGTGGACTCCTTTTCTATGAATTAAAGTAAACGTGTGTTGTCTCAGCCTAATCGCCCAACGCGCTAGTTTGCCACTAGGGTTTTTAATAGAATTAAGCCACAATAAGCTATAATGATCTGTTATGACCGTGAAAGGAACACCTTCTATGTAAGGTCGAAACTTTTCGATGTTAAAGAGTACTGCTAAACATTCTTTTTCAACAACCGAATAGTTACGTTCAGCCTTTGATAAAGTTCTACTGGCATACGCTATCACCCTTTCCTCACCATTGATTTTCTGTGTTAGGACGCCCCCTAAACCAGTATTAGAAGCATCACTAGAAATATAAAACTGTTGGGAAAAGTCTGGTTGGGATAAAATGGGAGCTGAAACCAATAGTTCTTTAATCTTTATAAAAGATTCTTCGGCTGCCTTTGTCCAATCTATCGATTGTCCTTTTTTCCGTCCTTTCAAAAGATCATTAATAGGTGACAACAAGGTAGAAAAATTCTCGATAAAACGTCTATACCATGAACACATTCCTACGAAGCGCTTAACTTCCGTAGTATTAGTAGGTCTCGCATAATTAACCATGCTTGCTACTTTATCCGGATCGGTACGCAAGGAATTTGAGCCTACAATATAGCCTAAAAACTTTAGAGAAGTTTTGAAAAAATCACATTTGCTCAAATTTATCGTCAGTCCGGCCTTTTTTTCAATTTATCTTTTACTTCCTTAAGTAAGCGAATATGCGATTCGAAGTCTTCCGATGTTACTAAAATATCATCGAGATAGGTAAAAAAATATGTGGCTCATATTTCGGACCAAATATAGCGTCCACTAAACGTTGCTGAGTTTGAGCAGCGTTCTTTTAGACCAAACGGCATAGTGACGAACTGAAATAGACCTCGGCCTACTACTGCAAAAGCGGTCTTTTCTTTAGAGGATTTGTCTAAAGGAATTTGCCAGAAAGCCTTTCTAAGGTCTATCGAAGATACATACTTAGCATTCCTGAGTGATGTCAAAATTCTGTCGATGTTCGGTAATGGGTAGTTATCAAATTTGCTGACCTCGTTGAGCTTTCTTCCGTCAAAGCACAGACGATACTGTCCATCGGCCTTTTTCACCAATAAGATTGGAGAACACCAAGGACTGTTTGATTCTTCAATCACTCCGAGTTTCAACATTTCGTCTAACTCTTTATTTAATACTTTTGACATATAAGGAGACATGGCGAAGGGCCTTGTCTTTACAGGACTGGCATCAGCCGTATCTATAGACATCTTGATTTTATTCGTTCGGCCTAACCTATCTTTACTACTTATTTCATTGAAAGAGCTTATTACTTTTTCTGCTTTTAAGCGTTCCGTCCGCGAGAGATCATCTAGAGTACATAGACGCGAGAAAAGGTTTTCAAAAGAACTTTCTGAATAACAATCTTTAAGACTTGTCTGAGAATTGACTTCTAGGGACTGTGGATACCACGAATTATTTTTAAAATTTACTAGAATTCCGAATTTTTGTGCAAAATCACATCCTAAAACCAAAGTATGTGATAGAGAAGGTACTACTAAAGCAGAAATTACTAAACAATGACCATTGCAGACTAGCGGCAACTCAACCGTACCTAAAACTTTTAGACGGCTGCCATCTGCAGTGGTAACACTTCTATTTTTGACGTGGCATATTTTTATACTTAAACGACTTAAAATCTTAATACCATTCTGACCTACAACGGAGGCATTTGCACCAGAGTCAAATAAAGCCGAGAAATGGGCACCTAATAGATTTATCTTGATATGCGGTCTGTTGTCTAAATATTTATGCACGAATAAAGGAGACATGTGACCATTTGGAGAAGCAGGAGTTTTAACTTGAGAAGGAGAATTTTTATTAGACTTAAAAAAAATCAGAAACTTTTTGTAACTATTTAGTCCTACCTGATCTATTGGAATATTTCTTTACTTAAGATCCTCGTTAGAATCTTTCTTTTATCCGCGACCGGACGTTCTGAGAAAGTACGACGGATTTTTCAGTTCATATTCTAACTCATATTCCAGTAGGTGATTGACTTTAAAATTGAAGGCTTCCATGATAAATGAATACTATTTAAAAGAACTGTTTAAAAAGTCGTGAAAATATTTCTCCTGTGCTCCCAATAGTCTAAATAAAAAATATGTAAAGGCACTCAAAATATGTAAACTTCTTTACCAATCTTTAAAAAAATCTTCAACAATTTCAAAAAAAAATTTCTAAGTATTGCCTCGTATTAAAATCCTTTTATTAAGATATCTTAAGAATTTCCTATAAAAAATCTCTAAATATCGTTTCGTATATCAGCAAAGTACTTTTAATATTCATGCAAAGTATAGGGGTGAGAAAAAAGAACAGTTTTTTGTTCGGTTATCCGCAAAATAAATCAACAATGCAAAATTAAAGTCGACCAACACATCTGCCCATCTGAACTATAAAGCCAGCTTTTAAGAAAAAAGTAGGAATCTCTTATCTTAGAGTCAACAACAAAATTCAAATATCTATATCAGATAAATTGAAATAAAAAAAATTCTACAAATTTCCTGCTTTTGTCTTACTGCTATAGTGTAGTTTCGTTTAATAAATATTATGAAATAAAAATATCTGCAAAGTTAGAGCTTTTACTTTGTTCGAAAGCTAGTACACTGAACCCTTTTTTAAAAAATAAAATTCCAAAAGCCCCGCGTTGACAGCGCTATTTTTATGTGACGTCTTTTTATGACATGCTAAACTGTCCTCAGTTTGAGGCATCTTTTTCCGTACCCTGTGAGAAGTTGTTTGTCCCACGCTTGAGCGCAATTTAGTAAGGTGTGCTAATTTTGCTTTATTTTTCGCCCCATGTAGACTGCGTCATTTTGTAACATTTTTAAATACTGGACGCCCCAAGCTTGAGCACAATTTTCTTGCAGCCCCGCTTTAATTTCTGATAATGAATTGAGTGAAACCTGATTTTAAAAGAACTAAAGAAATTAAAGAAATACTAGCTCAGTTTTCCTTGGTAGAGAGATATGGGTAAGAGATAATTTTTGTACGTCTTTTTTGGAATTTAATTCTATTTTTAAAGAAACCTCAGTTGTACGACTTTTTTTTGGGCACCACTCATTTTAAAATAGAAAGGATTTAACTTCAGCTAAGAAAAATGAGAAAAAACTGAAGTGTTTTATGGATATTACTAAAAAGAAATTAGTCTAGCACAACTGATCCTGAAAAGAGAAATAAATATTCAGTGAGACACTAGCTTTAATCAACAAAAAAAATTTATTCATATTTTTAAAATGAAAATAAAAAGTTCTAACCTTTACAGTTATACCAAAAAATTCTAGCCTAAATAGTAGTTGTTACATTTAAACTTTAAACTTTTACAACCCCCGAAGGCGAGACATCGTGTTTTACACTTCACTTTTTTTGTCTGTTATTCATTGCTGTTAATGCACTGCTCTTAAATAAGTCTATTGGAGGGAGTTTTGTTGACTTACTGTTTTTCAGTCCTGCTGTGATGGACTTCACCCGATTTCACACTTTTCTTAACACTTAGAAAGCTCACTACAGCTTTTATTGTCGAAACTGGTACTTTTACTTAGCGGCTTCTGAAGAAAATTAGCCTACTTCGGCTAGATGGAAAATAGCCTCTCGGCTAGACGGTACTGCCTGGTCTGCGGCTCGATCGAAAAAAGCCCTGGTCTGCGGCTCGATGGAAATAAGCCTCGCTGGTAGTTTCTCAGGCCCTTAAAATAATCGTGCGATTTTTACCGGTAATATCCGGACGCTCCAATCAAAACTCCGGGTCAAACATTTCGCCAATCGCGGCCTGGCGGTAGGTTCGATCAGCAACCCGTACCACACAGTATATACTGAATGTCCTGAAACTTTTGTTTGATATACCGGTCGATATTTTAAAATAAAAATAAATACAATTTGAAGTGAAGAATCAGTAACATTGCATGGTCTTAAAATCCAGGAAAAAATGAATGTTACAATATGGTGAAGATTGACCGAAAATTATTATTATGTAATTTATCTGGCATAATAAAGAAACTATTTGTTTTCACAATATGGTGGAGATTTTTTCGTGGCAAGTTGTGAATTTAACCGGAACTAAGAGCAACGAGATATCAATACGTATTCGGTGCAATTAGTAATACACTCATATACTTTTCAGTGCATTACCGCGTTAAGCATTTGGTCAATTACAGATAACCAACGGATAGGTATCGAGACAAAATAATTTTATTTTATTTGTTTATAATTAAACAAATATTTAGGTAGTAAATATGTGTTTTAACTTTTACTGCAAAGATGTCTCGCTTTTTATATATTTCTTGGTAATTTCCTTATTAAAGATGAATGTGTAACTGAATTTCATAGAATACTTCAGCAATGACACTAATTGCGCAAGTCCAACTTTCACTAGACCGGTTTTTTAGTTTATAGGTTTTCTAAAAAATTGCATATCAGTGAAATTTCTCCCTTGTTTAATAAAAATTGCATTTTTACGATTTAAAAACTGACATATTTCTTAGCAAAAGTTATTTTAAATTTATAGTAGTTGTTCAATATTCATTATTTCTATGATTATAATAATTTAATGAATTTGTGAATATAAAGATTTTTATGTTTACGTTAATACCACGAGTTGTAACTTAGGTGCATGGTTCTATATTGAACAGCACCTAGCCCTTTTCATGTAGAATTCTTACTTTTGTTGGATAATTAATTTACTAGGTTCCGTGCTACTCAAGACGATCAGAAAGTCCGAAAGAATAGTATAGCCCTACTGACAGCATCCCCGGTAACGATTTTTCTTTTTGCTAGTATAGGTCTCTTTTTTTTATTAAATTTGTAATTTTCATGGTGTAGGGTCTTACGTAAGTTGCTATTGTGGTGACGTCAGTTGATAGCACCACAATGGTTGGTCCTATGACTTAAAACACTTTGTGCTTACAAGTCTTGGCCTGTATACTCTTTCTGTACTTTCTGACTTTAAAGTTTCCATCTTATCACTTGGATTTGTGCTACTGATGAGGACCGATAAGTGAAAAACACATGTATGACACTATCAATACTCTTGACAGCTTCCCACCGATAAACTTATCGTTTTATTATTATAGCGGTCCTAATCTATTCAATTTATAATTTTCATGAGATAGACCTTCATGCTTACTTTTAAGTCTCCCATCGTTTACCTTACTTGTATGCTAATGATGAGGAGCAATACCATTACCTCTGATAGCATCCGTGATAATCTTATTTTCTTTTTGTTATTTTAGCTATCCATAGCTGTTCTATTAAATTCAAAGTATTTTTGAGGGTTAGCTATCTTTCCTACTTTTGCTGTCGATATGGAAGTTTTCAGTTTTCTTTTTAAAATCAATTTTTTAACAGCTTGTATAATAAATGCACGTTTTCTTAATGTAACATCGACCCGTCGAATATCTTTCAATCTCGTGTGAATTTTCTTTCCTGAAAACTAGATGTTTGCTTTATTCAGCTATAAAATAACAGAACGATTTGATTGGTTGATACAGTTTCTGATTTTATAAAAATCAATTTTTTCGGAAGTATCTTTGTTGACAACTAGGAAGCATCTTGTTTAAGCTCTTTAACAGTATAATGTTCTGATGGTTGAAAAACATGTCTGCTTTCATTGAAATCAATTTTTAGTGAACTTTTTTTTGCTGCCAACTAGATGGCAGTTTTGTAGAGCTGTTAGGGACCTGAATGTTTTGGCAAATTTAAATAATTTCGATTTTTAATAAAATTAATCTGAAATTTTAATAACGGCAATATTTTTGAGAAACATAACTTTTTTAAGCTTTAGAAAAACACTTTAAATGAAGTAGGGTGCGCAAAAAAACTGTTTTTGATGAAACAAAGTAAAACATTGATTTCATATGACTCGTATTGAAAGGACCTTTCAAGTCAACTAACTTTGGTGAAGACCGATGTGGTTTGATACATGGTGGCAGATGAGCCTCTTGTAGTAATTAAGTTCTAAATATTCGTAGCAGTCCCTCGATTGGTAAATTGTTCCTTGTAGGGTTAGGTGTCTATACGGTGTAGTTTCCTTAGCCTTGTCCGAATTAATTCTCATCGACCAGTAAACAAATCAATCCGAGAAGCAGTCAGACTGACTTTGTAATATAATCTACTAGTAATTATTATTCTGTTGTTTCGGGAAGAGTTCATGATAGTGGCATGGGTAGCCAGGGAGGGGGGGCATAAGAGGGCAGCTGCCCCCCTAGATCCTTGAGGACCTAAAATATTATAAATAGAATTTTTTTTCTCCATTAACGGAATTTTAAGTTTTGAGAAACTGCCCCTCACCTTAATTAGAGGCTGGCTATGCCCATGGATAGTTGTATCGTCTTCGAATTGTCCCAAGCCGGTATGGCTTGTTTTAGAGACATAAAGATGTTGAATAATAACTGTGAAAGCAGCGATCTTTATATCTCTGAATCTATTACATCTTTCTGTGATATTTCACCATCAACGTGCACCCGGAAACTTCTATTTCATATGAAATTTGCTAATTTTTGGCAAGCATTTGTGTTTTACGAACTTAGGCATCAGTTTTTGGTCGAATGCTTTGGAGAAGTCAAGAGTTTCTTTATGTATATCATGTTATATATCCTGATCAGAGTGCTTCGAGTCGGGGAATCTGAAAACTTGTTGCAAATGTAAATATTACTATTATCAGGTAAGTCACTTTACAGCTTTTTTCCCCATCTTTGCGTTGCGCGGTAAGAACTAGTCTGAAGAAGTCTGTTTTAAAAATTATGTGATATATGACAGTTTTCATTTATACGTAACCCATTTTAATATGTTAAGCTGCCCTCGTATCATTCTACTAGGGGTGGATTGATAAGTCTGGTAAACTTTGCTAAGCGGCATGACTGTTGGTAACCTTAATTCTTGTAATGGTTATGTTTAAAGTTTCAAACAGATGCCACGAGCAGTTGTTTATTGGCTGCTATCGTGCAGTGATGAAATATTTTTATTTAAAAAACTGAATTGTGGCTCACATAGAAGCTAAACTGAACTAAATGAAGTTTATGGGGACTCTGCATAAGCACTTAAAAACTATTTATTATTGGATAAATGAATTTAAACGTGGCCTTACGAGCATTAAAGGTGTTATATGTTCAGGACGCCAGATTGGGGTTTCTTCTGAAAAAATGGTTAATAAAAATTCATGGTATCGTGATGGCCCGAACGTCATTGAGCTTTGTGAGATTGCTGAGATGGTAGGCATCTCATATCAACAGGAACATAATATCCAGCATGAAGGTCGAAAAATGAAAAAGTTGAGTGTGCGATGGGTGCCGTGCTTGTCGATTCCATATCAAACACGCATGAAGAACATTTCAAAACCAAGTTACAGCGTAATCTGAAGGATTCTGGCGTCGTTTTCTAACTGTAAATGAAACATAAATCCACCACTATACCCCAGAGACAAAAGAATAGTAAAAAAGTGGTTTGGCGAAGATGAAAGTGCACGAAAAAAAAACTGAAACAGTTTTATCACTCACAGTATATCATCTTGATTGACTATTTGAAAAAAGGTAAAACAGTGACTGGCTCTTATTACGCAATGTTATTGGACCGTTAAGTTGAAGTAGAAGCAATAGCGACCAAGATTAGCTCGCAAAAAAAGCACATCACCTTTGCAATGGCAAAAGTGAACGAGCTAGGCTTCGAAATAGGTCCTCAGATTTGGTCCTAAGTGACTTTTTTATTTCCTAACTTCAAAAGTTGGTTTGTGATGAACAATTTTTTTTTAGGGGAAGAAAAGATAGGAATCATCTTGGAACAAATGTATTGACCTCAGTGAAGATTTTGTTGAGAAATAAATTTTTCTTTTTGCAGAAAAAATGTAATTTACCTATTTTTTTTTATAGGTCTAGCACATGTGCTGCAGGGAGGTCCCTAAAACGCTACAGCAGCGACACGTGTGCGGAAAAAAAAAAAGCGATTCACGTTGTTCTTGAATCGCTGTAAATTGTACTCGGTGGGAAACACAGTCCTGGGCAAATTATTCCAAAGGGATGATGTTCTCCATATAAAAGACTGCTTGAAAAGCGTTGTACGAGGAGTAACAAGCTGAACCTCATGTGAAGTATCAGAGCGACGTGTATTTCTAACATGCATCGCTCTGGGAGGGATTAAACGCGCCACATCCTCCGAACACTTTCCATGAAAATACTTGTAGAATAGGCTCAACTCGCTGACCGTTCTTCGATGTTCCAGCGAATCAAGGCCGTCGGTCAGTTCCGGGTCACCAGTCAGACGAACAGCTCTTCTCTGAATAGAATCCAACAAATGCATTTCTTCGAAAAAGGAATGTAAGCTTCCATACCAGCCAAAATAGCATCGGAAACCTCCCTGGCGCAGTCAGATGGGTCGTCAGAACGAAAACAAATATCTAACCAAGGAAATGTTCGAAAATATTCCATGAGATCTTCCCATTTAGCAGATCTGTAGTGACAAATATTGCGCGGCTTAGGCGCCTCTCTCTGTCACTGATTGGTAGGATACTCGATGTCGAAAGCAGTTTATGGTCGGAAGATCCTAACGGCGGATTTACGAGCCTCTTTAATTTAATCCAGTCTGGTACATATGTAGACCAAGATAGTTCTGAACAAAATAAACCAAACCTGTAAAGGGATTGTAACCGCAACTTTTTTCATTTCTACACACCCATACATCAATACATTCATTTATATTTTCAAGGTTTTTCAGAGCTTTATATTTAAAAAAACCGGTCAAGTGCAAGTTGAACTTGCGCAATTAGTGTTCCGTACGTTGATTGTGTTTAAAATAAAAATTTTTGTTAGGGTGGTATAAAATGATCAGTGACTTCACAAAACACACCCCAAATGAGTTTTCAACAAAGTTTGTTTCCAATCTTTACTGAAAACTGGTGACCTTGAAATTTTGTTTTTTTTATATACCAAATAAATTATTAAAGGTGACAATTTTCGTTCAATCTATATCCCGTGGAGAATATTCCAGAATTTTTTAAAAATTTTTTTGATCAGTCCTTTTCGAGATAAGGTAGGGGGACAGCGATTTTTTAAAAGTAATACGAAGAAAAGTGTGCGCAAATATTACATTATATATATATATTTTTTTACTCGTGTTTTCACAAGCTTTCATTAGACACCACACTCGATGACACAGTAAAAAATTTTTTTTTTTCACTTCTGATTTCACCCCTCAAAACGAACCCCTTAAGTCAAAATTTATGTTACGGTGGAATAAAATGATCAGTGACTTCACAAAAACACCCCAAATGAGTTTTCAACACAATTTGTTTCCAATCTTTACTGAAATCTGATGACCTTGAAATTTTTGTTTTTTTTTATATACGATATAAATTATTAAAGGTAATGCACTCGTGATAATTTTCATTCAATCTACACCCCGTGGAGAATATTCCAGAATTTTTTCGAAATTTTTTGACAAGTACTTTTCGAGATAAGGCCCGGGACAGCGATTTTTCGCGAATTTTTAAAAATAATACAAAGAAAAGTGCGCGCAAGTATAATATTATATATATTTTACTCGTGTTTTCACAAGCTTTCATTTGACACCACACTCGATGACCTAGTAAAAAAATTTTTTTTTCACTTCCGACTTCACCCCCCCAAAACTAACCCCTTAAGTCAAAATTTAATTCTCAAAACTACATGGCTCTGATGAGGCCATCAATTCCTATATTATTACCAAATTTCACCTTTCTATGTCAAATAATTTCGGAGAAAATCGGGGTGTGACAGACAGACAGACAGACAGACAAACAGACAGACAGACAGAAAGACAGACAGACAGACAGACACCAAAGTGATCTTATAAGTGTTCCGTACGGAACACTAAAAATAGCATATACACTCTGTCAAGTAAGAACGTGTCCGCGATAATTCATTTTTGGTAGATGCGATTTTAGCAATTCAACGAAAAATCAATAGAAAGAACCTTTATCTACGACGCAATTTAGTAAAAGTATGAGTCGATTCCGAACTGTAGTCAAAATCACGTAAAATTCAAAATGAGTCATTTATTTGCGCGTCGGTTCAAGGCAGTCTTTCCTGACTCTTACCCAAAAGGGCCTAAAATGACACATTTCGCGGCTGCTAAATATATTAAAATGTCGGTATCGTTTGGGAAGAAGTAGGTAAATCATTTTAAGGAGACGGAAAATATCGACGACTTGTCAAAACGTGGCTCGGCAGGCAAGGTCACTCTGAAAGTTGAAAAACGAACCGTGTCTTTGTTTTCACAGGACTCGAAATTGACGTTGTGTCAAGGAGCGGCACAATGAAGACAACCGGGTTTGAATGTGTCTGATTAGACCATTCGACAACACCTTTGGGCTCATGATGTCAAATTCCGAAGTTCGTTGAAGAAACCTTTGCTGGGCGAAAATCACTTTGCGAAGCGGCTTGCTTGGGCCCACGATACTAGAGTGGCCCTCACAATTGCCGGACGCCAACCCTATTGAAAACGTTTGGTCCCTTTTAAAAAGAAAGCTTAGAGGAAAGAATCTAAGGACTCTGACTCAGTTGTCTCGCCATATTCGAAAAATTTGCAGAGTATGCAGAAAATCTCGTCGACAGCATGCTTCGAAGATGTCAGGCGATTATTGAAGTGGGGGATGATTGGACAACTTTATATATATATATATATATATATATATATATATATATATATATATATATATATATATATATATATATATATATATACATATATATATCAATCGGTTTTATAACGTCTTCCGTCTTCCGATGCCTAATTTCCACTCCTCCCGGTTTCTCCATCCCTCCTGCTCCAGATCTCTCTCTAGTACTTCCTTGTTGATTCCTGCTATCCAGCTTTGGCGTGGTCTTCCTCGCTTTCTTCTTCCATGAGGGTTCCAATTTAAGATCTTTTTAGGTAGTCGGTCTTGTGACATTCTCTGTACATGTCCGTACCATACCAACTGTTGGGTTCTGATTTCATCCACTATATCGTACTTTATTTCTAAGGCTCGTCTTATCATGTCATTTGGTATGCGGTCTTTTCTGGATTTTCTGTCTGCTCGTCTCCAGAAATCTATTTCTGTAGCTTTTAGTATTTTTTCTGTTCTTTCCTTCTATGGCCACACCTGGGAGCTGTAAGTTATTATACTTTTCACTATTGAGTTGTAAATTCTCTTCTTATTTTCAATGGTTATGTTTTTGTCCCATAGTATACTAGTAAGCATTGCAATCGCTTTTCTTCTTTGGATATTCGTCTCGAATATTGCTTCTTCCAGTGTTCCGTCCCTAGATATTCTCGTTCTCAAATACTTATAACTGGCACAGTGTTTGATGGTGTGTCTTGTGGCTAGTTCCAAGTCCTGCTGTTGTCCTCCGACGCACATGTACTCGGTCTTTTTAATATTGACTTCTAGGCCGCATTTTTCATATTCCTCCATAAGTTTTCGTGTCATGTATCCCATATCATCGATGTCCTGAGTGACTACTACCTGGTCGTCCGCGAATGATAGCGTGTACAATGTAGTATCGTCTCCACTCCACTCCACTCTCAAAATAGATTTTAAATAGCGTTAGGGATATACAGCAGCCCTGTTTGAGACCCTTTGTGACCTGGAACCCTGTTGTTATACCATATTTGGTTTTCACTCTACTTCTTGCGTCTTGGTATAAGGATTTTACGGCTTTGATTATTTCGGTGCTTACATTACTCTGTTGTAGTGTTTCCCACAATCTCACTAGGGGCACGCTGTCGTAGGCCTTTTTTAAATCAACAAACAAGACATGGACTTCCTGTTCAAATACGGTTTTCTTTTCTAGGATTTCTGTCAGTGAGAAGAGATGGTCTATTGTGGATCTTCCTGCTCTAAAGCCTGCCTGTTCTTCAGCTTCTACGTCCGCGTATTCCGTTTCTATTCTATTTTTAAGTATTTTTTCCGTATATTCTGCTAATAGATCCTGTAACCGTTATTCCCCGATAGTTATCGCAATTATTTTTGTCTCCTTTCTTATGAATTGTTGATATGTATGATGTTTTCCATTTCTCAGGTACTTCTGATGTGTTAATTGCATCTTTGGAATAAGTTTCTCAAAGCGCTAAATAGCTTTTCAGTTCCGTATTTTACTATCTCTCCTGGGATGTTTTCTGCTCCTGGGGCTCTACCATTTTTTAGCGTTTTACATACTTCTTTAACTTCTGATGTTGTTATCCTTATTGGGGATCCTCGTATAACTATATTTGGGTTTCCATGTTGGGTACTTTTAAACTCTGGTCTATCTTCTGTTAGCATATTTGTAAAGTATTGGTTCCATTTTTCTGGTGTTATTGGTGAGAAGATTTCTCTTTTCCGTTCTGTTCTCATATTTTTAAGAAGTCTCCAGCTTTCTGTGCTTTTCCTTCCTCCTATGTAAGTGTTGAGTCTTGAGCATGTCTTTTCCCATTGGTTGTTCTTTTTGTCACTAATCATTTTGCGTACTCTAGCTTGGGATTCTTTGTATTTTAATTTGTCGTTTGTGCTCTTTGAACTTAAGTATTTGTGATAGCTTTTCCGTTTTTCTTCAATTTCGTATTCAATTTCTTCATCCCACCAATATGGTTTTTGCTGTTTTTTCCCTTTTCTCTTGGTACCCTAATGCTTCCAATGCAGCTGCGTGTAGGCATTCCTTTATATACTTATATTCTTCTTCTATATTAAAAAATCCCGTCCGTTGTATCTTTTGGTCCAGTCTACTCTTGTATAGATTTCTTATACTTTCATTTTGTAAGCTGTTTGTATTATATCTTATTGTTGTTTCATTTGTTGTGTGCTGTGTACCTTGTATCTTCCAGTTTGCTTTCCCGTGTTGTTCGTGAGGTTATCTTTTCTTTCACAAGGTAGTGGTCGCTGCCACATGAAGCCACTCTTTGGACTCTTACATCTAGGAAGTTTAATCTAGATATCTGTCGTATTATCATATAGTCGATAATACTTTTTAAATCTCTTGTTGTTTGTCTCCACGTATATTTATGAATATCTCTATGCTGGTAGTGGCGGTTTAATATTGTAAGGTTGTTTTGTTCACATATCTCTAGAATTCTTCTTCCGTTATCGTTAGTAACTTCTTCACTATATTTTCCTACACTTTATAGTGTTCTTTCCTTCCTATTCTTCCATTTAGATCACCCAACAATTTACTAAAGTAATTACCACACCAACGAATCTATTGATGGCAAAATATGTCATCGAAACACATTTTTTTCAAGAATACGAGCGGTTACGTTCTTATTTGACAGACTGTATTAACTCTTGCCATACAAAATACGATACTAGATGCGATTAGTTTTATCGCCTGAAATAGTTGCGTTAATGTCCGAAAAAACCATAAAATTTATAACTATGCAGCCACTCCACTTTTTGTGTTTTCCTAAAAATTAAGCTTTAATAAGCACAACTAATATAAATTAGCCATAAAACAACAAAACATACCCACTTAAAGCTTTATAAGCTCAAAAACAACTTCTTACAGTCAAGTTTGCTGCTTTTTTTTCCTGTACCAGAAAATCCCCCGGAGGAAGTACAACGTATAAATCATACGGTCTGCTAAGCACTTCCTAAAGAAATAAAACTAGAATTAACATAAAAAAGAACCAAGGCCGAGGAAAATTTATTTGATTTTTATTAAAATTATTTATGAAACACCACATTGAATTTTTTCTATTTATTTATTTTCTAGGGCCATATTTTACGTTTTTGTTTGACGTTATCGACCTTTCGTCACGTCATGAATGTATTTGTTTCTTTGAAAGTTAGGGCGTTTATTTTTATACAAAAAATGCCCCAGGGTATTTATAATGCTATGTTTGCTTGTTGTAATTTAATTTAATTTGTATGGAGTTATTTACTTTTTAAACTATCACAAGTTAACCTTTGTATTTCAAATGATGCATCCATAGTTACAAAAGTTTTAGACTACTAAGGGCCCGTTGTTTGAACGATAGTTAAACTAACCAGTGGTCAAATTTCACTTGTTAAAGTAACCATTAGTTAAATATGGCTACAGTCAGTTGTTTCATTGGTAGTTAGCTCACTAAAAGTTAAATTTCTTGACTATAGTTGCGAAATTTTAACTACTCGAGAGGCCTGAGTTAACCTCGACTATTAGTTGTTTAAATAAAATAGACTTTTGCTAACTGTTACTTTACCAAGCAAATTTATAACAGTATCGTTTTATAAATAATGGATCACAATATAGTTAATACGTAGGCTGAAAAATTTTTGGACTGTCACATAGATGTCGTTTTCAGAAAACCCATATGATTTTTAGGAAGTCCAACCTTCAATCTATACATGTCAAAATTTCATGACATTGCGACGATTAGTTTACAAGTTACAGTGGTTTTACTGACGCCACTTTTGATATTTTCAAAACAATGGAAAAAATCTAATTTCGTGTGTTGATTAAACATTGTTTTTGATGGGAAAAAATACCGTTCAAGCAAAGCAATGGCTTGATAAGTATCATGGGAACTTTGCCCCTGAAAATCACTCATCATTTACTGGTATGCTGAATTTAAACGCGGTCGTACATACACAAATGATGCTGAACGCTCTGGACGCCCAAACGAGGTGGTTACACCGGAAAACATAAAAAAATCCACAAAATTATTTTGGATGACCGTAAAGTGAAATTGATTGAGATAGCTGACACCCTAAAGATATCAAAAGAATGGATTAGTGATATTTCGGATGAACATTTGGGCATGAGAAAGCTCTGTTGGAAATGGGTACCGCGTTTTGCTCACAGTGGACCAAAAACAACAACGTGTTGATGATTCTGAGCGCTGTTTGGACCTGTTTAAGCGCAATAAAAAGGATTTTTTCAAGCGATATGTGACAATGGATGAAACATGAATCCACCACTCCACATCGGAATCAAATCGACAGTTAGCTAAGTTCACAACAGCCGGTGAAAACCGCCCGAAGCGACCAAAGACACAACAGTCGGCTGGGAAGGTTTTGCCTCTGTATTTTGGGATGCTCATGGAATAATTTTCATCCACTATGTTGAGAAGGGAAACGTCTCTTAATGCGCCGTGTCACAAGCCAATGGTTACGATGGCAAAATTGCATGAATTGAAGTTCGAATTGCTTCCTTATCCACCATATTCTCCAGATTTGGCCCCCAGCGACTATTATCTATTCGCAGACCTCAAAAAAATGCTCGCGGGAAAGAGATCTGGCTCCAATGGAGAAGTTATCGCCGAAACTGAGGCCTATTTTAAAAGCAAAGATAAATCCTTCTACAAGAAGGGAATAGAAATGTTAGAAAAGCATTGGACTGATTGCGTCGTTCTTGAAGGAGACTGTATTGATGAATAAAATCGAATTTTGCAAAAAAAAAAAAATGTGTTAGAGAGCTCTTGTGATGACGAACTTGAGGTGGAATACGTATTGTGTCGCCGTCCAAAAACGTTTAGGCCTCGTGTACTACAATTTGAGATATGGGATGATCAAGACTTTATGGAAAGACATAGACGGCACCTCAAACGGTGCTTTAGATACTGGAAAAAAATTAGGAATCCATTATAAAGAAGATCAACCAGGTAGGTAAGCAACTTTAATTACAGCCTGTTAAGAATCAAAGATTTATTTTAATTGTATAATAGGTCTGTAGTACATATAAGTACCTAATACCTAAGTAAAGAACTCTGAACCAAGCCTGTTTTGTTCTTCAGAAACCACCCAGTCATTCCATTAGACCAATTACTATTAACTTTGCGGTTTTATGCAACGGGAACTATTCAGCAATATTCTGGAGATCCTTTTGGTTTACATAAATTCACAGAACGGATTATTTTTCCATAAATACTCAAGTAATCGCCAGTGCTGATATGAAGATATTGGATATTGTAGCAAAGTGGCCAGGTTCCATACACGATAGCACAATTTTTAATTCAAGTGTAATAATGACAAAGTTTGAACGAGGGTTTGTTGGTAGTAGCTGCTTATTGGGCGATCGAGGCTACGGTTTAAAAAAGCATTTAATAACTCCATTATATAATCCACAAAGCAGAGTTGAAAATATATATAACGAGAGCCATATAAGAACAAGAAATATAGTGGAGAGCACATTTGCTGTATGGAAAAGGAGATTTCCTATAATTGAATCTAAATTACTAGTCTATATTAAAAAACCGGTCAAGTGCAAGTTGAACTTGCACAATTAGTGTTCCGTACGTTGATTGTTTTTAAAATAAAAATTTTTGTTAGGGTGGTTTAAAATGATCAGTGACTTCACAAAACACACCCCAAATGAGTTTTCAACAAAGTTTGTTTCCAATCTTTACTGAAAACTGGTGACCTTGAAATTTTGTTTTTTTTTATATACCAATAAATTATTAAAGGTAATGCACTCGTGATAATTTTCGTTCAATCTATTCCAGAATTTTTTCAAAATTTTTTGATCAGTACTTTTCGAGATAAGGTAGGGGACAGTGATTTTTTAAAAGTAATACGAAGAAAAGTGTGCGCAAGTATTACATTATATATATTTTTTTACTCGTGTTTTCACAAGCTTTCATTTGACACCACACTCGATGACCTAGTAAAAAAAAAAATGTTTTTCACTTCCGATTTCACCCCTCACAACGAACCCCTTAAGTCAAAATTTATGTTACGGTGGTATAAAATGATCAGTGACTTCACAAAACACACCCCAAATGAGTTTTCAACAAAGTTTGTTTCCAATCTTTACTGAAATCTGATGACCTTGAAATTTTTGTTTTTTTTTTATATACCATATGAATTATTAAAGGTAATGCACTTGTGATAATTCTCGTTCAATCTACACCCTGTGGAGAATATTCCAGAATTTTTTCGAAATTTTTGGTAAGTACTTTTCGAGATAAGGCCCGGGACAGCGATTTTTCGCGAATTTTTAAAAATAATACAAAGAAAAGTGCGCGCAAGTATAATATTATATATATATATATATATATATATATATATATATATATATATATATATTTTACTCGTGTTTTCACAAGCTTTCATTTGACACCACACTCGACGACCTAGTAAAAAAATTTTTTTTTCACTTCCGACATCACCCCCCAAAACTAACCCCTTAAGTCAAAATTTAATTCTCAAAACTACATGGCTCTAATGAGGCCATCAATTCTTATATTATTACCAAATTTTACCTTTCTATGTCAAATAGTTTCGGAGCAAATTGGGTGTGACAGACAGACAGACACCGAACCGAGTGATCTTATACGTGTTCCGTACGGAACACTAAAAAAAACAGTCAAGCAATCATTGCAATTTTGCACAATATATGCATTGAGCACAAGGAAATATGCCTATTAATTTACAGTTGCTAGAGGATGATGATATGCCAAATATAGAAATAGTAGAAACTGTTGGGCAATCAGATCAAAGACATCGTAAAGAATTAATGTAACGGTATTTCTCCAGATTAATGGATGAATCCGACTAACTGTTATATTGCACTAAAATTCAAAAGTATTTCATCAGGGGAGCTTATCTAAATAACTGAAGGGACATATTTGATATAGCTGCTTTCATTTCAAACGAAACTAATACGAAATTTCCTATAGAGTATTTGTAGAAATGGGTGAAGTGGCTCCAAAGTTGATTTGATGTCCCATCTGATTCGATAGTTGAGACTCTCCAGAAGGAAATAATATTAATGCAAACAATGGATAGGTATAAAATTTTAATTAAAAATTAATTTAAATCAATAATACTCGTATATATATAAAAAATTATTTAATAAACCCTCTTGCTCCATTTTAAGTTTCTTCATTTTCTCCTTTTCACGTTCATTGTCGTGGCACCTCAATTAACTATAGTTGATTTTAATAATAGTAAAAATCAAACAACTATAATGTTCTTTAACAAGAGATTAAGGATTTAACTATTTGACTACGGTTCAAACAACCGGACCTAAGAAAAATGTTCATTAAATCTTTTACAGTGATGTCAGTATAGGAGCTTTTTCTTAAATGGCAACACTACGTTTAGAAATGGGTCAACAGATACTACTAGTCATTCATGGAGGTCAACTGCAAAATTTTTGCGTCATAACTGATAAAGGTTCAACAATTAACTTCTTGTTCTTCTTCTTTAACCTCTCGCCGTCCTCTTTTTGACGAAGGCGTCCTCCATGCTTTTCCATGTCGGTCTATTCTGAGCAACCTGGGTCTAGTTAGCTTCAGCGCACGTCAGTAGATTATTCTGCCACCTCAGCTGTGGTCTTTCTGCACTTCTCACGCTGGCTCTTGGTCTCCAAGTTAACAATCTGTTGGTCTATCTCTCCGTAGGGCTTCTTGCTACTTATCCGGCCCAATGTCATTTCAGACTTGCTATCCGGTGCACTATGTCGGTGATTTTTATTCGCTCTCGTACAAAGTCATTTCTCACCCGCAAGCTGAAGCACGGCATTGTTCTCTTAATGGCCCTCTGAGTCACACGGAGTCTTTTGGCACTACGCTTGGTAAGAGTCAGAGTTTTGAGCCCGTACGTACGACTAGCGGCACACAAGCTTCATACACTTTTTTCTTAATGTGTAGTTTCTAGTTTTTGAAAATGTGGCTAAGTTTTCCAAAGGCCGTCCAACTCAATGCTATTCTTCTCTTGAGTTCGATAGTCTGGTTTTCTCTGCCCTATTTATTAGTATGGCCAAGATATACATACTCTGAAACATTTTCTTTAGTTTCTCAGTCGACTATTATTTGCGTACTTTCAGCCCGCATCACTTTAGTCTTTGACAGGTTCATAGTGAGGCCAATTAACTACCATATTTAAAAACTTAATGTAATATACTTAATATTAATTTAAAAAAAAATCTTATTAAAAATATCTATTTACTTCAATTTTATTAAAGGAATAACAACATAAAGAGTATCCTGAATATTTCTGGACTTATCTCTGCTAAAAGACAAGGTAGCAGTCCATCACAAGTGGATGATAAAATTGGATTGAACGGAACTGAATTGAAAAAATTAGGTCATGATTTATGTCAAAGGTTTTTGGAATAGCCTTAGCTTGGAAATATGGTTTTAGGCTATAATTTGGTATACCGTTTGAATTAAGGGTAAGAAAGACAATATAATCGACAGTATTTCAGGAGGATATGTACGGCGTATTGCAATGTGTTAATTCGTGGAGAACACTAAATGATCTTACTCTAATAGGTTAATGTTTATGTATGTATTTCGACAATTAGAACGTAATAGAAACATTTATGGTGAACCTTACCTTGATATTTCCGGTCTTGGGGTAAAGTTTTTAAAAATATTCGTTTGTTTTATTGTTATTGAATATATTTTTAAAAATATGTACAAACAATACATAAGTATTTCATTGATAAATATAGGTGCTACTCGTGTATCTAAGATGGGATATTAGTGTTTGAAAATGCGTAAATTGGAGGAAATGTATTTTAAAATTTGTTGATCAATATGAAGATAGTGTGGGAGTGTGTTGTGATCGGAGTCATGTGTGCCAACTGTATCTCTATAATGTAACAGAAAGTTGGTCAAATTACCTTCAGAAACTTCGAAATAGGCTTACACGTAATATTAATTTGAAAAGATTTGTAATAGTTTGAAATTAGCAGATTTTTCAAAAATCG
The DNA here is from genome assembly GCA_019049505.1 of Pachyrhynchus sulphureomaculatus. Taxonomy (NCBI): domain Eukaryota; kingdom Metazoa; phylum Arthropoda; class Insecta; order Coleoptera; family Curculionidae; genus Pachyrhynchus; species Pachyrhynchus sulphureomaculatus. Next base: position 121,146,866 of record CM032455.1, on the reverse strand, counting down.
CTAGCGCAGGATTCCTATATAACAATATAACTAGTAAAAATTAGTGAAAGAAATCATTATTGAAAAAGATCAATAGAATTTTTTAGGTAGAAGCAGTAGGTTTGAATATAACTTGGAGTTTTTTTGGGCTAGAAATAAAAAAAAATAAATTTATTCACATATCTTTTTCTCTTTTAAGTCTAAATATAAATATATATATATATATATATATATATATATATATATATATATATATATATATATATATATACCTCTTTATTCGAGTGATATCGAGAACCTATGGAATTATACGGCAAAATGAATAAAGCAGATATATGCATATAAGGAATATGCATATATTAGCTTATATCATAGAACTGAACCTATGCTAGAAAGAGTTCAAAAAATCAGAATTGATATTCATGGTCTAAAAAATAATTAAAGAACAACTGGCATCAGTTAGCTAGAATCCGCATTAATAGTTATTTTTTTAACAGAGATCCAGCTATTGTTTTAAGTATCTACGTTGCAAATATTGCACCTAACGATAGGGCATGAAAAGCGAGGTGTTAAAGTGAATAGTATCTCAATAAAAAAACAACATTCTTGGCTCCACAGCATAATGAACTGGTGTAGTATAAAAGACGCATGTGCTGATTCAGACAGGCTGAAGCAGTTACCCTATATATTTTGGATAAGTAGATAGACAAGTGATTGTCGATGTTAAGTACTATATAGTACATATGTAGCAAAACCTAGAGTTTATTCCTAGTGTATATAATTTAAATTTATATTGGCCATGAATTGTAATGGTGATTTTTCCATGGTTATATCGCAGCGCAGGAACATCCCTAAAGCGCTACATAAGCGACGTGTGTGCGGAAAAAGCGATTCTGATTGGTCTTGTATCGCTAAAAATTGTATGGAAGTTTCTTCACATAAAAGAATTCTTGAAAAGAATGCACGAAAAGTGGTAGGCTGAACAACATACGAATTTTATGAATTAGCTCCGTATCATAAAACGTATTTTAATGAAGCTAGACACCAAAAAAGCTTCTGGCGTTGACGGAATACCTGCCATAGTTCTCAAAAACTGTGCAAGGAAAACACCAGTTTTCTGTAGACTTTTTAACCTATCCTACAGAAAGGGAATATTTCCTTCCTGCTGGAAATGTGCCACAGTTCAGTCGATACCTAAAAAAGGCAAGAAGACCTTGCTAAACAACTACCGACCAGTCGCACTGCTTTCAATAATATCGAAAGTCATGGAAAAGGCTGTCAATCAGCATCTTCTAAAATACCTTGAAGGATTGAACATTATTAGCGATCACCAATATGGCTTTCGTAAACATAGATCAACAGGAGATCTTCTGAATTATGTAACACATGTTTGGAACAACGCAATTGAACACTTTGGAGAATCTCGAGCGGTTGCTCTTGACATATCCAAGGCATTCGCCTGTGTTTGGCACGATGGACTGTTGGCTAAGCTATGCTCCTATGGTATGTCTGAAAAGTTCTGTTTGTGGCTCTCATGTTTCCCCAGAGAGCGTTCTTTACGAGTCGCAGTCGACGGATTTCTTTCTAACACCTTTACTGTTAACGTCGGTGTGCCCCAAGGCTCCATACTATCTCCTACTCTCTTTCTTATTTACATTAACGATCTGCTGGAAAAGACCGGGAATCCAATCTACAGCTTTGCAGATGACAGTACGCTTATATCTTCATTCACTCTGAACGCTCGGACATCGGCTGCTCACGCGAATATCCGCAGACAGCAGGAAGTCATTCAACTTAACAAAGACCTGGAAGAAATTCTATCTTGGGGTGACAGTAACCAAGTGGAATTTAACGCTACAAAAACCCAGGCGGCAGTTTTATCTAAAAAAGTTAACGTTGCTGAACCCGACATACTAAGTTGAGAATGTGGAATCTTCGGCACAATGATACTACTCAGTGTATATCACCACTACACCAAACACTTTATTTTTGCACTCGACGCGCGTTTCGCTAACCATGTTAGCTTCATCAGGAGCGATGATTGACAGTCAATCATCGCTCCTGATGAAGCTAACATGGTTAGCGAAACGCGCGTCGAGTGCAAAAATAAAGTGTTTGGTGTAGTGGTGATATATACTGAGTAGAACCCGACATAGTTATGTCGGGGCACTCCATTCCCCTGGCATCGTCACTCAATTTGTTGGGCGTTAATTTGGGAGCAAATATGTCCTGGCATGAACATGTTGCAGGCATAGCAAGGAGAGCTTCTCAAAAGTTGGGAATATTATTCTACAACAACTGTTAATTCTTTACAAAGCTCAAATTCGACCAACTATGGAATACTATGGAATACTGCTCCCATGTTTGGGGCTCCGCTCCCAAACATACACTGCATTTGTTGGATTCTGTTCAGAGAAGGGCTGTTCGTCTGAAGAACTGACCGGCGGCCTTAATTCGCTGGAACATCGAAGAACGGTTGGCGACTTGAGTCTATTCTACAGGTATTTGCATGGAGAGTGTTCGAAGGATGTACCCCGCTTAATTCCTCCCAGAGCGGTGCATGCTAGAAGTACACGTCGCACTAATACTTCACATCCGTATGAGGTTCAGCTTGTTACTCCACGTACAACGCTTTTCAAGCAGTCTTTTATATGGAAAACATCATTCCTTTGGAATGGCTTACCCAGAACTGTGTTTCCAACCGAGTACAATTTACAGCTATTCAAGAGCAACGTGAATCGCTTTTTCCGCACACGTGTCGCTCCTGTAACACTTTAGGGACTTCCCTGCAGCACGTGTGCTAGACCCATAAAAAAAAGCTCGACGTGTGTTGCTAGCATGCACTGGGAGGAATTAAGCAGACAGAAGACTTTCCATGAAAGTACTTCTAGAATAAGTTTAACTCGCCAACTTAATTTTATTCTACTTCTTCGATCAAGGTCGAATCAAGGTTATTAGTGAGTTCTGGGTCTCTAATATTGCTCTATTGAAAAGAATGCAACAAATGTAGCGTATGTTTGGAAGCGGATTATCAAACATACAAGCAATATTCCATCTTTTGTCGAATTTCTTTTTACAGGATTAAAAGTTGCAAGAGACTATAATGCTGTCCAGCGTAATAAGTTGAATGACCATGCTAGAGAAATTCAGTGCTCAGACATAACAATGTCGGGTTCCGCAACGTTATTTTTTTTAGAAAATACTGGTGCTTGGGCTTTTGCAACGTTAAATTCTACTGGGTTACTGTCACTCCAAAATATAATTTCTTCCAGGTTTTGGTTAAATTAAGCAACTGTTTGCTCTCTGCGGATATTTATATAAGCGGCTGATGTTCCAGCTTTCAAACTAAATAAAGAAACAAGAATAATGCCGTCGGCAGATTTGCAGATTGGATTCCTGGTCTTCTGCAGCAGGTCGTTAATATCAGTGAGAAAATGAGTAGGAGATAGTATGTAGTCTCGAGGCACACTTGCGTTGATAGTGAAGCTATTAGAAAGATATCCGTCAACTGTCGCTTGTAAAGAAATCTCTTTGAGATGACGCGAGAGCCATAAACAAAGCCTTTCAGGCACACCTTAAGAGCGTTGCTTAGCCAACAATTCGTCATGCCAAATATAGTCGAATGCCTCTGATATATCAAGTGCACGGCTCGAGATTCTCCAAAATGCTAAATTGCGTTGGTCGAAACATGTGACATAAGTTAGATCTTCTGTTGATCCCTGCTCGCGAAAGCCAGATATATTAAAGATGCCAGTCATTTCCATAACTTTTGATGTTTTGGGTATAGGCTCAACTGTAGCGCATTTCCGACAGGAAGGAAATATTCCTTTGCTGTAGTGGTTAAATATTTTACCTCCTTTACAATCTACATCTAACACAACTACGTCATTTGCATATTAGAAACATACATGAGGCACTGAATCTGCTGTAATCTAATAAATTCAGTAAATATTAAACAAATTACTAAATCGTGTACCGAATCGATTAGGTGAAAAGTTTTACCCATAAGCGTTGTGTCATGTATTTTACTGTTTTACAGCTGTGTTTTAAATTAGCACGATATGAACGGTTGCATGAGGAGTTGGCATTAGTTTATTTTTAAAAAGGGTTTTAAATGCTACTGAAAGGGATAAAAAAATCGATATTAATAAAAAGTTAACCATCATGTTGAATGCACGAATATGACATTTAATTACAATATTGTAAAATTGTGTTTATTTTGATATGGTGTAAAACATGCTAAGCATGCATGAAAACGTTAATAATGTCAACAGAATTTATACGTTTGGAGATAAGATAAATAAATTTTAGTATAATCTACCTTAATAAAAGCTTGCAGAAATTTTTAATAGAAGGTTGTAATAAAATGTTTTCTTATAAATGAGTTGAGATTTCAGCGTATTAATGCTTTGTTGGCAGCCCTAATTAACTTGGCGAAGGAAAAATTAAAATACACAGAATAATTTATAATATTCTGGTACGATAGGAAAGTGTGCTAAAGATTTTGTATTTAAAAATTAAACGAATAATCCTAGAAAGGTTTTCCATAAATGTCCTTAGTCGAGGAGCTTGAATTTTTCATGTAATCATAATAGTAGGTTTAGAGGAGGGGTAAATGGTGGGTATTAATTCTCTTCTTGAACAATATTTAATCGAGGAAGGGATGGTATATCTATTAGTTTAGTTCTGATTTACTTGTATTTTAAAATATTAAGTTTCTTGTTTTAATCATTTAAAATTTCCAGATGGGTAAGTTGTTAGTCGTCCAATTATTACTTATTTAAGTTTTACAGTTAGCTTAAATTTATTTATTAGAGAAATTTTGCAACGCTTATTTTGGTAGGCCACTGCCTTTATCCTTATTTGAAGCATGCATCCACCGTTTGAAGCTTGCGCAGTAGTATAGTAAAGGAAAGAAATTAAATACAAAAGACTCAGCTGTTATCACTATTTGAAGCATGCGCCTAACATTTGGAGCTTGCGCAGTATTGAAACAAAATAAGACAAACCTTTATTAAGGATAACGATTTCCTTTATTTAAGAAGTTATAAGAGAGATTATTTGAAGTTTGTTAGTTATTCTTATTGTTATTATGGTAGTGCCTGTTTTGTTTCCTACTTAGGTATACAAACCACTAAAAAAAAAGAGTAAAATTGAAATAATCTTTTATTGAAAATAACACTGATAACAATTAGTTAGTGTTCAGATTATGTTGAGATTTGGCAATCTTCGGCACAATAGCATTACAGTGTGTGTAGTGCTAATTTCAAATGGAATTTTATTTATCGCACATTCATATTACCTTAGAAATATTGAAGGAAGTGATTACAAAACATGCTAGACCCAATTTTAACTTAGAAACTTGTTTTGACACATCAAATACTAATAACCGATGTGTTTAAACATGAAATGAATGAATAAATATCCCTTAGGTTGATAGAAGATAAATGCTAACCTAACCTTCCAATTTCTTCGCGTTAATACTACGCATGCTTGAGATAACGATAAGGACAAAGGCATTTGAAAAAAAGCGTTGCAAAATCTCTCTATTGTTGGCAAGTCATTATGCATGTATTACTCTAATACAATGCTGTCCAAACAACGGCCCACGGGCTACATGCGACCCGTGACTCATATCTGTGCGGCCAGCAACGCTATTTTTGGTTCTTATTTTTGTAGATTAAAAATCGCGTCACAATAAAAAAAGAAACTTAAATTCACAAAATATTTGATATAATTTTGTTCATTTTTCTGGCAACCCAAATAATAAATGGAATATCTATTCGTAAGTATGGTAATAACTAAGGAAACCCAAATATGCAAGTGAAAAACTTAAAAATATGCACATAAATATGCAAATAATTTTCTCAAAATATGCACATACATGTTGTAAATATGCAGTAAAAAAAATCGAAATAGACTTGAAAAATGTAAATTTATTGTTTCACATTACATGATACGAGTACTATACAAATGTAGCAATAAAAAACCCAATTTTCAACATACAGGGCGAATGAACTAAATCTAAATATAATATTATACAAAGTAAAAAATAAATATAAATAATAATGTATTTTATTATTTTACTTAAAAATTGAAACCCACTATTTTTTTCCATAACATTCCGAAATTTTTGAAAAATTTTTGCTCCCAATTTTACCTGCGACATTTTCAAAAGCAACCTCACATTGTTTTATTAGTTGAACACTTCGGGTTAATGGCAAATTAGATTCCTCCATTTGAGTTATGGTTTTAGAAACAAAGCTGTAATTTGTTTTAAGAAAGGAAAGTTGTTGTTTTATCTCCTTGTTTTTGAATAATCTTTTAAGTTCTGTAAGGGATTGGGAAGATTCATCTGATAATTCCGCAATTAGACCATCTAGTTGACAGAAGTTGTCGCAATAAAAAAAATGTTGCTTCCAACCAAGTGGCCCATCTTGTAATAACAGGCTGAGGTGGAAGAGGAGTGTTTGGTAGTTTTTCTTTGTAGAACTGAATCCTTAAAGGCGCTTTAAGGAAGATTTTCTTCATGTTTGAAATTAAGCTATTCACAAGCGGAAAATGATTCCTAATTTCCTCAGCAACCCTATTTAAAGCATGAGCGAGACATGTTACATGTAGTAAGTTTGGAAAAAAAATTTTCAAATTTTGCCCGGCCTTTATCATGTACGGTGCTGCATCTGACAAAATAAGCAAAAAATTATCTCCTGGAACAGGCGTAGGAAGAAGAAAAAACTTCGATAGTTCCTCTTAAATAAATCTGGCCACTGTCAGTGCATTTGTTTTTTTCTGTTTAGAAGCAATCCGATAAGATTTTGTCAAAATATCGTCGCTAAGAACTCTAGTCAATAAATGCGCAATATACCGTCCTCTTGAATCGGTGGTTTCATCAATACATATGTAAAAATGTTCGTTGCAAATTTTGCCTTTAATTTCCTCAATTACCTGTGAATACAAGGAGCTTACGTCGTTTCTCCGTATTGTTGTTTCACCTGGGATATTAAATTTGCAATACTTCTGGAGGAAGTGTTAAATAGAAATTTCGTTAAATAGAAAACTAGGTGCTTAGGGCAAGCAAAAATTAAAATTCTGCTTTGTACCTTTTTTATTAGATTATCTAGAAATACACACGTTTACGTATGTATTTCTATTTCGTGGTTTCGTTAAATAGAAATTTTGTTCGTTAAATGGAACAAAAATAACTTAAATAACATTGAAAATAGCAACAACGGCAAAATCCTGACAAAAATTTCGTTATGTTTAAATATTAAATGAAAATGAAATACCCTATATATTCAATAGGTATTCAAAAATTATACTTACAATTTTAACACATGCAGAACAGTAGGTTTTTCCCATATCTATTCTTAGTTCTTTGTATGGTTTAATCCACACTGACATACTACTGACTTTGGGCATTTCACTGTAGTAAAATACGACTCACAAGATAAAAAGCACAAATCGACGTAATCACTTTAAAAGCACAACCAAAAATGAAATCTAATAAATTAATAATACAAGTATACTCTGATGGCCGTCTGGGGTTTACTGACCATAAAATAATAAAATTTATTTGGGGAAAACCACCGGCGCGGCGGCCGCGGCCTAAACATTGACCCTTATTCCGAAAATGAATGAAAACGCCTGCCAAAGACCTACATTATTATAAATTCCTTCAAATATGCACATATATGCTATTTTTAAAGCATTTATGCAAATATTTAGAAAAATGCATATAATATGCAAAATATGCAATATATGCGCTTTGCATATTTGGGTATCCTTAGTAATAACATAGGTCTTTCTCTTATTGTTAGAATAATTCTCGAAAAAACAAAAGTGTATTTTGTTTACAAATACGCGTCTGTGTACAGGCGAATGAGTACAGATGCATGTTTGTGTGCGTTTTTCTTGTGACTCGTTTGTTTCTATGTGTAACGCCACTTTGTGTCTCACTCTTGCGTTAATAATCAACATCGATAATCCTCTTGAGAAATAAAAAACCATATCAAGTCTACGAAAAAGCGAAAATTATATGATGAAAATCGTGCATTTAATGAGAGATGGGAACTATTTTATCTGCAACAACAATAATAAAATTCAGTTTATGATTTGTATGCAATTATTGTCGGTGTATAAAGAATACAATGTTAAACGATATTATACCACTTTACGCGAAGAAAAGTATAAAAAAGGTATCGGGGAAGCAAGAATTATAGTAGCCGAGTATAAGAAAAAACTGATGCAACAAACAAGTATTTTTTCAAAAATAAGTATAGATAATGAACCTGCTTCTTACGAATTTTCTTTATGATTAGCCAAAGCGAAAATACCATTTAGTGATGGAGTGTTGATCAAAAAATGGACAGTTAAAATGGCCCAAGGCTTTATGCAGCCTAAACGGATGGAAAAAATTGAATCTGTAGCACTATGTCATCAAACAGTGGTGTGGCGGCTCGTGGTTCCGTGGCACAGTACCTTGGTTACGGTGCAGAAGGTTCAATCCTGCAGGTCAGTGTACTTATTTATTAATTTATTTAAGTATGTTTGGCCTGGCCACGTACATACGAGGCTGGTTTGAAAAGTCCGTGCAAAGTCCGAGAGATGGCACCACCGGCGCGTATCGAGGTCATGTTTAGTTAGTAGCATCTCTTGAATGAACGCACACCAAGATTCAGCCATATTGGTCTATTTCTTTGTGTTTAGCATTCGTGTGAATCAAGGAAGTCGAGTGATTTTCAAGAAATGTACGAAAAAGAATTTCGTGTGGTGATTAAACATTACTTTATGAAAGGCAAAATGCCTCAGGGGACTAAAGAGAAGCTTGATAAACATTATGGTGACTCTGCACCTTCGATTAGAACAGTTTATAAGTGGTTTCAAAATTTTCGGATTGGCCATATGGGCACAAGTGACGCTGAACGTTCTGGACGGCCTGTGGAGGTTACGACTCCAGAAATCATTGATCAAATCCATGATATGGTGATGGATGACAGAAGAGTTAAGGTGCGTGAGATTGCTAGTGCTGTGGGCATCTCGACTGAACGGGTTCATAATATTTTGCATAAACATTTGGACATGAGAAAGCTATCCGCAAGATGGGTGCCGCAATTGCTCACGCTTGACCAAAAACGGAATCGTGTGAAGTGTTGCAAGGATGGTTTGCAGCTGTTCCAGAAGAATCCAGAGGACTTTAAGCGTCGTTTCGTCACTGTGGATGAAACATGGATACATTACTATACTCCTGAGACCAAACAACAATCTAAACAATGGGTTACCAAGGAGGAATCTGCACCAAAAAAGGCGAAGACCGTTCCTTCGGCCGGAAAGGTTATGGCGACTGTCTTTTGGGATTCGCAAGGGATAATCCTCATCGACTATCTGGAAAATAGTAAAACTATTACAGGTGAATATTACTCATCGTTATTGGACCGTTTGAAAACCGAGCTGCAAGAAAAACGCCCGCGATTGGCCCACAACATTTTTCCATCACGACAACGCACCAGCACACACCTCAGCAGTTGTGGTCGCAAAATTAATGGAAATAGCATTCCAACTCGTTTCACATCCCCCCTATTCTCCAGACTTGGCTTCCTTGGACTACTATTTGTTCCCCAATTTGAAGAAATGGCTGGCGGGACAATGATTTTATTCAAACGAGGAGGTGATTGCAGACACTAATGGATATTTTGCAGACTTGGACAAATCCTATTATTCGGAAGGGATCAACAAACTAAAACATCGTTGGACGAAGTGTATAAGCCTAAAAGGAGACTATGTCGAAAAATAAAAAAGGTTTACCCCAAACACATAAGTAGTTTTTATTTTTGCACGGACTTTTCAAACCAGCCTCGTATATATATATATATATATATATATATATATATATATATATATATATATATATATATACATATATAGGTAGTAGTTGTTCGCAGAAATGCAATAACATCCGAGGCAGCACTTCCGCGTTGTCTAATAGGTGCTGTGAAATACGAAAATGTATGTTTCGACACTTGGACATCCTCGCAGTTATACTTAGGATAAGGAAAAAGGGTAAAACAGTGGTACGACGAATAGATGATATGGGAGAGTATATCCACAAAAAATGTGTGATACCATTGTAGAATGTGAATACTATTCCATATGTTTGGATGAAAGTACCGACCAGACAGACGTAAATCAACTATTAGATTTATTCGCTGTATTTCACAAGATTTTACTATTATGGAGGAAATGTTAAATTTAATGCCATTACATGGGTCAACCAAAGGCAGTGATATCTTTGAAGCTGTTATGGATTACGGAGGGTTTCACAAATGTGCCTGCTTTGTTACTAACGGAGCTAAAGCTATGACAGGCTCAGTGACAGGATTTGCGGGAGTTTTTAAACAAAATAATATTTGTTGCCCATTAATCCACTGCATTATACACCAAGAAACTTTATGCGGATAATCCTTACGCCAGGTGTATGCCATGAAAGAGGCTGTTTAGATAACAAATCTAATTAGAGGCGAAAATATAGCTTTGACTCATCGTAAATTTAGCGATTTTTTAAGGAAAATTGATGCAGCGTATGGCGATATGCTTGTACACTCAGAAATCAGATGCGTAAGTGCTGGTCAATGTTTGCAGCATTTTTTCACTTTACGAGAAAAACACCTGTATGCCTAAAAAATGAAATAAAATCTGACCGAATTAGAAACTAAAATGCAAGATCCTAAATTTCTCGCTGATCTCGTGAATTAAATTTGAAGTTACAAGGGAAACAATACAACATAGCGAACTTATTTGGAAATGGGTTTAAAAGTAACATGAAATTGTTCAAAATGTTACTAGAAAAGAAAGATTTTTTATTTTTTCCATGTTACATACAAGCAACATTACATTGAGATGAGATATTTCGAATGATCCAACTTTTCCGACCACATTAAGTACATTGAAAAGGTAATTTTTAAGTTTTCCCATACTTACTAATTTTAGCTTAAAAATGGGTTCGATGGTGGGCAGTACTTACCTATATGAAAGTGCTTACTCCATAATGAATTTTATAAGATCTAAATACAGGTCGTCACTATCGGATAAGTCACTAGTTCACGCACTGCGTTTGACAACGAGTAATACCTAAGTTGATATTGACAGGATTGTGAAAGAGAAATTAATAAAAAAAACCGGTCAAGTGCAAGTTGGACTAGCGAGTGTAGGATTGCTTTTAAAATAAAAAAATTTAATAACTAGCGAGTGTAGGATTGCTTTTAAAATAAAAAAATTTTACGGAGGTATAAAAATGATCAATGGCTTCATAAAATACATCCCAAATAAGTTTTCAATAAATTTTTATTCGGATCTTTACTGAAAACTGATGACCTTGAATTTTTTTTTTTTATGTACCAGATAAATTATTAAAAGTAATGCACTCGTGATAATTTTCCTCCAATCTACACCCTGTGCAGAATATTCCAGAGTTTCTTTAAAATTGTTTGATCAGTACTTTTCGAGATAAGGGGGTGGAGTGATGTTTCGCAAATTTTTTAAAATAATACAGAGAAAAGTATGCGAAGTATTACATTACATATATGTTTGGGCTCGTGTTTTTACAAGCTTTTATTTGACACCCCACTTGATGGCTTGGAAAAAATTTTTTTCACTTCCGATTTCACCCCCCAAAACTAACCCTTAAGTCCAAATTTAACTTTCAAAGCTACAGGGCTCTCATGAGGCCATCTTTCCTATATTAGTACCAAATTTCAACTTTCTATGTTAAATAGTTTAGGAGAAAATCGGACAGACGGACGGACGGACAGACAACAAAGTGATCTTATAAGTGTTCCGCACGGAACAGTAAAAATAACAAAAAATTGTATGAATAATATGCCCTGCATTTTTTTATTTACCTTTAATTGAAAACTGATAATATTTAGTTTCTACGGCCCGCCAGTCCATGTCTTAGTTTGTATTGGCCCGTAAACGCTTCCGGCCTGAACAGCCGTGCTCTAATGCATAGAAGTAATGCCTTGATTTTTGATTTTGTAATTTTTAATTGTAAATGCTCAGAATTATTTTCAAACATAAACAAAGACAATTAATTTAAAGAATTGATTAAAACTAAAATGACTTCATCATGAATGGAGTTGTCAAATTCAAAATTCAAACAAAATGTAGTCAGAACCATAATAAATATTAAAAACATCCTAAAAAACTGTACTAGAGTACGAAATTCAAAACATAAATACCTTATATTTAAAAGCAATATCGATGGTTATAAAAATAGCCTACAATTTAAAAACGATAAAAAAAAGGAAAAATAAAAAATAATAAAAAAAAACAAGGTTTAGAGAACCGCTATTTTATTCTTGTAGGGACAAATGTACATAAGATAATCTCTTTAATATTGATAAATCTTGTAGTTATCCTTTTGAAGTTTCTCATTCTTAACTCCTACTGTGAAAACAGCAATCATTCTTTTTATTTTTGTTACATTTTATTAATGATTTTAATTACATTTAAGAAGATTATTCTTTTGCTTTTGTCTAACGAGGACTGAGTAAACCTATAAGTATTTATTTTAGCACTCTATTAAAGATATTATTATATTTAAGAATCGTTTATCTTTGGTCCTCTTCGCATACAAATTTTTATTTACTAAAATTTCTTGAGAAGTGGTGAATGCGCCCTTAAGATATTTACTCGCGGCCACCTCCGCCTTCCCCCCAGGAAAGCATCCTCGATCATTTGCTGTTTAACCTTAAGAGATAATGTATCTGATCAGGTTTTTATATAAAAACCCCCCTTGATTGGTGAGAAGATTTTATTACAAAATTGGTCTGAATCGATTTATTACAGAAAAAAAAAAGGCAGTAAGTTTTTTTAAACAAAATCTGTATACCCCTGCTACATTTATTACTTCACGTCTACCTCTGGGCCGGAATCCACCTTTTTAAATAAAAGTGCTTTATCACTACACGACATTCGGCTTCACCCATTTCTATGATGCGATATCTACCAACAAACAACTACATATGGCACCTATTTGAAATTTTGAATACAACCGTTAAAAAAACCACGCTTACTAACAGTCATACCGCTTAACAAAATCAATCCACCGTCCTATATAAAGTATATTAAGTAATAAATTGACGGCTCTTGTGTGTACAGTGTAGGGCTCTGTCTCTTTTGGTATTGTTTCTTCATACTGAAAATATTTGGGTGAAATCTTTTTCCGTGATTAACATTAAAATATCTAGCTTTTCAAAAAAAAGCCAGGTGGTAATCCAGGAAGTGTACTGTTAGCGACATTTACCATCACCAAGTTTTGCAACATATTAAAAATTCATTTTTCTGCCTTCCTTCCTTCCTGATCGCGGTGCGATTCTGAACGTCGCGTCGTAACCTCTCATGCAACCGTGCTTGCCATACTCTTCCACTCCTCACGATCCTCCGCTGTGTGCATGACGTCATTAAGCGACATATTTGTTAAACTCTTTATTTGGTCGATGTAGCGACTTGGTGATCGACCTCTCTTTCTTTTGCCTCCTACTTTTCCCTGGATCACGAGCTTTTTGTTGCCGTCTCGTCTAACAAGTTGCAAAAAATTTAAGACTTTGCCTTCGAATGGTTGCGAGAAGGCGTTGTTTACTTTGATGCCTAATTGCTTCAGAATAAAGTCGTTTGTTCGTTTTGCTGTCCATGGGATCCACAACATCCTTCGGTAGCAGGTCTGTATTCGGCGACATGCAGCGTCAATGGTCCAGGATTCTGATCCATAGGTAGTGATGGGAAAGATCAGGGTTTGGACCAATTACCTTTTAAAAGAGTTTATTGATTGGTCTATTACTTTGGGACAGTACATTTTAACAATAAAATTACTTAATTACTTTGTTAACTGACACTAAATATATGTTTGTAAAGATTTACAAATGCGTTATCGCGATTTCGTAGTACAAATACATTTTCAAAATGTAGTTGTACTACAAAATTGCGATAACGCATTTGTAAATCTTTACAAAAAAAATATATTTAGTGTCAGTTAAAGTAGTTGAGTAATTTTATTGTTAAATAACCTTCTTGTTTGTTTTCCGATCTTTCCATATCCTGGTCAAATTCGATAATACATTCTTACCATGCCGATTCTCCTCTCCTAAAATTTTTAACCACATACTTGAAGCATTTCCAGGCAGCTTTCTCGAGAGGATTGAGGTTTTTCTCAAAGATGATATTCTTCAACTCTTGAGAATATAATCAAAGGTAGAACCGCACTTCATTTTATCGTCTTGACTAAAGATGACAAGCAATTCTTTGGTTTCTATAAATTTAAAAGACGTGGGTCTAGGCTGCATAGACAATTCAGCAAGATGAGGGACTGGCCCTTTTGCAGACAGGAAGTCTGCAGATTTAATGATGTATTTCGACTTATTAGCAATATTCTTTTTGTTAAGCGGGAAAAAGAGAATGAAGATGAGGGGTGTGAATGGAAGCAGTATACGTGTATGCGCTACAATGTGGCACAAAATCGAGCGGAATGCGTACGGTGATGTCGTCAAAGAGGTGACAAACATTTCCGTTGATCACGACGGACGTAAATCGTGTGCGGTAGGCAATCGGATAGACCAGAATGCCTCACCTCGGTCGTTACACTATTTCAAACAGCGCCAGATATTCCACGGTAATAATTACTGGCATACCGGAATGTTATATTTAGGTTCATTCCACGGGCCTTACCACGTACACTAGTTAATATGTCCTACCTGACGATGATAAGTCGTACGTGTGCTAGAGAGCAGGAATGTGGACGACACGTCGGCGGGTTCGTTGATTCCGGCGAGTAGCGGTTTTTTTCGAAGCGGTGAGTAGCAAGTGGTGAGCAGCTTTATAGTTTAGTCAGGTGGTGGCTGTGATAGTACGTAATTTTTAGGTTAGTTATTGACACGGCAAAGGACGAATGTCTGGATCCCTTAGCTGATCCTATAAAGACGTTTAATACACGTAATAAAGCAGACACGTCTGGCCCAAGATTTGGCCTAATACCGAACAGAAAAACCGAAATAGTCAAGATAGCACTTGATAATTTAAGGCATAAAATTTCGCCGTTAATTTTGAAAAGGTAGTTCTAGACATATACAACATGTACTACGTGTATCCACGTAATTCAAACACTTTCTGGCTACAATTGCGGTGATGTGGGATAAAATTAAATTATAATTTTTCAGGTCAATAGTCGTTAAGTTGCATTAGCTTAATATCTTAAACATGAGAACTCGCGTTTCTCCTTAAACTAACACCAAAAAAAGAAATGTGGCCCGATAAAAATTATTTGAATTCTGTAATAGGGGTAACTAAATAAAGCTGAATTACGATGTAATTTCGTGTTACGAAAACAGTGTTGAGCAGTGTAATTTAGAAAGACATTTTGAGCATATACTATGATTTGTCTGTTGTATATAACACACGTCACTGTTTTTACTTTCGATGATTATTCTTTCTGATTACTGATTATAACCTCATCAGGATTCTGTGGCTAATATAACAAATTTGTAGAGTAAACATTTCCAAGAAAAAAAAAATTACATACAATTAAGTTGAGAATGTAGAATCTTTGGCACAATGACACTACTCAGTACATATCACGATTACACCAAACACTTTTTGCACTCGACGCGCGTTTCACTAACCATGTTAGTTTTATCAGGAGAGAAGATTGACTGTAGTCAAACATCGCTCCTGATGAAGCTAACATGGTTTGCGAAACGAGCGTCAAGTGAAAAAATAAAGTGTTTGGTGTAGTGGTGATATATACTGAGTAGTTTACATACAATTTCATTTCATTCGAGTTATGATAATGAAAATTTTGATTCATGTAGCTTTTTACCTGAGAAAATAGATCTTTCGAGTATCATAACAAAAGAAATCTTGGCGAATAAACTTGAGAATTTATAGGTGAATATTTCTCAGTATATCTCACATTTTTGCAATTTAATGGCTACTCATGTAAATATCAACAGACAGCAGGAAGTCATTCAACTTAACAAAGACCTGTAAGAAATTCTATCTAAGGGTGACAGTAGTAAATAGAATTTAATGGGATGACAGTAATCAAGTAGAATTTAACGGTACAGAAACTCAGCCTGCAGTTTTGTCTTAAAAGTTAACTTAACCTGACACATGTTATGTCTAGACACATTACTAAATTTGCTGGACGTTAATTTGGGAGCAAATATGTCTTGGCATGAACATGTTGCATGCGTAGCAAAGAGAGTTTCTCAAAAACTAGGAATATTATTTCGAACTGGAAAACTCTATGCTCCACAACTACTATTAATTTTGTGTAAAGCTCAAATGCGACCAACTATGGAATATTGCTCCCATGTTTGGAGCTTTGTTTGTTGGATTGTATTCAGAAGAGAGCTGTTCGCCTGATTGGAGACCCAAAACACATCGAAGATCGGTTGGCGACTTGAGTCCATTCTACTAAGTATTTTTATGGGAATTGTTCGTTGAATGTAGCTCCAAAGCGTGCACCGCTTTGGGGCTACATGCTAGGAGTACACGTCGCACTAATACCTCACATTCATATGAAGTTCAGCTTGTCACTTCTCGTACAACCCTTTTCAGGCAGTTTTTTTATATTCCTTTGGAATCATTTGCCCAGGATTCTTTTTCCCACCAAATACAATTTACAGCGATTCAATTCCAAGTTGAAGAAGGACTTTTTTCGCATACGTATCGTCTCTCTGGCCCTATAGGGATTTCCTTGCAGCGCGTGTGCTTTGCCCATAAAAAATAAACTCATTTGTAATTTCCCCCTGTTTCAATAAACGCCCATAAATATTTCATGGCCGGATTTTATTCTTTTCTTATGTAACTTAATTTAATATACCCGAAACTATTAGGCCTTAAATATTTAATGATGCCATGAAGGATCCACGTCTCCCATATTGTGACGTTACATCAGTTTAAAGGTTATTACATTGAAATGGGATTTTGCTCTTAGTAGAGCTTAATATCTTATAAAGTTTGATAACCTAATTAGTAAACTAAACGCACTTTCATTTAATCCCCGTATCAGCAGAATACTGACGAGTAAGCTTTGTGGAAGCATAATATAACCTTGATATACAGACTTGTTAATAATTAATAAGTTTGGAAAGCTATTAATATTTGGGGAAAATATGCTTCTTGGGACTGGATTGTATTAAATTAGAGTAACTTTTCGATATTTTGTGTATGATTTCATGACGAATCTTCAGAATTCTTACTTTTCAACATTGGAGCACTAAACTACCCGAAGTTTTTATATCCGAATAATACATATCGGACTCTCGCCCGGAGTAATCTCGGAATATGAAATACCTATCGAAAAGAAATAAGGTAGGAGGCTGGTTTGAAAAGTCCGTGCAAAAATAAAAACTACTTATGTGTTTGGGGTAAACCTTTTTTATTTTTCGACATAGTCTCCTTTTAGGCATATACACTTCGTCCAACGATGTTCTAGTTTGTTGATCCCTTCGAAATAATAAGATTTGTCCAAGTCTGCAGAATATCCATTAGTGTCTGCAATCACCTCCTCGTTTGAATAAAATCATTGTCCCGCCAGCCATTTCTTCAAATTGGGGAACAAATAGTAGTCCGAGGGAGCCAAGTCTGGAGAATAGGGGGGATGTGAAACGAGTTGGAATCCTATTTCCATTAATTTTGCGACCACAACTGCTGAGGTGTGTGCTGGTGCGTTGTCGTGATGGAAAAGGACTTTCTTGTGGGCCAATCGCGGTCGTTTTTCTTGCAGCTCGGTTTTTTCAAACGGTCCAATAACGATGAATAATATTCACCTAATAGTTTTACCCCTTTTCCAGATAGTCGATGAGGATTATCCCTTGCGAATCCCAAAAGACAGTCGCCATAACCTTTCCGGCCGAAGCAACGGTCTTCGCCTTTTTTGGTGCAGATTCCCCCTTGGTAACCCATTGTTTTAGATTGTTGTTTGGTCTCAGGAGTATAGTAATGTATCCATGTTTCATCCACAGTGACGAAACGACGCTTAAAGTCCTCCGGATTCTTCTGGAACAGCTGCAAACCATCCTTGCAACACTTCACACGATTCCGTTTTTGGTCAAGCGTGAGCAATCGCGGCACCCATCTTGCGGATAGCTTTCTCATGTCCAAATGTTTATGCAAAATATTATGTACCCGTTCAGTCGAGATGCCCACAGCACTAGCAATCTCACGCACCTTAACTCTTCTGTCATCCATCAATGATTTCTGGAGTCGTAACCTCCACAGGCCGTCCAGAACGTTCAGCGTCACTTGTGCCCATATGGCCAGTCCGAAAATTTTGAAACCCCTTATAAACTGTTCTAATCGAAGGTGCAGAGTCACCATAATGTTTATCAAGCTTCTCTTTAGTCTCCTGAGGCGTTTTGCCTTTCATAAAGTAATGTTTAATCACCACACGAAATTCATTTCTTGAAAATCACTCGACTTCCTTGATTCACACGAATGCCAAACACAAAGAAATAGACCAATATGGCTGAATCTTGGTGTGCGTTCATTCAAGAGATGCTACTAACTAAACATGACCTCGATACGCGCCGGTGGTGCCATCTCTCGGACTTTGCACGGACTTTTCAAACCAGCCTCGTATTTAATCCGCTGTAGCTAAACTTTGGATTCTGCATTACATGTTATCCATCTCGATTAAACTAAAGTTCCTGCTACGTTGTTAAGATTGAAAAATTATGGAACTAATCGAAATTTATAAACATTATTACAACACTAATTGATTAACAGGTTACGGTGGAAACGATTATGACACTAAATTATGACCTGATTCTGATCTGATCAAACCCTCAAAGCTTTCGTTCTATGTTATAGGGGATATGCTAGTGCTGTCTTTTTGACAAAAATTAAAATATTTTAGAAGAAATATTACAAAAAACATCCTATTACTTAAGTGCACAGAGAAGTTTTAAATTAAACGTTTTTAAAGGAACTCAAATAACCTTTCCAGTAACCTGCACAGGGATTAAGTTTTGAGAACCTTAAAGGCTGGTTAATAATTAGTTACTGTAGATAGTAATTTCTAACTAAGTTCTCTACGAAAAAAGAGGCAGAATCAATTCTTATAAGGCTATTTTTATATTATAGCAATCCATGTACAAATTAGCCAAATTACAACATGTTTCATAAAGTTTTAGAACGTTTGATCACAAATCAAACGAAATAAACTCTCACAAATCTTTAGAACGTTCTGTATGGGTGGTGGTCGAAATACAGAAAGTTTACAAAGCTTTGGAGCATATTACTAGCAAATTACAAAATTTGAGAACATTCCGTGGTAACGGATATACAGGGTGTTCCAGTATTCCGTGTACATAGAGTTACTGTGAATTTCTGGGATGAAAATATGACTATTTAACCCAATTTGCCTTAGTCTAAAAATTCGTAACTTTTGAGTTACAAGGAGTCAAAATTATACTTTTATTTTAGTTCTTCTTAAGTAGATTTCGTAATAATTGTACTATATTTACAAGATTCGGTGCAAGGGGTTTCCTGCTCACAGATTTGTTGTAAATTGTATTGCACTGTGTATACTTCTGAATTGTCGTAACTTTTTTATACCACTTTGTATGATATTTTTAATTAAATATTCGTATTCTCCGCCTCCTTTTGTCTAAAATAGTTTCGAGAATGAAAGTCAAATAAATGTCACCATCCAGTCGATCTAACTGGCGTCCCCTACAATTTACAACAAAACTGTGAGCTGATTTCGATTTCTTATCTTAAAAAACCCCTTAGCATCGAATCTTGTACAAATAGTACAATTATTAAGAAAGTTACTTAAGAAAAACTAAAATCAAAGTATAACTTTGAAACCCTGTATCTTAAAAAATCCGAATTGTTGAACTAAGGTAAGTTGGGTTAAATGGTTATATTTTCATCCCAGAAATCCGCAGTAACTCTATGTACACGGAATACTGGGACACCCTGTATATATATATATATATATATATATATATATATATATATATATATATATATATATATATATATATATATATATATATATATATATATGTATTGCGTATTGCCGTAACTCTGATTTTTAAAACGCACAGATTATTATGTTGAACACAACCTTTTAGTGTATGAATATTGAACGTATTTTAACATATGTTAACATATTTGAATTATTAATTATAATTATTTAAGTATGTCCGGTCATAGCTCATTTACAATTTATTAGTGTCTTTTTTTTGGATTATAATAAATCGATTAAAACCAGCTTTTTTTTAATGAAACCTTGTCATCGATCAGTTAATGAAAGCAATCAGTAAACTCTTTCAAATGCATTACCAATAAAAATTACACAGGGATTGATATATTACCCAGGGGTAGGTTGCCACCATCAAAGATTTCAAGAACGCTTTAACAGAAATAAATTAATAAGTAAGATTATCAATTAAATTAGTCTAAGTATATTAAGTATTACAACAAAAATCGTACATATGTTCACAAACTATTTTTAAATTAAACCTTTTTAAAGAAATACAAAGAACATCCGGCAGTAAAGGACATTTTTTTCTTTATTGCAAACTGTTTGGTGGTAATTGGTAGTTATCGCAAGTTGAAAAACAAATCAGGTGTTTCGCAGTTATTTGCAACTTTTCCTGTTTTAAAACCATACACTTTAGATAACCACAGTTTGTTTATTGGTCGTGAATGATTAAGAAAAAATCGGGGGCTTATATGCCGTAGGGTTCTTCGTATCCGTGAATATTAGTGTGCCGTATGGAACACTTATAAGATCACTTCGGTGTCCGTCCGTCGGTCTGACCCAATTTTCTCCGAAACTATTTGAGATATAGGGTTGAAATTTAGTACTAATATAGGAATTGATGTAGTTTCGAAAGTTTAATTTTTGACTTAAGGAGTTAGTTTTGGGGGGTGAAATCGAAAATGAAGAAAAATTTTTTCTACTAGGTCATCGAGTGGAATGTTAAATGAAAGCTTGTAAAAACACGAGTTCAAAAATATATATAATGTAGTTCTTGCACACACTTTTCTTTGCATTATTTTTTTAAAAATCGCGAAAAAATCGCTGTCCCCCCCCTTATCTCGAAAAGTACTGATCAAAAAATTTTGAAAAAATTCTGCAATATTCTCCATAGGGTGTAACATTCATTTTTTCCTAGATTTTAAGACCATATAATGTTACTGATTTTTCTCTTAATAATGTACTTCTTTTCATTTTTGTATCGAGCGGTATATTAATCAGAAATTCCAAGCCGCTCGTTATATAGTGTGCTGTGCGGGTTTGCGACCGAATCTATCGATACGCCGGGATTGGTCAAATGTTTGTATCCGGAGTTTTGGTTCCGGCGTCGCCATATTACAGACAAAGTGCCCACGGCTTATTTAAGGGTCCGGAGGACGCGAATCTAGGCTTAGAACACCGAGCCGCCGCCAGGCAGTAACATCAAGCCGCCGCCAGGCTTAGTACCATCAAGCCGCCGAGAGGCTTAGTACCATCAAGCCGCAGCCAGGCTAATTTCCACCGAGCCGCCAAGTGGCGATTTTCCACCGAGCCGCAGTAGAGGCTTACGACAATATCTACGAGAGCCAAGTTAAGCACGAGTTTTTTTTATCATAAAGCCGTAGTTTATTTTAAATCATAAATAAATTTTCTTTTTTTGTTGATTAAAGCTAGTGTCTCACTGAATACCTATTTTTCTTTTCAGGATAAGAAAAGTTGTACTAGAATAATTCTTTTTAGTAATAACCGTAAAACACTTCAGTATTTTTTCATTTTTTTAACTGAAGTTAGATCCTTTCTATTTTAAAATGAATGGTGCCCAAAATTTGTACAACTGAAGCTTTTAAAAAAAAAATAGAAAATAATTCCAAAAAGACGTATAACAATTATCTCTTACCCATATTTCTCTACCAAGGAAAACTGAGCTAGTGTGTGTTTAATTTCTTTAGTTTTTTAAAATCAGGATTCACTCAATTCATTATCAGAAATTAAAAAGAGGTTGCAAGAAAATTGCGCCCAAGCGTGGGAAAAACAAATTTTTCACAGGGTACAAAATGACGCCACAAAAATAGGGCGAGTGCAGTAAGGTTACAAAATAGCGCTGTCAACGCTTTTGGAATTTTATTTTTTAAAGGGTTCAGTGTACTAGCTTTCGAACAAAGTAAAAGCTCTAACTTTTCAGATATTTTTATTTCATAATATTTAATTAAACGAAACTACACTATAGCAATAAGACAAAAGCAGGAAATTTGTAGAATTATTTATTTCAATTTATCTGATGGTGGTTTAGATATTTGAATTTTGTTAATCGACTCTAAGATAAGAGATTCCTACTTTTTTCTTAAAAGCTACTTTTATAGTTCAGATTAGCATATGTGCTGGTTTACTTTAATTTTTGCAGTGTTAGATTTATTTTGCGGTTAACCGAAGAAAAAACTGCACTTTTTTCTCACCGATGTTTTGCATGAATATTAAAAATACTTTGCTGATACGAAACGGTATTTGGAGATTTTTTGTTGAAAATTCTTAACATAATTGGTAAAAGAATTTTAATACAAAGCAATACTTAGAAATTTTTTTGAAATTGTTGAAGATTTTTTTTAAATGTTTGGTAAAGAAGTTTACATATTTTAAGTGCCTTTACATATTTTTTATTTTGACTATTGGGAGCACAGGAGAAATATTTTCACGACTCTTTAAACAATTTTTTTAAATTTTATACATTTATCATGGAAGCTTTCAATTTTAAAGTCAATCACCTACTGGAATATGAGTTAGACTATGAAATGAAAATCCGTCGTATTTTCTCAGAACGTCCGGTCTCGGATAAAAAGAAAGATTCCAACGAGGATCTTAAGTAAAGAAATAATCCAATAGATCAGATTGGACTAAATAGTTACAAAAGTTTCTGATTTTTTTTTAAGTCTAATAAAAATCCTCCTTCTCAAGTTAAAGCTCCTGCTTCTCCAAATGGTCACATATCTCCTTTATTCGTGCATAAATATTTAGATAATAGACCGCATATAAAGATAAATCTATTAAGTGTCCATTTCTCGGCTTTATTTGACTCTCGTGCAAATACCTCAGTAGGTCAGAATGGTATTAAAATTTTAAGTCGTTTAAGAATAAAAATATGCCATATCGAAAATAGAAAGTGTTACCACTGCAGATGGCAGCCGTCTAAAAGTTTTAGGTACGGTTGAGTTGCCGCTAGTCTGCAATAGTCATTGTTTAGTAATCTCTGCTCTAGTAGTACCTTCTCTATCACATACTTTGGTTTTAGGATGTGATTTTGCACAAAAATTCGGAATTTTAGTAAATTTTAATTTCACCGACGTGCGTAGTAGGATACATAAGGCTTATGAACGGAACAGTAAGTCTTACAACCTTAGAAAAAGGGATTTTGCCTTTAATATAGGTGATCACGTTTGGCGAAAAAATAAAATTCTTTCCAGTGCAGCAGATAAATTCACATCTAAGTTGGTACCTAAGTATGTGCATTGCGTGATAAGAGAAAAGATTTCAGACTTAGTTTATGGTTTAGTTAATTTAGATGGGACTAAAGTAGGACGATGGCATATTAAAGACTTAAAACCATTCAATGAACCTAACCCTAATGAAAGTTTGTCAGAAGAAGAATAATTTATATTTACATTATCTTAATTGCTTTACGTTATTTTTTGATGTTGCTCTGTAGAGGAGACGACCTCGTTTTTTTGACTGTTATAAAAGTTGAGCAGAGAGTAGTAGCTTACTTTTATTGTTTAATGCTAAGGTTTTGGGTATTGGCCATATCCCAAACTTAGGTTGATTGTGGTTGATGTTTAGCATCGACTCAGTTTTAGCGAGCTTGCGAAGGAGTCACACTCAGGATATATCATAAGACTGGTATGTCGGTGGTCGCGGGATTTGATTTGCTTAAGACCCCAAATAATATCCAGCTCTTGACACTTGGAAGCGAAATTTTGATTAGAGGCAATCCAAGGTGATCTTGAGTTAGGACAAGCGCAAGATGTAGCTCGTGTAGTGTGATGTAGAGTCAAAATTTTTATGAGCAATTTCAAAGTTTGTTACCAGAGTGGGTGTATTTCTATTACCTTAGTGGTATATGTTGGGTGCAATTAAGAGTAAATTGATTTTGGTTTATCCAGTGAGTCTAAGACTTGGATTATTTTGATTTAGATCTTCTTCCGAATAGACAAACTGAGGGTATACTCTATTCTTTTCAGGGCCGTTTAAACGTTACCTTTGAGTCACTAATTTTTTAAAAATCTTTTTTGCATAGACTCATAGGCGTATGTTGAGTTTTTTCGGTATACTATCAGATTGATAGGAAATTGAAGTCCTGCAGGAGAACTAAAGGCTGATCATTTACAGGAGATGAGAGCAGAGTAAGACAGGCGTTTCACAAAGAAAGGATCAAAATCTGATACCGAGATGAGAACCTTGTCAAGAGAGGCTAAGCGCAGTGAAGGAAGATTCCTAACCGAATTTTTAGATTTTCACCAGATAATCTAGAAGTTTGGGCTGACAGAAAACGGTTATGCCTGATACCTGTAGCAGTTTCTTCTAGAGGCTATTGTCTAGGAAGACGATTAACACCATGATCGAATATTTTAGCTGTCAACGATGTTTTATTCTTGTTTCTGATTAAGCTGGAAAAGCTCTTGTCGTCTTCAAAAGTTTTGTTGCATTGCCACCGAAAAATAGAGAAATTTTTGCTTCATGTAGCTTTTTAAGCTCATTTTCGTTTTTAGGAAATTTCCGTTAGAAGCTTGGTTAAGCTAACCTTGTAAACCTTTTAGGTTGTATCCCATGAGTTATTTGTTTTTACAGGCTGTGATGCACCGGGTGCTAACAGATGCCGTTACGACGTTTGGCAGGGAGTTAGTCTTCCTGAGGAAAGACTGATTGGAAGGGTAGTCTATGGGGGGCGAACGTTTGACCTTTGGGACCTTTAGAGGTTTTGTTACTCAATGGTTATTTCTATTTGAGCCAAAGGAGAGCCTAGCTACTGTAGTCGACCTCAGCTCCAATTAGCCTATTAGTGGTGACAGGCTGTTGGCAGTAGTGTGTTTCGGAACACCCTATTGATTAAATTTTTTTTTGACTTATGGTGGTGTGGTAGACACCGTTTTAGTTTAGTGGATGCTATAATCTACTCCCTTTCGTTGGTGGACACCAGGGTCACCATTTCCGTATTTTATTGTCTCCACCTTTCAGTATATCGTGGTGAGGTGTTTGTCTCCTGTTATGTGGGATGGATTGAATGTTTTTCGTTGTTGTTCTAGGGCGAGACCAGTACACGAGGGTTCTTCATGCAACTTGGGGAAGCGCAATGCTGGTTAAATTTTATATCTCTGTGTAGCCACCCTGAAGGATGACGGAGGGCGTTTTTTCTGGCTCATGTTTCTAGGCAGATTTGTCACTTTGGTGCGATGTGCCGAAGATTTGATTAGCTTTTGCTAAGAGCTTTCACCCAAGCTCAGTATGGAGTTATCATAACCAAGAGTTTGGGATTTGAACTCCTGTATATATTTCTGTATATATTTCTGTATATATTTCTGTATATATTTCAGTGTATGTTGGTTGCCTGAGGGCATGTGCTCAAAATGTGTGATTTTGAGTCGTTTTGTTTAAGGACTCCTATATATAGGATTATGAGTTTAGGGAGGTCCTATTTAGAGACTAGCTGTCTCACATAGTTGTGCTAGGGATGTTTCCTTGAATGTTAGTTGCGCGTGGACTAATCATTCTGTTCTTTGTGAACATTGCTTTTTGAAGCAGGATCATTCAGTTTGGTGAATTTTAGCTTTTATAGCTATTCACTGTGTTTAGAGTGAACTTTAGCTTTTGTAGCTATTCACTGTGCCTATAGTGATATTGTTAGCTTTTATAGCTGCTCACTATGTTAATGGCGAGATTGTTCTTTTAGAACGCAGACTTTGTGTAGTCGAGGACTATTTACAGAGTGTTTTCTTGGCGAGGAGCCGAGGTTTTTTTCTGGCGATGTACCAGAATGTTTTCTTGGCGAGGAGCCGAAGTTTTTTTCTGGCGATATACCAGAGTGATTAGTGGCGATCAACCAGAGCGTTTTCCCTGGCGACTTTAGCATGTCTGGATGTCTTAGGACGTCGACATTGCGTTATAGAGTGCGATTATCTGGCGATCAACCAGAGCGTTTTCCCTGGCGATTTTAGCATGTCTAGATGTCTTAGGACGCCGACATTGCGCGATAGAGTGCGATTATTTTCTGATGCGACTAGTAGTGATACTAGATTTAGAATGTTCTCTTAGCGGTGAGCTAGAGCATTGATGGCGATTTTTTCCGA
The DNA here is from genome assembly GCA_019049505.1 of Pachyrhynchus sulphureomaculatus. NCBI lineage: Eukaryota > Metazoa > Arthropoda > Insecta > Coleoptera > Curculionidae > Pachyrhynchus > Pachyrhynchus sulphureomaculatus. The sequence continues at coordinate 121,120,529 of CM032455.1, read as the reverse complement.
GCGTTTGTCTGGATTTTTCATCCAGGTGTTTTTCTTAGCCTTGTGCTAAATGGTCTTACAAGACTTTCTCCTTTTAGTGTTAGTGTTTGCACTAGAATCACTTATTTTTTTTGTTTTTTTCTTTATTTAAGAATTTTTATAAATTTCTTTTGCTGAAATAGAAAATTTTCAGACAATCCTTAAAATATTTTAAGGGGGGTGTTCATACTTTGTTTCAGTTCATTTTTTTTTGATTTAGACAAGAGTCTAGACAAAGTTATATTTTTTTGTTTTGGTAACAATAACAGAGCTGATTCTTTTATATAAGAAGACCGCGACTGTTACTTTGAACAGGTATTTCTTATGTTCATGCAAGGATTTTTATTTACTTTTTGATGTACTTAACCTTAGTGCTTAATTGAGTTAAGTCTAGTTATAAGATTCTTGTGTACATGCAAAGATTTTCATTTGGTTTTCATTGTACTTAATATTAGTGCTTAATTGAATTAAGTCTAGTAGTAAGGTCCGAAGTTTGTAATTTTGTTTTAAGTTCTGACCTTAGTATTAAGTGATAGTGTACCACTTTGTACCTTTTCATAAGTAGCCTTAGTTTAATAGACTAGTGTAGTCTATTTCTTTTTGGAAGGGGGTAATGTAACATTCATTTTTTCCTAGATTTTAAGACCATATAATGTTACTGATTTTTCTCTTAATAATGTACTTCTTTTCATTTTTGTATCGAGCGGTATATTAATCAGAAATTCCAAGCCGCTCGTTATATAGTGTGCTGTGCGGGTTTGCGACCGAATCTATCGATACGCCGGGATTGGTCAAATGTTTGTATCCGGAGTTTTGGTTCCGGCGTCGCCATATTACAGACAAAGTGCCCACGGCTTATTTAAGGGTCCGGAGGACGCGAATCTAGGCTTAGAACACCGAGCCGCCGCCAGGCAGTAACATCAAGCCGCCGCCAGGCTTAGTACCATCAAGCCGCCGAGAGGCTTAGTACCATCAAGCCGCAGCCAGGCTAATTTCCACCGAGCCGCCAAGTGGCGATTTTCCACCGAGCCGCAGTAGAGGCTTACGACAATATCTACGAGAGCCAAGTTAAGCACGAGTTTTTTTATCATAAAGCCGTAGTGGGTTTTGTGTGTTTTCTAATTGGAGTAGCTAAAGTAGGCTCTTCTCAAAAGTGTGAAATCGGTTTTGTGTTGCATTGAAGGCCTAGAAGCCCGTAGGAAAACCGTAAGTTACCAGAACATACATCAATAAATATATTCCCCGCAAATAAGTGTTTTAAACAGCAATTTGAACTGAAAAAATCGCGAAGTGAAAATCACGACTCTTCGATTTCGGGTGTAGTCAAGATTTAGAAGTAAAATCTCTGATTTAGGGACTCTAATTTATAAAAACTACTTTTAGGTTAGAATTTTTTTTGTATTCCTTAAAACTGCAAAGGTTGGAACTTTTATTTTAAATCATGAATAAATTTTCTTTTTTTGTTGATTAAAGCTAGTGTCTCACTGAATACCTATTTTTCTTTTCAGGATAAGAAAAGTTGTACTAGAATAATTCTTTTTAGTAATAACCGTAAAACACTTCAGTATTTTTTCATTTTTTTAACTGAAGTTAGATCCTTTCTATTTTAAAATGAATGGTGCCCAAAATTTGTACAACTGAAGCTTTTAAAAAAAAAAATAGAAAATAATTCCAAAAAGACGTATAACAATTATCTCTTACCCATATTTCTCTACCAAGGAAAACTGAGCTAGTGTGTGTTTAATTTCTTTAGTTCTTTTAAAATCAGGATTCACTCAATTCATTATCAGAAATTAAAAAGAGGTTGCAAGAAAATTGCGCCCAAGCGTGGGAAAAACAAATTTCAAACGGTAAAAAATAGACGCCGCAAAATGCGACCAAGTTTTAAGGTTACAAGGGTGTAGATTGAATGAAAATTATCACGAGTGCCCCTTTAATAATTTATCTGGTATATAAAAAAAAAACAAACATTTCAAGGTCTTCAGTTTGCAATAAAGATCGGAAACAAACTTTGTTGAAAACTCATTTGGGATGTGTTTAGTGAAGTCACTGATCATTTTATATCTCCGTAACAAAAATTTTTATTTTATCAACGTACGGAACACCAATTGTGCAAGTTCAACTTGCACTTGACCGCTTATTTTTTTATTACACTATTCTTGAATTGGTTTGTGGGTATATTACAGACGTTTTAATTGAGTAGTTATGAAAATTGCATAGCCAAGAAAGCGTTTTAGTGGAATTTTGGTTAATTTTAGTGCTACTAGTAATATTATTAGGAAATTTTGATAATATGTTATAGTTTATTACTAAAACTTTTGATTAGGTGTAATTTATTCCAACCTTCACCAATTTTGACAGAAACGACTAGCTTTTCTACAGAAAAATTGAGTATTCGTTTTGATTTTATTATTGAAGTACCAGTTTATTGTGTTTTTTAATAGACACAGCACTTACAAAGGAAAATTTATAGAAACATTCGTTACCTGACCAAATGTTTTGAATTACTGATTATGAAATAGGCTTACACAAAATGTATCTGTATTGCTCTGTTATAATGTAAATAGAATTGATGAATGTTACTGCGAAAATTGTTTATAAACAGTAGGAAAATAACTTTGACTGTAAGCAATAATTTTGTCTAAATTAAGGGAATTTAGCCAGCATAAAGACCAGTATGATTATGATATTTTAATTGCTTATTTCAATAACCAACAAATACATGCTAAAAAGAAAAGAGCATTCAAATAAGTACTAAATAAGAAAATGGAAGTAAACACATATAAATTTCAGCTCCACTAAATCAATTGCTAGAAATAAAACTGAAAAAACATACCAAAATAAATAACAAAGGAAATTTATTCGATTTTTATGAAAATTATTTAGGCAACACTACAGTGATTTTTGTATTCGTTCATTTTCCAAGACCATTTATTAAGTTTTTGTTATTTTATCGCCCTTTCATCACGCTAAGAAAAAGAGTTATTTCAATAACTAGAAATGTTATTTCGTAAAAGTAGAGGCGTTCCAACGATTTAATTTAAATAATATGAAAACAATCGGATTTGTTTTATAAAATTCGTCTTTTCTAAAACTTGTAAAGATTTTTGTTTTTTTCGGTAAATTTTGTTCTTGGATATTTTAAAGAGAGAATTCAACTTTGGCGTAGACTCTTAATTCAGTAACGATGAAAAATGAACTACTCACTCACTCACACTTATCCACCCTAAGCGCTATCTGCTAACTATATTAACATCTTCAGGAGCGATGGCTGGAATTTAAGATTGAAAACTAGACTATAATTATCAAATTAATTTTATATTTGAAAAAGTGTCACACTATGTTAAGAAGTCTAAGATTTTAACACGAGAACAAATGCATCAGTTTATGACCGAGAAAGATAATGAAATCTATTTAATGATTACGGGAAAATTTCTAATTATTTTTTTATTTAATTCATGTTGTCAAATTTCTTTAACGTTATAAACTATTTTAATTTTGTATACTTGTCGCCGTGAAAAATTCGTTGAAATACTTGCTGGTGACATAAAGACCAGACTTTCTGTTTTAATTGTAAAAATTCATGATAAAAAATTTAATATAAAAGCTATTTTTAAGGTTTCCAAATTCGATTATATCGAGCTTTATAGAAAGTACGACTCTCTTTGCCCAAACCGTACGAATGCCTAAGCCAGGGGTCGGCAACCTTTTAACTAAGGGGTACCAGTTTTCATCCATACAACATTTTGCGGGCCGACATAGGTACTTACTACAACTAAAATTAACAAAAATTAAATTAACTTAAAATATTGCTTTTAGAAGGTTTAATTACAAAAAAATTTTAACATTTAACAAATAATTTTATTATATTAGTCCTAGGACCTAGTGTGAACCCTGTGCTTGAAGTTCTTTAGAGAGTTTTCTTATATCCGGTTCATGTCTGGTTATTTTCAGTGTCACACATGCTTCCGAGTTGTCTGTTGTCAGCCTGTTTCGGTACGGGTTTAAAATCACTCTCATATGGGAAAAAAGTTGTTCACAGATATAGGATGATCCGAAAGCTGTAAGCATGGCAAACGCTACTTTCTTAAGACAAATAAATTTCTCTGGTAAACTCATCCAACAACTGAGTATCTCGTTTGAATGGTTCTGGCAGTCACCTTCTAATACCCTTCTTAATTCTACAAATTTCGTGTTCCATAACTTGGAGCTTTTAAATTCAATGTATTGAAGATCAAAATCATTAATGTCCATCCATGAGAACAGAGTTATGTCAAAGCAACTGCTGGAAAAATCCATTAAATCTGGTTTGATTAAAAAAGCGAACATAGGACCATGTTTATCAAAATCCTGACCCCTCTCGATAAACTCCTCTTTTAAATTAGTCATATATTTAAGAATTTCGTCTATTAGTGCACCATCGTCGACACTGGATATATAAGTTTTTAAATTTGGAAAATATTTAAATGTGTTTGTAGTAATATCGCTGATAAATAAATCTATTTTTAATTTGAATGATTTCCAGGATTCGTATAAATCCAGAACTGTTTTGCTTGAACCTTGTAACTTTAAGTTCAGTTCACTGAGATGGTTTGTAATATCAGTAAGAAACATTAACATACAGATCCAGTTCTTATATTCTAGTTCAGGATAAGCATCCACTTGATTTTTTTCCAATAAGAACGATTTAATTTCGCCCAGACATTGCACAAATCTAGAGAGCACTTTACCACGGCTGAGCCAGCGCACGTTATTGTGCAATGGTATATCTGAATATGCAACTTCTAATTCCTGCAGAAACGCCTTAAATTGTCTATGGATCAGTGAAGAACGACCGACAATATAGTTAACTATTTTCACCACCCTATCCATCACGGATTTTAAACTTCCAGAAGAGATTTTAGCGCACAAACTCTCTTGGTGAATTATGCAATGAAGATTCAAAACTGATCGACCCATGCGTTCAATAAGAAGGGAAACAAATCCTTTATGTCTCCCAATCATAGCAGGAGCGCCATCTGTCGGTACGCAAAAAATTTTATTTAAATCAATGTTCCGCTTTTCAAAATATTTAACAAATTCTGAAAATATATCCTCTCCTCTTGTAGTTCCCTGCAATGGGAGCAGACAAATCAGCTCTTCATACACACTGCCATCATCAAAGTATCGCACAACGATTGCCAGACGGGCAATGTCATTAATATCGACACTTTCATCCAATGCTACACTAAATACAAAACTCCGTTTGATAGCGTCTTTCTACTGTTTTTGGACATTTTGTGTCATTTCGGTGATTCGTCTCTCGATGGTCCGCGCTGATGCCGGTATATCCCTAATCCTGGCCAATATTGTATCCTTATTGGGCAAGTCCTCGAATAAAATCTCGCCAGTACTCAAAAACGTTTGCTTCATAAATTCTCTGTCAGTGAACGGCCTACCCTTTTGTGCCAACGATTGTGCAATTTTGAAACTGCATTCAGTTACCTGATTTTTTCCTTGGAAACCTTTGCTAAAGAATGTTGACTGTTTCTCGTATTGTTTACTTGTTCTTTGTATTGCCTCCCTTTTATCAGCGTTATCTTTAAATGACGATTCATGTTTTATCTGGAAATGTCGTTGAACACTAGATGTCCGGAAAACTACGCTTTCCCGACATAGGACACAAATGGCTCGATCGTTTTGCTGTACAAAACCGTAATCTGTTGTCCATGAAGTTTGAAATGATCTAACGTCTACTTTCTGTTTCTTCGCGGCCATAACGCAACGTAATTTTAATTTTTAAACTTTTCGACGACTATTGACTGGAACGGATGTTACTTCTATACTAAATGATCCAAACGTGTAGCCGCTTGCTATATATAGAAAAATAATGTTTCCAGAAAATTCCAATAATTACGTTTATTAAATTTCTTAGAACAAAAATTATTATCTACAACAATACCATTGCAATCAAAGGGCCGCCTAGAAGTTAAATCTAACAAAAACTAAAGTTCGGCAATATAAAAAGAAGTCAAGTCAAACAAAAACCGCCTTATAGCGGCTCTTTTGATCTGAATTGAGGACGTTTATTTGTGTTTTTGCCTAGGCTTATATTTGGAGGCTTGCCGTCTTTAATACTTGCCGAAATTAAAGCCAAACCAATTCATTCAGTAAAATTATAAATTACAAAATATATATTTTGTAGTTTTTGGTAATAATACCTAGTGACCTATATAATATATCGTTTTTGTTTGTATCGTTAAAGTAATACTGTCTTCGATTATTTACTTAATTTCGAAACATGTCACAGATTACAGAATTAATGTGTAAACTTTGAATAGGTACGCGTGCCATTCAAAATTTCTTGGCGTGCCAGAGGTTGCCGACCCCTGGCCTAAGCTAATAGCGAGGTATTTAAAGTTTTAAAATTCCGCGGCCTCTGCACACTTACGATTAAGTAATTCTAGAACACGCTAAACAAAAGAGAGCAGGGAAGATGTTCATAGCAACCAGAATTTGGTAGGATTAATTATCGGTTTCCACTGATATTGTTAATCCTGCCAAATTCTGATGGCTGTAAACATCTTTTTTACCCTCTTTTACAGAGTTGTAAGATGTTTTTCTTATTTACAAATGTCCATTCGTGTTACTGTTTTTGAACAATGTCAGTTACATTTTTTACCCATGACGAGGGGCAATATATCTTATTTGAAGCACCATGGATGATGGATCCGGGAAAATTCCATCAATAATACAATGCCATAAAAATTTCAAATATAATTCTAAAATGTGAAGTTTTTAATTCAGGTGTTCTGTCTACTTCGAAAATAAAATACTGAAAATTCTTATGCACCTCGAGCTACGTTAATGAATTTAGGGATAAATATTGGTTCTTGTAGTGGCCATATAATTAATATTAATATTGCAAAAAAATAATAACTAGAAAAATATTTTTTTTCTATATATTTGTTGATTTTTTTGTTCAATTTTTATAAATTAAAAAAATCGGTAAAATGATTTATCCAGTATTTGTCTTGCAAACACAGCTCTAAAATAAACAGTGAATTTGACTTGCTCACACTAAATAATGACCTAATCCAGGCAATATAACTTAGTATTTTATATAAATAATTATAGTGAGAAAAAAGTACATTATCGCAACCAAAAACCTTGAAAAAAATCTTAAACTCTTCTCTCTTAAATTATACAACATTCTTTCAATACCCATCTCTTGGAACATTTTTTTCTGTTGATATTGAAAGTAATGAAATTAATTTCCTTGACTCCAGGAATCATAAAAAATAAATAACATGATATATATGAAGCCATCCTCTAACCGCTCCTTTAACCCTTAATATATTTTGCTATAAATTATATTCTTTATATCAACTTAGAAGACTGAAAACATTGTCATTTAAAATTGAGAATATTGAAGAAATAACCAATTTTTTGAGTTTTTTTACTCCTAAAAAGACCACAGTATATCTGAAATAACCTCTCTAATTTGCATCTCCGCCCCTTTAACTCGCAATTTGATTTACTATAAATATTTATGCACAAAAGTTATTTATTGCCCCAACAAATAATAAAGAAAAATTGTCAAATTACTAATAAAAAATTTATCGATGCTCATCCCCTTACCTCCTTCCCCTGAAGCGATATCATCTAAAAACTATGGATTTCAGCACGCAGTTAGGTATGTATCAAGTTAAAAATCGATGTCTCATCTCGTTCGAGAGTTTTCGGGCCACACACTCAGTCCGGTAGACAAACAGAGCGACGAATATCAGTGACTATGTTTTTCGTGATCGAATAACCCTAAAATATGAAGAAATGCAATAAATCTCGGAGAGGGATTTTTTTTCTTTCCTTCAGTAAGAAAAATAAAAGGTAGTAAATATTAGAAGTTTATACTGACAATTCAAATTTATCTTCTTATCTAAAATTGACGAAGGTGCTACTTTTTTTTAATACTTTTTAAACTTTAAGGTATGGAATAAAGACGGCGATATTTTTAAAAGAACGTCAGTTTTGACAGATAGTAACAGTAACATGTCTAGTAGCCATTTTTCGTCTTAATTAAAACATAAATTAATGCTAAAGTTAAATTTCCAATTTTTCTAACCTCAACTAAATGTTACTCCTCATTAAATTTGTTTTTGATGTTCTGTTGAAGTTAATTAATTGAATTCTATAACGGACAAGACAATATTACTCTAATTTAGTCCCTCATAAAATAGCAAGACGTTTCTAACGCTCTGGAAGACTTAAAATAACTTCGTATATTTAGCTTTTCGCCATTTCTCTCGGGCAAACAATTCATTGAGGAAGTACACACGTATAAATTATGGGGCCTGATAACCATTTCGTAAAGAAATAAAACCTAAATTACCATAAAAAACTCATGACAAGGAACAGTAAATTAATATTTAATAATATTACTCGGGTAACTTTATATTATACAATGAATTAACTATACGTTTTTTCTGTTAAGAGCTCTCATGAACGGGATTTTTTTATTTTGCTTTTTGTTTCTTCATACATACAAGTGGCTCACCATTTCTTTAGAAATTCTAAAACGAAATCGACACACGTAGACTGTAAAGTTTTTGGGTCTAGCTACTTAAAACACATTTTTTTTGCAAAATTCGACTTTATTCATCAACATAAGCTCCTTCAAGAGCGATATAATCAGTCCAACCCTTTTCTACCATTTCTATTATTGGTAATTGTTAAGTGTTTTCCTTCTTTCTTCTTGTAAAAGGATTTCAGCGATAACTTCTTCATTGGCCAAATCTCTTTCCTGCGGGCATTTTTTGGAGGTCTGCGAATAGATAATAGTCGCTGGGGGCTAAATTTGGGGAATACATTGGATGAGGAAGCAATTCAAACTTCAATTCATGCAATTTTGCCATTGTAACCATTGACTTGTGGCACGGTGCATTGTCTGGATCAAAGAGCTTTTTTTTCTTGTTCATTGCGATTTCTGCCTTCAAACGCACCAATAACTTTATATAATATTTGATATTGGTGGTTTTTCCCTTCTCAGTATAGTCGATGAAAATTATTCCATGCGCATCCCAAAATACAGAGGTCAAAACCTTCCCAGCCAACTGTTGTGTCTTTGATCGCTTCGGGCGGCTTTCATCGGCTGTTGTCCACTCAGCTGACTGCAGATTTGTTTCCGGTGTGTAGTGGTGGATCCATGTTTCATCCTTTGCCACATATCGCATGTGACAAATTCTTTTTATTGGGCTTAAACAGGTTCAAACAGCGGTCAGAAACATCAACACGTTTGTTTTCGGTCCACTGTGAGCAAACGCGGTACCCATTTCGAACAGAGCTTTCTCATGTGCAAACGTTCATGCAAAATATGACCAACACGTTCTTTTGATATCTTCAGGGTGTCAGCTATCTCAAGTAATTTCACTTTAAGGTCATCCAAAACAATTTTGTGGATTTTTTTTGTGTGTTCCGGTGTAACTACCTCATTTGGGCGTCCAGAGCGTTCAGCATCCAGAGCGTTCAGAATCATTTGTATCTGTACGACCGCGTTTAAATTCAGCATACCAGTAAATGATGAATGATTTTCCAGGGACAGAGTCCCCGTAACACTTATCAAGCCATTGCTTCGCTGGAACGGTATTTTTTCCCACCAAAAAAACAGTGTTTAATTAACACACGAAATTCGATTTTTACCATTGTTTTGAAAATATCAAAAGGAGCGTCACTAAAACCACTGTAACTTTTAAACTTATCTTCGTATCGTTTGAAGGTTGGTACTTCCTAAAAATCATATGGATTTTTTAAAAAGATCGACATCTATGTGTCAGACTAAAAACTTTTCAGTCTGCGTGTTATAATAAAACACTTACTGATTGATTTAGTGATTCGACCTCAGCACCTAAAATTTCTTTCAACCCTGTTGAAATCATAGAACAGACCTACGTAACTTCTGACATATTTGATCTATAATAGCGTATGGTCACATGCCAGAAATTTACAGGCGATTTATACAGTTAGAGTTGTAATCTAAGTGCTTATCTTCAGTGTGCTCGTTCTGTTATGGATTTCTCATATTCTGAAAAAATTAATATTTGTGTCAAAACCACACCATTAGCAATATATCTCATTTCACATTTGTTTTATATGCAACACAATCTTTTAATTTTTAGTCTTTTTATTATTTTGAATGCAGGTTGTTCCTTTTACTTCGATAAGCCAAACAAAAAAAAGGTTCTTGGTGTCAGTGATTCTAAGGATTTTATTTTCTTCAGACCCTAGCTAAAATTGATCCTTATTTCATGCGACCTTTTAATTTATTATATACTGAGACCAAATCGTGGTGCAGTGCAGTTAAGATTGAAATAAATCTCAGGTAATTTTATTTAAATTTAATTTCGATTGTGAATTTTACTGCAGTTAAATTTTCAGGTGGCAGTGTTTGTTATCGCCATATCACGAATATAACATTGTTTCCACATATATATTACTTTTTTTACTTACTTCAGTTTACTTTTTATTTGGCCCCTGGTTACGAGGGTGGATTAAAAAGTCTTGTAAAAAACAAGGTAAATATAATTTTTTTCAAAAACAAAAATGTATTTTTCAACATAATTTCTATTTAGCTCAACAAATTTGGTCCAGTGAGATTCCAGTTTTTTTATTCCAGCAGAAAAATACATTTTTTCGAATTATGTACAATAATCCTTTACCATAGAAATAACCTCTTCAACGAAATTTTTTTCCTTCCAAGCCAATTTTTGAGGATTGGTAACAAAAAAGTCACTTTGGGCCAAATCTGGGGAATAGTGAGGTGAGGAACTATTTCGAAGTCCAGCTCGTGCACTTTTACCATTGCAACGCCGATGTGTGAGCAGGTGCATTATCCTGGTGAAGGAGCACTTTTCGCGTGCTAATTTTGTTCGCTTTTGCTTCAGCTCACTTTCCAAATAGGCAATCATGATTATACCCTGTGAGTCCCAAAAAACAGTTGCCATGACTTTTCCCACTGCTTTTTGAGATGCGCCTTCACCTTCGCCAATCTACTATTTCAACTGCAATTTTGTCTTCGAAGTGTAATGGTGGTTCTACGTTTCCTATACAGTCCCAAAATGACACCAGAAGTCCTTCGGATTACACTGTAAATTTTCTAAGCACGATTTTGAAAAGTCTGTCCTCGTGCATTTTTGGTCTGGTGTTAAAAAACACGTTACCCATCGCGCACTCAGAATTTTAATTTTTAGAACTTTAAGCCTAATACGACGGTCTTTCATCCAGATACCATGAATTATATCCACCATTTCTTCAGAAGAAATTTCAATTGGGCGTTCTGACCGTGAAGGTTCTTCAGTACTCTTTCGGCTGCATTTAAATTCATTTATCTAGTAATAAATGGTCTTCATTGCTAATGCAGAGAGTCCCCATAAAGTTTCCTCAGTTCGGTTTCTATCTGGACCACAGTTCACTTTTTTAAATAAAAATATATTGTCACTGTATGATACTTGGCCAACTTACGATAGCTGCCAACAAACAACTGCTCGTTATATCTGTTTAAAACTTTGAACTCAACCATTACCAGAATACACGGTTACCACCTAACAAAATTTCCCGCTATTTCCTAGAATTTTGCCAGATTTATTAATCCACCCTCGTACTACACATTCATAGATTGGAGACAAGTCAGGTAAAATTATATGTATTAAGATTACATATGTAAGTGCTAAATAAAAAAATAAAATGCGATACTAGTATACATATTAACAAACGTAAATGGAAGTATGTTGATCTTGCTTAAGGTTTTATATATTGAGTAAACTCCTGTAAACTATATAACGGCTACTTACTTAAAATTCCTTTATTTATTTTTTCTTTAATTTAAGATTGTTTTCTGGTAGTTACTTATAATAATAGCGTCCAGCGAATCAAGGAATTTCCTTGTACTGCAAATATTTGAAACAGCCTAAGTGAACAGCATTGTGATTTCTAATTACATGATATTGTTTATTGCATCTTCTTGCAAATGAAGCTTTTTCCATGAATATATGTTAATAGTTTATATAAGTAAATGCCTGTAAGAGTTAAAATTTATTTTGATGGAAAAACATGATGACATGATTTTCTATGCGATAAACTAAAAATCAATATACTAAACTTTTTCTGAATAATAAAAATAATTCGCATCTGCTGTCCGTTCCCAAACTAGAATTTCTAACTAAATTGAATGCGTATTAAAAATTAACTATATAATGTTGATTAAACTTTTGTTTCAAAATAGTAAGCATAAAAAATATTCTCTACTCAGTATATATCACTACTACACCAAACAGTTTATTTTTGAAATTGACTTGAGCGATAATTGACTGTCAATTATCGCTCCTGATGGAACTAACATGGGTAGCGAAACGCGCGTCGAGGACAAAAGTAAGGCGTTTGGTGTATCGGTGCTATATACTGAGTAGTGTCATTTTGTTAAAGTTTCCACATTCCCAACATAAAAAATACTTTTTGCATTCTTTTACAAAGTTCTTCTATTTGCGGATCAAACTTTAATTTGTAATCAAACAGAATGCAAAAAAAATTTACTTGTCCTTCTACTGAGATCATGCTTATGCATATTAAAATTGTTAAATAGATTATTAGTAAGACTAGGCATTAAAACAAACTCCAGTTTCCCCTTTCCAAGTTTATTATGAGATAATTCCTACCACAACAATGGAACGATTCTATTGTTGAATTTATTTTTTGGGACTGATCTCCTAGGATTGATGGTGTTACAGCTATGGTGATGTCATTTACATTTCTAAACGCTCTACCTTCCTTTATGTAGTTTGGCAGATCCTTCACATAAAGCAAAAATAATGAGTCCTAAAATTCTTCTTTGAGGGGTTCCCAGCTCATAGACATATAAATTTGATAACTTTTTACCAACCTTTACTTTTGATTTTCTTCTATAATATATATAAAATGCAACGTCTCTCTGTCTGTCTATCTGTCTGTCTGTCTGTCCGTCCGTTAGTGCGCCTATCACTGAAGAACCACTTATCCGATTTACATACTTTTTTTTTTAAAACAGACATATGTTCACTGGCCAGGTTATAGGCTATATTTTATTACGATAGGTGGCATAAGGAAAGAGCAGTGACGTAAAATAGTGAATGACGTCGGAAATAAGTTTGCCGCTAGCGCGTGCCTTTGCAATACACAGCCTAAACCATTAAATATGGAACAATATTATGTAGCAAAGAATATCTGTAATGTATAATCTATAATATATATAAAATGCAATGTCTCTCTGTCTGTCTGTCTGTCCATTAGTGCGTTTATCACGCGGGAACCACTTATCCGATTTATCTCTCTTTTTTTAAATTCATACATATATTTTTTGGCCAGGTTATGTAATAATAATAATAATCTATATCTACAATATATATAAAATGCAATGTTTGTCTGTCTGTCTGTCCGTTAATGCGCTTATCCCTCGAGAACCACTTATCCGATTTACATGATTTTTTCAATTCATACATATGTTCTCTGACCAGGTTATAGGTATATATTTTATTACATCTATAATATATATAAAATGCAACGTATCTCTGTTTGTCTGTCTGTCCGTTAGTGCGCTTATCACTGGAGAACTACTTATACGATTTTCGTACTTTTTTTTAAAAACATACATATGTTCTCCGGCAAGGTTATAGGCTATATTTTATTACGATAGGTAGCATAAGGAATGAGCAGTGACAATAATAGTAAATGAAATCGGACAAAGTTTGCCGCTAGCGTGTTCTCTTGCAATACACAGTCCAAACCATTAAATATGGAACAATATTATGTAGCAGAGAATATCTATAATATATATAAAATGCAATGTCTCTCTGTCCGTCTGTCTGTCTGTCTGTCTGTCCGTCCGTTAGTGTGCTTATCACTGGAGAACCACTTATCAAATTTACGTGTTTTTTTTTTTTTAAACGTACGTATGTTCTCTGGCCAGTTTATTGGATATATTTTATTAGGTGACATAAGGAATAAGCAGTGACGATAATAGTAAATCAAGTCGGAGAAAAGTTTGCCGCTAGCGCGTTATCTTGCAATACACTCCCTAAAGCATTAAATATGGAACAATATCAAGTAGCAAAGAATACAATATATATAAAATGCAACGTCTCTCTGTCTGTCTGTCTGTCCGTTAGTGCGCTTATCACTCGAGAACCACTTATCTGATTTACGTGTTTTTATAAATTTATACATATGTTCTATATAATTCGATATAAGCCTAGATAATGGGAGATAAGGTGAGATAATGGGAGATAAGGAGAAATAATGGGAGATAAGTCGAGATAAGCCTCGATAATGGGAGATAAGGTGAGATAATGGGAGAAAAGTATAAATACATACATGGAAGATAAGGAGAGATATTGGGAGATAAGCAGAGATAAGCCTAGATAATGGAAATTATGTAGAGATAATGGGAAATAAGGAGAAATAATGGTAGGTAGTTTATTACGTTGGGTAACATAAGGAATAAGCAGTGACGATAGTAGTGAATCAAGTCCACGCGAGCGGAGCCGCGGGCCCGGCTAGTTATATCATATAAGATAATCGTCAAGCGCCTACTGGATCTCTTATTCCCAAGACGTTTGACTTTCTAGACATTTTAAGCCTTAAAAGTCTCAAGTTCATGAGATAAATTAAGAATTTCTGAAAGCACAGGTAATTTAATATTTAATTAGCTAAATGGAAAATAATTAAAATCTTGAAAACTGTAAGAGATAGTACAAAAAAAAACGTTAATCACGATGAGATAGAAACAAAAATGATCTGATACAAGATATTCTATTTAAAACAAAGCTCTTATGGTATGTCTGACAAGTTCTTTTTGTTTCTTACATGTTTCCTCAGAGAGCGTTCTGTACGAGTGGCAGTCGATGGATTTCTTTCTAACACCTTCACTATCAACGCCGGTGTGCCTCAAGGCTCCATACTGTCTCCTACTCTCTTTCTCATTTACATTAACGATCTGCTGGAATAGACCGGGAATCCAATCTATAGCTTTGCAGATGACAGTACGCTTATCTCTTCATTCCCTTTGAACGCACGGACATCGGCTACTCAGACGAATATCCGCTTACAGCAGGAAGTCATTCAACTCAACAAAGACCTGGAACTAATTTTATCTTGGGGTGACAGTAATCAAGCGGAATTTAATGCTACAAAAACTCAGGCGTCAGTTTTTGCGAGCATAGCAAAGAGAACTTCTCAAAAGCTTGGAGTATTATTTCGAACCAGAAAGCTATACACTCCACAACAACTGTTAATTCTTTACAAAGCTCAAATTCGACCAACTATGGAATCCTGCTCCCATGTTTGGGGCTCCGCTCCCAAACATACACTGCATTTGTTGGACTCTATTCATCGAAGAACGGTTGGCGAGTTGAGCCTATTCTACAAGTATTTTCATGGAAAGTGTTCGAATGATGTAGCCCGCTGTACAACGCGTTTCAAGCAGTCTTTTATATGGAGAACATAATCCCTTTACAATAATTTGACCAGGACTGTGTTTCCCACCGAGTACAATTTACAGCGCAGCGATTCGAAAACCACGTGAATCGCTTTTTTTCCACACACGTGTCGCTCCTGTAGCGCTTTAGGCACTTCCCTGTAGCACGTGTGCTACACCCATAAAAAAAGTTGCTGCTATTTTCTGACAGAAGAAGCAACACCGCATGGCTGAAAATATTTTGGATAGATAGAGAATCTTTGTTACATATACAATCAAAATTTCAAATCGATATCTTTACTGCCTCTTTAGAAACGTGTATTAGGCATTAACCGTAGATCACGTTGTGTATATATATATATATATATATATATATATATATATATATATACATATATATATATATATATATATATATATATATATATATATATATAACAAATAAAGAGAGAGAAAGCAAAAGTTGCCGTATCTAACAAAATCCTAAGTTATGAAACTAGTTGGGGAACTCGCCCCCTTTTTGCCGAGTTCCCCAACTATATATATATATATATATATATATATATATATATATATATATATATATATATATATATATATATATATATGAATATATGTACCATGTGTACAAGTATGAAATGCGGATTTTTTTTCTTAAAAAACACGTTAAATTTGGAAGAATGATAAAAAGTGCTTTATTCAAAGTATGCTCCATCGCTTGTTATACATTTTTCCCATCTTTCGGGCAATTTGTGAATACCACGCCAGTAAAAATCTTCCCCTTTTGCTGCGAACCATTCATCGAGCCATTTTTTCACATCTTCGTACGAACCAAAGCGCTGCTCGGCAAGTGCGTGACCCATCGATGCAAACAAGTAGTAATCGGAAGGAGCCAAGTCTGGTGAGTAAGCCGCATGGGGTAGAACTTCCCAGCTGAGTGCTTCTAACGTGTCGCGAACTGGTTTTGCCGTATGTGATGGAGCATAGTCAAGAAAAATGACTTTGTGTTGTCTCTTTTGGTATTCTGGCCTTTTTTCAAGCAACGAACGGTTCAAATCGGTCAATTGTTATTGGTAACGCTTAGTATTAACCGTTTCCCCAGATTTTAACAGCTCAGAATAGACCTCGCCCCTCTGGTTCCACCAAACACAGAGCATCGTCTTTCTACCAAAGCGATTCGGTCTTGCGGTCTATGTGGATGGTGCGGTGCGCCTGGGTCTACCCATGATTTCTTGCGCTTGGGATTCTCAAAATAAACCCACTTTTCATCCTCAAAAACGACTTCCTTTTATACCGAGCGAGCAAAATGTCACATGTATTTTTGCGCTTTTCCATTTGCCTGTCGTTCAAGTCATGTGGTACCTATCTACCGGTCTTCTGAATCTTTCCCATCTCTCGTAGCCGATTGGAAACAGCTTGTTGACTAACGCTCAATTGCTCGGAGAGTTGTTTTGTTGTTGGCGAATCATCTTCGTCCAACAATGCTTGCAATTCCACATCTTCGTATTTTTTTGGCGATTTTTTTTCCACGTCCCTTGTCTGTAACATCGAAGTCACCACTTTTGAAACGCTGAAACCATCGTTCACACATGCGATGGAGCATGTTCACCATAAGCTTCTCGAAGTAATTGGTATGATTCAGCAGCAGTTTTCTTCAAATGAAAACAAAAAATTACTGCTGTCCGCGAATGCTCTTTGTTCGGTATAAATTTCGACATATTGAACACAACAACACAACACTATGTACACACTTTTCCAATTTATCACTTGTGCGCGTCTGACACTCGTTGATGACACAACAGAATGGCACAGTGTCAAATCTTTCTAGCACAAACTGCATTGGTGCACCATCTATTGTCTGAAATCCTCATTTTATACTTGTACACCTGGTATATATATATATATATATATATATATATATATATATATATATATATATATATATATATATATATATATATATATATATATATATACACACACACAATAACATTCAGGGTTTCAATCCGTTCATTTAACAACAAATTTGCACGACATTTCGCCAAAATCTCATTTGACATTTTCAAGTGCTCTTGTTGCTGCTGCTACTCGATACTGTGAGAATGTGAGAACACTCGAAAATGCCAAATGAGATTTTTTGGCGAAACGTGCAAATTCATTGTTAGACGAACAGATTGAAACCCGGAATTCTAATGTATTACATTCTAACATCCGTGAAAACACTAATAATATATATATATATATATATATATATATATATATATATATATATATATATATATATATATATATATATATATATATATATATATATATATATATATATATATATATATATACATATATATATATATATATATATATATATATATATATATATATATATATATATATATATATATAATACTGCCTGAAGTTACCTACGGGACACCTGCCCTTCAACAAAGGCTACGAAGACAACAGTAATGGAGAAACTGGATTATTGATACACAGAAGGCTAATACCATATACTGAGAAATTCCAAGCGATATCTAATAGAGTTATATACATAACAATAAGATTGAACAACACCTTAACACTAAAAGTAATACAGGTCTATGCTCCTACGACAAGCCATGAAGATCAAGAAGCAGAACAATTTTATGAGGAAATATCTCATGCGCTTCACGAACACAGAACGAAGTATGCATTGGTAATAGGAGACTTTAACGCCAAGATAGGAAAGAAAGCAGAAAAATACAGAGAGTTAGATAGGAAATTTGGGCCTTGGAGAGAGGAACAACAGAGGACATATGCTGATGACATTTCTGGAAAGGGAGAAACTCTATAATATGAACACCTTCTTTCAGAAAAAGGCGAAGAGGAAATGGACATGGATTAGTCCTGATGGTGAGACAAGAAATGAAATTGATTATACACTAACAATACATAAGAACATAGTAACAGACGTGAAGGTCCTAAATAGATTTACAACTGGTAGTGATCATAGGCTGGTCAGAGCAAAGGTGTTTTTTAACAAAAGACTCGACCGAAAACGTTTACACAACAAGAAAACAAGTAAAACAGACAGACAAACACTAAAAGAAAACGTAGAACAATACCAAAAACAGATTACAGCCAACCTTAATAACAACACATTAACTTCAGGAGCAAGTATAGACGAAAGAAACAGAAAAATAATTGAAATACTCAAGACCACCGCAGAAACAATAGCTCTCCAACCTACTAGGTGAAAGAATAACAAGCTCAGTGAAGAAACAAAAAGAATGTTGGAACAACGAAGACAACTTATACACGAAGGAAAGAGATTAACTGTCGAATATGCAGAATTGAATAAGACAGTACAGAAAACATGGTTAAAGATCTTATAGAGAAAAAACAAAGGATTAAAAGTTTTTAGGTGAGCAAACTCCTGTAAAAGTGAGATAATTAAATTGAAGGACCCAGAAGGAAACATAATCAATGACAAGAAAAATATCCAGAACAGAGTTACAACTTTCTATCAAGACCTCTACAGTTCAAAAGTCCAAAATGTCGTAGTTGAAAAGGACAATTCATCAACAGACAAAAGACTAATTAATGTCAACTCCTGGCATAGAAATGGATGAAGTTAGGAAAGCCTTACAACAGATGAAAAGTGGAAGAGCGGCTGGAGAGGATGATATTATACCTGAAATGCTAAAATGCGGAGGTGAAGCCCTAATAAATGAATTAAAAGATCTTTTTAATGAATGCCTCAAATGTGGAAATATACCAGAAGACTGGGAAAACGCCATAGTTATCTTAATATACAAAAAAGGTGACCCCGAAAACCTAGAAAACTACCGGCCAATTAGTTTACTTTCCCAAAATTGCAAGCTGTTCTCACGAATCATAACAAACAGACTGGAACACAAAATGGAATTATACCAACCGATAGAACAGGCTGGATTCAGATCAGGTTTCAGTACGATTGAGCACTTGCACACATTGAGAATACTAATCGAGAAGGCCACCGAATATAATATACCAATGTGGCTCACATTTGTAGATTTTCGCAAGGCTTTCGACACAGTGGAAAAAATGGGCGCTTATAAGAGCTCTTAGAAATGCTCGTATAGACCACAGATACAGCGAACTGATAGCCAGAATATATGAACGAGCAACACTCAAAGTTATGGTAAACCAAGAACTGACAAACAAGGTCTCAGTGAACAGAGGAGTAAGGCAGGGCGATGTAATATCGCCTAAGTTGGTTACAATGATCTTAGAAGATGTATTCAAAGAACTGAATTGGGACGAAAATGGCCTTCTGATAGCTGGTGATCGGCTAAACAACCTGAGATTCGCAGATGACATTGTAATTATAGCAAACAATAAGAATGAAATGATCCAGATGATCACAAATCTCCACCACCAAGCAAGAAAAGTGGGACTTGACATAAATTTCTCCAAGACAAAGTACATGAGTAATGAAGACACTAATGATGAAAATATAGTGATTGAACATTCGACAATAGAAAAAGTAAACACATACATCTATCTGGGCCAAATAATAATGACAGGAAAGGAAAACCAGCAGCTTGAAATAGAAAGAAGGATACGTATGGGATGGGCAGCATATGGAAAATTGAAATATGTACTGAATATGAACATTCCTCAAAGATTAAAAACCCAAATTTATAATCAATGTATCTTACCAGCTACAACGTATGGAGCCGAGACATGGGTTTTAACTAAAAGAACAATAGAAAAACTACAAGTTCACCAACGAGCAATGGAAAGGAAGATGTTGAGTGTTACTTTGAAGGACAAGAAAACTAATAAATGGATTAGATAACAAACAAAGGCGGATGATATCACCAAACGGATAACTTCTCTGAAGGAACTGGGCCGGCCATGTAGCGAGAGCGACGTATAAGTGGAGTGGCAAGATTACTAGGTGGAGACCATGGGGTGAAAAGCGAAGCACAGGAAGACCCCAACAAAGGTGGAGCGACGATCTGAAGAGAATCGGAGGGCTTAACTGGTATCAACAGGCACAACATAGAGAAAAATGGAAGATTTGAGAGAGGCCTATACCCGACGGGTAGAGAGCGGCTGAAGGAAGAAGAAGAAGAAGAAGAAGAAGAAGAAGAAGAAGAAGAAGATTATATATATATATATATATATATATATATATATATATATATATATATATATATATATATATATATATATATATATATATTCCTCTTAAGTTCCCCGTTAAATTGTACAAAAAATCGACTTTTAAAATGAAATAGTTTGAGCTTAAAATATGTATGTGAAACAATTATATAGGACCAACGAAGAGCTTAAAATACCTTCTTGAGCTGATGTCGAGGATGCTTCACTGTTTTATTTCAGAATATAAGTGGTCTTTAAAATTCACCAATATTACTCAGATGTTAAAAAATTAAACAAGGCTTTCTTTTTGTACGTTAAAATTATATATTTTTTCACCAGTTAGAAATTGTTAGTAGAGAAGAAAGAGTTTTAATCTCTCATCTAAATATAGCAATGAGTCAATTTACGTAACGATCAGCTATATTTAGCCACTTTTAATAAATAAAGATCTTTTGTTTATTAAAATCATCAGGGTAATAAAAAATGCCGTCACGCAAAGCCACAATGACAAATTTACACTCTGCATGGAGGAACACAACAAAATTTTTACACAATACAACCCTAGTTTGTACTGGTTGTTTATCTTTTTATGAATACAATGATTAATGCGTAAAAATGCCGCCTTCTCTTTGTACCTAAAAAAGATAAAAAGTTATTTCTAGAATACAATATTTAGGATTCGATTATTGGGAAATTTTTAACTCACATTAATTTCCGCTTTGTATATTGTATTGTAATTATTATTTTCGAAGAATGAAAACTGTAAAATACACAGCGAAAACAGTACAGCTTATGACGGGTGATTGCTAGGCATTTACCTTGTCAATATCTAAGGAAAATCACGATATCTTGGCCAAGATGCTTTACCAGTAGTTAGCAGAACAACTGACGTTATTACAAGTGGATATAGATACAGTCTGTCAAATAAGATCGTGACAGCTGGTATTTTTTGAAAAAATGTGTTTCGAGAACAACGTGTTTCAGAATTTAATATCATGAGCACAAAAATGTTGTCGAATAATCTCATGGGACATATTCAAACCCGATTTTCTTAATTTTGCAGCTCCTTGACGCAGCGTCAATTTCGGGTCCCATGAAAACAAAAATACTATTAGTTTTTCGACTTCCAGAGTGACCTTTCGTACCGAGCCATGTTTTGGCAAGTCATCGACATTTTTCGTCTCTTTAAAACGATTTACCCACTGCTTCACAAACGATACCGACTTTTTAATATATTTAGCGGCCGCGGAATGTGTCATTTTAGACTCCTTTGGGTGGGAATAAAAAAAGTGACTCATTTTGGATTTTACGCGATTTCGACGAAAGTTCGGAATCGACCGATACTTTTACTAAAATGCATCGTAGATAAATCCTCTATCGATTTTTTGTTGAATCGCATTTACCAAAAATGAATTATCGCGGACATGTTGTTACTTGACAGACTGTAAGATGCCTTGTTAAAAATACGTTCCGAAACCAATTGTTCAATAGCGATACTATAAGATATAGTAGGATCGAACTGTCTTAATAAATAAAAACAGTAACTATGTTAGACCAGACACACTACTATTGGATAATCTTTAAAGCACACAGCGTTGATCGACGTTGCCATCTCAAATCATAACACCCCTCCGCTGCTTAACCTGGAGCAGTTGGCCACAGATACCCTAGTATATCGTAACATCTCCAAACGGCACTTAACGATGGGCCCTACAGGTTTTTATAGCAAAGAAGGAGTAGAGGGGGACTCACCTCGTATATAAGTTGGGAATGCGGAATCTTTGGCACAATGACCTATCTCGAGGAATTACTTAGGATGAATGACTTTGAGGACGAAATTATTCATGAATACTTAACATTATCTAAACTTTGTATGGAACAAAACTGAAGCCAGTCAAGAATTTGAATATTTTCCAAGGGTATGGTATAGGTATGTGGATGATATTTTCGCGATTTTTGATACAAAGAAAGCAAATATTGAAGATTTGTTTCCAAATTAAATAGCCGGTATGATTCCATTAAATTCACTTACGAAGTTGAGAACAAAGAAGAACTGCCTTTTCTAGATATTTTATTTATTAAAAAATAATAATAGAATAGAATTTGATATCTATAGGAAAGACACAGTAACAGATAGATATATTCCTAATGATTCATTTCATTGCAAAAACAACACAAATTTGCCTCATTACATTTTTTAGTTCATCGCTTGGTCACTTTTCCCTCTGAGTAGAGTAAACTTTAATAATGAAAGGAATCGTATTAGAAATATAACTAGAGTTAATGGTTATGACGATGACTTAGTAAACAAGCTAATAAATAGACATAAGTTCAGGATAAATATTCAGAATTACACCTTTTTACACGCGAAGAAAATAATACCAAGTATGTCTCCATACCGTATAATCCGAAATATAGCAGGCCCAATAAGGTATTTAATAAGTTAGGTCTCACCTTAGTCTATAAGTCATCAGACAATCTGAGGAATATCTTAGGAAATGCCAAAGATAAGATTCCTAATTGTGAGAAAAGTGGAATTTATGAAATTAGTTGTAATGATTTTGACAAACTCAAAGGTCTATTAAAACACGATTTAAAGAACATTTAGCACACAAGCTGATCATATTGTAATATTAGATAATCTAAGATTAAATAAAAATGTATCTGATAGGAGATTGTTGAACGCATACGAAAGTATGGAAATTATAAAATGTAAAAGTAGGTTCAATAAAGACAGTTGGCCTATTCCTTATAGTCCCCTCTACTGGTTACTTGACCGGAACTGATGCCTTGCCTATGCCATTAGTTCCGCCTGAATAATTCAAGGGTTAGGCTAAGTATAAATAGGGTAGATTAGTAGTTTAGCGTTAGTCAATCATCGCTCCTGATGAAGCCAACATGGTTAGCGAAACACGCGCCGAGTGCAAAAATAAAGTGTTTGGTGTTTTTTTTATGGGTCTAGCACACGTGCTACGGGGAAGTCCCTAAAGCGCTACAGGAGCGACACGTGTGCGGAGAAAGCGATTCATGTTGTTCTTGAATCGCTGTAGATTGTACTCGGTTGGAAACACAGTCCTGGGCAAACTATTCCAAAGGTATGATGTTTTCCATATAAAAGACTGCTTGAAAAGCGTTGTACGAGGAGTAACAAGCTGAACTTCATACGGATGTGAAGTATTAGCGCGACGTGTACTTCTAACATGCACCGCTCTGGGAGGAATTAAGCGGGCCACATCCTTCGAACACTTTCCATGAAAGTACTTGTAGAATAGGCTCAAGTCGCCAACCGTTCTTCGATGTTCCAGCGATTCAAGGCCGCCGGTCAGTTCCGGGTCTCCAATCAGACGAAACAGCTCTTCTCTGAATAGAATCCAACAAATGCAGTGTATGTTTGAGAGCAGGGCTCCAAACATGGGAGCAGTATTCCATAGTCGGTCGAATTTGAGCTTTGTAAAGAATTAACAGTTGTTGCGGAGTGTAAAGCTTTCTGGTTCGAAATAATATTCCCAACTTTTGAGAAGCTCTCCTTGCTATGCCTGCAACATGTTCATGCCAGGACATATTTGCTCCCAAATTAACGCCCAACAAATTGAGTGAAGATGTTAGAGGAATGGAGTGCCCCGACATAACTGTGTCGGGTTCAGCAACGTTAACTTTTTTAGAAAAAACTGCCGCCTGGATTTTTGTAGCGTTAAATTCCACTTGGTTACTGTCACCCCAAGATAGAATTTCTTCCAGGTCTTTGTTAAGTTGAATGACTTCCTGCTGTCTGCGGATATTCGTCTGAGTGGCCGGTGTCCAAGCGTTCAAAGTGAATGAAGAGATAAGTGTACTGTCATCTGCAAAGCTGTAGATTGGATTCTCGGTCTTTTTCAGCAGATCGTTAATGTAAATGAGAAAGAGAGTAGGAGACAGTATGGAGCCTTGGGGTACACCGGCGTTGATAGTGAAAGTGTTAGAAAGAAATCCGTCGACTGCGACTCGTAAAGAACGCTCTCTAAGGAAACATGAGAGCCACAAACAGAAATTCTCAGACATACCATAAGAATGTAGCTAAGCCAACAGCCCATCGTGCCAAACACGGTCGAATGCCTTGGATATGTCAAGAGCAACCGCTCAAGATTCTCCATAGTGTTCAATTGCGTTGTTCCAAAGATGTGTTACATAAGTCAGAAGTTCTCCTGTTGATCTATTTTTCCGAAAGCCATATTGGTGATCGCTAATAATGTTGAATCTTTCAAGATATTTTAGAAGATGCTGATTGATAGCCTTTTTCATGACTTTCGATATTATTGAAAGCAGTGCGATTGGTTGGTAGTTATTTGGCAAGGTCTTCTTGCCTTTTTTATGTATCGGCTGAATTGTGGCACATTTCCAGCAGGAAGGAAATATTCCCTTTCTGTAGGATAGGTTGAAAAGTCTACAGAAAACTGGTGTTAGTTCCCTCGCACAGTTTTTGAGAACTATGGCAGGTATTCCGTCAGCGCCAGAAGCCTTTTTGGTGTCTAGCGCCATCAGAATACGCTTTATGATATGCTGTCTGAAGACAAACATCGGGCATCCTTGACTGCACAATAGTAGGTGGTGTTTTTCCTTCAAAATCGACAGAAGAATGTGACGCAAAGAGTACAGCCAACAAGTTCGCTTTCTCAACAGGTGTCGTTGCAATAGAATTATCTGGCCGTGTGAGTGGTGGTATGGTGGATTTGGTGAAATTTTGACTAACTGCCTTAGCGATCGACCAAAAGGACCTGAAATTTTCGGGACAAGCGAGAAGTTTGTTTCTGATCCGTTGATTGTGTACCTCCTTAGTTTCGTCGATAATTTCTTTGCATCTGTTCCTGGTACGAACAAATGTGTTACGATTTATGGTGTTAGTATTTTCACGTCATTGTCGGTATGCAAGATGTTTAGAAGCAACAGCTTCTTTGCATTTTCGGTCAAACCAAGGCTTGCCGTTGGAAGGGCATTTCTTCGAAAAAGGGATGTAAGCCTCCATACCGGCCAAAATAACATCGGAAACCTCCCTGGCGCAGTCAGATGGGTCGTCGGATCGAAAACAAACATCCAACCAGGGGAAAGTTCGAAAATATTCCATGAGATCTTCCCATTTAGCAGACTTGTAGTGCGGTTTAGGCGCCTCTCTGTCACTGATTGGTAGAATACTCGATGTCGAAAGTAGTTTATGGTCGGAAGAACCTAACGGCGGATTTACGCTGACCGTTGTAAATCTCCGGATTGGTGGTTAAAAACAGATCAAGAAGACTGGCGAACTCTCCGTCTCGATCAGGGATCCGTGTTGGTTCGTCAATAAGCTGAGTTAAGCCACAACTGATCGAAAATGATTCGGCTTCACGACCTTGTTCGTCGGTAGTATTTGAATATTTAAGCCAGTTGATGTTGTGGACATTAAAGTCGCCCAGGATGGCAATTTCGGCATTTGGATAGTTAATTTGTAAATGATCGATGGTGTCTGCAAGAGAAGGGAAAAAAATGTTCTAAAGTTAGTATCACTTGGTGGTCGATAGAGTATACAGACGAACCTTGTGTTTGGTTGAGTCGTTATTTTTAACCACATAACATCAAAGTTTGGGGGCTCCAGAGCCCCTTCTCGTTGGCAAGAGAGGTCGCTTCTGACATAAACACAGATTCCAAAGTTACGCCTAAATCGGGAATAGAAGTCGTACCCAGGATTCCCAGGGTGTAGTGGTGATATATAGTAGTGACCTGGTATATAATTGGATCTAAACAGAAGAAGGACGCGGAAGCAAGCGGTACTTCCCACAGACAGGGTGCAGGCTAACCTGGTAGGCAGAAAATATCAGTTTCTCCTCCGAGTACCTTGCCACACATTTATTCAGAGAACCGAGATGGCTGACATACTCGGTAACTTGTAATGTGGAATGATATAGTCCCGGTATACTAACGGGATCCAATCCATAGTATACCGCTGAAATTAAACAAGAAAGATCTGAAGACGGTGACAGGGATCCTGACAGAACATTTTCACCTGAACATGAGATGAAAAACAATCTATATTGTATTTGATGCTTCGAAGTGGAGGATACAGCCTTAGTCAGATGAGCAAGGCAAACTCACCTAGAAACCCCAATAATTTCAGATATTTCAGGGGATTCAAATTGAAAGGCTTGCCTGTCTTTCCTAAAGATAATAAAATGAATTCCATGGGCCCAAATTGTCTTACTACGGCCCTTATGTTCTTACTGATAAAAGGTAAAGGTAACATTGATAAATTCGGTATACTATTTGCAAGAGAATTTTTTTAAAGTTTTGTTATAATTTTGTAATAACGGTATTGGTATACTCTCCAATAAGACAAAAGAGAGTTTCTCGATAGTTTCTCTGATATCGTACAAACATAAAGACCTGACAACACCATGTCCTATTTAGTATCCTCTAATTACACTCAAACAAGTTACTATTGGTATATCATTAGTTACGCCATGTCAGCCCGTATTGCAAACCAAATACAACATTTACAGAACAAAGTTTTTTAAATAAGAGATAAGAGCTCGAAAAATAAACTGGATCTCTCGAAATGTTTTCACCCTAACGTAACGAAATGTTAATAAAATTTTATTCTATTTCACATTTCCTATAGTTTGATTTCTACAGGGAATAACTGCCTGTGACAACCCTGACATTATTTGAGATGAGAATTTATTTTGCTAAAATGTAGAAAGTATTCTATTTATTTTATTTAGAATACAATGCATGCGCCGTTCCTTTGATAACTTTTCTTTTTAAAAAGAAATGGGTTACGGAAGAAAATTACATTCAATCCTCCGTATATACAATCGTCGATAACAATAACGGTGACAATGACTAACGCAACGTTCTTCGTGGACGACTTAAGAAATAAATTAACATATTTTTTTTTTTGAATTCCTTATTCTACATCGCCCGATGTTTGTGTGTTAACTTTACAGATAGTAACCCTTCTCTGAATTTCTTCATGCTTAATTCGAAAAATTACTTGTTGTGTCTACCTCATGCCAATATCTTCAAAGCAGTACTGTGTCACATTCGGCACAAGCGCATACCTTCCGCAATCGCTACTTCAAAAGGTCCCGCGCTCGGTATTAATACCGAGAACGAGATCCAAGATTAAGTGGAGAGATAAACCGGGATCCCTACAGAGAGGCGAGTAGCTCGATCTCAGGCTACCTTAGGCCGTCTAAAACAGAAGCTGATACTAGATACGGCTAACGAGAGGGTTTGAACCAGGAATATATATAACAGTGTTTTTTTTCAAAAAGTTCTCCCTCCGCAAAGTCATTGATTTTATATTATGTTGAAAGCTTATTATAAGACAAAGTTTTTATTGGAAAAATTTCCCTTCCTGTTATTGATTTTTAATGAAGTAAAGCTTAACATAATTACATGATTTTTCTTTACAAATCTTCTTCTCTCACGGTCTCTAATTTTCAAAATCCTTTCGTCTGATTACCGTTGGATAATATAAGAGGGTTTTTTCTTTTGAAAGTTTACTCATCGATTTGTCGCTCATCGGTCATCGAGTTGTGAATCGGTAAAGTTTAAGCATAAGAATAGATTTTTTAGAGAAGTTCATTTTATGTATCGGAAGGGTCTCTTTTAAAATTTTTGAAGTTGCATAATAATATACGAAAAGAGGTATTTAAAGAAATTAAATCCCCCAGGGTACGATTTTTTCTCCATAGCCGGCTTCCACATATACACATATGGAGTGGGCTACTGCTGGACTTGTATGACTTGGCTGCCTCTATCTGTGCCTACACATACCTTATTAGTACTATACGCATTGCCTTCTCTATGATCGCTGCTGCCACATAACAAGCCCATTACCAACTGTTTCTTGTATCGGTCCATATTGACCTTGCATGTGCCCACAATCGAATGGTTTTTTTTTGCCTTTTATTGTCGGTATTGGGGTGGAACTGGAAGGAACTCCGTTGCTTCATTCGATGAAAATTTCTTCCTCAAGCCAATTGTTGAGGTTAGAAAACAAGAAAGTTATTTCGTGCCAAATCTGGGGAATAAGGTGGTTGGGGAACTATTTTGAAGTCCAGCTCGTGCACTTTTGCCATTACAATGGCTGATGTGTGAGCAGGCGCATTATCCTGATGAACGAGCACTTTTTGCTCGATCATCTGGGTCGCTTCTACTTTAACTCATTATACAAATGGTCCAATAACGTAATAAGAGCCCGTCACTGTCACCATTTTCTAAATAGTCAATCATGATGATATCCTGTGAGCCCCAAAAAACAATTGCTTTCACTTTTCCCGCCTATAGAACTGTTTTCACTTGTTTTCGGTGCACTTTCACTTTCGTCAGTCCACTTTTTTGGCTGTCGTCTTGTCTCCGTGATGTAATGTTGCACCATATTTCGTCTACAATCGCAAAAAATGCCAGAAATACTTCGAATTTCGTTGAAATGATTTTGAAATGTCCTTCCTCGCGCGCTTTTGGGCTGTAATCAACAACCAAAGCACAGTCAGCATTTTCATTTTTAAAACTGTTTGCAGAATGTACCCATCTCTCGCGATACCATGAATGTTATCGACCATTTCTTCAGAAGTAACAACAATTGGGCGTCCTGAACGTGCAGCATTTATAGTGCTCGTACGGCCACATTTTGTAGCTATTTACCAGATTTATCAATCTATCCTCTTATATACCTCCTCTTTTTTCATCTCTTCGCTCTCATTTTAAACTCATTCCTCTTATCTTAAATTTCATTTCCGCTAAACTTACAAAAATATTTCCTTCCTTCTAGATCCACGGGCTTTATATTATGGACAGTTCACAGTCAGTAGCTGACATGCGTATTAACCCGAGTTTACCGTTGCTCCATAGTAACAAGTAGCCTGACGTCGATGCCCCTTTACCGCGTGCACCAAAAGAATGGAAATTAAAATTTAACCGTAAGGTAATCTATCTAGAAATCAGCGAATCAATATAAAACCAATATTTACAGAAGTACATCGAAATAACGTGCGTTTCAAGTAAAGCGATGCATATCAAACTCGATGAGAACAGTTTTTAGGTGATTATAGTCATCAAATTTTCTAATTTTGTCGCGAGGCTCACATGAATTGCTACCATAAATCTTCATAAAAGCTAGAAATTGCTACAAAAATAACGGAAAATTTTATAAAGAAAACGGGTAGTAAAAAATTATAGAATATGAGTCATAAAAATACCCATTAATGTTTGGTTCTAGACTAGTGAGCATTTAGTTAATATTACAAGATTCTCAATTAGAATTATTGAATTCACAATTAGAAATTGTTCTTCGTTCAGGTTACATGATTGCTCCAAAAATATCATATAAAAAATAAATATTTATGTAAAACTCTGTGAGAAATTAAAGTTGATTTTTCGTGTCATTTTACAACATTTTTTACAGTGTACCAGTATATTATAAAATATTTAAAAAATAATATTTTTCCTGAAACGGTATACTTACAGTTATAAAATATTAACTGGTATAGTATCGTAAGATCGTAAAAATTAATTATTGACCGTTGAGACACCTCTAAAGAAGATTTACACTTGAAAGCTTACGGTAAATTCGGTTTTATCCCACTCGCCTACCTTCAATAAAGTGAAAGCTATCGGAGAGACTTTGTATCCCGCAAAAACCATTAAGGTTTCATATGATCCTGGGGGAATAGCTGTGGATTTCAAGATCCCCAGAGATACCTCAGTGCCGAACAGACGTGTTGAAATAGAAATAACAGCAGTATAATCGAGAACCAATCACGCGTCAGTTGAGGCGCTTGCAAAAGGTAATTGTTTTTTAGGGGGAAAGGAGGTTATTGAATGGGCTAACAGGAAAAGGAAATTCTGATAGACATAAAACATATTTTTAAAAGGATGTAGGAACTGAAAGAGAATGTGATAATCGTCTGGTCTCTTGCTGATTCCACACTACAGATATCGGGAGTTCAGCTATATATTGATATATTTTTAACTGACGTAATTTTTAAATTAAAAATTTTACGAGGTTGTTTTTAAAGTCATCTACTTAGCGATACGAATAATTGGTTGTCAAATTACTTCTTCTAAAATAAAATTTTGACGAGATTTTCGTTTGAAAGTAATTTAAAACATTGCGCAGTGTTAAAGTTTCTCACTGAAAGGGGTATGTACCAAAAGTTATTTAAGAAAGAACGTCAGGGGTATATGGAAATGACAGCAGATCTTATATTCAAGTAAAATTTTGTTAGTTTTTAAGTTTGTACACGAAGATTTAAGAATGAAAAAATTTCTGCAAGACGGATTTTTAAACTTCTTTTACAAGTGCAGGAACTGGTGAGGAAAAAAATTTCTAAAATAGCATTTGTCCACTTTAGAGAACTACAAAAGTTATTTTTTGTAAATTGTCACACCCTGGAAGACATGTATTCTACTGAAATACTCCCACGAAGCAGGATCAATAGGTTCTCCACCCCTAAAGATGGCGAAAACTCAGTTAACTTCTGGAAAGCTGATGGTGATCGTTTTTTTGGACTGGGACTTCTATTAGAATTCTCCAAGGAAACAGCAGCTGATCTAATAGATTGATAAGGGCTCTCCATCTCCAATTTGTACAAAGTTCATATCAACTATATTTTGGTACTGTGAAGGACTTTTGCTAATTAAATATATTGGAGAAGGACTCATATTTAATGAAGAAATTTATAGAAGAACATATACAATCTATCAAGTAAGAACGTGACCGCCTGTATTCTTGAAAAAATGTATTTCGAGAACATTTTTTTGCCATCAATGCATTCTTTGGTATGCTAACAACTGCGCAATAACTTTAGTAGTACCTAGTTGTCCAATCGCCTGCTGCTTCAATAATCGCCTGGCTTCTTTGAAAGCCGACTGTCGACGAGGTTTTTTGCATATTCTGCAAATTTCTCGAATTTTTCTTTTATGGGTCTAGCACACGTGCTGCAGAGAAATCCCTAAAGCGCTACAAGAGTGCAGTGTATGTTTGGGAGCAAAGCCCCAAACATGGGAACAGTAGTCCATAGTTGGTCCAATTTAAGCTTTGTAAAGAATTAACAGTTGTTGTGGAGTGTAAAGCTTTCTGGTTCGAAAATAATATTCCCAACTTTCGAGAAGCTCTCTTTGCTATGCTTGCAACATATTCATGCCAGGACATATTTGCTGCCAAATTAATGCCCAACAAATTGAGTGACGATGTTTTAGAGGAATGGAGTGCCCCGACATAACCATGTCTGGTTCAGCAACGTTAATTTTTTAGAAAAAAACTTCCGCCTGGGTTTTTGTAGCGATGACTACTGTCACCCCAAGATAGAATTTCTTCCAGGTCTTTGCTAAGTTGAATGACTTCCTGTTGTCTGCGGATATTTTATCTGAGTAGCCGATGTCCGAGCGTTCATAGTGAATGAAGAGATAAGCGTACTGTCATCTGCAAAGCTGTAGATTGGATGCCCGGTATTTTCCAGCAGATCGTTAATGTAAATGAGAAAGACAGTAGGAGACAGTATGGGGTACCCCGGCGTTGATAGTAAAGGTGTTAGAAAGAAACCCGTCAACTGCCACTCCTAAAGAACGCTCTCTGAAGAAACATGAGAGCCACAAATAGAACTTTTCAGACATACCAGAAGAACACAGTTTAGCCAACAATCCATCGTTCCAAACACGGTCGAATGCCTTGAATATATCAAGAGCAACCGCTTGAGATTCTCCAATGTGTTCAATTGCTTTGTTCCAAACCTGTGTGAGATAAGTCAGAAGATCTCCTGTTGATCTATGTTTACAAAAGCCATGTTGGTGGTCGCTAATATTATTGACTCTTTCAAGATATTTTAGAAGATGTTGATTGATAGCCTTTTCTATGACTTTCGATATTATTGAAAGCATTGCGACTGGTTGGTAGTGATTTGGCGAGGACTTCTTTTTTAGGTTTTCGGCTGTACTGTGGCACATTTCCAGCAGGAAAGAAATATTCCCTTTCTGTAGGATAGGTTGAAAAGTCTACAGAAAACTGGTGTTAGTTTCCTCGTACAGTTTCTGAGAACTATGGCAGGTATTCCGTCAGCGCCAGAAGCTTTTTTGGTGTCCAGCTTCATTAAAATACATTTTATGATACTTTGTCTGAAGGGCATCCTTGACCGCACTAGGGCATAGTAGGTGGTAAAGAGTTCAGCCAACAACTTTGCTTTCTCAACAGATGTCGTTGCAATGGAATTATCTGGCCGTGTGAGTGGTGGCATGGTGGATTTGGTGAAATTTTGACTAACTGCCTAAGCGACTGACCAAAAGGACCTAGAACTGTTGGGACAAGCCAGAGGTTTGTTTCTAATTCGTTAATTGTGTGGCTCCTTGGTTTCGTCGATAATTTCTTTGCATCTGTTCCGGGCTCGAACAAAGGTGTGATTTATGGCGTTAGGGTTTTCACGCCATTGTCGGTAGGTAAGATGTTTAGAGGCAACAGCTCCTTTGCATTTTCGGTCAAATTAAGGCTTACCGTTGGAAGGGCATTTCTTCGAAAAAGGGATGTAAGCTTCCATACCAGCCAAAATAACATCGGAAACCTCCTTGGCGCAGTCAGATGTGTCGTCGGATCAAAACCAAAGGGAAGTTCGAAAATATTCCATGAGATCTTCCCATTTAGCGGAATTGTTGCGGTTTAGGCGCTTCTTTTCCGCGAGACAACTTAGTCAAAGTTTTCGGAGTCTCTGAGCTTTTTCTTCACAAAGGACTAAACGTTTTCAATAGGGTTGGCGTCCGTGTGGTCCACTGTAGTATCTTATTGTGGGCCCAAGTGAGTCGCTTCGCGACGTTATTTTCGCCCAGCAAAGGTTTCTTCAACGGGCTTCGAGATTTGACATCATGAGCACGAAGATGTTGTCGAATGGTTTCATGGGACACATTCGAACCCAATTTTCTCAATTTTGCCGTTCCTTGATGCAGCGTCACTTTGGGGTCCCGTGAAGACAAAGACAAAATTCATTTTTCGACTTCAGAAGTGACTCTGCCTATCGAGCCACGTTTTGGCAAGTCGTTGACATTTTTCGTCTCGTTAAAATGATTTACTTACTTCTTTACAAACCACATCGACTTTTTAATCTATTTAAAGGCCGTGTGAAATATGTCATTTTAGGCTCCTTTGGGGGAAACACAAAACATACATACTGCCTTGAACCGATGCGCAAACAAGTGATTCATTTTAGATTTTACGTGATTTTGACGAAAGTTCGCAATCTACTGATACTTTTACTAAAATGCGTCGTAGACAAAGTATTTTTTGTTGAATCGCTAGAATCGCATCTACCAAAAATGAATTATCGTGGACACGTTCTTACTTGATAGACTGTATTACCAAAAGTTAGCCATTACTTCGTACCCTACGACTTATTTTTGTTCAAACATGTGAAGAAATGCCTCAAGGGTCGAAAATTTTTCTCAAACGATTAATTAAATTCCGCCATAGCGACGCTGTTTGAGATGCAGACAAAAGAACTTTTTGGATGAAATGGAACAAACGCTGAACTAACTGTGCTAGTGTAGATGGTAGTTACGTATAAAATAACTTTTTTAAGCTTCCTTCATAATAAGAAAGAAAGTAAGCTGCTTCATAGTTAAAGGGCCTTCGTGTCAAAATTCAATTGTTCAATAATTTTCACATTCGCTATTTATTGGTAATTCCTACAGTTGGATATATCTAAAACAAAATGCCCAATTTTCAACTGTAAGTCAACCTTCTAGTATAAATAGACTACTCCAAATATCTCCTAGAACAACCATAAAGCATAATTATATTCCTTTTTTAAAAATATATAATACACAGAGTGCCCCATAAGTAATTTTAACGTCTGGTTTATTTCACTGACGCAACGGGTGGGAGAGACAAGGTCGATGCACAAAGTGTAATTCGAGTTCTTGGAAATTTTGTTTCTACGCAGCTTTCCATCAGTGTGGAGTGTGCCTCTTGTGTGCGAGTGTTTTACAAGGACCATAATTCTGTGACTTTGCGTAAATGAAGCTCTGAGAATAACGAGATAAACTTTAAGTACGTTTTAAAAATCAGGTAGCTAGAATTCCGATCCCTCATCACCCAAATGGTGTTGAAAATGTACTCGGGACTTTAGTCCAACGCATTCCTTTTAATATTGGTGAAAAATCACTCTCCGAGAGTTTTGTATTTGTTCGTATTTCCGGCTTCCTAAATCATGGAAGCATATTGATTTCCATATGTGTATATCCATTTCCGTCGGTCTGTTTGTTAGTCTGTTGCCACGATAACCTCTGAAACCAGCGGAGATATCGATTTCCAATCCGATAGAGATATAATACTGAAAATGAGAATAGAACCTATTTTTTTGAGCTATATCGGTTTGGGTGAAGGAGGTGAACGCGGTGACGATCGATAAATTTTGTAGATTTTCTGTATCATTATAAGTACAAACTCCCATAGTGAACACATTGTAAGCTCAATTATTTGAAGGATTAAAGAGACGGAGAAGTGTGTTGGAGGGATTGTCTCGTATATAACGAGTCAGCGAATCTGAAAACTGTGTTATTTTTTTTCATTACATCCGATTATTTTTGGGTAAAAATAGAAAGGGTCAAAGAGATGGGACAAGAAGATAGAGTTCGAGTATTATGCGCCCTTGTCAAGCTTCTTGGAATTGAGAAACCTGGAAATTGAGTTATTTTTAGATTATTTTCAGTTTCAACAGACGTAGTATGTACAGAGAGAGAAATGTTAGATTTAACTTAGATACTTGTAAATATGCCTCAAGCTGCTGATTTTTTTTTGCGACTAATATTTTTCCATAAAAAATCTCTCATTTAACATATCGACTTATGGTGCTTGTATTAAGTTACTCTTTAGTATGAGGAAGTTAATTTCAGTTAGAATTACGTGTTTGTGGTAAGTTACTATTTACCGATTTTTTTTATTTTCTTCTCAGTATTCGTACAGTAAACTGTAAAGGAGGGTAAAAAAGATCCAAAAAATTAACCATAAGTCTTTTTTATTGTACGTGTGCCAACAAATATAAGAATTCCCTTAGTTTGCTTGCTTCTTTTTCCTTTGGTGTGTTATCCGATATGGATGTTCGCGATTATGAATTAAATTTGGATTTCGTTAACCGCCGCTCGGAAAAGATCTGCTGTCATAGAGAACCAAAATCTTAGATTCTTGAGCCATGAAATGCGCCTTCGCCCAGGACTTCCTTTTTTTAGAATCTGATCCTGTAATATCAGCTATAATAATCTGTATCGTGGTTCGTTCCTCATGATGGGCCCCAGATATCGCAGCTTTTTTATTTTTATGATATTAAGGATTTCGGTTGTTTTATTCAACTTTCTCAGAACCTCAGCGTTTGTCACGTGGTCAACCCAATATATTCTTAATATGCGTCTATACAACCACATCTCGAAAGCTTCCAGTTTTCTCATTGAGGCTTCGGTCAGCGTTTCCACTCTCTAGAATAAGACAGAAAACATATAACACCTCGACAGTATGATTTTTGTATTAATATTTAGATCGCGACTTCTGAATGATTTTAGCATTTTAATAAACGTTGCTCTGGCTTTCTCGATTCTATATTTGATCTCTTTGGCGTGATCCCATTTACCATTAAGTGACGTAGCAAAATATTGAATTGACGTCACTCTTGCGATTGGTTGAGAGTTCACTATTAAATAATATTTGGTTTTCTTGATGTTTAATGCTAAACTGTTGACTAATCATGGTAACATTTGTCATGAACTCTTGTAGACCGTGAAAGCTATCCGCGCATATGACATTATCATCTATATACCTAATGTTATTCAATCTTTTTCCATTAACTGAGATACCTGCATTCACGTCTTTATACTCCCCCATGCCCGCAACCAATTCCGGACACCCTCAGACCCTCTCTCGGACGAAGACGATGGCCCCCCCAACCCACCATGATAGAAGAATGTAAAACTAAGTTAAGTTAGCACAGGCCCTAAATTAAGTTAGGTTAGGTCATAAACATGTTAAAAAACTAGTGAGGGAAAAATTTCTAAAAAAAACATTTGGCACAGTTTAGAGAACGTCGAAAGTTATTTTTCGCGAATTGTCACAGCCTGCAAGACATGTATTCTATTGAAATTCTCCTACGAAGCAGGAGTAAGAGGTTATCCACCTCTAGAGATGGCGAAAACTCAGTTAACTTCTGGAAAGTTGATGGTGATCATTTTTTAGGACTGGGAGTTCTATTAGAATTCTCCAACGAAACAGAAGCTGATACAGTGGATTGATAAGGGCTCTCCATCTCCAACGTATACAAAGTTCATAGCAACTATATTTTGGTACTGTGAAGGACTTTTGCTTATTAAATATATTCAAGAAGAGCTCACATTTAATAAAGAAATTTACGGAAGAACATATACAGTCTATCAAGTAAGAACGTGACCGCTTGTATTCCTGAAAAATGTATTTCGAGAACATTCCGGACACCCTCAGACCCTCTCTCGGACGAAGACGATGGCCCACCCAACCCACCATGATAGAATAATGTAAAACTAAGTTAAGTTAGCATAGGCCTTAAATTAAGTTAGGTTAGTTCAGGTTTCCTCGTTTTGATATTAGGGAATTAATTCCAATACAGATTAATAATTATACGGAGATCTTTGTCATCTACGCCGATGTTTTCAATAATATTTATAAACTTGTCATGCCTAACCATATCAAACGCTTTATGGTAGTCTGTAAAACATGCCAAAGGAAAGTATTGTATTCGCAAAAAAATGACAATCCAAGATTTTTGCTTTTCTTTGAATTACAGGGTCCCTAGATCAATAATAACATAGTTATTCATTTCTGTTAATTGTTTTGGCACGATAATTCTAGAACTATATAAGATCGACTTTAAATTTTACAAATTACATATTTTTGAGCGAAAGAGCTTGAAGGATAGAGAGTAAAAGGAGTGCTTTTCCTGGTTTTTGGTTAGGTAATAAAAAATGAATAAACTGCAAATAATATTCGAATCTGTGATATTTAGTGAAGTAAAAAAAGGTCAAAATAATGATAGGCATAGTTTAGATAGATTATGATTTTATCCTCTCTGGAGTATGAGTTTTGGACTTTGAAAAACTTGTGTTCTTTTGTTTATAAACGACTTAAATTTTCAAAACGCATTTCTTGAGCTCAAAATGTGAATAACTTCGATTGTATAAGTCGGATCAAGATAAAAAAAAAACAAACTCTTCATAATAAAATTTCCAATAAATCTTCGTTAGTTGAAAGTTGCTCAAGTGCGCATATAACCTACAAAATTGAAAAAAACAGGCAAAAAATTTTTTCATTGTAACCTTTTTTTTTTACATTTGTGCTTTTCGGTTATTTAAAAAAAAAAATTGAAATTTTTTTATCACGTCTGGTAAAGAATAGCGAGACCTTTATTTTAAAAAAAATCATTTTTGTTAACGTGAAAATGACCGAAAAAACGCATTTGTTGTTATTTGATTAATAAACAAATATAAAAAAACGGTTAAAATGACTCCAAAAAATTTTTGGAATCGGAAAGTTGACGTCGAGACATAAATTTTAAAAATAAAATTCCATTTTGTGCCTACTAGGTTCAATATTTTTGTACCAAAATTTCAGGGTATTTTGCTACAACAAAAGGTATATTTTCTGAAAGTTTTAAGCCGATTGGCTCACTTAGTCGACCTGTACAATAAAATTTAACAAAATAACAGTTTTTTGCCTGTTTTTTCCAATTTTGTAGGTTACGTACGCACTTGAGCGACTTAAAACCAATGAGTATTTGTTGGAAATTTCATTGCGAAGAGTTTGTTTTTTTCTTGTCTCGATCCGACTTGCATAACCGGAGTTATCCACATTTTAAGCCTAAAAAAAATGCCTTTTGAAAACTTAAATGGTTTATTAACAAAAGAGCACAAGTTTTTCGAGGTCCAAAACTCAGGACAATAGTCCTGGCGATACTCCAGAGAGGATAAAATCATAATATTGCTGTATCTAGACTGTGCAATTTCAAATACTTTTTTACTTCACTAATTATACTCAAGATCCTTGTGTAAATAACTAGACCGTTTTTTTTATTTATTTTATCATTGTTTTATAAATTTTTTGTTTCTTTTTGTATCTTAAAACAATATCAATATCATGTACGGTAGGGAGAAAATAAAACCAGGGTATATTTTTATTAGAATTCCTGTTATTTTATTAAGCTACCCAATATAATATTTACAATGGCCAACATATTATAAAATGTTCAAGAAATTTTAAATTCATAATATTTTACAACATTAAATAATTGAATAATTTTTTATCACAAGTAGATTCATTAAACATTCATACATTCTAATTATAGTTTCTATTTAACATTTTGCCAATTTACGATAATTATCTATCCTTACTATTTTTGTAAATTAATGGAATGTAGGCGGACCAATTTAAGAGTCAATGCCATATTAGCTCATAGCAAACAGGATATTTAGGTTTATTTACATGGTAATATTATTACTATTTTAAGCCGTTAATGGAAAAATCAGTAAAAATATGATATCTATACATAGTGCCAATAGATAGCAGAGAATCAAGGGGATGGAGAACAAACCTCTTCTTACGCAAAGTGTACTCCTGAGAAGCATGGAAAGTGTCGCAACTTTTACCCAGTTGAAAAGCCTCAATTTTAAAAATATCACCTTAAATTAGATTTATAATTTGGATGTTTTTTATTAACTTTTCCAGCATTAGAGCTCTTAAAGATTATTTAAAGGACCTATTACCTGTATGTGGTGTTACGTTATTTAATTATTTAAAATCTTCTGAAATCACCTGGTTTTTTAAGTAGGTATTATAAATTTATATATATATCGTATCTAAGCAATTTTTTAAATGGAATTTTTTGTCAGGAATATCATTTTTTTTACCGGAATACGATAAAACATAACATCTCCGTTAATTTTTAATATTGCTCAATTTAGTACAGTAAATGTTACAAACCACAAAAACACTGCAAGAAGGTCATTACCATCGAGAGTTTCGTTCAGAAAAACGCGGAGTGTTGCCGTTAATATTCGCGTCTTTGTTTCTGTCGACTATCTTGATAAAGAAAGACCGACGTCGGACCACATCCGACGACTAATGCAATACATCCAAGGATAAGAAAATACTAATGTGAAATTAGTCGGTTAATATACCGATCTGCAGTTTGGAAATGATGATGTGGTTAAAAATGGCGATAATTTCCGAGATACTCGGTATCCTACCAAAATTATGATGCACACTTCATTCTCACATCCCCTTCATTGTCTGATATTATTAAAAAGGGGTAAAACATTAAATTTTTTTCGCAAATTTTAAAACAAGTTTTTTACTAGATCATTTCCAATATGCTCATTTCCACTTCTCCAAATTTAATTT
This sequence comes from Pachyrhynchus sulphureomaculatus, assembly GCA_019049505.1. Classification (NCBI taxonomy): domain Eukaryota; kingdom Metazoa; phylum Arthropoda; class Insecta; order Coleoptera; family Curculionidae; genus Pachyrhynchus; species Pachyrhynchus sulphureomaculatus. Next base: position 121,080,501 of record CM032455.1, on the reverse strand, counting down.
GGGCCCCACTAAATGACAAAAAGTGTTTAAATCAAGATTATTTATTAATTTCCGTATAGGTGAATCTTATTGTAATTCTTGAGGCCCTAATGATATGCTAATATGTTGAGATAGACTGCCGATGCTCTCGATTGCGTGCGTCGGCATCCAATACATATCCTGGATTGATCTTTTAGTAATTACATACGGGGGCTCTCATTGTTTGATTTAAAGAATTCATGAATGATAAGTACCTGGTCTTGACTTGGTACCTGGCCTTGACTAGAAAAAAAACATTTTTATGTGTAAAATTTATTTTATCTTTCAACATAATCTTCTTTAAGCTCGATATACTTAGTCCAACGTTTTTTCTATCTTTTGTATCCCATTTAAAAAATACGATTTTTCTTACCCTTCAAAATAGGTGTTCGTTTCAGCAATTACTTCACCGTTTGAGCCAAATTTTTTTCCATCGAGGCATTTTTTCACATTTGGAAATAGAAAATAATTGCTGGGTGCTAAATCTGGCGAATATGGTGGATGTGGAGGCAATTCTTATCCTAACTCATTGAAATTTGCCATGGCGATGACACAAGTATATATGCGATCAAAGAGAATTTTTTTCTTCGCTAAATGCGGGCGTTTTTCTTTCCCGGCATGGTTGAAACGATCCAGTAAGTTGACATAACACTCTCCATAAATCGTTTTGCCCTTTTCAAGGTAATCGAGGTGGATTATGCCGCGTGCATCCCAAAACACTGTGGCCATAACTTTATTGGCCGATAAAGTCACCTTGGCCTTCTTTGGTGTCGGTTCTCCAAGGAAAACCCACCGTTTGAACTGTTCTTTGGTCTCTGGTGAGCTGTGATGAATCCATGTTTCGTCAACCGCTATAAAGCAACGCCAAAAATCATTCCGATTGCGCTTTAACGTCGCCAAACATTTTTTTGAAGTTGAGACACGTGCGTTTTTTTACTATCAATTGTAAGTAATCGCGGCACCCATCTTACAGAAAGCTTTCTTATGAGTTCTTATAAGGTTCTGTATCCGTTCAATTGAGATGCCCACATCCTCAGCAATCTCACACACTTTCACTCTCTGATCACTTATCACTGTATCGGGGATTTTTCAGTGATTTGTGATGTGATGAACTCATTTGGACGACCTGGACATTCTTCATAAAAAATTCTTGTACGACCGCGTTTTGAATTCAGCTGTTCAATATTTTATGATCGATAAGAGTTCCCGTAAACTTCGCTGAGTTCTACTTTTATCTCGTCATTCATTTTCTTTTTCAAAAACAAATATTTTTTCACTGCCTCATATTTAATTTTTTCCAATGTTGATCTATTTAAATGACTGCCACTCACAAACTGAATTACGCAACGATTTGAAAATTTGACAGGATTCTTGTGAAAGATTAGGTTTAAGAAAAATATAATTTTTTGGTCGAGGCTAGGTACTTATCATTTAACCGTCGTATATTCAGAAAAGTGTTCTTAATTGTGCTTTATATGAATTGTTGCTTCGTTTTCAATACGCTTAGAAAATTGGATAGCCCAAATAATTTAATATTTTTACTGCAAATATTTAAATGTGAAAATGTAATAGTATATATCTACTTACGTATTTATTACATCGTTGAAAAACAGGTAGCATTAATAGATTATATTATTTATTTACATTTACAAGGTGTTCGTAAGACTGAAGTTTTTTAACTTACTAAAATAAATAACTTCACCAAATATTTTCTTAGGATAAATAGAAAAATACGGCATTGCGGGTTTTTTTTAGATCTTTAAATTCAGACCTCTAAAATTTCTGGCCGCGTTAAGGAGAAATTCTGGGTATTGTTAACACACAAGTCCTTCAAGTGGTGTTTTTTTTCGATGAAAATGCTTTCGGTACAATAGATGTGCTCGACTAAATAAACTTTTCTTCATGTTCTTCGTCTTCTTCCTCGTCTCTTGTATACGTTTAATTACTCACTTATATTGGTGAAGTCGTCGCTTCAATATTCTTGGAGTCTACTTTTTTTGCTTCTTTCTATTGGTGACGTCTCCCTTGTATTCTAACTATTCTGTCGGGGTTTTCGCGTCACAATTCGTCAGGTGAACATGTTTCCGCTTGTTCGGTGCAGAATCGTGGCTGCTTTTTTTTGATGAATTATGGGACAAAACTTTTCCGCCTGGTTGGTGCTCTTGACGGAAGCAAGAGGCAATGAAGGGTAATTCCTAAACTAAAATTTCCCAAAAAAATCTTCGTTCTTCATTGTTTCGTAATTAGTTCGGAAAGTTTCAGTCTAACAGTTATAACCAAAAATCTGTCAGAGATTTTTGGTTATAATCAAATGCTCAAAATAATTGACTGGCTCAGTTTGGCAAATTAATTTAGAAGGATCTGGAAAGAGATAGGCGCGAGTAGCTGTAGTAAAAAATAACGAAGGTGGCCTTTCCTCTTTATCAAGCATGCGGCAGTATATTTCTAAGCTTACGTAATTTGTGGCTGAATGCTCTAATGCAGAATGTCATTTTTATTATCCATTTTGTAGGTCTGTCTAATGTTTCCACTTTCCTTTCTATCCACTAAGGTATTTCCTGCTAGTCTGCGCACTATTTTCAATAAAGTTATTTCAAGTATTTGTCTTATTAACATCAGGTCAGATTTCTTCGCCATTCCTAGATGTTTCTTTCGCCATAATATATCGTTTAAGTTTGATGCTGTTTTCGTCGCCATTATGATTTGATTTCTCACTTCTGTGTCGACCAACACTGGACATAAGTATAACAATACATTTAAATTCCTATTATAATATATATATATATATATATATATATATATATATATATATATAATATATATATATATATTTATGTATATATATATATATATATATATATATATATATATATATATATATATATATATATATATATATATATATATACATAAATAAATATATATATATGTATATATATATATATATATATATATATATATATATATATATATATATATATATATATATATATATATATATATATCTATCCGCCATTTTCCGACCTTCAATCTCCATTTCTTTCAGTCGTTCTAAAGTTCCAGATTTCCTTCCTCAATTTCCCTGTCTATCCCCTCTTGCCAACTTGTTCTCCGTCTACCTCTCTTTCTCCTGCCTTCTGGTTGCCATTTTAATATTTGTTTTGGGATTCGATGTTCGTCCATTATGCCCAAACCACGTAAGTTGGTTAGAATGTCGTCTGTAATTCTGTGTTTGATTTCCATGATTTCTTTGATTCGTTCGTTGGTGACTCTTTCTGTTCTAGATATTCCTGCTGCTTTTCTCCAGAAGTCCGTTTCCGTTGCTCTCAGTTTTCCTTCACAGGTATATAATGTGATACTTTTCACTATAGTTTCATATATCCTCTTTTTGTTGGTTTTATTTATAGATTTGTCCCATAGAATGCTGTTTAGTAGTTTAATGGACTTTCTTCCTGCCGTATTCTCTCTCTTGTTGCCCTGTCGAGTTTTCCATCTTATGAAATTTTTATACCCAGATGCTTGTAGTCGCCTCAGTGTTTTATCGTGGTTCGATCTTCCAGTATAAGATCTTTTTGTTGCCCACCAATACATAAATATGTTGTCTTCTTAACATTGACTTCTAAACCTCAATCTTTGTATTCGTCAAACAGTTTTCACTTCATATAGTTCAGGTCGTGTCGATCTTGGGCCATTACCACTTCGTCATCCAGGAAGCATAGCGTGTACAACATGGTGTTAATTAATGGTCTACCCATTGGTACACATTTCTGTTATCATCTTTTTAGTACACTTTCCAGATATATCTTAAAAAGGGTTGGTGATAAACAGCTTCCTTGTTTCAGATCTTTTGATCTAATAAATCCCTTGCTTGTTACTTATAGATGCCGTAACTGCTATTCCTCGGTAATTATCGCAATTGTTCGTGACCCCTTTCTTGTGTATAGTGGTTAGGTATGACACTTTCCATTTCTTCGGGATTTCATTTGTACTTATCCTTTTTACTTGTATAATTTATTGATAAATAACAAGCTTACATCTTAATAGTATTATTAGGCACTTTGTTCTTGCTGCGGATATTGTCATTCTATTCCTTTGCTGTTTTGTTTTTTGCTATTAGCACGACATAGCCTACATAGTATTTCTGTCTCTCTTATCCTCTCTTGTCCTCCCAGTTATAAACTTGATTTTCCTCAGCGAATTGCTATTTCGTGTGGTATATGCTTTGTGACCAGGCTGTTTATTTTAGATGCGATGACTTTTCTTGAATAAGTATTTTTGATGGTTTTCCCAGAGGACATGTACTACATTTATATTCGGGAACGTCATTTATTTAGTAAATACTATAACCAGGTAACAAAAGTTCAACTTATGAAACACTCTTCAATTGTGAGCTTTTATTTATTTATAAATTTTATATTTATAAAATTTTAATTTATCTATTCAACTATTGCATTTTTTTTTCCTCTTCATATACATACCATATACTTCAAAATTAGGAAGTAAATTAGCAAAATGTAATTTCCAGTATATCTTACTGTATCAAAACTAAAAACAGTATATTAGAAAAAGCATATATTCATTTAAAATCATCAGTTAATGGGAAATATAAAAATTTTATATTCTTTTATTATTTACACATAATTTTTTCTCTCAGTTCTGTGCTTAAATGTCATTAATTAGTTTTTTACGTATATTTTTGTGATAATTAAAATAATATCAAAACAACTAGTAACATTTTTTTAGATTGACTTAGTTTTATATTACAAAGTTTTAGAAAATGCTTTAAAGGAGTTAGAAAAACAAACTTTTTTGGGGATCTTACTGCACTGAATACAGTAATTAGTTCTTTTGGTTGCCTGCACACTTATCACCTTGTTGTGATGGATATCTAGTCGATCAGTCTTTTTTACTCACGGACCTCAGTAGTATTGGAACTAGCGATACAGCACAACAAAGTTAAATAAGCAAACATTCGGAATAATATTTTTATTAGGATTATTTGAGTTGAATTATTTATAAAATGTAGCCCATTCTACAAGGCACAACTTTAGGGTGCACACTAGTTAGCCACAAAAAAGTTTTGTAAAAAAGGGTACATTCTTTGAAAACAGAACCAAATACTTTTAATACGCAGGTATAGTAAATCCCAAGATATAGATCCTGCCTCTTTGCTTTTTCAGTGGGGCAATAAACGACCCTATTAAGGTTTTGTGCATAGTTGCCAGGTATTACGATAAACGTATTTTTATTTTACCTGCTTTGTATACCGTCCTCACTTGCTCCTGCAATCATATTGGATCCATTTTTACCCCTATATTTACTACCTGGCAACCCGGTTTGGAGCCCTTTAAGTATTTGATAATATAGGCCTAATGACCACAGGTCCCCGTTAAGATTCGAAAGATACTTTTTATTATTTTTATTTTTAGTTTTACTTACAACTTACAACCTAACGGTTCTATTTTAATTATGTGGCGTCCGTGGGAAAATTGCAATAGTGGCTATCGCAAGAGAAAACATTTATCACTTGACGCTAAACAAATATGTGAAAAAAGTTTGGTAAAAAGAAATTTGAATAAACAAAGTGCTTTGCAAGAGACCAGTGAACTAACAAAAACCTCAATTTCTACGATTAAGGGTATTGTAGGAAGACCATCACTCAGGAACAGGACAAAACGGAAAGATTTTCAAATGCATCATGTAGACGATTGTGAAAAAGACGTCATCAGGAGAAAAAATATATTCTATGTATGAAGAGCAGTTGGTGCCGACACTAGACAAAATAAAATTAAGACTGGTGCAGGACGAGACCAATATACATTGTGGCCGATCAACCCTTCACAGAATTCTCTTAAGAATGGGATTCACGTTCCGAAAAATCAACAAAAGGCAAGTAGTGATGGAGTCACAATGATTACGAATCTTGCGACATATTTATTTACAAGAAATTAAAAAGTATCGATCAGAGAACTGGCCAATAATTTACTTTGACGAAACATGGTTCGATACCCATGACACTGCAAAAAGGGTGGGTTGACAGCGGTACAAAGACTAACGCACCTTCAAGTAAAGGTAAATAAATAACCATTTTGCATACTGGATCTGAAAAGGGCTGGGTTTCAAATTGCCTACTATTATCTGCAAAAAACATAAAAGATTCTAGTTTGGACTATCACGAAGAAACAACAGCAGAACTTTTTGAAAATTGGTTTCAAAATTCCCTTTTGCCAAATGATCCCGAACAGAGTGTTATAGTTATGGACAATGCAAGTTATCATAGTCGCCTACTAAATAAGGTTCCTAATGTAGCCAACACCAAATCGGAAATACAGGAATATATGTTAGAAAATGACAGTTATTTTGACTTTAGTTATAAAAAAGTGATCTTTTGGAAGACTACAAATTGAAAAAGAAATATGTTTGTGATAGTATGGCTGAGAAAATGAGACACACTGTTTTGCGGCTTCCTCCGTATTATTGTGTGTTTAATCCAATTGAACATATTTGGCATCAAGTTAAATAAGAAATAAGGGCACAAAATGTTTCTCCTACTTTAAGCGTGTCAGTGGTTGAACTATTAAAAAAAGTTATAAATGATATACCTTGTGAAAGCTGGAAGAATTCCATTCAGCACGTTGTTAAAGTTGAAGATTCATATATTTATGTAAATAATATAAAACCACTGATAATTGCCTCAGCTGCGGACGGTGATAGTGAAACCGAATTAGGCTTAAGTTAAAATATATTTTTATTTATATAATAGGTTTTCTTCTTGTAAACCCCATTCATTCAAACTGTATATGCATGCATCTATAAATAAACACTATTTTATTTGCATTAACTAATTCTTAAGTCCATCTCTGCAACCTATCATAAACAAAAGGTCATAATTGTTATATTACCCACTTAGAACGGCAAAAATTAGGATCTTATATTTTGGGACAGGCTATACGAATAAATACGTACCTAATATAATTGAAACTATTTGAAATATTAGTAGATTTTTATTAAATCGATTCAGTAAGTATAAATTTGATATTTATTATTAGTATACAAAGTTTAAAAATATTAAAGTATTGGTTTTGGTTGATTTTCAAATATTTTCTAACAAACTCTGCTCTTGTTAACTTTCTTAAAAGTCAGATTCACTGCAGTAATACGGAGTTAATACTCGTAAAAGCGCATGTACTGAAATTTAATCTTTGATATACTACCATTAGGAGACCATGTAGTTGTGTTTATATTTTTACTGGTGGCGATTGATTAAAATTGAGTCGGAAATATGATATGATGATGATATACAATATTATTAGGATGCAGAAGGAATTACGCTCATCGATTACAAAAAAAAACTAATTCTCTATCACCAGAGAATACTATGTAAGACTCCTAGAGAAATCTAACGCAGTCATCAAAAAGAGAGGACAAGAAAAGTGAACGAAATAAATGTTGCATGATAATACACATAAGAGTAATATTGTAATGTGGTTTTCAATTATTAGTCCACTCGCCTTACAGTTCAAATCTGGCTCTTAGTAATTACTATTTATTTCCAAATATGAAAAAGTGAAAATTTTCTTTGCGGAGCTAAATTATTTAGCAAATTTTTGACTCAACTTGGTTTAAATAATTAATTTCAAACGGTATAAAAATTTTCAATTAGTTTCCTAATTTCCTATTCAACATGTTTTTTAAAACATCGGTGTAAATCTACTTTTTTTTGTCTAATACAGGATCTAGAAAAAGAACATCCCCTTTTTTATGGTCTCAGATCTTTTTTTCTAACACCTTATAAATAAAAATTATTTATGGACCCATTTAAAAACACATATTTTACAAATATTAGAGTATTACATTTATTAAACATGGATTATTTTTGACGGTAAAACATTCAAGTGAATTTATTATTCTTTTTTTAAAGCTACCCTATAAAAGTTGAAGATGGCAAACCAAACTTCTGGGGTATTTCTTCCTTAATTTCTTCTATTAGTCTAAGTTAATGTACACCTGAAACAAAATTAATAGTTAGAAACAGTAAAGGAAATTTTATTGTGAAAAAATTAAAGAAAAATCGACCTCTTGTCAGGCTCATGTATTTATAAGTTTAGTTATTTATAGACTATTTTACCAAAATAGTTGTGTAGTTTTCTATGGAAGTTTTCTAAAGAAGTATGTTCGCTGATAAATGTGCGGTTTTTTGGCAAAATAGCATATATCGCATTAAGTAATTCAGTTAAGTAAGTGTACCAATTACGATTACCAAAAGTCACATGCAGTACATCGCGTTATTTTCTATAAAATATGTATAAAAAAATAATAATTTCCTGAGCATTTGAGAAACATCTGTAGAGAAACGGTTTGAAACCCGGAATTTTAATGTATAACATTCCACCATCCGTGAAAACCTCTATTGTAACATATATATATATATATATATATATATATATATATATATATATATATATATATATATATATATATATATATATATATATATGTATATATATATATATATATATATATATATATATATATATATATGTATATATATATATATATATATATATATATATATATATATATATATATATATATATAATAATATATAAAAATGCAACGTCTCTCTGTCTGTCTGTCTGTCTGTCCGTTAGTGCGCTTATCACTGGAGAACCACTTATCCGATTTACGTACTTTTTTTTTTAAACATACATATGTTCTCTGGCCAGGTTATAGGCTATATTTTATTACGATAGGTAGCATAGGGAATGAGCAGTGACGATAATAGTGAATGAAGTCGGAAAAAAAAGTTTGCCGCTAGCGCGTTCCCTTGCAGTACACAGCGTAAACCATTAAATTTGGAACAATATTATGTAGCAGAGAATATCTATAATCTATAATATATATAAAATGCAATGTCTCTCTGTCTGTCCATTAGTGCGTTTATCAGGCGAGAACCACCTATCCGATTTACGTGTCTCTTTTTAAATTCATACATATACGAGTATTCTTTGGGCAGGTTATACAGTAATAATAATAATCTATATCTATAATATATGTAAAATGCAACGTCTCTCTGTCTGTCTGTCCGTTAGTGCGCTTATCCCACGAGCATCACTTATCTGATTTACGTGATTTTTTAAATTCATACATATGTTCTCTGACCAGGTTATATAATAATAATATTAATCTATATAATATATATAAAACGCAACGTCTCTCTGTCTGTCTGTCCGTTAGTGTGCTTATCATTCGAGAACCACTCATCCGATTTACGTGATTTTTTTTTAATTCTTAATTCAATATATGTCAAAAAAAATCAATAATATATATAAAACGTAACGTCTATCTGTCTGTCTGTCTATCCATTACTGCGCTTAGCACTCAAGAACCACTTATCCGATTTACGTGTTTTTTTTTTTATAAAATACAAAGGGAATAAATAGAGACAAAATGCTAATATGTGGGAAAAAAACTGGAAGTTTAGCAGTAAGCTTCGCAGAAAGACTGAATAGATGGGGGGAATACTTTAAAGAAATACTAAATGGAGATGAAAATGAGGTGAATGAGAAATAGGAAGCAAATTAACTTAAGGGTAGGAGGGGACAAATAAACACTGGAAAGAAGAAATAAGAGAAATACTCAGAACCCAAAAAAAATAAGGCCCCGGGTGGAAATTCTAGAACTCATAAAAGCTGGAGGAGTAGATCTGTAAAATGAAATATGCCGGTTGGTGCAAGAAATATGGGAAACAGAAAAGATGCCAGTGAGCTGGAGAGAGTCGCTCATTTGTCCAATATACAAAAAAGGAGAAAAAAAAAAACTATATGTGCTAATTATAGACCAATAGCCTTACTGGATGTCGTGTACAAGATAGTAGTGTTGACTATCAAAAACAGACTAGCCAAGAAAGGCGAGTCTATTCTGGGACAGTACCAGTGTGGATTCAGGAAAAATGGATCGGTTACAGACCAGATATTTTCGATTAAGCAAATCCAAGATAATAGCTTAGAACAAAATTTGGCACTACATTTGGTCTTTGTGGATTTCAGAGAAGCATATGACTCTGTAAATAGAGAAGGACTCTACAAGATGATTCGCATGGTGAGAATGACAGAAAATAGAGTGTTGGTTGAGGACAAGTTTAAGGTGAAGAGAGGATTAAGACAGGGGGAACCAGTGTCGACATGTTTATTTAATGTGGTACTAGAGAAGATAATCCGGGAGTCAGAAATAAAAACAAATGGAACGATATACCAACAAACTTGCTAATGCTTGGCATATGCGGATGATGTAGCAGTGATTGCAAGAGCAAAAGAGAACCTCAAAAAAGCCATAAGTAGGATAGAAGAAAGGGAAAGGATGAGAGGACTAAAAATAAATGAGGAAAAAACAAAATACATGGAAATTACAAAGAAGAAGGATAATAAAAATAACAAAAGTTTAGATATAATAAACAACTTAGGGAAAAGATATATGTTTGAAAAAGTAGACAAATTTAATTATCTGGGAGTAACAATAACAGAGAGTGGACAAGAATGGATGGAGATACAAGAAAGAATAGCGAAAGGACAGAGATGTTTGGGGGCAATGAATCCAATATTGAAATCAAAGAATGTATCAAGAAAAGCAAAAGAAAGAATATATACGACAGTTGTCAGACCCACGGTGACATATAGATGCAAAACGTGGAAACTGAATGCAAGAGAAAAAGAGACGTTGGAGGTGTGGGAAAGGAAAGCTTTGAGAAGAATCTACGAAGGAAGGAAAGAAGAGGGACTGTGGAGAAGAAGAACAAACTACGAATTAAAATGCTTATATAGGAAACCCCTTATAAGCCAAATCATAATAAGCCAGCGATTAGGATGGTTGAGACACGTGGCAAGGAAGAAAGACATGCAAAGCAAGCCCTAATAAGAGGAGTGGTTGGAAGAAGAGGCAAGGGTGGACCTCGATCTACATGAATTCAGGCAGTAAAAAGCAAGATCCGGAGTTGATCGGAATCCCGCACTGGGAAAAGCTAACAGGAGACAAAAAAGAAGTGGAGACAAGTATGCAACCAAGCCATCGGCTTCTAAGGCCCCTTGAGCTATATAATAATATAAACATAACGAATAAGCAGTGACGATAAAAGTGAAGTGTATATATATATATATATATATATATATATATATATATATATATATATACACGGACTTAAGACAGTGACATTCAGTACAAATTATGCCAATCGCCTCTGGTTTGGGTAAGCTTGAGAGATAGAATCCGAAACGATGAGATAAGAAGAAGAACAGAAGTCTGCGACATCATCGAGCGTGTGGTCCGACTGAAATGGCATTGGGCTGGATACGTGTCCAGGACTGATTCTAAATGCCTAATTCCTAATGCAGTGGAGACCAAGAGAAGTGTTGGATGACCGCAGGTGTGATAGAGGGACGATATCCAGCGACATGCGGGGTAAAACTGAATTCAGATCGCCCAGCAAGAATCGGCATCGAAATCCCTGGAAGAAACCTATGTCCTATATATATATATATATACATATACATATATATATATATATATATATATATATATATATATACATATACATATATATATATATATATATATATATATATATATATATATATATATATATATATACATATATATATATACATATATATACATATATATATATATATATATATATATATATATATATATATATATATATATATATATATGTATATATATATATATATATATATATATATATATATATATATATGTATATATATATATATATATATATACATATATATATATATATATATATATATATATATATATATATATATATACATATATATATATATATATATACATATATATATATATATATATATATATATATATATATATATATATATATATATATATATATATATATATATATATATATATATATATATATATATATGTATATATATATATATATAATATATATATATATATATATATATATATATATATATATATATATATATACATATATATATATATATATATATATATATATATATATATATATATATATATATGTATATATATATATATATATATATATATATATATATTATATATATATATATATATATATGTATATATATATATATATATATATATATATATATATATATATATATATATATATATACATATATATATATATATATATATATATATATATATATATATATATATATATATTATATATATATATATATATACATATATATATATATATATATATATATATATATCTATATATATATATATATATATATATATATATATATATAAATGGTATATATAAGGCTTTTTCTGAATGCAGTAACTTTTGTTGAGCTAGAATTTCAAAAAATTGTGACAAAAAGGTATTTACTACAAACTTTCTTGATCAAATCTTATATTAATTACGTATTTTAAGTTCCCCTTCCTCATAATGTGAATAAGTATAAATAATTGTTCATTTATACACCCGTCACTTAAATACCGAAAATATTCTTATAACGCAGAAGGAAACAACAGTATATTTGTTATTATTAAACATAATGCCTGTACAAGAATTTTAATAACGTGATATTTCTAATAAAGCTTAGCGCATAAGACAAAGGTATATGTACATAATAATATTTTAATAACACAGCTTGAATCGTTCCCCTCAATTTGTATATAACAACGAAATATACCAGTATTAAAATTCTTTATTACAGCAAATGCTAATATGCGTCGGAATACGCTGTAGTTATTTTTTATTACTATATTATTAAAAATTCCTAAGTTTAAATGAATAGCTTTTATAGCTATTTGGGTAATATTTGAAAATTTTAAGGTACAAATTCCCGAAATAGGAAAAGACACTATAAATTAAACAATTTTTATATTATGCCTAGCCTAGTTAAACTATTAAGGACATCTTTATATTTTACAGACCTGCGCTTAGGCAGGTTAAAGTGTTACTACTTTTTTAACCATTAGAATGTCAGAAAATAGTTTATTTTTTAATATTATTTAATCATTATCTGTAGAAACCAGAAGAGATCAACTTTAATTTTCTAGAACCAGTAGATAACTTACGTTCCCAGAAGGATTCTAATACTACATTGGTGTTACCTAAGTAGATGATGGGTGCAGTGCCATTACGTCGTTGAAGTCTAATGCTATTGGTTTCAAAGGGATTAGTTTGCAATTATTCTAACGTTGGTTAGTTAACATTATTTCCTGTGTCATATATATTTTTTATTCATGTATTTCTGAGCCACATTTTTCTTGAAAAGTCTCTTAGTAAAATCTTCTGCGAAAATCTTAAATTTTCGCTACATCAATTTGCTGTCAGTAATAACAACATTATTTAAAAAAATAATATATCGGATCTCTCGAAATAACGTTCATATATTTGAAAAGGTAATTCGAGATAAAAATATGGAGAAAATAAGTTTTTATCGATAATTTCTTTAACGATTTTGAGAAAATACTTGAAATTTGGAACTTCTTCGTTTGTCAAGTACAGCTAGTCGATGGGTAAAAATGGATTTTACAGAAAATGACTACGCTGCTGGCCATAAAAGTTAAGTTCTATTTTCACTAATCGAATAATCGTACTCAGAAACTTAAAAGTACCAAATTTCAAGTGTTTCCTCCAAATGGTGAGGAAAATATTCGAGAAAAACTAATTGTGGGTGTCCACCTTTAGAGGACTTTAGATCCTCTGGGAAGCATTTTTGGACCTAGGTTGATAGAAACTTTTCTTCATGTTTTAAACTCTAGAACTACCTTCCAAGATATATTAACGTCATTTCCGGATACCCAATATATTGGTAGGAAAGTTCTTATTGAACCATAATTTCTTCAGTTAGGCTTTGGTAAGACAGACCACATGACAACTGCTAATTATTCTAGCCAAAAACTAGAAATAATTTTATAACGCTACTGAAACTATACAATATTTAATGACTTCTACTCCTTTCACCTTCTTTCTTTAAAGCGATATAGCTAAAAAATTGCCAGTTCTCTTGCTACTTCACGTATTACTTGTGCATCAAATTTAAAATTAATTTCTCGGACTTATCGTATTAGCAGATAGGCTTACAATTATTTTTCATTATATAGGTATCCTGAAACCTGAGAAAATGCAAAAATTTTGGAGACTGATTTTTTCAAGAATACTTTCATTAGGGAGAAAAGGAGAATAATACTTTAGTTATATACGCAGTCTGAATAAAATAGAGTACGGATCTGTCGCCTTTATGTGGTTAAATATATGATTTGGTTCGCCAATCAAGATCTTGGGTCCCATGTTTAACCACATTTTCTCAATAAATGTTTGTAAATTGGGATAGAAGTTTTTCTTTAAGTGTAAGTTTGATAAACTGAAACGGGGATTAAAAGTTTCTTGAGGGCTTTAATTAGCAAGCTTAAGTAATTGATTTTATTAAATTCTGTGTTTATTTACTAAATAACCTGACATAGAGACTTAGATGTAGGCATAGTAATGATAGAATTGCACCATTTTCTATATTGTTATAGTTTAATAAGGCTCAAAAATTTCACAATAAATGTTTATCAATTTAGTTTTTCTGTAAATTTTGTCTTGGGTAAGCGTAATGATAGAGGACAAAGACTGATTCAGTTCTGCAAAGAAAATATCTTTCTATTATGAATACTATTTCAAACTGCCACCATATACCTGGAAACCACCGCAACAACAAAATCATCCGAAATCAAATAGAGTATAGTGCAGTAAAAAAAGTCAAAATAATGATGAAATAAGCATAGTTTAGATACAGCAATATTATGATTTTATCTTATCTGGGGTATCACCAGGAGTTTCATCCTGAGTTTTAGACCTCGAAAAACTTGTGCTCTTTCGTCTATAAAGATATGAAGGTTTTAAAAACGCGTTTTTTGAGCTTAATGTGAATAACTCTGGTTATATAAGTCGAATGGAGACAAAAAAAAAACCAAGCTCTTCGTAATGAAATTTCCAACAAATTTTTGTTAGTTTTAAATCGCTCAAGGGCGTACATAACCTACAAAATTGAAAAAAACCGGAAAAAAAAAAAAACTGTTTTTTTTTTTCATTTTATTGTACATGTCGACTCGACTCGATCGGCTTGAAACTTTCAGAAAATATACCTTTTATTATAGGAAAGATACCCTGAAATTTTGGTATACAAATATTGAACCCAGAGCACAATTGAATTTGTTATTCAAAATTTGAATTGCCCGCCATTTTATGCCATTTGGTCCAAAATGGATCATTTTTTTTCAAAATTTAGGTTTCGATGCAACTTTCCGATGAAGTTAAAATTTTTTTTTGAATCATTTTTAACCTTTTTTTTATTAATCAAATAACAATTGCGTTTTTCGGCCATTTTGAACAAAAATTGTTAACAAAAATGTTTTTTTTAATAAAGGTCTCGCGATTCTTTACCAGATGTAATAAAAAAATTTTTTTTTCAAAATGACCGAACGCATTTGTTGTTATTTGATTAATAAGCAAATGTAAAAAAAACTTCATTATGGATAAAATATCAGTAAAAAGTCGCGTAAAGAAGTGTTGTGTGGTTGGCTGTCAAATTCGCCCAATACAATATTCTTCGGCTCAGAATTTCTACTTGTTCTCTTTTTCGACGCTCTTCCAAAGTCGATTCTTCTTCTGTTAAAATTAAGCGAATCGCGTAATTTATATTGGCAAAATTTTCTGACTTAAACACCACTTCCGGGATGTTTGAGTCATGGCGTGAACTCATTGGTTTGGCATGATAAAGCTCCGATATTAATTTGCCATCTGAATATTTTTTCTTGCCCATTTGATTGACCGATGGTCTGCCCCATTCTTGCTCGATATTGGTTTTGATAATCCCCGATCATTGCTGACGTAATGAATGACAACATAAATATGCTACACTGGATACTTGTTATTACCCGCTTTTCGTGCTTCAACAATTTTTTTATACATTTTTCTGTGCTCTATGTTTTTCCAACTGAAAAAAAACCACATCGAATTTCCATATGGAAGTTCCACGTGGTATTTCGATTTGCAATATGTTAGGTGGAATTTTCAGATGGTAATTTTAGGTGGATATTTTTTAGCTGGGATTCCTTTTCAGCTTATTTATTTTCAAGTACTTATTTCCTCGAATCTTTTTTCATTTTTACTGACGTGTAATTTCACATTGTATAGAGTCACCGTTACCGAGGTTTGCCGAATGACGTGACTGTTTATTACGGATATTCCATCTAACTGATATTCTTTCACATTTATCACGTGCTGGGCAGCAGTTTCATTTCCAAACTGAAAATTATTCACAATTTGTGAAAAGCCCCTTAAAACGACTTCCATATTTTACAGTCTTCTTTAGAACTAAATTATGGAAATATTGGCTTTAGCCTGAGATATTTTAGCCTCACTCTATGGGAATTAGCTTAAAATGAAAAACAGTCGAATTTTCCCTGAATGGTAACGCGGTGCACCTTTTTTTTTTATCGAGAAAATAATAAATTAACAAAAACATCAATTTTCCATTTGAATCAATGTAAACATTGATCGAAGAAAGTGCGACATTTTGACGTCAGGAGGCGCCACTTGCTTTTTTGCTCGAAGTAAATAACTCCGAAGATTGCCAATCCTAGTAACTAAGACTACACTTGAAGACAAAGAACTATTTTTGTAGAATAGTGAAAAAAAAATTAAAAGCTAAGACGCTAGAGTAGCCGTTTCTTAAGTGACGGGCTTAAGCTTAAACTTTGGTATTAAATGTATGTATCGAAACTTTATGAACTGAGTTTAAATCTGAAACTTTCAAGGGGTTTAAGAAAGTTCAAAGTTTACGGTTCAAACCCTGGACAAAATTAAGGGATAGAATTTCAATATCTAACATCAAGTAAATGCAAAACAAAAGTAATTACACGAATCTGAAAATAATATTTCTAAATCCACGTTCTTATTGTTTTAATTTCCCTTAGAGCTATATAACGAATTAAGTATAGGGTAAAACCAAAAACGTGGGTATATTTTCAATTGATCTAAAAATGTTGTAATCTGTCGAGTTCATGAGGTAGAAATTATTTGTATCTATTGAGATACTTACGGGGATAGCACATGAGGTTTCTAAATGACTTTTGCCTTCAGTCGCACGAGATTTTACTTGGTGCAAAACCTAATCCTAAGTAGTTCTTTTCAATAAGATAAGTAAAAAAGGTTAATGTTAAACTTCATACAGATATGATGGTTTAGTGCAACGGGTGTTCCTAATATGTACTACCGTGGGAGAAATGAATGTACTTAAAGAATAGATTCAAGTTATTAATTTGACTGTGTTTCAGGTCTTTAAGTTGGCAAATACAGACTTTTCCTGATAGAATCTAATATATAAATGAAGAGGAGCGAAGTCTCAAACGTGTATTAAATTCGTGGTAGAATTGGAGCTCTGTATAAGATTAAAGTTTGTTTTACAGTATAGAATTTTTTAGTACGAAATTTTATTCTGAACTAGGAAGTAGTTTACTTTGGTTGGTTCTTGCTAAGATATATTTGCTTCAAAGTCAAACGCCTAGCATGTTTACCGATGATGGTAATCGAATTATGTGTTTCAACTTAAGATTTGTTTCTGTAATGACAGCAGCTTTAGAAAAAATTGCATGTATTTTTGTAGCGCTAAATTCTATATTATTATTGTCATCTCAGAACAAACAAATGATTTGATCTAAGTCGTTATTGATATTTGTGGATATTTCTTATTACTTCATATAATAAATAAATAAATAAATGGCCTGGAAACACCCCTCTTGGTGTAGGGTTAGGGTAGGGCCACCTTTTGGTTTCTCTAGATCTAGTTTGTGGGTTGATCAGTCCCGTCTTCCTTGTTGTTATATCTTCCTTGACTTGCTGCGGCCATCCTATTCTTGGTCTACCTCTCCTTCTATGTCCCGGTTGCTATAGAAGTATTTCATATATTGTTGCACCTGGGCCTGCTCTCCGTGTGTGTCCTAGCCAATTAAATCTCTTCTGTTTTATTTGTTTGACTATGCCTTCCTCTACTTCTTCCAAGATTGCTTGATTAGTCCTCCTTCTGTAGACTCCTTCACCTATTCTTATTAGCCCTAGGATCGCTCTCCATATCTTTCGTTCAATTCTTCTCATGTCTTCCTCTTGTTTCTTTGTCATGCTTATCACTTCGGTAGCATACATTAGTTTTGGGAGTATTATTGTCTTGTATATCCTCATTAGGGTGACCGCAAAAAATCGATGTCGGAATTTTGATCGTCTGGACACAACAAAACGATTCCCCTTTCCAGATATTGAGATAGCCGAAATTTGAGCTCGATTAAACGACGTTAACCCGTGCCGCTCGTCGCTCAAAGTTTGAAAAAATCCAAATTTTTGGCCATATGGAGCCATAACTCCAGAACGGTAAATAATAGAAACACGCTTAATATCTCAAAAGAAAGCTAATGTTATTCTTCAAAATTTGTATTCTACACATAATTGTTGTTATTTTAAGTCAAACCGAGTTACAACAGCTTTTAGCCCCAAAAACGTGACCTGGTACCACTAGGAGCATACTTCGTATATTTTGTTATTAAGTGATAAATTTTGCTTTTTTTTGGTATATTTTTGAGTTTAAAGTAGAAATATAAAAAAAAAACAAATAATACTGCTAAATCTAATGACATTTTTATTTTAAAATATAAAAATTAGGTATATAATACATACAAACCAGATACAGAAAAGATACAGATGTAGTACCTACATGAGTTGATAATTTTACGTAGTTATCTAATCTATTCTAGAGCTTTTGTTAAAGTAGTTTTTGAAACGTCAGGATATAATGCTCGGCATTTACTTACAACTTGCAGGACATATTGCTTTTGGTCTTCATCTTTTGTCAGAAGGTCGTTAAAGTCGGTTATTAATTTAACACCACGCTCAGCCATATCATTAACTACTTTTAATGTTTTGACAATTTTCAATCCTTCTTGGAAGTCATTATTTTGAGGCCAGGTGTTTGGATGTTGTCTTAGGAAATCTGTTTTTATATTAAATTGGTCAAAGAATGTAAACGTTTCTTTGGTAAGGAAATTTACCAATCCTCCATTAACTACCTCTTTAAGTTTTCTTTCCTAACTTTTGGATTTACAACCCTAGCGTGCTGTGATGGTTCATCTGTGCTACTGAGCAATTTATTAGCCATTAACAACTTTTCATCGTCTGTAATGGTGGGATCAAAAAACGATAATCCCACCAACTTTGCATTCAAATACCACAAATGGTTCGAAAATTTGGTCAGGGCTATTTCTGCAATATCGTTGTCACATTCTTTATAGTGTAACAGACTATGCAAAATACCTAAATCTGCTTTGGTGCAAGATGAGCTTTTGGAGCATTGAACCAAGCTTTACAATAAATTTTAACTAGGAAAACAGAAATGGCACGCACAGAACTTTCTTCTTCTTTAGACATCTTAAATTGACGACGAAAAATGAACATTTTTAAGCAGTAAATAGCCTTTGCCATCCACCTAGCGTGATGAATGGCTTCTGGAGTTCTAAAAACCCACAACATTGCCGTCTAGTGATCCAACAAATACGAGAACCAACTGCAATAGCTCCTTGTAGTCATCTCTGGGGTGGCTCTCAGTTAATTTGGTCTCGAATTCAGCAGTAACATTTGCAATTACTTCTGGAGTTAGCTGCTTTTGTATTAGATTGTCACTGATACCTGTGTCGTATTTTCCTTTGTCTATCTTGGGCCACGCAGTGAGGAATCTCTTGAAAATGTCTGGATGAGGTCCAGTGGTTGATCCCATTTTTGTGTCGAATACGCCTCTTAACAGAATTTCCAAGATATGGTGACGGCAAGCTAAGTATAACAATTCTCTTCCTAACATTTGCTCCAATATGACGCATGCTCTTTTGAGTCTTCCCGTGTTGGATGCTGTAGTGTCGAAGCACATCGCCTTGACGGTGTTGAGAAGACCCCATTCATGTAGGCATTCATATACGGCTACGGCTTGCTCCTCTCCAGAGCTGTTTGCTGTTACAGGAACTCCCAGCAGCTGTTCCTTTTCGCCATATGAAATAGCTATAGCTATTCGCTCACATTGTTCATTTTTTAAAACACCCGGTAAAAGTTTACCGTCCCAATGGACAACCACGGGCTCTTTTTCAGGAATGTTTACTTTATCAAAAAATTTTTTATTATACATATTGTTCTCTGAACATTTGCCTTCTATCATGTAATAAAGTTTTCGAGACTTTGTACTCAAGAGGGTCAAGGCTTATTGCTTCTAGAGTAGCTATTAAAATTCTCGTGGCATTTCTGTCAGATACCTTACATCGATCTAATAAAATGGACAATTTCATGTTTAAAATCTCTTTAACGCCCCTTGCAAATGAAACTTTCATCCTCTTACTCTCAGATGGTCCTGGATCTTCTGCAGCTTCTTCAGGGATGTCCATTTCCTCCAAGCTCTCAAGTTCCTGGTAGATGCTGTCCTCTTCAGTGTCTTAAAATATCTTCACTAGATAATTGTTCGATCTAACCAGCTCAAAGGCACTTTAGAAACTAAACTGAATAAATAAAAGGTCAGTTGTACGCTGAAGTAAAATCACCATCCCTAAAATAGAAATTAGATTCACCCTCCTTTTTTACCTGTCAAACGGGTCTTTCTTTGGTAAACTAGTCAGGTAATCCCCATATAATAAAAGATTAAATTTGAACAAAAGGCTCTTTATGTTTGAAAATTGAGTTCCAAAATACTTTTTAACAAAAAAATGTCAATTCCGAGACACATTATGGAAAAACCAGTAAAATTCTTAGAATACTTCCAAACTGGCTCCTACTGGTACCAGGTCACGTTTTTGGGGCTAAAGGCTGTTGTAACTCGGTTTGACTTAAAATAACAACAATTATGTATAGAATATAAATTTTGAAGAACAACATTAGCTTTCTTTTGAGATATTAAGCGTGTTTCTATTATTTACCGTTCTGGAGTTATGGCTCCATATGTCAGCTTTTTGGCCAAAAATTTGGATTTTTTCAAACTTTGAGCGACGAGCGGCACGGGTTAACGTCGTTTAATCGAGTTCAAATTTCGGCTATCTCAATATCTGGAAAGGGAAATCGTTTTGTGGGGTCCAGACGAACAAAATTCCGACATCGATTTTTTGCGGTCACCCTAATATATATATATATATTATATATATATATATATATATATATATATATATATATATATATATATATAGGTCTAGCATACGTGCTGTAGGGAAGTCCCTAAAGCGCTCCAGAAGCGGCATGTGTGCGAAAAAAAAAAATGCAATTCACAGCTCTTTCAAAGATATATTCGTTTATTCTAATCCTTTCCATTTCCTGATGATTTTGTTTTCCATTTTTCATTATTTCAGTTTTCTCCTTATTTATTTTCAACCCCATCTTTGCTCCTTCTACGCTTGTTTCTCTCACCAGTTCCTTCATTATTTTCTGGTTCTTTACAATAATTACTACATCGTCCGCATACGCCACTATCTGGCTGTCCCTTGTTCGTATTGTATCTTGGTTTATATTCCTTAGTACATGTTGTAGTGTTAGGTTGAATAACGTGGCCGATAATGCATCTCCCTGTCTAACTAATTTGTTAATTTAGAAATCCCCCTCCTCTTCCTTTCTGTGTTTTGACATTGGCAAATGTCTCCTTCAGTGTCTTCATGCACAGTCGTCTTATCTTGTTCGGTACTTCCAGTTCTTTTAGCACTGTATTTAATCCAGTTCCCTTAACCGAATCAAATGCTTGCTTGAAATCAATGAATAGCAATTCTAAGTTTAGTGCATGTTGTTGTGCTCTTTCCAATGCTTGTTTGACCACATGTATTGCATCTACCGTAGATTTTCCTTGTGTAAACCCGCATTGGTATTATCCTATTACATGTTTTATTACATATTTTAGTTTTTCGTGTATCATCGTTGTCAAAATCTTGTAGGCGGTGTTGAGCAGGGTAATTCCTCGATCATTTTCGCATACTCGTTGGTCGCTTTTCTTGTGTATTGTTACAATTTCACCTCCTCTCCAATCATGTAGCATGCGTTCTTCTTTCCATATCTGTTTAATTAGTACGTACATGTTTTCACACATTTCTCCTCCGCCGTATTTGAACAATTCCATGTTTATCCCGTCTTTGCCTCGCATTTTCCCGTTCTCACTTCTTAGTATCATTGCTTTTACTCCATCTGTTGTTAGTTCTAGAATCATTTCTAGTTCATTTCCTTCTTCGTTTTTTTCGGTTATGTGTTCTTCCTATATTTGTTCGTTTAAGAGGTGCTTGAAATGTTTCTCCCATATAATGTTATACTGTTTTTCTTCTTCTATTATCTTTCCCTTTCTGCCTTTCACACCTCTAACTTTTCCTCTATAAGTTACTTCATATACCTGTATTAAAATTCTTGAATGGTAAAAGGGCTTTTCAATTTTTTTCAACCGAAAAATACTATTCATTATTATCTAAAACGCACCTTTTGCAATTTGAAATAAAATTTATATATTTTTGATACAAATAACGCTGAATGCAAGAATGCATTTCAAGTCAATTAGTTTGGAGTAAATTTCAGTCTCAGTTAATTAACTAACAAAGTATTAAACATCTGCAAGACAATGGAACTAAACATGAAAAATTGTTACAAATAAGTTCTACTCTCGAGATTCATAGAAAATATTAGATCGAGTTTTGGTACTCTTCGAGCATCAGCCGAAAAGTTTCTAAAAATAATATCTTTTACCACGTATATTTCTTATTTCTTAAACAACTGTATTTCCATTTTGCGTATTGAAAAATATTTCCACTTACAAGGCTAATTTTGAAAATCAGTTAATAATATTTTTTTTAATATAAGTGATACGAGGACCTTTTAAGTTTTTACAAACAACCACTAGCTGGCGCTATTGAGATGTGTGCATGTATTGTAAAATTTGACATTTGTTGTTGTTAAAAACAGTGGCAGCTCAGAAATCGGCCGAGTAATTTGTTTACAGCGAGCGTTAAAAAAAACGGTTTTGTGAACAAATGGAAATTTCACATGAAGGTTTTCGTTGGATGAATTTTTACGATTTTAGTAAAGGCCTGACTCAACAACAATACCTTGAATTGCTTCGTTCCACTTTTCTTAATGAATCACCATCAGAAAAGACTGCTTACAATTGGTTTGCAGAATCTCGTCATGATCGTGCTTCCGTCAGCGATGAATTTCGTGAAGGTCGACCCAAATCGGTTGTTGTTCCAAAAAAAATCGATGCTGTGCGCAACATGATTAAACAGGATCGGTATGTGACCTACTCTAAGATAGAAACATCCTTAGGCATATCGAAGATTAGAGTACATTCGATGTTGCGTGAACATTTAGCTGCAAAAAAGATCTGTTCCCGATGGATTTCGCATAATTTGACAGAAACTCAAAAACAGACTCGGGTCAATTGGTGTGAGAACATGCTCAAAAAATTCGACCGAAGACATGCAAAATCCGTATACAATACATATTTCAACTATTACTTTAGAGGATCGAAGAACAGTTAGTGGTGAATGGTATACAACAATTTGTTTACCAGAAGTCATCGATGAAATCACGAAAAACAACCGATAACGTCGCATCATTTTTCATCACGCCAACGCCAAACAATTAATTATTTGACGACTTCTTTTTGTTCCCGAATGTCCAAAAAAAAAATGCGTGGACAGCGATTTTTATAAACCTTAAGAAGCTGTTGAATTCCTCCAGTGGATCTGGCTATAAATGATCTTCCTGGCCTGATTTACTATACAGATTTTTAACTCGTAAAACCCCGGGAGATGTATGTTCTTGCACTTTCAATAAATACACTCCTGGACAAAATTAACGCAACAATATATTAAATCATACAAATCTCTATAATGAATTAATTTTAATAATTTTTTATGAACATTGGTTAAACTAAAAGTAAGAAAAAACTTATTCGGATACTTTAAAAGTGAATTAGCTACCAAATTTCTCTATAAGATTCGAATTAAAATTATTCTGAAGACCTAATAACAAAATCGTTGAAATTATGTAATAATGAAAAAAAATAAACTGGGACACTAGTAGCAAAATTAATGGTGTAACTGGGATACTAGTAGCGTGTGTTGCCTCCTTTACTTCGGATGACAGCGTTTATGCGCCTAAGCATGCTTCTAATTAAATTTTGGATAAAATCTTGAGGAATTTGCTCCCATTCTATGATAACTGCATTTTCAAGTTCCCTCAGGTTTCTAGGTGCAGGTATATGACGTTTCACATTTTTCTTAAGGTGATCCCATACATGTTCTATCGGATTCAGATTCGGGCTTTTTGGTGGCCATTGCATAATCGGTATATCAACTTGATTAAGATAATCGAGTAACTCCCTAGCCACGTGAGGTCGAGCGTTGTCTTGCATAAACAGGAAATTGGGCCCCACAAAATGACCGAAAGGCATCACATGTTCTATTACAATATTCTCAAGATAGTAGTCAGCATTTATGCATCTCGTACGTACAGGAACTAACTCTGTGTGAGCATCAAAGCAGATGCCACCCCAAAACATAACAGAGCCACCGCCGAATGGAATCCTTGCAGAGATATTGCAAGGAGCAAACCGCTCTCCTGGTCTTCGCCACACTCGTTCACGACCATCTGAATGTTTTAGACTAACCCTAGTTTCATCTGTGAAGAAAACTTCTTTCCAATTATCCACAGACCAGTTTTCGTGATTTCGAGCAAAACGTAACCTGGCAACTCTGTTCTCTCTAGTAAGCAAGGGCGCAGTGGCTGGTCTCCTACTGTTTAATCCAGCTTCATTTAACCGTCTTCTAACTGTTTTAGAAGAAATTATGACATTGCGAACAGCTTCGAGTTCGTTTCTTATTATAGAACTAGTGACAGTCCTGTTTCTTAAAGCATATTGTCTTATAAAACGTTCATCTAGGTCGCTAGTGCATCGTTTTTGCCCTTGCCCTAGCCTTCTAGAATAAGTTCCTACTTCATTCAAGCGTCTTACCATACGACTTATTGTGTAACGATGTTTGCCTAACAAATTGGCAACATAACTCTGACAATATCCCTCGTCCAATAAAACTGAGGCTCGCACTACCTCGTGTTCAGTTAAATTCCTTGTTCGATTCATTTTTCTAATTCTTTGGGGTCAAAAATAAAACAGTCTACCACAAAAACGTATTACTTTGAAAAAGGGAACAATTTATAAGCTTACTTTTAAAGAAAATCAATCGCATTATTACAGAAAATTGTTTATCTTCTAAAAAATTCTTTAAAACTGTAAATCTGTTTTGATTCTTGTCATGAACAACGAAACAAAATATGCATAGCCTACTATTCAAATACTCGACAAACTTTAAAACTGACATAAGAAAAAGATAAATTAATTTTCAGATTGTTGCGATAATTTTGTCCAGGGGTTTATTATGAACATTCTAAACAGAATACTCCTTAGTATTTATTGATCTCAAAATATAAACATAAAGTGTTTTTCCATGCTTTGTAACTACATATAACAAAATCGGAAAGGCAATTAAATTCTCCATTTAAACAACGTTTTAATAACATTTTGCCAGTTTATTCTAGAATGTTGTAACATTCATTTTTTCCTGGATTTTAAGACTATGCAATGTTACTGTCCATTTCAAATTGTATTTATTTTTATTTTAAAATATCGACCGGTATATTAAACAGAAGTTTTAGGACATATGGTATATACTATATAGTTTATTGTGCGGGCTTTCGGACCGAATCTTTCGCCAGGCCACGATTGGTCAAATGTTTGACCCGGAGTTCAGATTGGAGCGACGTGATATGACCGGCAAAGGTCGCACGATTATTTAAACGTCCGAGAACCAGCCGAGAGGACTTTTTCCATCGAAGTCGCCAGGCAGGGGAGTTCCATCGAACCGCAGACCAGTGAGCGGTTTTGATCTAGCTGCCGACCATGTCGGTCGTCGTTTCCATCTAGCGCAACCAGGCAGTACCGTCTAGCCGAAGTAGGCTAATCTTCACCAGAGTCGCTAAGTTTCGACAATAAAAGCTGTAGTGAGCTTTCTAAGTGTTAAAAAAAAAAAAAAAAGTGAAATCGGTCAAAGTCCATCACAGACAGGAATGAAACACTGTAAGTCAACCAAATCCCTTATATAGACTTATCCCGGAGAGTGCATTGACTACAATGTAACACAGACAAAAAAGTGAAGTGTAAGGCACGATACCTCGCCTTCGGGGATTTATAAGAATATAAAATTTTAAAGTAACAACTACTGTTTAGGCTAGAATTTTTGGTAAACTGCAAAGGTTAGAACTTTTATTATTTTTAAAAAAACATGAATAAATTTTCTTTTTGATTAAAGCTAAGTGTATCACTGAATATTTATTTTCCTTTTCAGGATCAGTTGTACTAGACTAATTCCTTTTAGTAATATCCATAAAACACTTCAGTTTTTTTTTTCTCATTTTCTTAGCTGAAGTTAAATCCTTTCTATTTTAAAATGAGTGGTGCCCTTAAAAAACAAAAAGTCGTACAACTGAGGTTTCTTAAAAAAAAAATAGAAAATAATTTCCAGAAAGACGTATAAAAAAACTATCTCTTACCCATATTTCTCTACCAAGGAAAACTGAGCTAGTGTTTCTTTAATTTCTTTAGTTCTTTTAATATCAGGTTTCACTCAATTCATTATCAGAAATTAAAGCGGGGCTGCAAGAAAATTGTGCTCAAGCTTGGGGCGTCCAGTATTTAAAAATGTTACAAAAAGACGCAGTCTAAATGAAAAAAAAAATAGCAAGAGAAAAAGATACAAATAGCGCTGTCAACGCGGGGCTTTTGGAATTTTATTTTTTAAAAGGGTTCAGTGTACTAGCTTTCGAACAAAATAAAAGCTCTAACTTTGCAGATATTTTTATTACACAATATTTATTAAACGAAGCTACACTATAGCAATAAGACAAAAGCAGGAAATTTGTAGAATTTTTTATTTCAATTTGTCTGATATAGATATTTGAATTTTGTTGTTGACTCTAAGATAAGAGATCCCTGTTTTTTTCTTAGAAGCTAACTTTATCTTTCAGATTAGCAGATGTGCTGGTTTATTTTAATTTTTAGTAATAGATTTATTTTACGGATAACCGAACAAAAAACTATTGTTTTTTTCTCACCGAGGTTTTGCATGAATATTAAAAATACTTTGCGGATATACGAAACGATATTTAGAGATTTTTTTATAGGAAATTCTTAAGATATCTTAATAAAAGGATTTTAATACGAGGCAATACTTAGAAATTTTTTTGAAATTGTTGAAGATTTTTTTTAAAGTTTGGTAAAGAAGTTTACATATTTTAAGTGCCTTTACAGATTTTGTTATTTTTTTGACTATTGGGAGCACAGGAGAAATATTTTTACGATTTTTTAACAATTCTTTTAAATTTTATAGTATTCATTTATCATGGAAGCCTTCAATTTTAAAGTCAATCACCTACTAGAATATGAATTAGACTATGAACTGAAAATCCGTCGTACTTTCTCAGAACGTCCGGTCGCGGATAAAAGAAAGATTCTAACGAGGATCTTAAGTAAAGAAATTAATGAGCCCGGAAAAACGATAAAAATAGGGGATGACACCCTGTCTTTTAAAGAAGAAACGGCTGGTATCGAAAAGAGTTTAAATTCTATCCAAAACTTAATCGATAGTTATGACGGCGATCCAAATGATTCACTTGTACTCCGGGTTAAATCACGCTTATCGCATGTAGCGGGTCGCGTACAAAGAATTCCCATGCCGGATGACGAAGAGGAAGCGTCGAAATTTTCCAAATATGTTCAAGAAACAATAGCTACGTGTGTACTCATGGAAGCAAACCTTGCCGAAAAGATAGCTCCTGGTCATGAGTTACCACAGCTGCCTATTACAACCCCAGTCATAAACGTACCAGCTCCAATCGTGAATTGCGCAGCCAGAAATATTCCTGTCAGCGAATGGCAATTGAAATTTAATGGAGACTCAAGGAGACTCTATCCTTTTTTGGAGAGGCTAACTGAAATAGCTCAAGCTAGGAAAGTATCGGAAGATGAACTTTTCAGCTCTGCTGTTGAATTTTTCACTGGCGATGCCTTCATTTGGTATAGAAGCATAAAATCAAGTGTCAACGACTGGCATTCCTTGGTAGATAGGCTAAAGAAGGACTTCTTGCACTGTGATGATGATGAAGAATTGTGGTCAGAAATAAAGAAGAGGCGACAAAAGAAGGATGAGTCCACTGTGATTTTTATTGCCCACATGGAATCTTTATTCTGTAGGTTGTCCATCAAGCCTTTGGAATGTACCAAAGTTAAATTTATTCGTAGGAATATTCTGCCTAGTTTCGTCAATCGGTTAGCTCTACTAGATATAAATTCGGTAGCCGAACTCGCCGGGTTATGTAGAAAACTTGAAGAGTCCGATTATTTGTTAGAAAAGAGCAGACCAAAAAGCGAAACTAATATACATCAAGTAAGGTATAATCCAAATGGCCGAAGTGGAGTCTCGACAAATAAAGTTGGGAATGTAAATCGGAACCCTAGGAGTAACCAGAAAACGGGTAAAGGAAAAAATAATGACTCTAAAATTAGCGACACTGCAGCCAAAGTGAACGACAAGCCGGTTTCACCTAAGGCAATTTTCACGTGTTGGAATTGCACAGGCCCGAATCACACTTACCAAAATTGTACAGCACCAAAGAGGGTATTTTGTTTCAAATGTGGAACAACAGGTGTGAGACTAACATCATGCCCCAAATGTACAAAAAACGAGTAAGGACGGTATATTACCGAGGCGGATATCCTAAGTCCAACAAAAAAGCCTCTAATCATTCGGCTAAGTCACAAGCTCATGTTCGCAGTAAAGCCCCTAATCCAAAACGTTCTAGAAACACGGACGAACAAAAATATTCCAGTAGATCAGATTGGACTAAATGGTTACAAAAAGTTTCTGATTTTTTTAAGTCTAATAAAAATTCTCCTTCTCAAGTTAAAACTCCTGCTTCTCCAAATGGTCACATGTCTCCTCTATTCGTGCATAAATATTTAGATAACAGACCGCATATCAAGATAAATCTATTAGGTGTCCATTTTTCGGCTTTATTTGACTCTGGTGCAAATGCCTCCGTTGTAGGTCAGAATGGTATTAAAATTTTAAGTCGTTTAAGTATAAAAATATGCCATGTCAAGAATAGAAGTGTTACCACTGCAGATGGCAGCCGCCTAAAAGTTTTAGGTACGGTTGAGTTGCCGCTAGTCTGCAATGGTCATTGTTTAGTAATCTCTGCTCTAGTAGTACCTTCTCTATCACATACTTTGGTTTTAGGATGTGATTTTGCACAAAAATTCGGAATTTTAGTAAATTTTAAAGATAATTCGTGGTATCCCCAGTCCCTAGAAGACAATTCTCAAACAAGCTTTAAAAATTGTTATTCAGAAAGTTCTTTTGAAAACCTTTTCTCGCGTCTATGTACCCTAGATGATCTCTCGCGGACGGAACGCTTAAAAGCAGAAAAAGTAATAAGCTCTTTCAATGAAATAAGTAGTAAAGATAGGTTAGGCCGAACGAATAAAATCAAGATGTCTATAGATACGGCTGATGCCAGTCCTGTAAAGACAAGGCCCTTCGCCATGTCTCCTTATATGTCAAAAGTATTAAATAAAGAGTTAGACGAAATGTTGAAACTCGGAGTGATTGAAGAATCAAACAGTCCTTGGTGTTCTCCAATCTTATTGGTGAAAAAGGCCGATGGACAGTATCGTCTATGCTTTGACGGAAGAAAGCTCAACGAGGTCAGCAAATTTGATAACTACCCATTACCGAACATCGACAGAATTTTGACATCACTCAGGAATGCTAAGTATGTATCTTCGATAGACCTTAGAAAGGCTTTCTGGCAAATTCCTTTAGACAAATCCTCTAAAGAAAAGACCGCTTTTGCAGTAGTAGGCCGAGGTCTATTTCAGTTCGTCACTATGCCGTTTGGTCTTAAGAACGCTGCTCAAACTCAGCAACGTTTAGTGGACGCCATATTTGGTCCGAAATATGAGCCACATATTTTTACCTATCTCGATGATATTTTAGTAACATCGGAAGACTTCGAATCGCATATTCGCTTACTTAAGGAAGTAAAAGATAAATTGAAAGAGGCCGGACTGACGATAAATTTGAGCAAATGTGATTTTTTCAAAACTTCTCTAAAGTTTTTAGGCTATATTGTAGGCTCAAATTCCTTGCGTACCGATCCGGATAAGGTAGCAAGCATGGTTAATTATGCAAGACCTACTAATACTACAGAAGTTAAGCGCTTCGTAGCAATGTGTTCATGGTACAGACGTTTTATCGAGAATTTTTCTACCCTGTTGTCGCCTATTAATGATCTTTTGAAAGGACGAAAAAAAGGACAATTGATAGATTGGACAAAGGCAGCCGAAGAATCTTTTATAAAGATTAAAGAGCTATTGGTTTCAGCTCCCATTTTATCCCAACCAGACTTTTCCCAACAGTTTTATATTTCTAGTGATGCTTCTAATACTGGTTTAGGGGGCGTCCTAACACAGAAAATCAATGGTGAGGAAAGGGTGATAGCGTATGCCAGTAGAACTTTATCAAAGGCTGAACGTAACTATTCGGTTGTTGAAAAAGAATGTTTAGCAGTACTCTTTAACATCGAAAAGTTTCGACCCTACATAGAAGGTGTTCCTTTCACGGTCATAACAGATCATTATAGCTTATTGTGGCTTAATTCTATTAAAAACCCTAGTGGCAAACTAGCGCGTTGGGCGATTAGGCTGAGACAACATACATTTAATTTAATTCATAGAAAAAGGAGTCCACTATGTTATTCCTGACGCTTTGTCAAGAATCCCAGATAATACAGCGGACGAAAACAGTCTTAATGCACAGTTTGGCGTAAGAATTGATACAGTTGATGTAGATCGCATTGATCCATGGTACGACAATTTACGGCAGCAAATTAAAGAATTTCCCCAAAATTTTCCGCAGTGGAAGGTGGAAAATGATTTCGTGTGCAAATTTATCCCAAACCAGTTGCCTTTAAAAGTTAATGTACCCGAGTGGAAAATACTAGTTCCTAAACCACAGAGAGAGGAAGTTATAGACATGTGTCACACTCCTCCTACTTCTGGTCATTTTGGCTTTTATAAAACTCTTCACAGGGTTCAGGAACAGTATTATTGGCCAAAAATGCGTTTTGACATCGTAAAGTTTGTGAGGACTTGTGAAGTATGTGGAGCACAGAAATCTCCAAATGCACTACCTATGGGACTGATGGGAAAAGAGAAAACGGTTAATTACCCTTTTCAGGTCATAGCAGCTGATCTAGTAGGCCCATTTCCACGTTCAAAAAAGGGAAATAAATGGCTTCTCGTGGTTTCTTGCTGGTTTACAAAGTATACCATGCTATTTCCTTTGAAAAGCTCTAAGGCTGGATATATAGAGAGAATTTTGGAAAATAATGTCTTTCTAATCCACGGTGTTCCATCGCTCTTGATATGCGATAACGGTACTCAGTTTACCTCTAGGAGTTTTAAGAGCTTAAGTGAAACATATGGTTTTAACATCCGTTTTAATCCCGTGTACTCTCCCCAATGTAATTTTTTGGAACGTAATAACCGAACAGTCGGGACCGCTTTAAGAAGTTACGTGGATTCACATGACACTTGGGATGACAATATTTCCAAAATCCAACAAGCGATAAATACGGCAAGACACGAAGTAACAGGGTTCACACCGTCTTTCTTAGTTTACGGCAGACATATACCTCTATCTGGATCGTATTATAAAAATTTAGATTTGGATGTCAATATTGACAGCGAAATAATTCCGGGTAACAGGGGTGAGTACGCCGAAAATTTAAAGGGTTTAAAAGATATTTTCACCGATGTGCGTAGTAGGATACATAAGGCTTATGAACGGAACTGTAAGTCTTACAATCTTAGGAAAAGGGATTTTGCCTTTAATATAGGTGATCACGTTTGGCGAAAAAATAAAATTCTTTCCAGTGCAGCAGATAAATTCACATCTAAGTTGGTACCTAAGTATGTGCATTGCGTGATTAGAGAAAAAATTTCAGATTTAGTTTATGGTTTAGTTAATTTAGATGGGACTAAAGTAGGACGATGGCATATTAAAGACTTAAAACCATTCAATGAACCTAACCCTAATGAAAGTTTGTCAGAAGAAGAATAGTTTATATTTACAATATCTTAATTGCTTAAATTTTTTTGATGTTGCTCTGTAGAGGTGACGACCTCGTTTTCTTTGACTGTTATAAAAGTTGAGCAGAGAATAGCTTACTTTTATTGTTTTTTGCTAAGGTTTTGGGTATTGGCCATATCCCAAACTTAGGTTGATTGTAGTTGATGATTAGCATCGACTCAGCTGTTGCGAGCTTGCGAAAGAGTCACACTCAGGATATATCATAAGACTGGTATGTCGGTGGTCGCGGGATTTGATTTGCTTATGACCCCAAATAATATCCAGTTCTTGACACTTGGAAGCGAAATTTTGATTAGAGGCAATCCAAGGTGATCTTGAGTTAGGACAAGCGCAGGATGAAGCTCGTGTTGTATGATGTAGAGTCAAAATGTAATAAGAGCAATTTCAAAGTTTGCTACCCGAGAGGGTGTATTTTTATTACCTTAGTGGTATATTTTGGGTGCAATTAAGAGTAAATTGATTTTGGTTTATCCAGTAAGTCTAAGACTTGGATTATTTTGGTTTAGATCTTCTTCTGCATTGACAAACTGAGGGTATTTTCGATTTTTTTTTTCCAGAGCCGTTTAAAAACGTTACCTTTGAGTCACTAATTTTTTTAAAATTTTTTTTTTGCATGGACTCATAGGCGTATGTTGAGTTTTTTTTTTTCGGTTTACTATCAGATGGATAGAAAATTGAAGTTCTGCAGGAGAACTAAAGGCTGATCATTTACAGGAGATGAGAGCAGAGTAAGACAGTCGTTTCACAAAGAAATGATCAAAATCTGATACCGAGATGAGAACCTTGTCAAGAGAGGCTAAGCGCAGTGAAGGAAGATTCCTAACCGAATTTTTAGATTTCCAAGAGGTAACCTAGAAGTTTGGGCTGACAGAAAACGGTTATGCCTGATACCTGTAGCAGTTTCTTCTAGAGGCTATTGTCTAGGGAGACGATTAACACCATGATCGAATATTTTAGCTGTCAACGATGTTTTCTTCTTGTTTCTGATTAAGCTGGAAAAGCTCTTGTCGTCTTCAAAAGTTTTGTTGCGTTGCCACCAAAAATTTGAGAAATTTTTGCTTCATGTAGCTTTTTAAGCTCATTTTCGTTTTTTTTTAAAATTTCGTTAGAAGCTTGGTTAAGTCAACCTTGTAAACCTTTTAGGTTGTATCCCATGAGTTATTTGTTTTTACAGGCTGTGATGCACCGGGTGCTAACAGATGCCGTTACGACGTTTGGCAGGAAGTTAGTCTTCCTGAGGAACAGACTGATTGGAAGGGTAGTCTATGGGGGGTGAACGTTTGACCTTTGGGACCTGTAGGGGTTTTGTTACCCAATGGTTATTTCTATTTGAACCAAAGGAGAGCCTAACTACTGTAGTCGACCTCAGCTCCAATTAGCCTATTAGTGGTGACAGGCTGTTGGCAGTAGTGTATTTCGGAACACCCTATTGATTAATTTTTTTGACTTATGGTGGTGTGGTAGACACCGTTTTAGTTTAGTGGATGCTATAATCTACTCCCTTTTGTTGGTGGACTCCAGGGTCACCAATTCTGTATTTTTTTTTGTCTCCACCTTTCAGTATATCGTGGTGAAGTGTTTGTCTCCTGTTATGTGGGATGGATTGAATGTTTTTCGTTGTTGTTCTAGGGCGAGACCAGTACACGAGGGTTCTTCATGCAACTTGAAGAGGCGCAATGCTGGTTAAGTTTTATTTCTCTGTGTAGCCACCCTGAAGAATGACGGAGAGCGTTTTTTTTCTGGCTCATGTTTCTAGGCAGATTTGTCACTTTGGTGCGATGTGCCGAAGATTTGATTAGCTTTTGCTAAGAGCTTTCACCAAGCTCAGTATGGAGTTGTCATAACCAAAGGTTTGGGACTTGAACTCCTGTATATATTTCTGTATATATTACTGTACATATTTCTGTATATATTTCGGTGTATGTTGGTTGCCTGAGGGCATGTGCTAAAAATGCAAGATTTTGAGTCGTTTTGCTTATGGATTCCTATATAGGATTATGACTTTAGGGAGGTCCTATTTCGAGACTTGCCGTCTCATATAGTTATGTTGGGAATGTTTCCTTGAATGTTAGTTGTGCGCAGACTAATCATTCTGTTCTTTGTGAACATTGCTTTTTGAAGCAGGATCATTCAGTTTGGTGAATTTTAGCTTTTATAGCTATTCACTGTGTTAAGAGTGAATTTTAGCTTTTGTAGCTATTCACTGCGCTTATAGTGATTTAGTTAGCTTTTATAGCTGCTCACTATGATCATGGCGAGTTTGTTCTTTTAGAACGCAGACTTTGTGTAGTCGAGGACTATTTACAGAGTGTTTTCTTGGCGAGGAGCCGAGCTTTTTCTGGTGATATACCAGAGTGTTTTCTTGGCGAGGAGCCGAGTTTTTTTTCTGGCGATATACCAGAGTGTTTTGTTGGCGATAAGCTGACGTGTTTTCTGGCGATCAACCAGAGCGTTTTCCCTAGCGATTTTAGCATGTCTAGATGTCTTAGGACGTCGACATTGCGTTATAGAATGCGATTATTTTCCGAGTGCGACTAGTAGTGATACTAGATTTAGAATGTTTTCTTAGCGATGAGCTAGAGCATGGATAGCGATTTTTTCCTGAGCGTTTGTCTGGATATTTATCCAGATATTATTTTTTTTGGCCTTGTGCTAAATGGTCTGACAAGACTTTTTCTTTTTAGTGTAAGTGTTTGCACTAGAATCATTTTTTTATTTTTTCTTCTTTATTTAAGAATTTTTATAAATTTCTTTTGCTGAAATAAAAAAAATTTTTCAGACAATCCTTAAAAGATTTTAAGGGGGGTGTTCATATTTTATTTCAGTTCACTTTTTTTGATTTAGACAAGAGTCTAGACAAAGTTATATTTTTTTTGTTTTGGTAACAATAACAGAGCTGATTCTTTTATATAAGAAGACCGCGATTGTTATTTTGGAAAGGTATTTCCTATGTTCATGCAAGGATTTTCATTTACTTTTTGATGTACTTAACCTTAGTGTTTAATTAAGTTAAGTCTAGTTATAAGATTTTTGTGTACTTGCAAAAATTTTCATTTGGTTTTCATTGTACTTAATATTAGTGCTTAATAGAATTAAGTCTAGTAGTAAGGACCGAAGTTTGTAATTTTGTTTTAAGTTCTGACCTTAGTATTAAGTGATAGTGTACCACTTTGTACCTTTTCATCAGTAGCCTTAGTTTAATAGACTAGTGTAGTCTATTTCTTTTTGGAAGGGGGTAAATGTAACATTCATTTTTTCCTGGATTTTAAGACTATGCAATGTTACTGTCCATTTCAAATTGTATTTATTTTTATTTTAAAATATCGACCGGTATATTAAACAGAAGTTTTAGGACATATGGTATATACTATATAGTTTATTGTGCGGGCTTTCGGACCGAATCTTTCGCCAGGCCACGATTGGTCAAATGTTTGACCCGGAGTTCAGATTGGAGCGACGTGATATGACCGGCAAAGGTCGCACGATTATTTAAACGTCCGAGAACCAGCCGAGAGGACTTTTTCCATCGAAGTCGCCAGGCAGGGGAGTTCCATCGAACCGCAGACCAGTGAGCGGTTTTGATCTAGCTGCCGACCATGTCGGTCGTCGTTTCCATCTAGCGCAACCAGGCAGTACCGTCTAGCCGAAGTAGGCTAATCTTCACCAGAGTCGCTAAGTTTCGACAATAAAAGCTGTAGTGAGCTTTCTAAGTGTTAAAAAAAAAAAAAAGTGAAATCGGTCAAAGTCCATCACAGACAGGAATGAAACACTGTAAGTCAACCAAATCCCTTATATAGACTTATCCCGGAGAGTGCATTGACTACAATGTAACACAGACAAAAAAGTGAAGTGTAAGGCACGATACCTCGCCTTCGGGGATTTATAAGAATATAAAATTTTAAAGTAACAACTACTGTTTAGGCTAGAATTTTTGGTAAACTGCAAAGGTTAGAACTTTTATTATTTTTAAAAAACATGAATAAATTTTCTTTTTGATTAAAGCTAAGTGTATCACTGAATATTTATTTTCCTTTTCAGGATCAGTTGTACTAGACTAATTCCTTTTAGTAATATCCATAAAACACTTCAGTTTTTTTTCTCATTTTCTTAGCTGAAGTTAAATCCTTTCTATTTTAAAATGAGTGGTGCCCTTAAAAAACAAAAAGTCGTACAACTGAGGTTTCTTAAAAAAAAAATAGAAAATAATTTCCAGAAAGACGTATAAAAAACTATCTCTTACCCATATTTCTCTACCAAGGAAAACTGAGCTAGTGTTTCTTTAATTTCTTTAGTTCTTTTAATATCAGGTTTCACTCAATTCATTATCAGAAATTAAAGCGGGGCTGCAAGAAAATTGTGCTCAAGCTTGGGGCGTCCAGTATTTAAAAATGTTACAAAAAGACGCAGTCTAAATGAAAAAAAAAATAGCAAGAGAAAAAGATACAATGTTAATAACCATTTTTAATTACACTAAGTGCATAAAGCCAGAGCAAATTTTATAAAATTGTAATAAAGGCTTTAGCATATACCCTATAGTAATTTGTATGAAACAATTTAATTTTATTAGTATTGCTTTGTTGCAGGCAATAGTGAAAAGCGCGACATTTTTTTTATTGTTTTGTATTATTAAAATTATTTTGCTTGACAAAAAATTTAAGAAAATATTATTGCAGTTTCCGTATCTACCGTGCACTGATGAAATAAACTAAAAAATAAAACTCAATAGAATGCCCATAAATAACATAAGGTGTGCATATGCTTTAATAACCAACCTGTAAATACCAACTACTCGTAGTAAAGTAAGCTCAACGAGTAAAGAATATAAACTGTCACTAGTCATTAAAAAGACGAAATAAATAATATTTAAAAAATTGTAACAAAATAAGGAGCGTATTTACATAGACAACTATCCTCTACAAAAATATGGACAGATACAAATATTTAGGCCCAAATATAAACAAAACCGACTGCTTTGAGAAAATAAAAATTAACATAGAGATGTGAAATACTAACTGCTCTTAGTATTGTTCTATAATATAGAGCTATGGATGTTAAAGAAATGATAAAAATTGAATATTCAAAAATTGGACACATTTGAATTATGGCCGCATTGTAGATTACTGAAAATTAAATGGGTTAAGAAAATAACATATACAAAAAGCATGAAAAGAATGAAGAAAGACAAAAAAAATTATAATTACTGTGAATCGGTACTTAGGATACATTAAGAAGACTAAAAAATAATATTGTGGCGGCCCGTGGCTCCGTGGCGTAGTACTTGCTTCCGTGGCAGAAGGTCCCCGGTGGTAATCCCAGCAGGTCGGTTTCTTATTTATTAATTTATTTAGGTATATTCGCTTGGACCCCGTACCTAGGTAGTAGTTGTTTGCAGAAATGCTATAACGTCCGTGGCAGCACTATCGCGTTGTCTAAAAGGTGCTGTAAAATAAAAAAAATGTTGACGGGTATTACGACCTCCTTGCCGATATCCTTAGGATGAAAAAGGGTAAAATCCCTACTGAGGCGGAGAGGCCAACGATAAAAAAAAAGATACAGCTGCAGGGGACAATTCAACGACGGAGAAATGTGGAGTAGGAAGATGACGATAATGATAGTTACAGACTCTACAAAATTAATTTTACTCCACAGTAAGCCATTTATTTAGCATTTTAGTCCGGAGAATACGCATAGACCCGATGAGTGTTAATCTTGGTAATGACTGCTGCACTTTTTGATTTATTGAAAAATTATATTTTTTTACTTACACAGTATGTGGATCAGTCACAGAAACTATTGAGAGTCGAGTATTTAAAATAACAGCTAGTCCACATCTAGACCACACCTATTTTAAAAGGAACAACCTGAAATTGGAAACAAATCAGTCATTAAATGTGAACTATTCGATTTCAGATCGATAGCTTGATGATTGATAAAAAAATAATCCTTTCGTACATTACAATTTTACTATCTGTTCAGTGAACTAGGAAGGAAGAGATTTTCATAAAACGAACCTTCTCGTACACTAAGACTTTGCCACCTTTAAAAATTAATCTATTTATTTGAAACTGATATTCATAAAAATGCCAGTGGACTGAAAGGTGGTCCTACAACAGAGGCGTGCTCTCTATTTCCAGGTATTTTTCAGGCTCTTTTGTTACGAAGTTTTATTTCCGAACAAATCATTTTATTTACATACCTTTTTGTTGCCCCAATTATAAATACATATTTAGAGCAACAAGCCCAAGTGTCAAGCCAGTTAGTGAAAAGCCAGTTAATGCGTTAACAAAATGTTTTTTCAGCGAAACACTAAAAGTTCGGGCATCTAATACATAAAAAGCGTATAGTTAAAAATGGATTTGACTATGTTAAAAACGATCAAAATGGTAATATAACGTTGTGTGATTGTGTGACAAAATGTTCCTTAATGCGCGGAGTACAGCCACAGTTTACAGAATTTTAAGAGAAGAAAAGGAGGGGGGTATAGACTCTCCAAAAAAGAGACCAAGCCGAAGAGAACTTCAGGTGACAGACAACACAAAACAAGTAGTAAGGCGTATTGTTCATGACTTTTTTATTGAAAAAAGAATTCTAACTTTGCAGGCTGCGACAAGCCACCCAGAAATACCGAAAATGAGTAGAGTAAAACTATGGAGTGTTTTAAAAGGTATGAATGTTTATTGGAAATAGTTTGAAAGAAAATCTTTATTGATAGAAAGTGGAGAAATTGTACACTGGAGAAGAAACTATTTAAGGAAAGCTAGAAAAGCTCGTCTGAAGGAAAAATGATATACTACTTAGATGAGATGCGGGTAAATGAAAGGTACACAGTCAAGAAATTTTGGCAAGATGGGAATATCAAAAATAATAGGTAGGTGAGGCAAAGAAAGGACGCTATATTAGAACAAAATTTTACTACCAATAAAACTCTTCTTAGGAAAGTCAGACCCTCTAGATAGGCCAAGTAAGGAAAGAATTACACCGTTTCTCCGTCTCATATCGTTGACAATCTTTTGATCAAGTAAAACAGATAAAGCTTGTAACACAAGGAATGGTAGCAAAATAGTGACAAATGATTCTAACGAGAAACTCGACCTTGACGATTTATGTTTTTTCCGCGTGTACGCTAATGGTTGTAGCCAATATATACTTTAAATCCAAGTGCCGCCAATTTACCTGAAACCATACTGCTACGCGTAAAATTAACGATTTTATTATTATATTAATTATTTATGCTTTATAACTTGATTTTCAAACTCTCTCTTGAGTTTAGTGTTCTAAAAGAAATTATTCACTAACAAAAATACCACACCAATTTCCTATCTAAAGCTGATATTTTTCACACTCACTAGTAATCATTTTAATAAATGAAATGTTCTCGTATACACATTTGCTTTAATTGCAATTCACGCGGTCATTACTGGCTAAACTATTGCTAAAATCAAATGCTAGGCAAAACTCTACATTGCTAATAGTAACCCAACCGCGATAATATCGCTGTGAGTGTTTGCTTCGGAAGTATATCGTGTATTTCCATATTTTATTTTAAGTTACAAAGATATATTTTATCTCATATGATGCGTTTTTAATATAGTTTTTAGGTTTTAATAAGGGCAGATTGCATTCGAGTGTTCCGAAAAAACAATGTTTTTTCTTATTTCCTGAAGTATACTACTTAGTGCTTGTTAATGGAAAGTAGGAAATCAAAAGTAGTTTGTTGTAATAACATATTATTCGATGATGTTATAAGGTAAGATGTTTTTATTGGAGAGAAACTAATGTAACAATACCTATAAGAAAAAACTTTTTGGCTCAAAGGTCTCATTTAGTGATGGTTTTTATTGTTTTTTACTTGAAAATTAAAAAAGGTTAAACCAGATATCATTTCAATAAAAAAAGATGAACATTCGTCAATAATGTTAGCAAGCGTCTCACACGGAGACTTGTAAATATGACTTCAAAATTTTAAAAATATTCGAATTGAAAAAAAAAATATTAATAAATGTTTATTTACTTGACTCAAAGAATCACCCATATAAATATAATAAACTTTTCATAACACTATATATATATATATATATATATATATATATATATATATATATATAAAGAAGCAAGCTAATCTTAAAAATAAATGCAATTGGAGCCTCTTTTCCTTAGATTTTTAGATTACAGCAATAAATTATGGATGAGATATTTTTAAGATATGTTTTACAATTTGTGATATCTAAATAAAGAAAAAGACTAAGTTGATTTCCTTATTGGAAACCCTCTGTAAATAATAGATATTTTACGTGATTTTACTCTGTATACACAAACGAAACACACCGAATATCTCTCCATTAACATACATCCGATATCGAATTACTTCCTTTAACCCTGTATAAATTATTGAAATCCTTTAATATTTCATGAGATCGAGTAGCAGGCTTTATGGTTTCTGGATGGTAGCCCTGGATTCGATAAACTACCTGCTAATTTAATTATTTATAAGTTATCCACGAATTTGGGCAGTTTCCTATCGATTCTGTAAAGGGAATTTTTGATTAAACAAATTTGCCCATGTTTTATTAGGATAAGTTTCATTGGGCCAGCGAAATATTCTAAAATATTTAGTGTATTTCGAAATCTAAGCAAAAGTTGGTTTATTTAAAAGATTGAGAGTTAATAAGAAACTTGCTTTTACCAAACTCTAATAAAAAATAAAGTGATCCTAGAACGATAAAAAATCCTTTTCTTTATTCACACACTTTGAATGTTTTCGGAAATATATTTTTACACAAATTACTTTACGGCGAACTTGGGGTTGGTAAAAAAAGATGTTTTATATTCACTTCTCACAGAGAATATATATATATATTTATATATATATATATATATATATATATATATATATATATATATATATATATATATATGTCTATATATATATATATATATATATATATATATATATATATATATATATATATATATATATATATCTTCTTCCTGTCCCATGTATTTATATACGTCGGGGTCTCTGTATCATTTCTTCAGTTTATATTGAGGTAATTATTCTCTGCTAGTCGAAAAATGGACGTAGCGTCTGGAAATCCACATCAGTCCCTGATATTCCAGGAGACACGAGTGCCGTTTCTACAGGGTCCCTTCCTCCCCGCCAACCCTTCAACCCTGAAGAATAAGTTTTGGAATCGATTAACTCTCACCCTCTTAGTATATGTCTCAAATATACTTTGTTTTACGATATTAAATAGTCCATCACGGCCCTTTGAAGCACTTTTCCCATTGGTTAGGTATTCTGTCCAAGAAATTCGTAGGAAATGTCGCGAAAGTTTCGATAGGATTCAATGATTTAACTTTTAACTACCATGTCTCTACACCATATATCACCGGCCAGACATTGCATTTTTTTAAGCAGCATATTTTTCAACTTTAGAAAGGTATCTTTTGCCATGCCAATCCGCAGTTTCACCTCCTCATAACAATCCCCTCGTTCGTTGACAACGGTATATATATATATATATATATATATATATATATATATATATATATATATATATATATATATATATATATATATATAATACATATATATATATATATATATATATATATATATATATATATATATATATATATATATATATATATATATATATATATATATATATATATATATATATATATGACTTTATAAGTTAAATAAACAATTGACCCTAAACAAAAAAAAAAAAACAAATTATCTAGTTTGCATTTATTCCTTTACGTTTTGCAATAAATTATGACGCCCGAGTATCCTTTAAAAGAAAAGACCTCAAATAGCGGTTTCAAGAAAATCCGAACTTTTTAATTATTAATTGTAAAAAGTGTAAAACATAATTTGAAATTAAAAAATAAATGTTTAGATTCTTGTACCAATCTAACAAATATGTTTTAAATTAAAAAATTAAAAATTTCCTCGTAATCATATTTTCATTGGTCAAAAACTGACAAAATACAATTTTTGTCCAACTGAACTAAATTTTGCTCACTACCATAAAAAATAATCCTAAATATTTATATATATATATATATATATATATATATATATATATATATATATATATATATATATATATATATTAATGTATAGGTCTTCTGTCGAATATGAGACTCTATAATAATTTTAAAAAAAAATCTTTTTATCATTTAGTCAATTTAAAATTCTAATTATGTGTTTGATGTCTGTTTGCGACTTATTTTGCTGTCATGTTGAAGTTTTACGTTGTTAGCGCTAGTTTTAGAGAGAAATTACTGATACATTCTATCTCCAGAAGAAGTTTGTAAAAAAACAAACGAAAGCTTGAGAATATTAAGAATAAAATTCAGTTTAAAAAAATGCATTACTAACTTTTAGTTCCACTCTCAACCCAGAGCAATCCCAGTTTGTTACTTTGTTCAGATTTTGTTGTTAATAGTAGCTCTTTTACTGTCCTGCAGTATATATATATATATAT
>CM032455.1:120843582-121037544 GCA_019049505.1 Pachyrhynchus sulphureomaculatus | reverse complement strand
AATTCATGTTGTATTTCAAGGTAAATAATTTCATTATTATAATTGTTTTTTCAGATAGCAACACAACAATGACCTGACAAAACATGATTTTTTTTTATATAAATGAGAATTTTTTGGTAATATTAGCTTTTTTGTCCTAAGCTGGTCTTCCAAAATTGTATAATGTTTCTTGGTAGTGTAAGCTTAGGTTAAAAAAAAGAGTAAATTGACCTTAATGTTACTTTTAATAAATTAAATTTTGGCGAACTGGCAAATATCACCAATTTCTTGTTTCTTTAACAGCCGTGCTTCACACCTGAATATTTATTCTATTTGGTTCCCTTAAAGCATATTTTTCAAGGATGTTATACAACATAATATGCATAATTTATATAATTTTGTGAGCAACGTAATCATTAATCTACCTTTTTTTATTCATACACTACAAATGGCACTACTAGTACATGCTCATTATCCATTGAATTGGTTTTAAACAACTGTTGAAATCGTTCCAATTAAAAAATATAAAATTAGAAAACGTTAAATTATTTTTTTTCTTGTTAAACCTCTTTGAGACTATAAAGATTTAAAATAAGTGGATCTAGAAGTAAACTGAACAACCCTACGAACACTTTGAAGCACAATAATGCAGAAATCGTAGCTCTCGCCTTTGGATGCTTGAGTATAACTGCTAAGATCTTACTAAATTTAAAAGATATTTACTGAACCCATCCATGGTAGATAAACAACCCTGTAACCAGTTTCCAGTCAACCACTCAACAGTAAGCATCAACAATGCAAAAGATATTTTTGGCGAAATTATCAAGTAATTAAATTTTCTCAAAGTTTCTTAAGATGCCTAATTAAACCATACAGGGGTCCAAAACCAGCATTTGGTATACCAAAACAGGTGATAACAATAACAATCAACAGATGGTTGTATCAGCAACATCTAGATTGTTCGCTCACATCTGGCCAAAGACTTTTGTTTATTAGGGGCCCAAATCAAACTAGTGGTGGGACTTATCAGCAACCACTGTCACCTGAGGAAATATTTACATAAAATGAATATCCACAATGGTGCCACAACATGCAGACTATGTGGTCAAAAAGGAACAATCCTCTATTCACATTCTCTATGAATGTACAGCTTTAATTCTGAACAGACACAAACTGTTTGGAGATCTACATTATGGTGGCAAATTATCACATGAAGGGCTTGGAAGCTAATTACCCACACACAGCACAATAAGACAAGAGGTTGCAGTGCACAAACAGGCACAATTGCCTACTCTCCCTAGAATCAACTGACCAACTAATCAAGAATGATAAAGGTTTAACATAAGCTAACCTAGAAGCAAACCATGCTTTTCCAAATACAGTTATCAGAAAATTGAACTTGCTTAAATATTTATAGCAATGTTTCATCAATAATATACATGGGTATCATCCCTCTAAATAGTTCACTGCTAAACTAGAAATACTTCTGCTCTTGTAACACCAAGCTGATGAATACATGAAAAATAATCACATTTTTTATGTATCAAAATTTTCAATTCATTACTACAACATTTAACAGTCA
Organism: Pachyrhynchus sulphureomaculatus; assembly: GCA_019049505.1. Taxonomy (NCBI): domain Eukaryota; kingdom Metazoa; phylum Arthropoda; class Insecta; order Coleoptera; family Curculionidae; genus Pachyrhynchus; species Pachyrhynchus sulphureomaculatus. Next base: position 121,035,983 of record CM032455.1, on the reverse strand, counting down.
AAATCCTCAAATATTTATTAGAAAAAAACTTAGAAGACTTCTTATATATAAATTTATTTTATAATATAAACAGAGATCAAGGACTCTAATAATCAACTTTAAATGTAGTTAATGGCAGAGCTACATCACTATTCACTTTGGACTTGATTTATCTCATGTCATTTATATGATCTAGTGAAAAAACTTCTACTTACCTACAAATATTTCATTCTGAAAGAATTTACTATCATAATGACATGCCAGTACTAAATATCTCTCAGCATCCGGGTTTAAAGCTCCTATAATATTCTTAAACGTTAAACGTCCAAATTTGGGAGTTTCATTATCAAATTCATCTACTTCTACTGTCCATCCCCATATTTTTTCTAACTCCGATTTTATATAGTTGAATACAATTTCATGATTTTTAGTACCTACTACTCTGGGAATGAGTATATTGTCAAGTACTTCGTTGAAATATTTAATATTTGAGAGGCTTGCTAACTGTCTCACTTCTCCATTAGTAAGTCGTTGTGGAGTGTGATTTCTCTATACGTATATATATGAAAATAAAAATAAAAAGTTTATTTAAATACTTATATTGTCAAATTTAAAAGATATTTTATTAAGAAAGTGAAAAATAGTTTATTTCTAAATTTATCTAACAAATTGCAAACTGAACGTCATTAATTTTTCATATAAAACAAAGGATAAAAAGACCGCATATATTTGGTGGTTCTAGTATTGTGATCTTAGAAACTTTATGAAATACAAAAACACTTAAATGGAGAAGCTTTAGAAAATTAGATATTTAGAATTTAAATTATACTACTGCTTATAATAATAAGGGAACCAGTTAATAACAATAAAGGATTAAATTACAAGAAAAAAGAAATTCAGCAGCTCAGTAGGACTAGCCAAAAAAAGAAGAGGTATTCTTTGTTAATTACAAGGGGTTGTATGATAAGTACCTGGCCTCGGTCAGAGATGGCGCTACTATTATTTAAAACATTATATTTTTCGTAAACATAACCTTTCACAAGAATCCTGTCAAATCGCTGCGTGATTTAGTTTGTGAGTGGCAGCCATTTAAATAGAAAAATTTTTGTGATTTTACAATGGAAAAAATTGAATATCGAGCAGTGATAAAATATTTGTTTTTGAAAAAGAAAACGAATGATGAGATAAAAGTGGAACTCAGTGAAGTTTATGGGGACTCTGCAGCTTCGTTATCGACCATAAAATATTGGACAACTGAATTCAAACGCGGACGTACAAACATTTTTGATGAAGAACGTCTAGGTCGTCCAAATGAGGTCACAACACCAGAAATTATTGAAAACATCCCGGATATAGTGATAAATGATTGGAGAGTGAAAGTGCGTGAGATTGCTGATATTCTGGGTATCTCAACTGAAAGGACGCAGAACATTTTAAGAGCCCATTTGGATATGAGAAAGCTTTCCGCAAGATGGGTGCCGCGACTGCTCAGAAATGACAATAAACACGCACTTGTGTCAACTTCAAAAGAATGTTTTAACGATGTTAAAGCGCAATTGGAATGATTTTTGGCGTCGATTCATAATTGTTGACGAACATGGAACAGTCTAAACAGTGAGTTTTCCGTGGCGAACCGGTGCTAAAGAAGGCCAAGGTGACTTTATCGGTCAACAAAGTCATAGTCACAGTGTTTTGGGATACACGCGGCATAATCTACTTCGATTACCTTGGGACGACAAAACGACTAATGGAGAGTATTATGTCAACTTATTGGATCGTTTAACCATGCTGTAAAAGAAAAACGTCCGCATTTGGCGAAGAAAAAAATTCTCTTTCAAGACAATGGACGCATGCACACTTGTGTCATAGCCATGGCCCAATTCCATGAGTTGGGATACATATTCGCCAGTTTTAGGGCCCAGCGATTCTTTCCCATTTCCGAATATGAAACAATGGCCCGGCGAAAAAAAAATTGGCTCAAACGATGAGGTGATTGCTGAAACAAACGCCTATTTTGAAGGGTTGGAGAAATTGTATTTTTTAGATGGAATACAATAGATAGAAAAACGTTAAAATAAGTGTATCGAGCTGAAAGGAGACATTTTACATCTAAAAATGTTTTTTTTTGTCAAGGCCAGGTACTTATCATACAACCCTCGTATATCACATGTGTTTTAAGAGCTTAGTTTAAGTCCTGCTGAGCGTGATAATTCTGGTGCTGTATGCTATAAACCAATGGCATCAATAACAAGTTTAATATGTCATTTACCATCTGTATCTTTTCCTGATTTTTATTTCAAATTTTAGAAAGAAATGTTTACCGGAATTTTATTTAACAGTAAAAAAAAATGGTTGTAAAAATTATAGCACGGAACAACCCGCTGTAATTAGATTTCATGCCAAACTTGGCACAAAAGCCAGACAAGCACTTAAAATGATGAAAAATGTGTATGGTAATGATTGTCTATCAAGAACACAGTTTTTGATTGGCACAAATGTTTTTTTGGATGGAAGATAACAGCGTGAAGATGACAAATACCTTGGAAGACCAATACAAGCTTAAGTATCACAAATGATTTAGAGTTCATGAATTCATTCCAATGTTTCACAATGCATTATTAAAAATAATAAGTATTAAACATCAACAGAGAATTCGAAGAAAGTTGAAAGTTTTATGTAAATCAAAGTTATTTGTTCCACACTCTTTAAATGAGGAGTATAAGTTATTGAATGAGCAATATTCTGGGACAATAATATGAGCTGCTACAAATAATCCATGTTATCTGAAAACAATTTTCTACTTATGACAGGTTATAACATTTTCAATATGGCCTACATACAAAGTGTCAATGTCACAAAAAGTTCTATTAAAACTCAAAACAATGTTGGTTGTTTGCTCTCATAGCAAAATTTCATTATAAATTTGTTTCAAATGGCAAACCTATTAATATTATTTGGAAGTGTGGAAATGTTTGATGAATAGAGTTCCCTGTGTTCAACCTGAATATTGTGATCCCGCTAACTGGTGATAAGATACCAAGTCACACTTCACACTGTTTGTCAATTTCAGGCTGGAAATCAGGTCTGTATGTCCACTATTCACTATATTCATCTGATTTAGCACCCTGTGACTTTTTATTATTTCCAAAAATTAAAATGAACTTAAAACGATACTTTTTAGAGGAGATAGAGACTATTCATAATGCTTCTTCAGGCCTTTGCAGGCATTCTTACAATACGGACTAGAAAATTCATTTGAATTACTATTAAAACATTGTAAAAAGTGCACTCACTTAATTAGGTGATCAAATTAAAATTAAAAATAGGAAAACTAATCATTGAACTAGATCTAAGCAAATAACCATTACCGTTTGGACAAAATAACTTTAAGGTAAGAATTAATTATAAAATTAACAAAACAATTACTAACTTGATTTTTTTTGCTAATAATAACTACCTTGATACTATTAGCAAAGTGAAATTAACTCAATGTACAGGACACCACACTAATCGTATGGAACATGGGACCCAGTCAATTTTTTTTATATTGCATTTTTTTTGTAGCTTTTGTAGCCCTGATTAAAAGTCTCCACAGTGCTAATGCTTCTGGAATCTCTTGAACTTACAAGAGATTTTTATACATACAAGATTACTGTATATGTCAGTAAGCTTCAGCCTGTGCCTAATTGGCCGAATGCAGAGTGTTATATTGGTTGCTTTAAAAATATTATTGACCATATCTAAGTAGATAAATCAAGAAATTGTCTTACCAATATAAATAATATGTTTTTTATATATATATATATATATATATATATATATATATATATATAAATATGTATATATACAGTGGCGTGTAAAAGTTTCCGGCCAGTGACATTTCGTACTCTAATAAGTAAGTAAGTAATAATTTTAAAAAAAAAGACTAATGATTTTTAATCATTATGAGATGTGAGTATGAGATATAGGAAACAAAATAATATAGTAAAAGAATATTATTTATGTTTGTGAATATATTTATTATTATTCTTATATTTATATGTGCAAAAGTTTCCGGCCACTTTTGTACTACGAGAAAAATTATTAGTCCATATGCTCTATAATAGACTTAAATTATATTTTTAAAATTATTAGTCCATATGCTCTACAATAGACTTAAATTATATTTTTATGTTAATATTTTGTAGCCATACCCTTTGCAGCGATAACAGCCGCACAACGATGTGGCATTGACTCAATTAATCGATTAATACAAGCAGGTGAAATTTTATCCCATTCTTCCTTCAATGATTTGAATAATGTGGCTTTATTTGAATATGTATGCTTTCGAACTTGACGATCTAGCGTTTCCCATAAGTGTTCTATTGGGTTCAAGTCCGGTGATTGAGATGGCCAGCTTAAAAACTCTCACATTTGAAGCAGAAAACCACTGCTTTAACAACTTGGATGTATGTTTGGGGTCAATTATCCTGCTGAAATATCCAATTCTGCAGCAATGTTTCTTCAGCATATGATAACAAATTGTTTTCTAAAATGTCCTTGTAAATATCAGCGTTCATATATATATCAGCACCATATTTAGCAAATAATATAGAACATATGGTCAATAACATGAAACTCATGATGGATAAAATTGAAAATTTTGGAACATAACCAAAAGAAAATGATAGATAAAATTGAAAATTTAGAACATAAAATAGTTGAATTAAGGACAGAACTTGGAAAAAAAAGAAAAATTTTCAAACAATACATATGCCGAAATGGCTAAAAACGAAAACAAAACCACGATAAATCGGAAAACTCAACTTTCCACACTTATTATAAAACCAAAAAGTCAGCTGGATGCGGAGCAAACAAAAAAACTCGTATTGGAAAAAAATCAAAACCTGAGAAACTGGAAGTAGGCATAACTAGTCTTAGAAGTACTAGAAATGGTAACCTAATTGTAAAATGCCCAACAAAAAATGAAATTGAGAGTCTAAAGAAGGTTATGGATACGCAATTGAAGAATAAACTGGAAGCAATTGTACCAGAAAGAAGACTGCCCAGAGCGAAAGTTGTTGGGTATACGGGAAACAATGATATTAAGTATATTGAAACAAGTATTAAACAACAAAATAGATGGCTTCAAATCGACGATAAGATTGTTGTTTCTTTTGTAAACCAGAACAAAAAGAATAAGTCTTTTACAATCTACTTGGAATGTTCCCCATCGGTTTTCATGAGGTTAATGGATGTTAAGAAAATTTACATTGGATGGAATCGGTGTAGAGTGTTTGAGGATATTACTGTTACAAGATGCTTCAAGTGTCAAGGATTTCATCATAAGAGCAACCAGTGTACAAATAAAACTATTTGCGGAAACTGTGGAGAAGAACATGAAACAAATTCCTGTACGAATAATCAAAAAAAAATGCATCAACTGTTACCTCGCAAACAAAAAGCTCCAAACTAATTACAATATACAGCATTGTACCTCAGCTCAAGACTGTCCTTCACTGATTTACCAATTGGGAGTTATAAGAAACAAAATTGACTATGGAGATCCAATTACTTCGCCTTCACGCCTATAGAAGACATCTTAGACGTTCCTGGAGTTTTATCTCAATAATTAGTCAAATGGAACTGGAAGAGGAATGGAGAGATATTGAAGTAGTGGAGGAGGAATTACCTGATTTACAATCTCTTAATGATAAATTGTCTAAATATAATTTTGTTATCATTCATGTTAATGTGAGAAGTCTAAATATGAATTTTGAATCTCTAGAAATTTATATTGAAAGACTAGAGGTCAAACCTGATATTATTGTGTGCACTGAAACGTGGAATTTAGATTGTGTGCAATATTATAAGTTAAGTAATTATAATGTTTATTATAATAGTAGCGTAAATAATAGAGCGGATGGAGTTGTTTTGTATATAAAAGATCAGTTGGTGGAGAATACGGAAATAGAAAGTTTTGGTAAGGTAAAAATTTTGAGTACAAGTATCCGACTTGCACAAAGTGTTGTATGTAAGGTTTCTGCTGTGTACAGGTGTCATGACATTGAGAAGGGTGCATTTATTGAACAATTTAGGTCGTTTATTGAATCTAATAAGAAGGTAAATAATCATTGCATTATTGGGGACTTCAACATTGATATTCTAAAAATGGATTATATAAATCAAGATTTTCTAAGTCAACTATTACAATTTGAATATGTACCTTTCTTCAATGGCGTTACTAGGCCATCACAAGATAACATTGAAATGGGGTCTTGCATTGATAACATGTTTGTTAAAACTAAAATGCTAAATACTAAATCTTATAAAATTATGGAAGTTTTTACTGATCATTATCCGTTAGTGTTGGAAATTAATATTAATGCTTGTTGCCCTCAAGTAGATGGCTGGACTTCGGAGATCAACTATAAAAAAAAATGATCTCTGAGGTAAATAAACTGCAATGGAATGACATTCTGCAGATAAAGGATCCTAATCTAGCCACAAATTATTTCATTGAAATGTTACAAACAGCCCAAAAATAAAGCTACCCACAAAAAGAAAAAAAATGGTAATAAATATACGCCAAGGAAAAAATGGATAACCCGAGGTATCATGATATCTTGTTCAACCAAGGAAACATTGTATAATTTATGGAAAAAAAACCCAACACAGGAAAGCTTTAAGACTGATTACAAAAATTACATTAAGGTATTGAATAAAGTAATTAAACGAGCAAAACTTAACTATGAATCGGCTATGGTTCAAAATGTTTGTAGTAACAATAAATTACTATGGAAATATATACAACGAAAAATTAGACCCAATGTAAAAACAAACCCAAATGAAATATCGTTTATTATGGATAATGATGTAAAGGTTGAAAACCCAAAAGAATTAGCAAATCTTTTCAATTCTTATTTCTGTAATGTGGGCAGCAATTTGGCTAAAAATATTGGAAAACCGCAGGGAGCGTCACTTAACTTACCAAAAATGAATAGAAACTCAATTTATATCAAATTAACAGACCCTCATGAAATCCGAGCAATTATAAATCAGTTAAAAGAAAAATGTGGAGGAGTCGATGGAATACATGTAAAAATTATTAAGAATATTGCTGATAAGATTATTGAACCTTTAAGTCATATTTTTAATTTAAGCATTAATACATCTGTTTGGCCAAACGCATTAAAAAACTGCAGAGGTAGTACCCATTTATAAAGCTGGTGTAAAACATGATCCAATAAACTATAGACCTATCTCTTTAATATCTAATATAGCTAAAATTTTCGAAAAAATCAACACTCTCGCTTATACAACTTTATTAAGAAAAACAAATTAATATCAGAACACCAATATGGTTTTGTCAAGGGTAAAGGAACTAAAGATGCTTTAAATTTCTTGAGTAATACAATTTATAATAATTTAGACTTAAATATTCCAATAATTGTAACATTTTTGGACTTAGCTAAAGCTTTTGACACGGTGAACCATGGAATTCTTTTAAAAAAACTATATCATTACGGTGTTAGAGGTATGGCTCATGACTTAATTAGAAGTTATTTAAATAATAGGATACAGACTGTCAAAATAGCAAGTACTGTCAGTGCCCCTAAACAAATTACATGTGGAGTCCCACAAGGAACAATCCTTGGACCTCTATTATTTATTTTATACATAATGACATGCTTGAAATTTTGGAAAAGCAGTCTGTGATGTCATATGCGGATGATACAGCCATTATAAGCACTGAAGACACTTGGGATAAAACCCAAAAGAAAATGAATGATCTTTTAAAAAACAGTAAGCACATGGTTAGCATTAAATCAGTTATCTTTGAATATTTCAAAAACAGTCTTCATGACTTTTGGTGTGTATCGTGATAGCATTCCGAGTGATGTAACTATTAATATTAATCACAGTAGAGTAAAAAGGGTTGAATTCTGTAAATATTTGGGCATTGTGTTTGATTGCCATATGAGATGGGATAAGCATGTTGACAATGTAGTGAAAGAGAACGAAATATCTGCTATTTGTATTTGCTAAATTATCAAGAACTATGTCGACGGGGACTCTATTAACGATTTATTATGCTCTTTTCCATAGCATTTGCTCTTATGGAGTGATTGCGTGGGGTGGAGTATATGATAATGTTGGGATTCGGTTGCAGAATTTGCAAAATTAGGATCTTAAGGATATTCTTGAAAAAAACAAACTAATTATTCTGTCCCATTGAATATCTCACAGATGTTTACATTAGAGTCATTGTTGCTTTATTATGCAGATATGCGAAAGGAACACGCAGAATCTCATAGTAAGACTAGAAACAAAAACCTTTTATTGCCAAAGATAAATAAAAGAATAAAATTTAAGAGCAGTAAGATTACTGCTATGAAGGTGTTTAACAAACTGCCCGGAGAACTGAAAAATTTAGAATTAAGAGGTAAGACTCTGAAAAAAAAGTTTAAAGGTTGGATTGGATCATCGGATATAAGTGTGGCCACAATATAATTAATGAAAAGTACGTTTTTTTTTTTTTTGTTGTTGTTTCTGCTTTTTGTTTTCTGAATTTTTCTGTATCTACTGCCACTGTTGAGCAACCAATAAATTTTCGTTTTGTATTTTTTTTAAATTTAAGTTTGTGTATTTTAGTATAGTTTATTATAATTGTGTATAGTTCTTAAGGATTTTTGTCCACCAGTCCTATTGTGCAGATAACTTGTGTTATCTTTATAGGTATTGCATATTTTGTATTGAATTGTAATAAGTCTGGTTCAAAATAAATAAAATAAATAAATAAATAAATAAATAAATAAAAAAAAATATTTCCATTGATCTCAATAAATGGACCGACTCCTTGTGCAGAGAAAAATTCCCCAAACCATCACACTTCCTCCACCATGTTTTACAGTAGGAATTTGGTACCGAACATTATTTCTCATACCAACAGGACGTCATACATGTTGTCTACCATCGCTTCCTATCCAATTTAGGTGATCTTTGACAAATTGTAATCGGGCCTTCTTATTCTTTTTACTGATTAATGGTTTTTTAATACCTATAGGGCCAAAAAGTCCTACATCATGTAGTCTTCGTGTCACAGTACTATGACTAACATTAGTTAGATATTCATCCTTTAGCTAGCGTGCAATTTCGGCAGCAGTTTTCTTGACATCCGCAGTTGATTTGTGTTTAATGATACGATCTACTTTTTTAGACGTTTTTCTTGGTCTTCCACTACATAGACGATCTTTTTAAACCATATCCACAACGGTATTTTACAATAATATCGTTAACGGTTGATTTACCTATCGATAATAAGCAACCTCATGAGAAGATTTTCCTTCTTTTGAAAATTTTATTACTCTCTCACGAATTTGGATTTGCATGCCGAGCCATGTTTATGCTCTCACGACCTTTTATGAACTAAATGTGAACATTCAACGTGCTATTATTCATAAATACATCTTTGAACATCCTACTGCGTCAATGTATATTATGTGGCTGTAAACTTTTGCACATATAAATATAAGAATAATAATAATAAATATAGTCACACATATAAATAATATTCTTTTACTAGATTATTTTATTTCCTATATCTCATACATCTCATAATGATTAAAAATCATTAGTCTTTTTTTTAATAAAATAGAGAGCCAGTGTCTATATATATATATATATATATATATATATATATATATATATATATATATATATATATTATATATATATATATATATATATATATATATATATATATATATATATATACATATATACATATATACATATATACAATATATACATATATACATATATACATATATACATATATACATATATACATATATACATATATACATATACGTACATATAACGTATATACGTATATACGTATATACGTATATACGTATATACGTATATACGTATATACGTATATACGTATATACGTATATACGTATATACGTATATACGTATATACGTATATACGTATATACATATATACGTATATACGTATATACGTATATACGTATATACGTATATACATATATACATGTATATACATATATACATATATACATATATATATATACATATATATATATATATATATATATATATATATATATATATATTATATATATATATATATATATATTATATAGATATAGTTAATAATATTTGAAATTATTAAATTAAAAAATAAGTATTTTAAAACAACCAGGATAATGCTCTGCATTCAGCCAATTAGGCACAGGTTGAAGCTTACCGATATATACAGTAATCTTGCATCTTTTGTAAGTTCAAGGGATTCCAGAAGCGTTAGTTCTTAAACCAGGGCATTTTGCACTTTGTGCCCATGGAGATTTTAATCAGAGCTACAAAAGCTAGAAAAAAATTTACCATAAGATTAGTGCAGAGTAGTGAGTACCTGGAGGTGGTAGACAGCAAGGACACAATATAATATATCGTATGCAAAATTGAAGGGAAGGTGTGTAATAAAATTTTGACGATGACGAAAATTTTGGTTTGAATTTTTAAGTTCTTGCGTCATCTAGGAATTTTTATTTCCTGTTGAGTAGCACCCATTTCAGTGAGTAGTCTATATAACAAAATTCTTTAGATTTTGCTATTAATTTTTACTAGATATTAAAGAAATAATGTTATTTTTTAAATATAACAATTTTCTAACTTCCTACATGCCCAACATTTATTGTTGAATAAAATAATATTTATTTGTGTGAATGGCATACATTATTTTATAAAGTCATATCTAAAGTACAATACAGAAAGATTAGTAAATAAATGTGACAATTTACAAATGATTATGATGAATTTCTCTTTTAAAAAACGTAGGTTTTATTACATATAAATGGGATAATTAGTGATAAAAATAAAAAACTGAAGTATATTTTCACCTGTAATTTCCTTAGTTGATTAGCAGCGTCAACACTAACAGCTGATAGTACAAAAACGAATTTTAGAAAAACAGATACCATACTTATTCAAAAAAAACTAAAAAGAAAAACTTAAAAAAACAATTAATAAACATAACCACACTTTACACCAACTCTCTTCACTGTGGAGTGGTGACGTAAACTAACCCTTGCTTGTTTATTCTGGAGTGACGTAAACTTGCAAAATATTTTTATTGTGCACTCCATCCATGTATTACATTTTGCCATCTTTGTCTAGCCGCTTAAAATTTAAAGCAAAAAGAAAAGGAATGAAATGAAATGCAAATTGAAGTTTGGCAGGGTTGTTTCGAATAGTTACGTTGTACGACATGCAAAACGGAATTGCTGTACTTTGAGCATGAACACTACTAGAAATGGTAAAAGAAACAACTTTACAGTTCACACTCATACCAACTCGAAGGGCAATGTTCCAAAATCGCTTAATGTCATCAAAAATAATTTTCTATATTGTAACGTTAGATTTTTTACGTGAATATGGTTTTAATAAGATTGCTATAATATGAATAAAAGTAATTTTAAGCAAAGCGAGATATTGATAAGGTAAATGTTTATGACATCTTCTACCTGGGCATTGATACAAGCTTAAATTTAATCCAGTGGTAGAGCCGTAGCGTAAACAAGAAACATAAGTAATGTTTGACAACTTAACATTTTATGAACGGTAACAACTCATCATTCGCCTTTTGGTTAGAAGAGAAATGGTTAGGTAGATCATCGAAAACTCTCGTAAAAAATGGTAATGATATCTGAAAATCTGGCAATGTTATTGGCCGAATTAAAGAACAAAAAATATGCATCTATCGTTTGTTTTTTTTTATTGCGATCAGTTACAGTGTTCTAACTTTGACATATCTTCTTACCTCATGCATACATGTAGCTTTATCCTAAATCTTCCAAAAAAACTTTTAGATTTAGGATCTACCAATGAATTTTCTAAGAGTGATCTACAATTATGTTATCATGGACATTTAGGTTGTTCCGAAATAAACATTAGAATAGGCATATATATTTATTTACTTTCTCTCTCTTTCTATTCGTTTTCTTAATATTTAAGGTCGTGATCTCTTTGGAATGATTTTATTGGTCTCTCCACCGTCTCCTTTCATTTCTCCCGATCTTCTGCCAAGTGTAAAGACACATGGAGTGGTTGATCTATTACTTATTCCCTTTACCCTGGATCCTTCCCATCATTTTAATATATTATCACTGGTTTTCTGGCTACATGTTGAAAATACTGAAGAATTCTTTTTAGACACAGTAATGATAATCCTAAGGTTAGATTTAGTTCTTTCGATATAGATTGATTGGTTATAGCTGTTTAAGAGATTTACAGCATCATCCTATAACACCACATTTCAAAGGAATTAATGAATTTACGTTCCTTTGCTCTAAGAGTCCAGGATTCTACGCTATATAAAAATATCGTAAAGACGTCTGGACGAGATTTAATTTTGTTCCTTTGGTTATTTACGGCGTTTTTGTGAACCTCGTCATAGCATTTATTTACTTATATGACTGTCAAAGTAGGGGCGAAGCATTTTTATGCGATAACAGATTCTGTCTTCTAACTTAACTCAGGAGGTAACTAAACTTGAAACTGTCACGTGCTATAGACAGTCCTGTGCAGCTTATTCCAGACAATGGGATTTTCCTTATAAAAGAATTCTAGAACATTATGATATAAGTTGAATATCATACGCACGGGATATATTGGGGTGACATGTATTCCTAGCATGCACCGCTCTGGAAGAAATTAACGGGGACAGAACATCGAACACTTTCCAAGAAAGTATTGATAGAATAGGTTCGAGTCGACTTCGGCGTTCCTAAGTATCGATGTTTTAGGTGAGTTCCGGGTTTCCAACCAGGAAAAAATAACTTCGAATTAATATATTCAGAGTATGTTTAGGAGGAGTATTCCACGACTGTCGAATTTAAGTTTTCTGTAGGATTAAAATCTGCAGAGCAAACATTTTTCTGAAAAGACCAATAATGTCAAGAAGTTAAACATCAATCAATATGGCTATAATTTTCGCATCCATCGCTCTATGCCATGCAGCTAGGTCAGTAATGTTATCACTGGATCAATCAACGGACTTTAAAAGTCGGTCATATTTATAATTGTAATAGCTATCCATTGTCATCGCACATCATACTTAGAACAAGCCCAACCAACTTCTAAGGAAATTGTACTATATAGTTCATTCTCCAGGAAAATATTTTACTATTGCAACAGAAGTGTAGCCCTAGACGCAGATGTTCCCTTGAGCTACTGACGTCAAAGCAGAGGCGGAGAACTACCGTGAAGAAAGTTTGTGTGGGTAAATTATTGAATCCAATATTAATATTAATAATTCAAACGATGATTGAGTTTTACATTTCAAACTGCAATGATATGTAATTAAAATAATAATATAATTAAAACGATAATGCATCTAATACTTGAAACATTTTTAGTCCATTCTTTGTTTTAAATAGGAGGGTGAAGAGCAGTAGCCATCGGAGACACTACTTATAAGACTATGCTGGCTTGGCTTCTTTTTTAATTTATTTCTATTCAAAGGGCACAGATTTCTTTAAAAATTCATCTTAAAGTTGTCTTTATTTACCATCCTCAACAAGTCGAGGGTAAGTAACATACAGATTAGGCACAGTAAACCCAATACAGTAGCGAAACTCAGGGCTAAGAGGTCACGTGGCAGTCCGCCATGTTAAAAAGGGGACCAGCGGGAAATTTTAATTAGAAATAATGTTACTGTGCAAAAGTTTTATCATTATACAAATTACAAAATTATAGATATTATACAAATGTTTGAAAATTTTTGATTTAATAAAATGTCGTTAATGCAGCATGAGTAATATAAAGAAAAAAGGATGGAGCGCTTTGTTCGAAAAGAGATGAATACAAGTGTAAAACTTGACATGAAGGCATTTTCAGAAAAAATGTTGCAGACAAAAGTTTTAGCACTTTCTCCAGGGAATTGAATATCAGATTTTGGGCCCAACGCTTTGTTGGGATTATATAAGGCCCAAAAGTGAAAACTGAAACTGGAATCCAAATTTTTAAAGTCATCAAGGAATTTTATGTCCGAATTCAAATTGAATGTTGCTCGACCTGATTGGGTCTCATTGTAACTACAATTAAATCCGATTCTTATAAGGATCTTTGCCTGTGTTATTAGCCTTTTGACTACTCTAATAAATATGCACTTTATCAGTGCGATTTAAATACCCTCTACAATCTAGAAGTATATGGAGAGTACACATTTAGAAAAAAATATGTTTTATTTACAATTTACACAAATATAAATAGTTTTAAATAAAAAGTAACTGAATACACCTAGTTTATACAAAAATAAATCTTTTGAATTGGACAATTGATGACGCGATTGGTTGCTGCAAGCCAAATCTTTGTTCTATAACCAAGAAAATGTCATAAAAGAAATAGCTTCTCAGAATTATTCAATTTACGTATGATTTCTTACCCTTCTTTAATTAAATCACTTTGCTTTCAACATCTTTTGCGAAGAAGGAGAAACTCACTCCCGGCATACTTTATGAATTATTTTTACAATTGTCAACGGCACACCAATAGCCTCCTTTCCCCATGATTATATTAATGGTTTGCCAATCTTTTCGATTCTCTTCACTTACAAACGTTTTTATTTGTCTTTTTATACAAACTCTCTCTTCTTGCAGTTTTTAAATTTACATAAACTGCAGTCACATCAAGAACGATCGACAATACATTTCAAAAGACACATTTTGAAAGAGGGACCCGTCGATGCAAGCGCCGTCAAAATCTCATCATCAGCTTGGAGCTCACTCTCGCTACTGTATTGGGTTTACTGTGATTTAGGCTTTATTAAATTACTAGTTGAAATTAACATTATTTCTAAAAACCTCTTTAAAACTACAAAAATTCGAATTTTTATTCAATGCAAACTTTATGCAAACTGGAATTTTTAGTGTTCCGTACACTTATGGGATCATTTCGGTATCTGTCTGTCACACACCCTATTTTCTTCGAAATCATTTGACATAAAAAGTTGAAATTTGGCATAAATATAAGAATTGATAGCCCCAATAAGAGCCACATAGTTTTTGAAAGTCAAATTTTGATTTAAGGGGTTAGTTTTGGGGAGTGAAATCGGAAGTGAAAAAAAATTCTTGCAAGGTCATTGATCGGAGTGTCAACTGAAAGCTTGTATGTATGTATATATGATGTAATACTTGCGCAAACATTTCGTTCTATTATATTTTTAAAAAATGACCAAAAATCGCTATTCTGGAATAATCTCCATATGGTGAAGATTGAGCGAAAATTATTATTATGTAATTTATCTGACATAATAAAGAAACTATTTGTTTTCACAATATGGTGGAGATTTTTTGTGGCAAGTTGTGAATTTAACCGGAACTAAGAGCAACGAGATATCAATACGTATTAGGTGCAATTAGTAATACACTCATATACTTTTCAGTGCATTACCGCGTTAAGCATTTGGCCAATTACAGATAACCAACGGATAGGTATCGAGACAAAATAATTTTATTTTATTTGTTTATAATTAAACAAATATTTAGGTAGTAAATATGTGTTTTAACTTTTACTGCAAAGATGTCTCGCTTTTTATATATTCTTGGTAATTCCCTTATTAAAGATGAATGTGTAACTGAATTTCATAGAATACTTCAGCAATGACACTAATTGCGCAAGTCCCAACTTTCACTAGACCGGTTTTTTAGTTTATAGGTTTTCCAAAAAATTGCATATCAGTGAAATTTCTCCCTTGATTAATAAAAATTGCACTTTTTACGATATCATAAAAACTGACATATTTCTTAGCAAAAGTTATTTTAAATTTATAGTAGTTGTTCAATATTCATTATTTCTATGACTATTATAATTTAATGAATTTGTGAATATAAAAATTTTTATGTTTACGTTAATACCACGAGTTGTAACTTAGGTGCATGGTTCTATATTGAACAGCACCTAGCCCTTTTCATGTAGAATTCTTACTTTTGTTGGATAATTAATTTACTAGGTTCCGGGCTACTCAAGACGATCAGAAAGTCCGAAAGAATAGTATAGCCCTACTGACAGCATCCCCGGTAACGATTTTTCTTTTTGCTAGTATAGGTCTCTTTTTTTTTATTAAATTTGTAATTTTCATGGTGTAGAGTCTTACGTCAGTTGCTATTGTGGTCGTCGTGGTGACGTCAGTTGATAGAACCACAATGGTTGGTCCTCTGACTTAAAACACTTTGTGCTTACAAGTCTTGGCCTGTATACTCTTTCTGTACTTTCTGACTTTAAAGTTTCCATCTTATCACTTGGATTTATGCTACTGATGAGGACCGATAAGTGAAAAACTCATGTATGACACTATCAATACTCTTGACAGCTCCCCCCGAAAAACTTATCGTTTTATTATTATAGCGGTCATAATCTATTCAATTTATAATTTTCATGAGATATACCTTCATGCTTACTTTTAAGTCTCCCATCGATCGTTTACCTTACTTGTATGCTAATGATGAGGAGCAATACCATTACCTCTGATAGCATCCGTGATAATCTTATTTTCTTTTTGTTATTTTAGCTATCCATAGCTGTTCTATTAAATTCAAATTATTTTTGAGGGTTAGCTATCTTTCCCACTTTTGCTGTCGATATGGAAGTTTTCAGTTTTCTTTTTAAAATCAATTTTTTAACAGCTTGTATAATAAATGCACGTTTTCTTAATGTAACATCGATCCGTCGAATATCTTTCAATCTCGTGTGAATTTTCTTTCCTGAAAACTAGATGTTTGCTTTATTCAGCTATAAAATAACAGAACGATTTGATTGGTTGATGCAGTTTCTGATTTTATAAAAATCAATTTTTTCGGAAGTGTCTTTGTTGACAACTAGGAAGCATCTTGTTTAAGCTCTTTAACAGTATAATGTTCTGATGGTTGAAAAACATGTCTGCTTTCATTGAAATCAATTTTTAGTGAACTTTTTTTGCTGCCAACTAGATGGCAGTTTTGTAGAGCTGTTAGGGACCTGAATGTTTTGGCCAATTTAATAATTTCGATTTTTAATAAAATTAATCTGAAATTTTAATAACGGCAAGATTTTTGAGAAACATAACTTTTTTAAGCTTTAGGAAAACACTTTAAATGATGCAGGGTGCGCAAAAAAACTGTTTTTGATGAAACAAAGTAAAACATCGATTTCATATGACTCGTATTGAAAGGACCTTTCAAGTCAACTAACTTTGGTGAAGACCGATGTGGTTTGATACATGGTGGCAGATGAGGGGGGGGGCATAGGAGGGTAGCTGCCCCCCTAGATCCTTGAGGACCTAAAATATTATAAATAGAATTTTTTTTCTCCATTAACGGAATTTTAAGTTTTGAGAAACTGCCCCTCGCCTTAATCAGAGGCTGGCTATGCTCATGGATAGTGGTATCGTCTTCGAATTGTCCCAAGCCGGTATGGCTTGTTTTAGGGACATAAAGATGTTGAATAATAACTGTGAAAGCAGCGATCTTTATATGTCTGAATCTACTACATCTTTCTGTGATATTTCACCATCAACGTGCACCCGGAAACTTCTATTTCATATATGAAATTTGCTAATTTTCGGCAAGCATTTATATTTTATGAACTTAGGCATCAGTTTTTGGTCGAATGCTTTGGAGAAGTCAAGAGTATCTTTATGTATATCATGTTATATATCCTGATCAGAGTGCTTCGAGTCGGGGAATCTGAAAATTGTTGCAAATGTAAATATTACTATTATCAGGTAAGTCACTTTACAGCTTTTTTCCCCATCTTTGCGTTGCGCAGTAAGAACTATGTATAAGTCTGATTTAAAAATTATGTGATATATGACAGTTTTCATTTATACGTAGCCCATTTTAATATGTTAAGCTGCCCTCGTATCATTCTACTAGGGTGGATTGATAAGTCTGGTAAATTTTGCTAAGCGGCATGACTGTTGGTAACCTTAATTCTTGTAATGGTTATGTTTAAAGTTTCAAACAGATGCAACGAGCAGTTGTTTATTGGCAGCTATCGTGCAGTGATGAATATTTTTATTTAAAAAACTGAATTGTGGCTCACATAGAAGCTAAACTGAACTAAATGAAGTTTATGGGGACTCTGCATAAGCACTTAAAACTATTTATTATTGTATAAATTAATTTAAACGTGGCCTTACGAGCATTAAAGGTGTTATATGTTCAGGACGCCAGATTGGGGTTTCTTCTGAAAAAATGGTTAATAAAATTCATGGTATCGTGATGGCCGAACGTCATTGAGCTTTGTGAGATTGCTGAGATGGTAGGCATCTCATATCAACAGGAACATAATATCCAGCATGAAGGTCGAAAAATGAAAAAGTTGAGTGTGCGATGGGTGCCGTGTTTGTCGATTCCATATCAAAAACGCATGAAGAACATTTCAAAACCAAGTTACAGCGTAATCTGAAGGATTCTGGCGTCGTTTTCTAACTGTAAATGAAACATAAATCCACCACTATACCCCAGAGACAAAAGAATAGTAAAAAAGTGGTTTGGCGAAGATGAAAGTGCACGGAAAAAAAACTGAAAACAGTTTTATCACTCACAGTATATCATCTTGATTGACTATTTGAAAAAAGGTAAAAACAGTGACTGGCTCTTATTACGCAATGTTATTGGACCGTTAAGTTGAAGTAGAAGCAATAGCGACCAAGATTAGCTCGCAAAAAAAGCACATCACCTTTGCAATGGCAAAAGTGAACGAGCTAGGCTTCGAAATAGGTCCTCAGATTTGGTCCTAAGTGACTTTTTTATTTCCTAACTTCAAAAGTTGGTTTGTGATGAACAATTTTTTTTTAGGGAAAAAAAGATAGGAATCATCTTGGAACAAATGTATTGACCTCAGTGAAGATTTTGTTGAGAAATAAATTTTTCTTTTTGCAGAAAAAATGTAATTTACCTATTTTTTTTTATAGGTCTAGCACATGTGCAGGGAGTCCCTAAAACGCTACAGCAGCGACACGTGTGCGGAAAAAGCGATTCACGTTGTTCTTGAATCGCTGTAAATTGTACTCGGTGGGAAACACAGTCCTGGGCAAATTATTCCAAAGGATGATGTTCTCCATATAAAAGACTGCTTGAAAAGCGTTGTACGAGGAGTAACAAGCTGAACCTCATGTGAAGTATCAGAGCGACGTGTATTTCTAACATGCATCGCTCTGGGAGGGATTAAACGCGCCACATCCTCCGAACACTTTCCATGAAAATGCTTGTAGAATAGGCTCAACTCGCTAACCGTTCTTCGATGTTCCAGCGAATCAAGGCCGTCGGTCAGTTCCGGGTCACCAGTCAGACGAACAGCTCTTCTCTGAATAGAATCCAACAAATGCATTTCTTCGAAAAAGGAATGTAAGCTTCCATACCAGCCAAAATAGCATCGGAAACCTCCCTGGCGCAGTCAGATGGGTCGTCAGAACGAAAACAAATATCTAACCAAGGAAATGTTCGAAAATATTCCATGAGATCTTCCCATTTAGCAGATCTGTAGTGACAAATATTGCGCGGCTTAGGCGCCTCTCTGTCACTGATTGGTAGGATACTCGATGTCGAAAGCAGTTTATGGTCGGAAGATCCTAACGGCGGATTTACGAGCCTCTTTAATTTAATCCAGTCTGGTACATATGTAGACCAGGATAGTTCTGAACAAAATAAACCAAACCTGTAAAGGGATTGTAACCGCAACTTTTTTCATTTCTACACACCCATACATCAATACATTCATTTATATTTTCAAGGTTTTTCAGAGCTTTTATATTTAAAAAAAACCGGTCAAGTGCAAGTTGAACTTGCGCAATTAGTGTTCCGTACGTTGATTGTGTTTAAAATAAAAATTTTTGTTAGGGTGGTATAAAATGATCAGTGACTTCACAAAACACACCCCAAATGAGTTTTCAACAAAGTTTGTTTCCAATCTTTACTGAAAACTGGTGACCTTGAAATTTTGTTTTTTTTATATACCAAATAAATTATTAAAGGTGACAATTTTCGTTCAATCTATATCCCGTGGAGAATATTCCAGAATTTTTTAAAATTTTTTTGATCAGTCCTTTTCGAGATAAGGTAGGGGACAGCGATTTTTTAAAAGTAATACGAAGAAAAGTGTGCGCAAATATTACATTATATATATATATATTTTTTACTCGTGTTTTCACAAGCTTTCATTAGACACCACACTCGATGACACAGTAAAAAAATTTTTTTTCACTTCTGATTTCACCCCTCAAAACGAACCCCTTAAGTCAAAATTTATGTTACGGTGGAATAAAATGATCAGTGACTTCACAAAAACACCCCAAATGAGTTTTCAACACAATTTGTTTCCAATCTTTACTGAAATCTGATGACCTTGAAATTTTTGTTTTTTTATATACGATATAAATTATTAAAGGTAATGCACTCGTGATAATTTCATTCAATCTACACCCCGTGGAGAATATTCCAGAATTTTTTTTTCGAAATTTTTTGACAAGTACTTTTCGAGATAAGGCCCGGGACAACGATTTTTCGCGAATTTTTAAAAATAATACAAAGAAAAGTGCGCGCAAGTATAATATTATATATATTTTACTCGTGTTTTCACAAGCTTTCATTTGACACCACACTCGATGACCTAGTAAAAAATTTTTTTTTTCACTTCCGACTTCACCCCCCAAAACTAACCCTTAAGTCAAAATTTAATTCTCAAAACTACATGGCTCTGATGAGGCCATCAATTCCTATATTATTACCAAATTTCACCTTTCTATGTCAAATAATTTCGGAGAAAATCGGGTGTGACAGACAGACAGACAGACAGACAAACAGACAGACAGACAGAAAGACAGACAGACAGACAGACACCAAAGTGATCTTATAAGTGTTCCGTACGGAACACTAAAAATAGCATATACACTCTGTCAAGTAAGAACGTCTCTGCGATAATTCATTTTTGGTAGATGCGATTTTAGCAATTCAACGAAAAATCAATAGAAAGAACCTTTATCTACGACGCAATTTAGTAAAAGTATGAGTCGATTCCGAACTGTAGTCAAAATCACGTAAAATTCAAAATGAGTCATTTATTTGCGCGTCGGTTCAAGGCAGTCTTCCCTGACTCTTACCCAAAAGGGCCTAAAATGACACATTTCGCGGCTGCTAAATATATTAAAATGTCGGTATCGTTTGGGAAGAAGTAGGTAAATCATTTTAAGGAGACGGAAAATATCGACGACTTGTCAAAACGTGGCTCGGCAGGCAAGGTCACTCTGAAAGTTGAAAAACGAACCGTGTCTTTGTTTTCACAGGACTCGAAATTGACGTTGTGTCAAGGAGCGGCACAATGAAGACAACCGGGTTTGAATGTGTCTGATTAGACCATTCGACAACACCTTTGGGCTCATGATGTCAAATTCCGAAGTTCGTTGAAGAAACCTTTGCTGGGGCGAAAATCACTTTGCGAAGCGGCTTGCTTGGGCCCACGATACTAGAGTGGCCCTCACAATTGCCGGACGCCAACCCCTATTGAAAAACGTTTGGTCCCTTTTAAAAAGAAAGCTTAGAGGAAAGAATCTAAGGACTCTGACTCAGTTGTCTCGCCATATTCGAAAAATTTGCAGAGTATGCAGAAAATCTCGTCGACAGCATGCTTCGAAGATGTCAGGCGATTATTGAAGTGGGGGATGATTGGACAAACTTTATATATATATAATATATATATATACATATATATATATATATTATATATATATATATATATATATATATATATATATATATATATATATCAATCGGTTTTATAACGTCTTCCGTCTTCCGATGCCTAATTTCCACTCCCCCCGGTTTCTCCATCCCTCCTGCTCCAGATCTCTCTCTAGTACTTCCTTGTTGATTCCTGCTATCCAGCTTTGGCGTGGTCTTCCTCGCTTTCTTCTTCCATGAGGGTTCCAATTTAAGATCTTTTTAGGTAGTCGGTCTTGTGACATTCTCTGTACATGTCCGTACCATACCAACTGTTGGGTTCTGATTTCATCCACTATATCGTACTTTATTTCTAAGGCTCGTCTTATCATGTCATTTGGTATGCGGTCTTTTCTGGATTTTCTGGCTGCTCGTCTCCAGAAATCTATTTCTGTAGCTTTTAGTATTTTTTCTGTTCTTTCCTTCGATGGCCACACCTGGGAGCTGTAAGTTATTATACTTTTCACTATTGAGTTGTAAATTCTCTTCTTATTTTCAATGGTTATGTTTTTGTCCCATAGTATACTAGTAAGCATTGCAATCGCTTTTCTTCCTTGGATATTCGTCTCGAATATTGCTTCTTCCAGTGTTCCGTCCCTAGATATTCTCGTTCTCAAATACTTATAACTGGCACAGTGTTTGATGGTGTGTCTTGTGGCTAGTTCCAAGTCCTGCTGTTGTCCTCCGACGCACATGTACTCGGTCTTTTTAATATTGACTTCTAGGCCGCATTTTTCATATTCCTCCATAAGTTTTCGTGTCATGTATCCCATATCATCGATGTCCTGAGTGACTACTACCTGGTCGTCCGCGAATGATAGCGTGTACAATGTAGTATCGTCTCCACTCCACTCCACTCCACTCCACTCTTCAAATAGATTTTAAATAGTGTTAGGGATATACAGCAGCCCTGTTTGAGACCCTTTGTGACCTGGGAACCCTGTTGTTATACCATATTTTGGTTTTCACTCTACTTCTTGCGTCTTGGTATAAGGATTTTTACGGCTGTGATTATTTCGGTGCTTACATTACTCTGTTGTAGTGTTTCCCACAATCTCACTAGGGCATACGCTGTCGTAGGCCTTTTTTAAATCAACAAACAAGACATGGACTTCCTGTTCAAATACGGTTTTCTTTTCTAGGATTTCTGTCAGTGAGAAGAGATGGTCTATTGTGGATCTTCCTGCTCTAAAGCCTGCCTGTTCTTCAGCTTCTACGTCCGCGTATTCCGTTTCTATTCTATTTTTAAGTATTTTTCCGTATATTCTGCTAATAGATCCTGTAACCGTTATTCCCCGATAGTTATCGCAATTATTTTTGTCTCCTTTCTTATGAATTGTTGATATGTATGATGTTTTTCCATTTCTCAGGTACTTCTGATGTGTTATGCATCTTTGGAATAAGTTTCTCAAAGCGCTAAATAGCTTTTCAGTTCCGTATTTTACTATCTCTCCTGGGATGTTTTCTGCTCCTGGGGCTCTACCATTTTTTAGCGTTTTACATACTTCTTAAACTTCTGATGTTGTTATCCTTATTGGGGATCCTCGTATAACTATATTTGGGTTTCCATGTTGGGTACTTTTAAACTCTGGTCTATCTTCTGTTAGCATATTTGTAAAGTATTGGTTCCATTTTTCTGGTGTTATTGGTGAGAAGATTTCTCTTTTCCGTTCTGTTCTCATATTTTTAAGAAGTCTCCAGCTTTCTGTGCTTTTCCTTCCTCCTATGTAAGTGTTGAGTGAGCATGTCTTTTCCCATTGGTTGTTCTTTTTGTCACTAATCATTTTGCGTACTCTAGCTTGGGATTCTTTGTATTTTAATTTGTCGTTTGTGCTCTTTGAACTTAAGTATTTGTGATAGCTTTTCCGTTTTTCTTCAATTTCGTATTCAATTTCTTCATCCCACCAATATGGTTTTTGCTGTTTTTTTCCCTTTTCTCTTGGTACCCTAATGCTTCCAATGCAGCTGCGTGTAGGCATTCCTTTATATACTTATATTCTTCTTCTATATTAAAAAATCCCGTCCGTTGTATCTTTTGGTCCAGTCTACTCTTGTATAGATTTCTTATACTTTCATTTTGTAAGCTGTTTGTATTATATCTTATTGTTGTTTCATTTGTTGTGTGCTGTGTACTGTATCTTCCAGTTTGCTTTCCCGTGTTGTTCGTGAGGTTATCTTTTCTTTCACAAGGTAGTGGTCGCTGCCACATGAAGCCACTCTTTGGACTCTTACATCTAGGAAGTTTAATCTAGATATCTGTCGTATTATCATATAGTCGATAATACTTTTTAAATCTCTTGTTGTTTGTCTCCACGTATATTTATGAATATCTCTATGCTGGTAGTGGCGGTTTAATATTGTAAGGTTGTTTTGTTCACATATCTCTACAATTCTTCTTCCGTTGTCGTTAGTAACTTCTTCACTATATTTTCCTACACTTTATAGTGTTCTTTCCTTCCCTATTCTTCCATTTAGATCACCCAACAATTTACTAAAGTAATTACCACACCAACGAATCTATTGATGGCAAAATATGTCATCGAAACACATTTTTTTCAAGAATACGAGCGGTTACGTTCTTATTTGACAGACTGTATTAACTCTTGCCATACAAAATACGATACTAGATGCGATTAGTTTTATCGCCTGAAATAGTTGCGTTAATGTCCGAAAACCATAAAATTTATAACTATGCAGCCACTCCACTTTTTGCGTTTTCCTAAAAATTAAGCTTTAATAAGCACAACTAATATAAATTAGCCATAAAACGACAAAACATACCCACTTAAAGCTTTATAAGCTCAAAAACAACTTCTTACAGTCAAGTTTGCTGCTTTTTCCTGTACCAGAAAATCCCCCGGAGGAAGTACAACGTATAAATCATACGGTCTGCTAAGCACTTCCTAAAGAAATAAAACTAGAATTAACATAAAAAAGAACCAAGGCCGAGGAAAATTTATTTGATTTTTATTAAAATTATTTATGAAACACCACATTGAATTTTTCTATTTATTTATTTTCTAGGGCCATATTTTACGTTTTTGTTTGACGTTATCGACCTTTCGTCACGTCATGAATGTATTTGTTTCTTGAAAGTTAGGGCGTTTATTTTTATACAAAAAATGCCCCAGGGTATTTATAATGCTATGTTTGCTTGTTGTAATTTAATTTAATTTGTATGGAGTTATTTACTTTTTAACTATCACAAGTTAACCTTTGTATTTCAAATGATGCATCCATAGTTACAAAAGTTTTAGACTACTCCCGTTGTTTGAACGATAGGTAAACTAACCAGTGGTCAAATTTCACTTGTTAAAGTAACCATTAGTTAAATATGGCTACAGTCAGTTGTTTCATTGGTAGTTAGCTCACTAAAAGTTAAATTTCTTGACTATAGTTGCGAAATTTTAACTACTCGAGAGGCCTGAGTTAACCTCGACTATTAGTTGTTTAAATAAAATAGACTTTTGCTAACTGTTACTTTACCAAGCCAATTTATAACAGTATCGTTTTATAAATAATGGATCACAATATAGTTAATACGTAGGCTGAAAAATTTTTGGACTGTCACATAGATGTCGTTTTCAGAAAACCCATATGATTTTTAGGAAGTACCAACCTTCAATCTATATATGTCAAAATTTCATGACATTGCGACGATTAGTTTACAAGTTACAGTGGTTTTACTGACGCCACTTTTGATATTTTCAAAACAATGGAAAAAATCTAATTTCGTGTGTTGATTAAACATTGTTTTTGATGGGAAAAAATACCGTTCAAGCAAAGCAATGGCTTGATAAGTATTATGGGAACTTTGCCCCTGAAAATCACTCATCATTTACTGGTATGCTGAATTTAAACGCGGTCGTACATACACAAATGATGCTGAACGCTCTGGACGCCCAAACGAGGTGGTTACACCGGAAAACATAAAAAAATCCACAAAATTATTTTGGATGACCGTAAAGTGAAATTGATTGAGATAGCTGACACCCTAAAGATATCAAAAGAATGGATTAGTGATATTTCGGATGAACATTTGGGCATGAGAAAGCTCTGTTGGAAATGGGTACCGCGTTTGCTCACAGTGGACCAAAAACAACAACGTGTTGATGATTCTGAGCGCTGTTTGGACCTGTTTAAGCGCAATAAAAAGGATTTTTTCAAGCGA
Source organism: Pachyrhynchus sulphureomaculatus (assembly GCA_019049505.1). Lineage (NCBI taxonomy): Eukaryota > Metazoa > Arthropoda > Insecta > Coleoptera > Curculionidae > Pachyrhynchus > Pachyrhynchus sulphureomaculatus. The sequence goes on along the minus strand of CM032455.1, from coordinate 121,010,075 downwards.
TATGTGACAATGGATGAAACATGGATCCACCACTCCACATCGGAATCAAATCGACAGTTAGCTAAGTTCACAACAGCCGGTGAAAACCGCCCGAAGCGACCAAAGACACAACAGTCGGCTGGGAAGGTTTTGCCTCTGTATTTTGGGATGCTCATGGAATAATTTTCATCCACTATGTTGAGAAGGGAAACGTCTCTTAATGCGCCGTGTCACAAGCCAATGGTTACGATGGCAAAATTGCATGAATTGAAGTTCGAATTGCTTCCTCATCCACCATATTCTCCAGATTTGGCCCCCAGCGACTATTATCTATTCGCAGACCTCAAAAAAATGCTCGCGGGAAAGAGATTGGCTCCAATGGAGAAGTTATCGCCGAAACTGAGGCCTATTTTAAAAGCAAAGACAAATCCTTCTACAAGAAGGGAATAGAAATGTTAGAAAAGCATTGGACTGATTGCGTCGTTCTTGAAGGAGACTGTATTGATGAATAAAATCGAATTTTGCAAAAAAAATGTGTTAGAGAGCTCTTGTGATGACGAACTTGAGGTGGAATACGTATCGTGTCGCCGTCCAAAAACGTTTAGGCCTCGTGTACTACAATTTGAGATATGGGATGATCAAGACTTTATGGAAAGATATAGACGGCACCTCAAACGGTGCTTTAGATACTGGAAAAAAATTAGGAATCCATTATAAAGAAGATCAACCAGGTAGGTAAGCAACTTTAATTACAGCCTGTTAAGAATCAAAGATTTATTTTAATTGTATAATAGGTCTGTAGTACATATAAGTACCTAATACCTAAGTAAAGAACTCTGAACCAAGCCTGTTTTGTTTTTCAGAAACCACCCAGTCATTCCATTAGACCAATTACTATTAACTTTGCGGTTTTATGCAACGGGAACTATTCAGCAATATTCTGGAGATCCTTTTGGTTTACATAAATTCACAGAACGGATTATTTTTCCATAAATACTCAAGTAATCGCCAGTGCTGATATGAAGATATTGGATATTGTAGCAAAGTGGCCAGGTTCCATACACGATATCACAATTTTTAATTCAAGTGTAATAATGACAAAGTTTGAACGAGGGTTTGTTGGTAGTAGCTGCTTATTGGGCGATCGAGGCTACGGTTTAAAAAAGCATTTAATAACTCCATTATATAATCCACAAAGCAGAGTTGAAAATATATATAACGAGAGCCATATAAGAACAAGAAATATAGTGGAGAGAACATTTGCTGTATGGAAAAGGAGATTTCCTATAATTGAATCTAAATTACTAGTCTATATTTAAAAAACCGGTTAAGTGCAAGTTGAACTTGCACAATTAGTGTTCCGTACGTTGATTGTTTTTAAAATAAAATTTTTTGTTAGGGTGGTATAAAATGATCAGTGACTTCACAAAACACACCCCAAATGAGTTTTCAACAAAGTTTGTTTCCAATCTTTACTGAAAACTGGTGACCTTGAAATTTTGTTTTTTTATATATACCGAAATAAATTATTAAAGGTAATGCACTCGTGATAATTTTCGTTCAATCTATTCCAGAATTTTTTTCAAAATTTTTTGATCAGTACTTTTCGAGATAAGGTAGGGGACAGTGATTTTTTAAAAAAGTAATACGAAGAAAAGTGTGCGCAAGTATTACATTATATATATATTTTTTACTCGTGTTTTCACAAGCTTTCATTTGACACCACACTCGATGACCTAGTAAAAAAAAAAATGTTTTTCACTTCCGATTTCACACCCTCACAACGAACCCCTTAAGTCAAAATTTATGTTACGGTGGTATAAAATGATCAGTGACTTCACAAAACACACCCCAAATGAGTTTTCAACAAAGTTTGTTTCCAATCTTTACTGAAATCTGATGACCTTGAAATTTTTGTTTTTTTTTATATACCATATAAATTATTAAAGGTAATGCACTTGTGATAATTTTCGTTCAATCTACACCCCGTGGAGAATATTCCAGAATTTTTTCGAAACTTTTGGTAAGTACTTTTCGAGATAAGGCCCGGGACAGCGATTTTTTCGCGAATTTTTAAAAAAATAATACAAAGAAAAGTGCGCGCAAGTATAATATTATATATATATATATATATATATATATATATATATATATATATATATATATATATTTTTACTCGTGTTTTCACAAGCTTTCATTTGACACCACACTCGACGCCCTAGTAAAAAATTTTTTTTTCACTTCCGACTTCACCCCCCAAAACTAACTCCTTAAGTCAAAATTTAATTCTCAAAACTACATGGCTCTAATGAGGCCATCAATTCTTATATTATTACCAAATTTTACCTTTCTATGTCAAATAGTTTCGGAGCAAATTGGGTGTGACAGACAGACAGACAGACAGACAGACACCGAAGTGATCTTATACGTGTTCCTTACGGAACACTAAAAAAAAAAACAGTCAAGCAATCATTGCAATTTTGCACAATATATGCATTGAGCACAAAGAAATATGCCTATTAATTTACAGTTGCTAGAGGATGATGATATGCCAAATATAGAAATAGTAGAAACTGTTGGGCAATCAGATCAAAGACATCGTAAAGAATTAATGTAACGGTATTTCTCCAGATTAATGGATGAATCCGACTAACTGTTATATTGCACTAAAATTCAAAAGTATTTCATCAGGGGAGCTTATCTAAATAACTGAAGGGACATATTTGATATAGCTGCTTTCATTTCAAACGAAACTAATACGAAATTTCCTATAGAGTATTTGTAGAAATGGGTGAAGTGGCTCCAAAGTTGATTTGATGTCCCATCTGATTCGATAGTTGAGACTCTCCAGAAGGAAATAATATTAATGCAAACAATGGATAGGTATAAAATTTTAATTAAAAATTAATTTAAATCAATAATACTCGTATATATATAAAAAAATTATTTAATAAACCCTCTTGCTCCATTTTAAGTTTCTTCATTTTCTCCTTTTCACGTTCATTGTCGTGGCACCTCAATTAACTATAGTTGATTTTAATAATAGTAAAAATCAAACAACTATAATGTTCTTTAACAAGAGATTAAGGATTTAACTATTTGACTACGGTTCAAACAACCGGACCTAAGAAAAATGTTCATTAAATCTTTTACAGTGATGTCAGTATAGGAGCTTTTTCTTAAATGGCAACACTACGTTTAGAAATGGGTCAACAGATACTACTAGTCATTCATGGAGGTCAACTGCAAATTTTTGCGTCATAACTGATAAAGGTTCAACAATTAACTTCTTGTTCTTCTTCTTTAACCTCTCGCCGTCCTCTTTTTGACGAAGGCGTCCTCCATGCTTTTCCATGTCGGTCTATTCTGAGCAACCTGGGTCTAGTTAGCTTCAGCGCACGTCAGTAGGTTATTCCGCCACCTCAGCTGTGGTCTTTCTGCACTTCTCACGCTGGCTCTTGGTCTCCAAGTTAACAATCTGTTGGTCTATCTCTCCGTAGGGCTTCTTGCTACTTATCCGGCCCAATGTCATTTCAGACTTGCTATCCGGTGCACTATGCCGGTGATTTTTATTCGCTCTCGTACAAAGTCATTTCTCACCCGCAAGCTGAAGCACGGCATTGTTCTCTTAATGGCCCTCTGAGTCACACGGAGTCTTTTGGCACTACGTTTGGTAAGAGTCAGAGTTTTGAGCCCGTACGTACGACTAGCGGCACACAAGCTTCATACACTTTTTTCTTAATTGTGTAGTTTCTAGTTTTTGAAAATGTGGCTAAGTTTTCCAAAGGCCGTCCAACTCAATGCTATTCTTCTCTTGAGTTCGATAGTCTGGTTTTCTTTGCCCTATTTATTAGTATGGCCAAGATATACATACTCTGAAACATTTTTTTTAGTTTCTCAGTCGACTATTATTTGCGTACCTTCAGCCCGCATCACTTTAGTCTTTGACAGGTTCATAGTGAGGCCAATTAACTACCATATTTAAAAACTTAATGTAATATACTTAATATTAATTTTAAAAAAAAATCTTATTAAAAATATCTATTTACTTCAATTTTATTAAAGGAATAACAACATAAAGAGTATCCTGAATATTTCTGGACTTATCTCTGCTAAAAGACAAGGTAGCAGTCGATCACAAGTGGATGATAAAATTGGATTGAACGGAACTGAATTGAAAAAATTAGGTCATGATTTATGTCAAAGGTTTTTGGAATAGCCTTAGCTTGGAAATATGGTTTTAGGCTATAATTTGGTATACCGTTTGAATTAAGGGTAAGAAAGACAATATAATCGACAGTATTTCAGGAGGATATGTACGGCGTATTGCAATGTGTTAATTCGTGGAGAACACTAAATGATCTTACTCTAATAGGTTAATGTTTAAGTATGTATTTCGACAATTAGAACGTAATAGAAACATTTATGGTGAACCTTACCTTGATATTTCCGGTCTTGGGGTAAAGTTTTTAAAAATATTCGTTTGTTTTATTGTTATTGAATATATTTTTAAAAATATGTACAAACAATACATAAGTATTTCATTGATAAATATAGGTGCTACTCGTGTATCTAAGATGGGATATTAGTGTTTGAAAATGCGTAAATTGGAGGAAATGTATTTTAAAATTTGTTGATCAATATGAAGATAGTGTGGGAGTGTGTTGTGATCGGAGTCATGTGTGCCAACTGTATCTCTATAATGTAACAGAAAGTTGGTCAAATTACCTTCAGAAACTTCGAAATAGGCTTAAACGTAATATTAATTTGAAAAGATTTGTAATAGTTTGAAATTAGCAGATTTTTCAAAAAAAATCGCTAGCGCAGGATTCCTATATAACAATATAACTAGTAAAAATTAGTGAAAGAAATCATTATTGAAAAAGATCAATAGAATTTTTTTAGGTAGAAGCAGTAGGTTTGAATATAACTTGGAGTTTTTTGGGCTAGAAATAAAAAAAAATAAATTTATTCACATATCTTTTTCTCTTTTAAGTCTAAATATAAATATATATATATATATATATATATATATATATATATATATATATATATATATATATATATATATATATACCTACTCTTATTCGAGTGATATCGAGAACCTATGGAATTATACGGCAAAATGAATAAAGCAGATATATGCATATAAGGAATATGCATATATTAGCTTATATCAGAGAACTGAACCTATGCTAGAAAGAGTTCAAAAAATCAGAATTGATATTCATGGTCTAAAAATAATTAAAGAACAACTGGCATCAGTTAGCTAGAATCCGCACATTAATAGTTATTTTTTAAACAGAGATCCAGCTATTGTTTTAAGTATCTACGTTGCAAATATTGCACCTAACGATAGGGCATGAAAAGCGAGGTGTTAAAGTGAATAGTATCTCAATAAAAAACAACATTCTTGGCTCCACAGCATAATGAACTGGTGTAGTATAAAAGACGCATGTGCTGATTCAGACAGGCTGAAGCAGTTACCCTATATATTTTGGATAAGTAGATAGAATAAGTGATTGTCGATGTTAAGTACTATATAGTACATATGTAGCAAAACCTAGAGTTTATTCCTAGTGTATATAATTTAAATTTATATTGGCCATGAATTGTAATGGTGATTTTTCCATGGTTATATCGCAGCGCAGGAGGAACATCCCTAAAGCGCTACATAAGCGACGTGTGTGCGGAAAAAGCGATTCTGATTGGTCTTGTATCGCTAAAAATTGTATGGAAGTTTCTTCACATAAAAGAATTCTTGAAAAGAATGCACGAAAAGTGGTAGGCTGAACAACATACGAATTTTATGAATTAGCTCCGTATCATAAAACGTATTTTAATGAAGCTAGACACCAAAAAACTTCTGGCGTTGACGGAATACCTTGCCATAGTTCTCAAAAAACTGTGCAAGGAAAACACCAGTTTTCTGTAGACTTTTTAACCTATCCTACAGAAAGGGAATATTTCCTTCCTGCTGGAAATGTGCCACAGTTCAGTCGATACCTAAAAAAGGCAAGAAGACCTTGCCAAACAACTACCGACCAGTCGCACTGCTTTCAATAATATCGAAAGTCATGGAAAAGGCTGTCAATCAGCATCTTCTAAAATACCTTGAAGGATTGAACATTATTAGCGATCACCAATATGGCTTTCGTAAACATAGATCAACAGGAGATCTTCTGAATTATGTAACACATGTTTGGAACAACGCAATTGAACACTTTGGAGAATCTCGAGCGGTTGCTCTTGACATATCCAAGGCATTCGCCTGTGTTTGGCACGATGGACTGTTGGCTAAGCTACGCTCCTATGGTATGTCTGAAAAGTTCTGTTTGTGGCTCTCATGTTTCCCCAGAGAGCGTTCTTTACGAGTCGCAGTCGACGGATTTCTTTCTAACACCTTTACTGTTAACGTCGGTGTGCCCAAGGCTTCATACTATGTCCTACTCTCTTTCTTATTTACATTAACGATCTGCTGGAAAAGACCGGGAATCCAATCTACAGCTTTGCAGATGGCAGTACGCTTATATCTTCATTCACTCTGAACGCTCGGACATCGGCTGCTCACGCGAATATCCGCAGACAGCAGGAAGTCATTCAACTTAACAAAGACCTGGAAGAAATTCTATCTTGGGGTGACAGTAACCAAGTGGAATTTAACGCTACAAAAACCCAGGCGGCAGTTTTATCTAAAAAAGTTAACGTTGCTGAACCCGACATACTAAGTTGAGAATGTGGAATCTTCGGCACAATGATACTACTCAGTGTATATCACCACTACACAAACACTACACCAAACACTTTATTTGTGTTTGTGTGTAGTGGTGTTTGATATATATACTGAGTAGAACCCGACATAGTTATGTCGGGGCACTCCATTCCCCTGGCATCGTCACTCAATTTGTTGGGCGTTAATTTGGGAGCAAATATGTCCTGGCATGAACATGTTGCAGGCATAGCAAGGAGAGCTTCTCAAAAGTTGGGAATATTATTCTACAACAACTGTTAATTCTTTACAAAGCTCAAATTCGACCAACTATGGAATACTATGGAATACTGCTCCCATGTTTGGGGCTCCGCTCCCAAACATACACTGCATTTGTTGGATTCTGTTCAGAGAAGGGCTGTTCGTCTGAAGAACTGACCGGCGGCCTTAATTCGCTGGAACATCGAAGAACGGTTGGCGACTTGAGTCTATTCTACAGGTATTTGCATGGAGAGTGTTCGAAGGATGTACCCCGCTTAATTCCTCCCAGAGCGGTGCATGCTAGAAGTACACGTCGCACTAATACTTCACATCCGTATGAGGTTCAGCTTGTTACTCCACGTACAACGCTTTTCAAGCAGTCTTTTATATGGAAAACATCATTCCTTTGGAATGGCTTACCCAGAACTGTGTTTCCAACCGAGTACAATTTACAGCTATTCAAGAGCAACGTGAATCACTTTTTCCGCACACGTGTCGCTCCTGTAACACTTTAGGGACTTCCCTGCAGCACGTGTGCTAGACCCATAAAAAAAAAGCTCGACGTGTGTTGCTAGCATGCACTGGGAGGAATTAAGCAGACAGAAGACTTTCCATGAAAGTACTTCTAGAATAAGTTTAACTCGCCAACTTAATTTTATTCTACTTCTTCGATCAAGGTCGAATCAAGGTTATTAGTGAGTTCTGGGTCTCTAATATTGCTCTATTGAAAAGAATGCAACAAATGTAGCGTATGTTTGGAAGCGGATTATCAAACATACAAGCAATATTCCATCTTTTGTCGAATTTCTTTTTACAGGATTAAAAGTTGCAAGAGACTATAATGCTGTCCAGCATAATAAGTTGAATGACCATGCTAGAGAAATTCATTGCTCAGACATAACAATGTCGGGTTCCGCAACGTTATTTTTTTTAGAAAATACTGGTGCTTGGGCTTTTGCAACGTTAAATTCTACTGGGTTACTGTCACTCCAAAATATAATTTCTTCCAGGTTTTGGTTAAATTAAGCAACTGTTTGCTCTCTGCGGATATTTATATAAGCGGCTGATGTTCCAGCTTTCAAACTAAATAAAGAAACAAGAATAATGCCGTCGGCAGATTTGCAGATTGGATTCCTGGTCTTCTGCAGCAGGTCATTAATATCAGTGAGAAAATGAGTAGGAGATAGTATGTAGTCTCGAGGCACACTTGCGTTGATAGTGAAGCTATTAGAAAGATATCCGTCCGCTTGTAAAGAAATCTCTTTGAGATGACGCGAGAGCCATAAACAAAGCCTTTCAGGCACACCTTAAGAGCGTTGCTTAGCCAACAATTCGTCATGCCAAATATAGTCGAATGCCTCTGATATATCAAGTGCACGGCTCGAGATTCTCCAAAATGCTAAATTGCGTTGGTCGAAACACGTGTGACATAAGTTAGATCTTCTGTTGATCCCTGCTCGCGAAAGCCAGATATATTAAAGATGCCAGTCATTTCCATAACTTTTGATGTTTTGGGTATAGGCTCAACTGTAGCGCATTTCCGACAGGAAGGAAATATTCCTTTGCTGTAGTGGTTAAATATTTTACCTCCTTTACAATCTACATCTAACACAACTACGTCATTTGCATATTAGAAACATACATGAGGCACTGAATCTGCTGTAATCTAATAAATTCAGTAAATATTAAACAAATTACTAAATCGTGTACCGAATCGATTAGGTGAAAAGTTTTACCCATAAGCGTTGTGTCATGTATTTTACTGTTTTACAGCTGTGTTTTAAATTAGCACGATATGAACGGTTGCATGAGGAGTTGGCATTAGTTTATTTTTAAAAAGGGTTTTAAATGCTACTGAAAGGGATAAAAAAATCGATATTAATAAAAAGTTAACCATCATGTTGAATGCACGAATATGACATTTAATTACAATATTGTAAAATTGTGTTTATTTTGATATGGTGTAAAACATGCTAAGCATGCATGAAAACGTTAATAATGTCAACAGAATTTATACGTTTGGAGATAAGATAAATAAATTTTAGTATAATCTACCTTAATAAAAGCTTGCAGAAATTTTTAATAGAAGGTTGTAATAAAATGTTTTCTTATAAATGAGTTGAGATTTCAGCGTATTAATGCTTTGTTGGCAGCCCTAATTAACTTGGCGAAGGAAAAATTAAAATACACAGAATAATTTATAATATTCTGGTACGATAGGAAAGTGTGCTAAAGATTTTGTATTTAAAAATTAAAACGAATAATCCTAGAAAGGTTTTCCATAAATGTCCTTAGTCGAGGAGCTTGAATTTTTCATATAATCATAATAGTAGGTTTAGAGGAGGGGTAAATGGTGGTATTAATTCTCTTCTTGAACAATATTTAATCGAGGAAGGGATGGTATATCTATTAGTTTAGTTCTGATTTACTTGTATTTTAAAATATTAAGTTTCTTGTTTTAATCATTTAAAATTTCCAGATGGGTAAGTTGTTAGTCGTCCAATTATTACTTATTTAAGTTTTACAGTTAGCTTAAATTTATTTATTAGAGAAATTTTGCAACGCTTATTTTGGTAGGCCACTGCCTTTATCCTTATTTGAAGCATGCATCCACCGTTTGAAGCTTGCGCAGTAGTATAGTAAAGGAAATAAATTAAATACAAAAGACTCAGCTGTTATCACTATTTGAAGCATGCGCCTAACATTTGGAGCTTGCGCAGTATTGAAACAAAATAAGACAAACCTTTATTAAGGATAACGATTTCCTTTATTTAAGAAGTTATAAGAGAGATTATTTGAAGTTTGTTAGTTATTCTTATTGTTATTATGGTAGTGCCTGTTTTGTTTCCTACTTAGGTATACAAACCACTAAAAAAAAAAGAGTAAAATTGAAATAATCTTTTATTGAAAATAACACTGATAACAATTAGTTAGTGTTCAGATTATGTTGAGATTTGGCAATCTTCGGCACAATAGCATTACAGTGTGTGTAGTGCTAATTTCAAATGGAATTTTATTTATCGCACATTCATATTACCTTAGAAATATTGAAGGAAGTGATTACAAAACATGCTAGACCCAATTTTAACTTAGAAACTTGTTTTGACACATCAAATACTAATAACCGATGTGTTTAAACATGAAATGAATGAAGAAATATCCCTTAGGTTGATAGAAGATAAATGCTAACCTAACCTTCCAATTTCTTCGCGTTAATACTACGCATGCTTGAGATAACGATAAGGACAAAGGCATGCGAAAAAAAGCGTTGCAAAATCTCTCTATTGTTGGCAAGTCATTATGCATGTATTACTCTAATACAGGGCTGTCCAAACAACAGCCCACGGGCTACATGCGACCCGTGACTCATATCTGTGCGGCCAGCAACGCTATTTTTGATTCTTATTTTTGTAGATTAAAAATCGCGTCACAATAAAAAAAGAAACTTAAATTCACAAAATATTTGATATAATTTTGTTCATTTTTCTGGCAACCCAAATAATAAATGGAATATCTATTCGTAAGTATGGTAATAACTAAGGAAACCCAAATTGCAAGTGAAAAACTTAAAAATATGCACATAAATTTGCAAATAATTTTCTCAAAATATGCACATACATGTTGTAAATATGCAGTAAAAAAAATCGAAATAGACTTGAAAAATGTAAATTTATTGTTTCACATTACATGATACGAGTACTATACAAATGTAGCAATAAAAAAACCCAATTTTCAACATACAGGGCGAATGAACTAAATCTAAATATAATATTATACAAAGTAAAAAATAAATATAAATAATAATGTATTTTATTACTTTACTTAAAAATTGAAACCCACTATTTTTTCCATAACATTCCGAAATTTTTGAAAAATTTTGCTCCCAATTTTACCTGCGACATTTTCAAAAGCAACCTCACATTGTTTTATTAGTTGAACACTTCGGGTTAATGGCAAATTAGATTCCTCCATTTGAGTTATGGTTTTAGAAACAAAGCTGTAATTTGTTTTAAGAAAGGAAAGTTGTTGTTTTATCTCCTTGTTTTTGAATAATCTTTTAAGTTCTGTAAGGGATTGGGAAGATTCATCTGATAATTCCGCAATTAGACCATCTAGTTGACAGAAGTTGTCGCAATAAAAAAAATGTTGCTTCCAACCAAGTGGCCCATCTTGTAATAACAGGCTGAGGTGGAAGAGGAGTGTTTGGTAGTTTTTCTTTGTAGAACTGAATCCTTAAAGGCGCTTTAAGGAAGATTTTCTTCATGTTTGAAATTAAGCTATTCACAAGCGGAAAATGATTCCTAATTTCCTCAGCAACCCTATTTAAAGCATGAGCGAGACATGTTACATGTAGTAAGTTTGGATAAAAAATTTTCAAAATTTGCCCGGCCTTTATCATGTACGGTGCTGCATCTGACAAAATAAGCAAAAAATTATCTCCTGGAACAGGCGTAGGAAGAAAAAACTTCGATAGTTCCTCTTAAATAAATCTGGCCACTGTCAGTGCATTTGTTTTTTCTGTTTAGAAGCAATCCGATAAGATTTTGTCAAAATATCGTCGCTAAGAACTCTAGTCAATAAATGCGCAATATACCGTCCTCTTGAATCGGTGGTTTCATCAATACATATGTAAAAATGTTCGTTGCAAATTTTGCCTTTAATTTCCTCAATTACCTGTGAATACAAGGAGCTTACGTCATTTCTCCGTATTGTTGTTTCACCTGGGATATTAAATTTGCAATACTTCTGGAGGAAGTGTTAAATAGAAATTTCGTTAAATAGAAAACTAGGTGCTTAGGGCAAGCAAAAATTAAAATTCTGCTTTGTACCTTTTTTATTAGATTACCTAGAAATACACACGTTTACGTATGTATTTCTATTTCGTGGTTTCGTTAAATAGAAATTTTGTTCGTTAAATGGAACAAAAATAACTTAAATAACATTGAAAATAGCAACAACGGCAAAATCCTGACAAAAATTTCGTTATGTTTAAATAATAAATGAAAATGAAATACCCTATATATTCAATAGGTATTCAAAAATTATACTTACAATTTTAACACATGCAGAACAGTAGGTTTTTCCCATATCTATTCTTAGTTCTTTGTATGGTTTAATCCACACTGACATACTACTGACTTTGGGCATTTCACTGTAGTAAAATACGACTCACAAGATAAAAAGCACAAATCGACGTAATCACTTTAAAAGCACAACCAAAAATGAAATCTAATAAATTAATAATACAAGTATACTCTGATGGCCGTCTGGGGTTTACTGACCATAAAATAATAAAATTTATTTGGGGAAAACACCGGCGCGGCGGCCGCGGCCTAAACATTGACCCTTATTCCGAAAAATGAATGAAAACGCCTGCCAAAGACCTACATTATTATAAATTCCTTCAAATATGCACATATATGCTATTTTTAAAGCATTTATGCAAATATTTAGAAAAATGCATATAATATGCAAAATGTGCAATATATGCGCTTTGCGTATTTGGGTGTCCTTAGTAATAACATAGGTCTTTCTCTTATTGTTAGGATAATTCTCGAAATAACAAAAGTGTATTTTGTTTACAAATACGCGTCTGTGTATAGGCGAATGAGTACAGATGCGTGTTTGTGTGCGTTTTTGTTGTGACTCGTTTGTTTCTATGTGTAACGCCACTTTGTGTCTCACTCTTGCGTTAATAATCAACATCGATAATCCTCTTGAGAAATAAAAAACCATATCAAGTCTACGAAAAAGCGAAAAATTATATGATGAAAATCGTGCATTTAATGAGAGATGGGAACTATTTTATCTGCAACAACAATAATAAAATTCAATTTATGATTTGTATGCAATTATTGTCGGTGTATAAAGAATACAATGTTAAATGATATTATACCACTTTACGCGAAGAAAAGTATAAAAAATGTATCGGTGAAGCAAGAAAAATTATAGTAGCCGAGTATAAGAAAAAACTGATGCAACAAACAAGTATTTTTTCAAAAATAAGAATAGATAATGAACCGAGTTTACCTGCTTCTTACGAATTTTCTTTATGATTAGCCAAAGCGAAAATACCATTTAGTGATGGAGTGTTGATCAAAAAATGGGCAGCTAAAATGGCCCAACGCTTTATGCAGCCTAAACGGATGGAAAAAATTGAATCTGTAGCACTATGTCATCAAACAGTGGTGTGGCGGCCCGTGGGTCCGTGGCACAGTACCTTGGTTACGGTGCAGAAGGTTCAATCCCGCAGTGTACTTATTTATTAATTTGCTAGCCGGGCCCGCGGCTCCGCTCGCGTGGATTTGATTCACTACTATCATCACTGCTTATTCCTTATGTTACCCAACGTAATAAAATATCTCCCATTATATCCCCTTATCTCCCAATATTTCTCCTTATCTCCCATTATCTCTACATAATTTCCATTATCTAGGCTTATTTCTGCTCATCTCCCATTATTTCTCCTTGTCTCCCATTATTTCTCCTTATCTCCCATTATCTCACCTTATCTCCCATTATCTAGGCTTATCTCGACTTATGTCCCAATATTTCTTCTTATCTCCCATTATTTCTCCTTCTCTCCCATTATCTCACCACAACCCCCATTATCTAGACTTATCTCTACTTATCTCCCATTATTTATCTTTATCTCCCATTATTTCTCTTTATCTCCCATTATTTATACTTATCTCCCATTATCACACCTTATCTCCCATTATCGAGGCTTATCTCGACTTATCTCCCATTATTTCTCCTTATCTCCCATTATCTCACCTTATCTCCCATTATGTAGGCGTATATCGAATTATATAGAACATATGTATAAATTTATAAAAACACGTAAATCGGATAAGTGGTTCTCAAATGATGAGCCCCTTTGGACAGACAGTCAGACAGAGAGACGTTGCATTTTATATATATATATATATATATATATATATATATATATATATATATATATATATATATATATATTACAGATATTTTTTGCTACACGATATCGTTCCATATTTAATGGTTTAGCATGTATAAAAAAAAGCACGTAAATCGGAAAAGTGGTTATCCAGTGATAAGCGCACAAACGGACAAACCGGCAGAGAGACGTTTATATATATTATCCTTTGCCACATGATATTGTTCCATATTTAGTGGTTTAGGCAGTGTATTGCAAGAGAGCGCGCTAGCGGCAAACTTTTTTCCGATTTGATTCACTACTATCGTCACTGCTTATTCCTCATGTTACCTAACGTAATAAAATATAGTCTATAACCGGGTCAGAGAATATATGTATGTTTAAAAAAAACACGTAAATCGGATAAGTGGTTCTCCATTGATAAGCGCACTAACGGGCAGACAGACAGACAGAGAGATCTTGCATTTTATATATATTATAGATCTAGACTATTATTATTAATATAACCTGACCAAAGAATATATGAATGAATTTAAAAAAAGACACATAAATCAAATAAGTGGTTCTCACTTGATAAACGCACTAATGGACAGACAGACAGAGAGACATTGCATTTTATATATATTATAGATTATAGATATTCTCTGTTACATAATATAGTTCCATATTTAATGGTGTAGGTTGTGTATTGCAAGAGAATGCGCTAGCGGCAAATTTTTTTCCGACTTCATTCACTATTATCGTCACTGCTCATTCCTTATGCTACCTATCGTAATAAAATAGAGCCTGGCCGGAGAACATATGTCTGTTTTTAAAAAAAAAGGACGTAAATCGGATAAGTGGTTCTCCAGTGATAAGCGCACTAATGGACAGACAGACAGACAGACAGAGATACGTTTTATTTTATATTATAGATGTAATAAAATATATATCTATAACCTGGTCAGAGAACATATGTATGAATTTAAAAAATCACGTAAATCGGATAAGTGGTTCTCGAGGGATAAGCATACTCACCTACAGACAGATAGACAAAGAGACGTTGCATTTTATATATATTATAGATATAGATTATTATTATTATATAACCTGGCCAAAGAATATATGTATGAATTAAAAAAAAAAACACGTAAATCGGATAAGTGGTTTTCGCGTGATAAACGCACTAATGGACAGACAGACAGACAGAGAGACATTGTATTTTATATATATTATAGACTATAGATTATAGATATTCTCTGCTACATAATATTGTTCCATATTTAATGGTTTAGTCTGTGTATTGCAAGGGAACGCGCTAGCGGCAAACTTTTTTCCGACTTCATTCACTATTTTACGTCACTGCTCATTCCTTATGCCACCTATCGTAATAAAATATAGCCTATAACCTGGCCAGAGAACATATGTCTGTTTAAAAAAAAAAGTACTTAAATCGGATAAGTGGTTCTCCCGTGATAAGCGCACTAACGGACAGACAGATAGACAGACAGACAGAGAGACGTTGCATTTTATATACATTATAGATTTAAGTATATTTGGCCTGGCCACGTACATAGGTAGTAGTTGTTCGCAGAAATGCAATAACATCCGAGGCAGCACTTCCGCGTTGTCTAATAGGTGCTGTGAAATCTTAGGATAAGAAAAATGGGTAAAATCCCTACTTAAGCGGGGAGGTGAACGATCAAAAAAATAAAACAAAAAACATTGGTACGACGAATAGATGATATGGGAGAGTATATCTCCAAAAAATGTGTAATACCATTGTAGAATGTGAATACTATTCCATATGTTTGGATGAAAGTACCCACCAGACAGAAGTAAATCAACTATTAGATTTATTCGCTGTATTTCACAAGATTTTACTATTATGGAGGAAATGTTAAATTTAATGCCATTACATGGGTCAACCAAAGGCAGTGATATCTTTGAAGCTGTTGATAAAACAGTTATGGATTACGGAGAGTTTCACAAATGTTCCTGCTTTGTTACTGACGGAGCTAAAGCTATGACAGGCTCAGTGACAGGATTTGCGGGAGTTTTTAAACAAAATGATATAGGTTGCCCATTAATGCACTGCATCATACACCAAGAAGCTTTAATTAGAGGCGAAAATATAGCTTTGACTCATCGTAAATTTAGCGATTTTTTAAGGAAAATTGATGCAGCGTATGGCGATATGCTTGTACACTCAGAAATCAGATGCGTAAGTGCTGGTCAATGTTTGCAGCGTTTTTTTCACTTTACGAAAAAAACACCTGTATGCCTAAAAAATGAAATAAAATCTGATATGACCGAATTAGAAACTAAAATGCAAGATCCTAAATTTCTCGCTGATCTCGTGTTTTCAATTGACATGAAACAACACTTGAACGAAATGAATTTGAAGTTACAAGGGAAAGAATACAACATAGCGAACTTATGTGGAAATGGGTTTAAAAGTAATATGAAATTGTTCAAAATGTTACTAGAAAAGAAAGATTTTTTATTTTTCCTAAGTTACATAAAAGGAACATTATATTGAGATGGGATATTTCGAATGATCCAACTTTTCCGACCACATTAAATACATTGACAAGGTAATTTTTAAGTTTTCCCATACTTACTAATTTTAGCTTAAAAATGAGTTCGATGGTGGACAGTACTTACCTATGTGAAAGTGCTTACTCCACAATGAATTTTATAAGATCTAAATATAGGTCGTCACTATCGGATAAGTCACTTGTTCACGCACTGCCTTTGACAACGAGTAATACCTAAGTTGATATTGACAAGATTGTGAAAGAGAAATTAATGAAAAAAACCGGTCAAGTGCAAGTTAGACTAGCGAGTGTTTGATTGCTTTTAAAATAAAAAATGTTGTTACGGGGTATAAAATGATCAATGGCTTCTTAAAATACATCCCAAATAAGTTTTCAATAAATTTTTATTCGGATCTTTACTGAAAACTGATGTCCTTGAATTTTTTTTTTTTTTATGTTCCAAATAAATTATTAAAGGTAATGCACTCGTGATAATTTTCCTCCAATCTACACCCTTTGCAGAATATTCCAGAGTTTCTTTAAAATTTTTTGATCAGTACTTTTCAAGATAAGGGGGTGGAGTGATTTTTCGCAAATTTTTTAAAATAATACAGAGAAAAGTATGCGCAAGTATTACATTACATATACGTTTGGGCTCGTGTTTTTACAAGCTTTTATTTGACACCCCACTTGATGGCTTGGAAAAAAATTTTTTTTTCACTTCCGATTTCACCCCCCAAAACTAACCCTTAAGTCCAAATTTAACTTTCAAAGCTACACAGCTTTCATGAGGCCATCTTTCCTATATTAGTACCAAATTTCAACTTTCTATGTTAAATAGTTTCGGAGAAAATCGGACAGACGGACGGACGGACAGACAACAAAGTGATCTTATAAGTGTTCCGCACGGAACAGATGATATTCTTCAACTCTTGAGAATATAATCAAAGGTAGAACCGCACTTCATTTTATTATCTTGACTAAAGATGACAAGCAATTCTTTGATTTCTATAAATTTAAAAGACGTGAGTCTAGGCTGCACAGACAATTCAGCAAGATGAGGGACTGGCCCTTTTGCAGACAGAAAGTCTGGAGATTTAATGGTGTATTTCGACTTATTAGCAATATTCTTTTTGTTAAGCGGGAAAAAGAGAATGAAGATGAGGGGTGTGAATGGAAGCAGTATACGTGTTTGCGCTACAATGTGGCACAAAATCGAGCGGAATGCGCACGGTGACGTCGTCGAAGAGGTGGCAAACGTTTCCGTTGATCACAACGGACGTAAATCGTGTGCGGTAGGCAATCGGATAGACCAGAATGCCTCACCTCGGTCGTTACACTATTTCAAACAGCGCCAGACATTCCACGGCAATAATCACTGCCACACCGGAATATTATATTTAGGTTCATTCCACGGGCCTTACCACGTACACTAGTGGATATGTCCTACCTGACGATGATAAGTGGTACGTGTGCTAGAGAGCAGGAACGTGGACTACACGACGGCGGGTTCGTTGATTCCGGCGAGTAGCCGTTTATTTTGAAGCGGTGAGTAGCAAGTGGTGAGGTGGTGAGCAGCTTTATAGTTTAGTCAGGAGGTGGCGGTGATAGTACGTAATTTTTAGGTTCTGTCCAAGTTATTGACACGGCAAAGGACGAATGTCTGGATCCCCTAGCTGATCCTATAAAGAAGTTTAATACACGTAATAAAGCAGACACGTCTGGCCCAAGATTTGGCCTAATACCGAACAGAAAAACCGAAATAGTCAAGATAGCACTTGATAGTTTAAGGCATAAAATTTTGCAGTTAATTTTGAAAAGGTAGTTCTAGACATATTCAACAAGTACTACGTGTATCCACGTAATTCAAACACTTTCTGGCTACAATTGCGGTGATGTAGGATAAAATTAAATTATAATTTTTCAGGTCAATAGTCGTTAAGTTGCATTAGCTTAATATCTTAAACATGAGAACTCGCGTTTCTCCTTAAACTAACACCAAAAAAAGAAATGTGGCCCGATAAAAATTATTTGAATCCTGTAATAGGGGTAACTAAATAAAGCTGAATTACGATGTAATTTCGTGTTACGAAAACAGTGTTGAGCAGTGTAATTTAGAAAGACATTTTGAGCATATACTATGATTTGTCTGTTCTATATAACACACATCACTGTTTTTACTTTCGATGATTATTCTTCCTGATTACTGATTATAACCTCATCAGGATTCTGTGGCTAATATAACAAATTTGTAGAGTAAACATTTCCAAAAAAAAAAATTACATACAATTAAGTTGAGAATGTGGAATCTTTGGCACAATGACACTATTCAGTACATATCACCATTACACCAAACACTTTTTGCACTCGACGCGCGTTTCACTAACCATGTTAGTTTTATCGGGAGCGAAGATTGACTGTAGTCAAACATCGCTCCTGATGAAGCTAACATGGTTTGCGAAACGAGCGTCGAGTGAAAAAATAAAGTGTTTAGTATAGTGGTCATATATACTGAGTAGTTTACATACAATTTCATTTCATTCGATTTATGATAATGAAAATTTTGATTCATGTAGCTTTTTACCTGAGAAAATAGATCTTTCTAGTATCATAACAAAAGAAATCTTGGCGAATAAACTTGAGAATTTATAGGTGAATATTTCTCATATTTTTGCAATTTAATGGCTTCTCATGTAAATATCAACAGACAGCAGGAAGTCATTCAACTTAACAAAGACCTGGAAGAAATTCTATCTAAGGGTGGCAGTAGTAAATAGAATTTAATGGGATGACAGTAATCAAGTAGAATTTAACGCTACAGAAACTCAGCCTGCAGTTTTGTCTTAAAAGTTAACTTAACCTGACACATGTTATGTGTAGACACATTAAATTTGCTGGACGTTAGTTTGGGAGCAAATATGTCTTGGCATGAACATGTTGCATGCATAGCAAAGAGAGTTTCTCAAAAACTGGGAATATTATTTCGAACTGGAAAACTCTATGCTCCACAACTACTATTAATTTTGTGTAAAGCTCAAATGCGACCAACTATGGAATATTGCTCTCATGTTTGGAGCTTTGTTTGTTGGATTGTATTCAGAAGAGAGCTGTTCGCCTGATTGGAGACCCAAAACACATCGAAGATCGGTTGGCGACTTGAGTCCATTCTACTAAGTATTTTCATGGGAATTGTTCATTGAATGTAGTTCCAAAGCGTGCACCGCTTTGGGGCTACATGCTAGGAGTACACGTCGCACTAATACCTCACATTCATATGAAGTTCAGCTTGTCACTTTGCGTACAACCCTTTTCAGGCAGTTTTTTATATGGAGAACCTCATCCCTTTGGAATCATTTGCCCAGGATTCTTTTTCCCACCGAGTACAATTTACAGCGATTCAATTCCAAGTTGAAGAAGGACTTTTTTCGCATCGTCGTCTCTCTGCCCCTATAGGGATTTCCTTGCAGCGCGTGTACTTTGCCCATAAAAAATAAACTCGTTTGTAATTTCCCCCTGTTTCAATAAACGCCCATAAATATTTCATGGCCGGATTTTATTCTTTTCTTATGTAACTTAATTTAATATACCCGAAACTATTAGGCCTTAAATATTTAATGATGCCGTGAAGGATCCACGTCTCCCATATTGTGACGTTACATCAGTTTAAAGGTTATTACATTGAAATGGGATTTTGCTCTTAGTAGAGCTTAATATCTTATAAAGTTTGATAACCTAATTAGTAAACTAAACGCACTTTCATTTAATCCCCGTATCAGCAGAATACTGACGAGTAAGCTTTGTGGAAGCATAATATAACCTTGATATACAGACTTGTTAATAATTAATAAGTTTGGAAAGCTATTAATATTTGGGGAAAATATGCTTCTTGGGACTGGATTGTATTAAATTAGAGTAACTTTTCGATATTTTGCGTATGATTTCATGACAAATCTTCAGGATTCTTACTTTTCAACATTGGAGCACTAAACTACCCCGAAGTTTTTATATCCGAATAATACATATCGGACTCTGACCCGGAGTAACCTAGGAACATGAAATACACTACCGTCAGAAAGTATTTGCCCACCTAGTTATTTCAGTCCCAAGACAATAAAAACCCAGATAATATTTTTTTTTAATTTTAATAAATTATTATTTATTTTCACATTATTTACAGTCTAGAAAATCAGAAAAATATTCATGATTTTCCAGAATTTTTCTCATCTATGTGACCTCCTTTGTTTTTGGTTACGGAGTTTCGGCATTCTGTCCAGTAGTTTCTTCAGAGTTTCTTCGGTTATTTTAACACTTTCTGCTTGTAAAAGTTCCCACAAGTAATTTTCTGATGTTGGATTGAGTTTTCGAACGCACCTGTCCAAATGGCCCCCAGCAATTCGATGGAGTTCAAGTAGGGTGATTGTGGAGGTCAAATCATCACTTCCAGGACGTCATCGGATTTCCATTGGTCCAAAAGTTCTCTAATTTGTTTAGCAGAATGTTTAGCGTTTTTGTCATGCTAAAAAATAAATTTCCCCTGAAAAATATCTCTACCAGAAGGAAGCATTTCAGTTAGTAAAATTTCTTGATACTGTCCTTTTCATATGATTCCTTCTATCTTAAAGATTTTTTTCAACTTTACCATTGCCAAAACAACCCCAAACCATTACTGAACCTCTACCATTTTTCATGTTCTTGGGCCCATTCTAATCGTTTACGTTTATTCACTTACCTAAGAAGTGGTTTCCTCACTGCAACTCCCCGTGTAGTCCACCTTCTGCTAACCTGTTCTTCCCGGTTGTTACGCTGATGGGATGGGCAGCTCCAGATTTACTTGAGCCGTGATTTCTGATGCGGTTAGGCGGCGATTAGGTCTGCTGAACATTGTTATAGCTCTGTCTTCAGCGGGAGTCGTTTTTCGAGGCCACAGTTCTTATTGGCATCCGCATTTCACTCGCTATTTGTCGACTCGAGTGGCCATTTTGCTGTCCCTCAATTATCAGGGCCCGATTTTCAACGGGATCTTCTTTCGTTTTTGGCATTTCCACAAAACAATTGAGCCTGTATCAATGATAAAGTACTGTTTGCTAATGGTTAATTTCCAAAAGGGCAATTGTATTTATAGCATCATTTTTATCATAAAATATCATTAGGAATTTCCATAATCCCTAGAAACTTGAAATTAATTCTTACTTCAACTGGAATTCTCAGAAATCGCCTCAAAACGATTATCATGCAAAACTTGGAAATTTGTTCTAATTGGTTCTTAATTTATGATTTCACAAAAGGCTTATCTAAACAATTTTATGATGGACAAACACACACAACAATTAAATTTACTTAATATAATAAAAGGGTTTAATTAGGTATTAAATTTTGGCAGTTACATTGAAATTTTTAGGTGGGAAAATACTTTCTGACAGTAGCGTACGTATCGAAAGAAATAAGGTATGTAATCCGCTGTAGCTGAACTTTGGCATTCTGCATGACACGTTATCCATATCGGTTAAACTGAAGTTCCTGCAACGTTGTCTATTTATTAACATTGAAAAACTTTGGAACTAATCAAAATTTGTAAACATTATTACAACACTAATTGATTAACAGGTTACGGTGGAAACGATTATTACACTAAATTATGATTTGATCAAACTCATCAAAGCTTTCGTTTTATGTTATAAGGGATATGCTAGTGCTGTCTCTTTGACAAAAAATAAAATATTTTAGAAGAAATATTACAAAAAAGATCCTATTAGTTAAGTGCACAGACAAGTTTTAAATTAAACGTTTTTAAAGAAACTGAAATAACCTCATCTAGTAACGGTTAATTCACCTGTACAGGGATTAAGTTTTGAGAACCTTAAAAGCTGGTTAATAATTAATGACTGTTTACATAGTAATTTCTAATTAAGTTCTCTCCGAAAAAGAGACAGAATCAACTCTTACAAAGCTATCTTTATATTATAGCAATCCATGTACAAATTAGCTAAATTACAACATGTTTCATATAGTTTTAGAACGTTTGAATCACAAATCAAACGAAATGAACTCTCACAAATCTTTAAAACATTCTGTATGGGTGGTGGTCGAAATGCAGAATGTTTACAAAGTTTTAGAGCATATTACTAGCAAATTACAAAATTTGAGAACAGTCTGTGTCCCAGTATTCCGTGTACATAGAGTTACTGGTTACTGTGAATTTCTGGGATGAAAATATGACCATTTAACCCAATTTGCCTTAGTCTAAAAATTCGTAACTTTTGAGATACAGGGAGTCAAAGTTATACTTTTATTTTAGTTCTTCTTAAGTTGATTTCTTAACAATTGTACTATTTTTACAAGATTCGGTGCTAAGGTGTTTTCTGAGATGGAAAATCGAAATCAGCTCACAGTTTTGTTGTAAATTGTAGGGGGCGCCACTTACTGCAGTGTGTATACTTTTAAATTGTCTTAACTTTTTTATACCACTTTGTATGATATTTTTGATTAAATATTCGTATTCTCCGCCTCCACCTGCCTAAAAAAGTTCTCTTGGTAAATGTTGCTCCGAGCAGCAGTTTCTGAGATAGTGGGATGTTTGTTTCCATTTTTTAATTCCATTGTCAAATTCGCAAATGTTCCTTCACACGTTCCTCCACATTGTATACTTACTTGGTAACGTTCAAAAATAACTCTAGTAATGATGTAAGATATCACATGTTCTATGACGTAATTGGCTTCTTAATTTTCCAATATTTCAGGAATAGTTTCACGAATGAAATTCAAGTAAATGTCACCATCCAGTCGATCTAACTGGCGCCCCCTACAATTTACAACAAAAAACTGTGAGCTGATTTCGATTTCTTATCTTAAAAAACCCCTTAGCATCGAATCTTGTACAAATAGTACAATTATTAAGAAAGTTACTTAAGAAAAACTAAAATCAAAGTATAACTTTGAAACCCTGTATCTTAAAAAATACGAATTGTTGAACTAAGGTAAGTAGTAGGATTCTACCCAGGAGTAGGTTGCCACCATCAAAGAGTTCAAGAACGCTTTCACAGAAATAAATTAATAAGTAAGATTACCAATTAAATTAGTCTAAGTATATTAAGTATTACAACAAAAATCGTACATATGTTCACAAACGATTTTTAAATTAAACCTTTTTAAAGAAATACAAAGAACATCCGGCAGAAAAGGACATTTTTTTTTTATTGCAAACTGTTTGGTGGTAATTGGTAGTTATCGCAAGTTGAAAAACAAATCAGGTGTTTCGCAGTTATTTGCAACTTTTCCTGTTTTAAAACCATACACTTTAGATAACCACAGTTTGTTTATTGGTCGTGAATGATTAAGAAAAAATCGGGGGCTTATATGCCGTAGGGTTCTTCATATCCGTGAATATTAGTGTGCCGTATGGAACACTTTTTTTTTTTTTTTTTTTTTATTGGTCTAACACACGTGCTGCAGGGAAGTCCCTAAAGCGCTCCAGGAGCGGCACGAGTGCGGAAAAGATCACTTCGGTGTCCGTCCGTCGGTCTGACCCAATTTTCTCCGAAACTATTTAAGATATAGGGTTCAAATTTAGTACTAATATAGGAATTAATGTAGTTTCGAAAGTTTAATTTTTGACTTAAGTTTTGGGGGGTGAAATCGAAAATGAAGAAAAATTTTTTCTGCTCGGTCATCGAGTGGAATGTTAAATGAAAGCTTGTAAAGACACGAGTTCAAAAATATATATAATGTAGTTCTTGCACACACTTTTCTTTGTATTATTTTTTAAAAATCGCGAAAAATCGCTATCCCCCCCTTATCTCGAAAAGTACTGATCAAAAAATTTTGAAAAAATTCTGCAATATTCTCCATAGGGTGTAGATTGAATGAAAATTATCACGAGTGCACCTTTAATAATTTATCTGGTATATAAAAAAAAACAAAAATTTCAAGGTCTTCAGTTTTCAATAAAGATCGGAAACAAACTTTGTTGAAAACTCAATTGGGATGTATTTAATGAAGTCACTGATCATTTTATACCTCCGTAACAAAATTTTTTATTTTATCAACGTACGGAACACCAATTGTGTTCAACTTGTACTTTTTTATTACACTATTCTTGAATTGGTTTGTGGGTATATTACAGACGTTTTAATTGAGTAGTTATGAAAATTGCATAGCCAAGAAAGCGTTTTAATGGAATTTTGGTTAATTTTAATGCTAGTAGTAATATTATTAGGAAATTTTGATAATATGTTATAGTTTATTACTAAAACTTTTGATTAGCTGTAATTTATTCCAACCTTCACAATTTTGACAGAAACGACTAGCTTTTCTACAGAAAAATTGAGTATTCGTTTTGATTTTATTATTGAAGTACCAGTTTATTGTATTTTTTAATAGACACAGCACTTATAAAGGAAAATTTAAAGAAATATTTGTTACCTGACCAAATGTTTTGAATTACTAATTATTTTTTAATATTAATGAAAATAGGCTTACACAAAATGTATCTGTATTGCTCTGTTATAATGTAAATAGAATTGATGAATGTTACTGCGAAAATTGTTTATAAACAGTAGGAAATAACTTTGACTGTAAGCAATAATTTTGTCTAAATTAAGGGAATTTAGCCAGCATAACAGACCAGTATGATTATGATATTTTAATTGCTTATTTCAATAACCAACAAATACATGCTAAAAATAAAAGAGCATTCAAATAAGTACTAAATAAGAAAATGGAAGTAAACACATATAAATTTCAGCTCCACTAAATCAATTGCTAGAAATAAAACTGAAAAAAACATACCAAAATAAATAACAAAGGAAATTTATTCGATTTTTATGAAAATTATTTAGGCAACACTACAGTGATTTTTGTATTCGTTCATTTTCCAAGACCATTTATTAAGTTTTTGTTATTTTATCGCCCTTTCATCACGCTAAGAAAAAGAGTTATTTCAATAACTAGAAATGTTATTTCGTAAAAGTAGAGGCGTTCCAACGATTTAATTTAAATAATATGAAAACAATCGGATTTGTTTTGTAAAATTCGTCTTTTCTAAAACTTGTAAAGATTTTTGTTTTTCGGTAAATTTTGTTCTTGGATATTTTAAAGAGATAATTCAACTTTGGCGTAGACTCTTAATTCAGTAACGATGAAAAATGAACTACTCACTCACACTTAATTTATCCATTTATCCACCCTAAGCGCTATCTGCTAACTATATTAACATCTTCAGGAGCGATGGCTGGAATTTAAGATTAAAAACTAGACTATAATTATCAAAATAATTTTATATTTGAAAAAGTGTCAGGTGTACACTATGTTAAGAAGTCTAAGATTTTAACACGAGAACAAATGCATCAGTTTATGACCGAGCAAGATAATGAAATCTATTTAATGATTACGGGAAAATTTCTAATTATTTTTTTATTTAATTCATGTTGTCAAATTCCTTTAACGTTATAAACTATTTCAATTTTGTATACTTGTCGCCGTGAAAAATTCGTTGAAATACTTGCTGGTGACATAAAGACAAAACTTCTGTTTTAATTGTAAAAATTCATGATAAAAAATTTAATATACAAGCTATTTTTACAGTTTCCAAATTCGATTATATCAAACTTTATAGAAAGTACGACTCTCTTTGCCCAAACCGTACGAATGCCTAAGCCAGGGGTCGGCAACCTTTTAACTAAGAGGTACCAGTTTTCATCCATACAACATTTTGCGTGCCGACATAGGTACTTACTACAACTAAAATTAACAAAAATTAAATTAACTTAAAATATTGCTTTTAGAAGGTTTAATTACAAAAAATTTTTAACATTTAACAAATAATTTTATTATATTAGTCCTAGGACCTATTGTGAACCCTGTGCTTGAAGTTCTTTAGAAAGTTTTCTTATATCCGGTTCATGTCTGGTTATTTTCAGTGTCACACATGCTTCCGAGTTGTCTGTTGTCAGCCTGTTTCGGTACGGGTTTAAAATCACTCTCATACGGAAAAAAAGTTGTTCACAGATATAGGATGATCCGAAAGCTGTAAGCATGGCAAACGCTACTTTCTTAAGAGAAATAAAGTTCTCTGGTAAACTCATCCAACAACTGAGTATCTCGTTTGAATGGTTCTGGCAGTCACCTTCTAAAACCCTTCTTAATTCTACAAATTGCGTGTTCCATAACTTGGAGCTTTTAAATTCAATGTACTGAAGATCAAAATCATTAATGTCCATCCATGAGAAAAGAGATATGTCAAAGCAACTGCTGGAAAAATCCATTAAATCTGGTTTAATTAAAAAAGCGAACATAGGACCATGTTTATCAAAATCCTTACCCCTCTCGATAAACTCGTCTTTTAAATTAGTCATATATTTAAGAATTTCGTCTATTAATGCACCATCATCGACACTGGATATATAAGTTTTTAAATTTGGAAAATATTTATATGTGTTTGTAGTAATATCGCTGATAAATAAATCTATTTTTAATTTGAATGATTTCCAGGATTCGTATAAATCCAGAACTGTTTTGCCTGAACCTTGTAACTTTAAGTTGAGTTCACTGAGATGATTTGTAATATCAGTAAGAAACATTAACATACAGATCCAGTTCTTATCTTCTAGTTCAGGATAAGCATCCACTTGATTTTTTTCCAACAAGAACGATTTAATTTCGTCCAGACATTGCACAAATCTAGAGAGCACTTTACCACGGCTGAGCCAGCGCACATTATTGTGCAATGGTATATCTGAATATGCAACTTCTAATTCCTGCAGAAACGCCTTAAATTGTCTATGGATCAGTGAAGAACGACCGACAATATAGTTAACTATTTTAACCACCCTATCCATCACGGATTTTAAACTTCCAGCAGAGATTTTAGCGCACAAACTCTCTTGGTGAATTATGCAATGAAAATTTAATACTGATCGACCCATGTGTTCAATAAGAAGGGAAACAAATCCTTTATGTCTCCCAATCATTGCAGGAGCGCCACCTGTCGTTACGCAAAAAAAATTATTTAAATCAATGTTCCGCTTTTCAAAATGTTTAACAAATTCTGAAAATATATCCTCTCCTCTTGTAGTTCACTGCAATGGGAGCAGACAAATCAGCTCTTCATACACAATATTGTATCCTTATTGGGCAAGTCGTCGAATAAAATCTCGCCAGTACTCAAAAACGTTTGCTTCATAAATTCTCCGTCAGTGAACGGCCTACCCTTTTGTGCCAACGATTGTGCAATTTTGAAACTGCATTCAGTTACCTGATTTTTTCCTTGGAAAACTTTGCTAAAGAATGTTGACTGTTTCTCGTATTGATTACTTGTTCTTTGTATTGCCTCCCTTTTATCAGCGTTATCTTTAAATGACGATTCATGTTTTATCTGGAAATGTCGTTGAACACTAGATGTCCGGAAAAAACTACGCTTTCATGACATAGGACACAAATGGCCCGATCGTTTTGCTGTACAAAACCGTAATCTGTTGAGAAAATTCCAATAATTACGTTTATTAAATTTCTAACAACAAAAATTATTATCTACAACGTGCCCATTGCAATCAAAGGGCCGCCTAGAAGTTAAATCTAACAAAAACTCGGCAATATAAAAAGAGTTGCGGCGCGCGTCGGAACGATTGAAGTCAAGTCAAACAAAAACCGCCTTATAGCGGCTCTTTTGATCTGAATAGAGGACGTTTATTTGTGTTTTTGCCTAGGCTTATATTGTGAGGCTTGCCGTCTTTAATACTTGCCGAAATTAAAGCCAAACCAATGCATTCAGGAAAATTATAAATTATAAAATATATATTTTGTAGTTTTTGGTAATAATACCTAGTGACTTATATAATATATCGTTTTTGTTTGTATCGTTAAAGTAATACTGTCTTCGATTATTTACTTAATTTCGAAACATGTCACAGATTACAGAATTAATGTGTAAACTTTGAATAGGTACGCGTGCTATTCAAAATTTCTTGGCGTGCCAGAGATGGCACGCGTGCCATAGGTTGCCGACCCCTGGCCTAAGCTGATAGCGAGGTATTTAAAGTTTTAAAATTCCGCGGCCTGTGCACACTTACGATTAAGTAATTCTAGAACACGCTAAACAAAAGAGAGCAGGGAAGATGTTCATAGCAACCAGAATTTGGTAGGATTAATTATTGGTTTCCACTGATATTGTTAATCCTGCCAAATTCTGATGGCTGTAAACATCTTTTTTACCCTCTTTTACAGAGTTGTAAGATATTTTTCTTATTTACAAATGTCCATTCGTGTTACTGTTTTTGAACAATGTCAGTTACATTTTTTACCCATGACGAGGAGCAATATATCTTATTTGAAGCACCACGGATGATGGATCCGGGGAAAATTCCATCAATAATACAATGCCATAAAAATTTCAAATATAATTCTAAAATGTGAAGTTTTTAATTCAGGTGTTCTGTCTACTTCGAAAATAAAATACTGAAAATTCTTATGCACCTCGAGCTACGTTAATGAATTTAGGGATAAATATTGGTTCTTGTAGTGGCCATATAATTAATATTAATATTGTAAAAAAATAACTAGAAAAATATTTTTTTTCTATATATTTGTTGATTTTTTGTTCAATTTTTATAAATTAAAAAAATCGGTAAAATGATTTATCCAGTATTTGTCTTGCAAACACAGCTCTAAAATAAACAGTGAATTTGACTTGCTCACACTAAATAATGACCTAATCCAGGCAATATAACTTAGTATTTTATATAAATAATTATAGTGAGAAAAAAAGTACATTATCGCAACTAAAAACCTTGAAAAAAATCTTAAACTCTTCTCTCTTAAATTATACAACATTCTTCCAATACCCATCTCTTGGAACATTTTTTTCTGTTGATATTGAAAGTAATGAAATTAATTTCCTTGACTCCAGAAATCATAAAAAATAAATAACATGATATATATGAAGCCATCCTCTAACCGCTCCTTTAACCCTTAATATATTTTGCTATAAATTATATTCTTTATATCAACTTAGAAGACTGAAAACATTGTCATTTAAAATTGAGAATATTGAAAAAATAACCAATTTTTTGAGTTTTTTTACTCCTAAAAAGACCACAGTATATCTGAAATAACCTCTCTAATTTGCATCTCCGCCCCTTTAACTCGCAATTTGATTTACTATAAATATTTATGCACAAAAGTTATTTATTGCCCCAACAAATAATAAAGAAAAATTGTCACATTACTAATAAAAAATTTATCGATGCTCATCCCCCTTACCTCCTTCCCCTGAAGCGATATCATCTAAAAACTATGGATTTCAGCACGCAGTTAGGTATGTATCAAGTTAAAAATCGATGTCTCATCTCGTTCGAGAGTTTTCGGGCCACACACTCAGTCCGGTAGACAAACAGAGCGACGAATATCAGTGACTATGTTTTTCGTGATCGAATAACCCTAAAATATGAAGAAATGCAATAAATCTCGGAGAGGGATTTTTTTTCTTTCCTTCAGTAAGAAAAATAAAAGGTAGTAAATATTAGAAGTTTATACTGACAATTCAAATTTATCTTCTTATCTAAAATTGACGAAGGTGCTACTTTTTTTTAATACTTTTTAAACTTTAAGGTATGGAATAAAGACGGCGATATTTTTAAAAGAACGTCAGTTTTGACAGATAGTAACAGTAACATGTCTAGTAGCCATTTTTCATCTTAATTAAAACATAAATTAATGCTAAAGTTAAATTTCCAATTTTTCTAACCTCAACTAAATGTTACTCCTCATTAAATTTGTTTTTGATGTTCTGTTGAAGTTAATTAATTGAATTCTATAACGGACAAGACAATATTACTCTAATTTAGTCCTTCATAAAATAGCAAGACGTTTCTAACGCTCTGGAAGACTTAAAATAACTTCGTATATTTAGCTTTTCGCCATTTCTCTCGGGCAAACAATTCATTGAGGAAGTACACACGTATAAATTATGGGGCCTGATAACCATTTCGTAAAGAAATAAAACCTAAATTACCATAAAAAACTCATGACAAGGAACAGTAAATTAATATTTAATAATATTACTCGGGTAACTTTATATTATACAATGAATTAACTATACGTTTTTCTGTTAAGAGCTCTCATGAACGGGATTTTTTTATTTTGCTTTTTGTTTCTTCATACATACAAGTGGCTCACCATTTCTTTAGAAATTCTAAAACGAAATCGACACACGTAGACTGTAAAGTTTTTGGGTCTAGCTACTTAAAACACATTTTTTTTGCAAAATTCGACTTTATTCATCAACATAAGCTCCTTCAAGAGCGATATAATCAGTCCAACCCTTTTCTACCATTTCTATTATTGGTAATTGTTAAGTGTTTTCCTTCTTTCTTCTTGTAAAAGGATTTCAGCGATAACTTCTTCATTGGCCAAATCTCTTTCCTGCGAGCATTTTTTGGAGGTCTGCGAATAGATAATAGTCGCTGGGGGCTAAATTTGGGGAATACATTGGATGAGGAAGCAATTCAAACTTCAATTCATGCAATTTTGCCATTGTAACCATTGACTTGTGGCACGGTGCATTGTCTGGATCAAGGAGCTTTTTTTTCTTGTTCATTGCGATTTCTGCCTTCAAACGCACCAATAACTTTATATAATATTTGATATTGGTGGTTTTTCCCTTCTCAGTATAGTCGATGAAAATTATTCCATGCGCATCCCAAAATACAGAGGTCAAAACCTTCCCAGCCAACTGTTGTGTCTTTGATCGCTTCGGGCGGCTTTCATCGGCTGTTGTCCACTCAGCTGACTGCAGATTTGTTTCCGGTGTGTAGTGGTGGATCCATGTTTCATCCTTTGCCACATATCGCATGTGACAAATTCTTTTTATTGGGCTTAAACAGGTTCAAACAGCGCTCAGAAACATCAACACGTTTGTTTTCGGTCCACTGTGAGCAAACGCGGTACCCATTTCGAACAGAGCTTTCTCATGTGCAAACGTTCATGCAAAATATGACCAACACGATCTTTTGATATCTTCAGGGTGTCAGCTATCTCAAGTAATTTCACTTTAAGGTCATCCAAAACAATTTTGTGGATTTTTTTGTGTGTTCCGGTGTAACTACCTCATTTGGGCGTCCAGAGCGTTCAGCATCCAGAGCGTTCAGAATCATTTGTATCTGTACGACCGCGTTTAAATTCAGCATACCAGTAAATGATGAATGATTTTCCAGGGACAGAGTCCCCGTAACACTTATCAAGCCATTGCTTCGCTGGAACGGTATTTTTTCCCACCAAAAAACAGTGTTTAATTAACACACGAAATTCGATTTTTACCATTGTTTTGAAAATATCAAAAGGAGCGTCACTAAAACCACTGTAACTTTTAAACTTATCTTCGTATCATTTGAAGGTTGGTACTTCCTAAAAATCATATTGATTTTTTAAAAGATCGACATCTATGTGTCAGACTAAAAACTTTTCAGTCTGCGTGTTATAATAAAACACTTACTGATTGATTTAGTGGTTCGACCTCAGCACCTAAAATTTCTTTCAACTCTGTTGAAATCATAGAACAGACCTACGTAACTTCTGATATATTTGATCTATAATAGCGTATGGTCACATGCCAGAAATTTACAGGCGATTTATACAGTTAGAGTTGTAATCTAAGTGCTTATCTTCAGTGTGCTCGTTCTGTTATGGATTTCTCATATTCTGAAAAAATTAATATTTGTGTCAAAACCACACCATTAGCAATATATCTCATTTCACATTTGTTTTATATGCAACACAATCTTTTAATTTTTAGTCTTTTTATTATTTTGAATGCAGGTTGTTCCTTTTACTTCGATAAGCCAAACAAAAAAAAAGGTTCTTGGTGTCAGTGATTCTAAGGATTTTATTTTCTTCAGACCCTAGCTAAAATTGATCCTTATTTCATGCGACCTTTTAATTTATTATATACTGAGACCAAATCGTGGTGCAGTGCAGTTAAGATTGAAATAAATCTCAGGTAATTTTATTTAAATTTAATTTCGATTGTGAATTTTACTGCAGTTAAATTTTTAGGTGGCAGTGTTTGTTATCGCCATATCACGAATATAACATTGTTTCCACATATATATTACTTTTTTTACTTACTTCAGTTTACTTTTTATTTGGCCCCTGGTTACGAGGGTGGATTAAAAAGTCTTGTAAAAAACAAGGTAAATAATATTTTTTTCAAAAACAAAAATGTATTTTTCAACATAATTTCTATTTAGCTCAACAAATTTGGTCCAGTGAGATTCCAGTTTTTTTATTCCAGCAGAAAAATACATTTTTTCGAATTATGTACAATAATCCTTTACCATAGAAATAACCTCTTCAACGAAATTTTTTTCCTTCCAAGCCAATTTTTGAGGATTGGTAACAAAAAAGTCACTTTGGGTCAAATCTGGGGAATAGTGAGGTGAGGAACTATTTCGAAGTCCAGCTCGGGCACTTTTACCATTGCAACGCCGATGTGTGAGCAGGTGCATTATCCTGGTGAAGGGGCACTTTTCGCGTGCTAATTTTGTTCGCTTTTGCTTCGGCTCACTTTCCAAATAGGCAATCATGATTATACCCTGTAAGTCCCAAAAAACAGTTGCCATGACTTTTCCCACTGCTTTTTGAGATGCGCCTTCACCTTCGCCAATCTACTATTTCAACTGCAGTTTTGTCTTCGAAGTGTAATGGTGGCTCTACGTTTCCTATACAGTCCCAAAATGACACCAGAAGTCCTTCGGATTGCACTGTAAATTTTCTAAGCACGATTTTGAAAAAGTCTGTCCTCGTGCATTTTTGGTCTGGTGTTAAAAAAACACGTCACCCATCGCGCACTCAGCATTTTAATTTTTAGAACTTTAAGCCTAATACGACGGTCTTTCATCCAGATACCATGAATTTTATCCACCATTTCTTCAGAAGAAATTTCAATTGGGCGTTCTGACCATGAAGGTTCTTCAGTACTCTTTCGGCTGCATTTAAATTCATTTATCTAGTAATAAATGGTCTTCAGTGCTAATGCAGAGTCCCCATAAAGTTTCCTCAGTTCGGTTTCTATCTGGACCACAGTTCACTTTTTTAAATAAAAATATATTATCACTGTATGATACTTGGCCAACTTACGATAGCTGCCAACAAACAACTGCTCGTTATATCTGTTTGAAACTTTGAACTCAACCATTACCAGAATACACGGTTACCACCTAACAAAATTTCCCGCCATTTCGTAGAATTTTGCCAGACTTATTAATCCGCCCTCGTACTACACATTCATAGATTGGAGACAAGTCAGGTAAAATTATATGTATTAAAATTACATATGTAAGTGCTAAATAAAAAAATAAAATGCGATACTAGTATACATATTAATAAACGTAAATGGAAGTATGTTGATCTTGCTTAAGGTTTTATATATTGAGTAAACTCCTGTAAACTATATAACGGCTACTTACTTAAAATTCCTTTATTTATTTTTTCTTTAATTTAAGATTGTTTTCTGATAGTTACTTATAATAATAGCGTCCAGCGAATCAAGGAATTTCCTTGTACTGCAAATATTTGAAACAGCCTAAGTGAATAGCATTGTGATTTCTAATAATGAATATATGTTAATAGCTTATATAAGTAAATGCCTGTAAGAGTCAAAATTTATTTTGATGGAAAAACATGATGACATGATTTTCTATGCGAAAAAGGGAAAATCAATATACTAAACCTTTTCTGGATAATAAAAATAATTTGCATCTGCTGTCCGTTCCCAAACTAGAATTTCTAACTAAATTGAATGCGTATTAAAAATTAACTATATAATGTTGATTAAAATTTTGTTTTAAAATAGTAAGCATAAAAAATATTCTCTACTCAGTATATATCACTACTACACCAAACAGTTTATTTTTGAAATTGACTTGAGCGATAATTGACTGTCAATTATCGCTTCTGATGGAGCTAACATGGGTAGCGAAATGCGCGTCGAGGACAAAAGTAAGGCGTTTGGTGTATCGGTGCTATATACTGAGTAGTGTCATTGTGTCAAAGTTTCCACATTCTCAACATAAAAAATACTTTTTGCATTCTTTTACAAAGTTCTTCTATTTGCGGATCAAACTTTAATTTGTAATCAAACAAAATGCAAAAAAATTGTACTTGTCCTTCTACTGAGATCATGCTTATGCATATTAAAATTGTTAAATAGATTGTTAGTAAGAGTAGGCATTAAAACAAACTCCAGTTTCCCCCCTTCCAAGTTTATTATGAGATAATTCCTACCACAACAATGGAACGATTCTATTGTTCAATTTATTTTTTGGGGCTGATCTCCTAGGATTGATGCTGTTACAGCTATGGTGATCTCATTTACATTTCTAAACGCTCTACCTTCCTTTATGTAGTTTGGCAGATCCTTTACATAAAGCAAAAATAATGAGTCCTAAAATTCTTCTTTGAGGGGTTCCCAGCTCATAGTCATATAAATTTGATAACTTTTTACCAACCTTTACTTTTGATTTTCTTCTATAATATATATAAAATGCATCGTCTCTCTGTCTGTCTGTCTGGCTGTCCGTTAGTGCGCTTATCACTGGAGAACTACTTATACGATTTTCGTACTTTTTTTTTTAAAACATACATATGTTCTCCGGCCAGGTTATAGGCTATCTTTTATTACGATAGGTAGCATAAGGAATGAGCAGTGACAATAATAGTAAATGAAGTCGGACAAAGTTTGCCGCTAGCGTGTTCTCTTGCAATACACAGTCCAAACCATTAAATATGGAACAATATTATGTAGCAGAGAATATCTATAATATATATAAAATGCAATGTCTCTCTGTCCGTCTGTCTGTCTGTCTGTCTGTCCGTCCGTTAGTGTGCTTATCACTGGAGAACCACTTATCCGATTTACGTGCTTTTTTTTTAAACATACGTATGTTCTCTGGCCAGGTTATAGGATATATTTTATTAGGTGACATAAGGAATAAGCAGTGACGATAATAGTAAATCAAGTCGGAGAAAAGTTTGCCGCTAGCGCGTTCTCTTGCAATACACTCCCTAAAGCATTAAATATGGAACAATATCAAGTAGCAAAGAATACAATATATATAAAATGCAACGTCTCTCTGTCTGTCTGTCTGTCCGTTAGTGCGCTTATCACTCGAGAACCACTTATCTGATTTACGTGTTTTTATAAATTTATACATATGTTCTATATAATTCGATAAAAGCCTAGATAATGGGAGATAAGGTGAGATAATGGGAGATAAGGAGAAATAATGGGAGATAAGTCGAGATAAGCCTCGATAATGGGAGATAAGGTGAGATAATGGGAGAAAAGTATAAATACATACATGGAAGATAAGGAGAGATAATGGGAGATAAGCAGAGATAAGCCTAGATAATGGAAATTATGTAGAGATAATGGGAAATAAGGAGAAATAATGGTAGGTATTTTATTACGTTGGGTAACATAAGGAATAAGCAGTGACGATAGTAGTGAATCAAGTCCACGCGAGCGGAGCCGCGGGCCCGGCTAGTTATATCATATAAGATAATCGTCAAGCGCCTACTGGATCTCTTATTCCCAAGACGTTTGACCTTCTAGACATTTTAAGCCTTAAAAGTCTCAAGTTCATGAGATAAATTAAGAATTTCTGAAAGCACAGGTAATTTAATATTTAATTAGCTAAATGGAAAATAATTAAAATCTTGAAAACTGTAAGAGATAGTACAAAAAAACGTTAATCACGATGAGATAGAAACAAAAATGATCTGATACAAGATATTCTATTTAAAACAAAGCTCTTATGGTATGTCTGACAAGTTCTTTTTGTTTCTTACATGTTTCCTCAGAGAGCGTTCTGTACGAGTGGCAGTCGATGGATTTCTTTCTAACACCTTCACTATCAACGCCGGTGTGCCTCAAGGCTCCATACTGTCTCCTACTCTCTTTCTCATTTACATTAACGATCTGCTGGAATAGACCGGGAATCCAATCTATAGCTTTGCAGATGACAGTACGCTTATCTCTTCATTCCCTTTGAACGCACGGACATCGGCTACTCAGACGAATATCCGCTTACAGCAGGAAGTCATTCAACTCAACAAAGACCTGGAACTAATTTTATCTTGGGGTGACAGTAATCAAGCGGAATTTAATGCTACAAAAACTCAGGCGTCAGTTTTTGCGAGCATAGCAGAGAGAACTTCTCAAAAGCTTGGAGTATTATTTCGAACCAGAAAGCTATACACTCCACAACAACTGTTAATTCTTTACAAAGCTCAAATTCGACCAACTATGGAATCCTGCTCCCATGTTTGGGGCTCCGCTCCCAAACATACACTGCATTTGTTGGACTCTATTCATCGAAGAACGGTTGGCGAGTTGAGCCTATTCTACAAGTATTTTCATGGAAAGTGTTCGAATGATGTAGCCCGCTGTACAACGCGTTTCAAGCAGTCTTTTATATGGAGAACATAATCCCTTTACAATAATTTGACCAGGACTGTGTTTCCCACCGAGTACAATTTACAGCGCAGCGATTCGAAAACCACGTGAATCGCTTTTTCCACACACGTGTCGCTCCTGTAGCGCTTTAGGCACTTCCCTGTAGCACGTGTGCTACACCCCATAAAAAAAGTTGCTGCTATTTTCTGACAGAAGAAGCAACACCGCATGGCTGAAAATATTTTGGATAGATAGAGAATCTTTGTTACATATACAATCAAAATTTCAAATCGATATCTTTACTGCCTCTCTTTAGAAACGTGTATTAGGCATTAACCGTAGATCACGTTGTGTATATATATATATATATATATATATATATATATATATATACATATATATATATATATATATATATATATATATATATATATATATATAACAAATAAAGAGAGAGAAAGCAAAAGTTGCCGTATCTAACAAAATCCTAAGTTATGAAACTAGTTGGGGAACTCGCTCCCTTTTTGCCGAGTTCCCCAACTATATATATATATATATATATATATATATATATATATATATATATATATATATATGAATATATGTACCATGTGTACAAGTATGAAATGCGGATTTTTTTTCTTAAAAAAAAAAACACGTTAAATTTGGAAGAATGATAAAAAGTGCTTTATTCAAAGTATGCTCCATCGCTTGTTATACATTTTTCCCATCTTTCGGGCAATTTGTGAATACCACGCCAGTAAAAATCTTCCCCTTTTGCTGCGAACCATTCATCAAGCCATTTTTTCACATCTTCGTACGAACCAAAGCGCTGCTCGGCAAGTGCGTGACCCATCGATGCAAACAAGTAGTAATCGGAAGGAGCCAAGTCTGGTGAGTAAGCCGCATGGGGTAGAACTTCCCAGCTGAGTGCTTCTAACGTGTCGCGAACTGGTTTTGCCGTATGTGATGGAGCATAGTCAAGAAAAATGACTTTGTGTTGTCTCTTTTGGTATTCTGGCCTTTTTTCAAGCAACGAACGGTTCAAATCGGTCAATTGTTATTGGTAACGCTTAGTATTAACCGTTTCCCCAGATTTTAACAGCTCAGAATAGACCTCGCCCCTCTGGTTCCACCAAACACAGAGCATCGTCTTTCTACCAAAGCGATTCGGTCTTGCGGTCTATGTGGATAGTGCGGTGCGCCTGGGTCTACCCATGATTTCTTGCGCTTGGGATTCTCAAAATAAACCCACTTTTCATCCTCAAAAACGACTTCCTTTTATACCGAGCGAGCAAAATGTCACATGTATTTTTGCGCTTTTCCATTTGCCTGTCGTTCAAGTCATGTGGTACCTATCTACCGGTCTTCTGAATCTTTCCCATCTCTCGTAGCCGATTGGAAACAGCTTGTTGACTAACGCTCAATTGCTCGGAGAGTTGTTTTGTTGTTGGCGAATCATCTTCGTCCAACAATGCTTGCAATTCCACATCTTCGTATTTTTTTGGCGATTTTTCCACGTCCCTTGTCTGTAACATCGAAGTCACCACTTTTGAAACGCTGAAACCATCGTTCACACATGCGATGGAGCATGTTCACCATAAGCTTCTCGAAGTAATTGGTATGATTCAGCAGCAGTTTTCTTCAAATGAAAACAAAAAATTACTGCTGTCCGCGAATGCTCTTTGTTCGGTATAAATTTCGACATATTGAACACAACAACACAACACTATGTACACACTTTTCCAATTTATCACTTGTGCGCGTCTGACACTCGTTGATGACACAACAGAATGGCACAGTGTCAAATCTTTCTAGCACAAACTGCATTGGTGCACCATCTATTGTCTGAAATCCTCATTTTATACTTGTACACCTGGTATATATATATATATATATATATATATATATATATATATATATATATATATATATATATATATATATATATATATATATACACACACACACAATAACATTCAGGGTTTCAATCCGTTCATTTAACAACAAATTTGCACGACATTTCGCCAAAATCTCATTTGACATTTTCAAGTGCTCTTGTTGCTGCTGCTACTCGATACTGTGAGAATGTGAGAACACTCGAAAATGCCAAATGAGATTTTGGCGAAACGTGCAAATTCATTGTTAGACGAACAGATTGAAACCCGGAATTCTAATGTATTACATTCTAACATCCGTGAAAACACTAACATATATATATATATATATATATATATATATATATATATATATATATATATATATATATATATATACATATATATATATATATATATATATATATATATATATATATATATATATATATATATATATATATATATATATATAATACTGCCTGAAGTTACCTACGGGACACCTGCCCTTCAACAAAGGCTACGAAGACAACAGTAATGGAGAAACTGGATTATTGATACACAGAAGGCTAATACCATATACTGAGAAATTCCAAGCGATATCTAATAGAGTTATATACATAACAATAAGATTGAACAACACCTTAACACTAAAAGTAATACAGGTCTATGCTCCTACGACAAGCCATGAAGATCAAGAAGCAGAACAATTTTATGAGGAAATATCTCATGCGCTTCACGAACACAGAACGAAGTATGCATTGGTAATAGGAGACTTTAACGCCAAGATAGGAAAGAAAGCAGAAAATACAGAGAGTTAGATAGGAAATTTGGGCCTTGGAGAGAGGAACAACAGAGGACATATGCTGATGACATTTCTGGAAAGGGAGAAACTCTATAATATGAACACCTTCTTTCAGAAAAAGGCGAAGAGGAAATGGACATGGATTAGTCCTGATGGTGAGACAAGAAATGAAATTGATTATACACTAACAATACATAAGAACATAGTAACAGACGTGAAGGTCCTAAATAGATTTACAACTGGTAGTGATCATAGGCTGGTCAGAGCAAAGGTGTTTTTTTAACAAAAGACTCGACCGAAAACGTTTACACAACAAGAAAACAAGTAAAACAGACAGACAAACACTAAAAGAAAACGTTGAACAATACCAAAAACAGATTACAGCCAACCTTAATAACAACACATTAACTTCAGGAGCAAGTATAGACGAAAGAAACAGAAAAATAATTGAAATACTCAAGACCACCGCAGAAACAATAGCTCTCCAACCTACTAGGTGAAAGAATAACAAGCTCAGTGAAGAAACAAAAAGAATGTTGGAACAACGAAGACAACTTATACACGAAGGAAAGAGATTAACTGTCGAATATGCAGAATTGAATAAGACAGTACAGAAAACATGGTTAAAGATCTTATAGAGAAAAACAAAGGATTAAAAGTTTTTAGGTGAACAAACTCCTGTAAAAGTGAGATAATTAAATTGAAGGACCCAGAAGGAAACATAATCAATGACAAGAAAAATATCCAGAACAGAGTTACAACTTTCTATCAAGACCTCTACAGTTCAAAAGTCCAAAATGTCGTAGTTGAAAAGGACAATTCATCAACAGACAAAAGAGTAATTAATGTCAACTCCTGGCATAGAAATGGATGAAGTTAGGAAAGCCTTACAACAGATGAAAAGTGGAAGAGCGGCTGGAGAGGATGATATTATACCTGAAATGCTAAAATGCGGAGGTGAAGCCCTAATAAATGAATTAAAAGATCTTTTTAATGAATGCCTCAAATGTGGAAATATACCAGAAGACTGGGAAAACGCCATAGTTATCTTAATATACAAAAAAGGTGACCCCGAAAACCTAGAAAACTACCGGCCAATTAGTTTACTTTCCCAAAATTGCAAGCTGTTCTCACGAATCATAACAAACAGACTGGAACACAAAATGGAATTATACCAACCGATAGAACAGGCTGGATTCAGATCAGGTTTCAGTACGATTGAGCACTTGCACACATTGAGAATACTAATCGAGAAGGCCACCGAATATAATATACCAATGTGGCTCACATTTGTAGATTTTCGCAAGGCTTTCGACACAGTGGAAAAATGGGCGCTTATAAGAGCTCTTAGAAATGCTCGTATAGACCACAGATACAGCGAACTGATAGCCAGAATATATGAACGAGCAACACTCAAAGTTATGGTAAACCAAGAACTGACAAACAAGGTCTCAGTGAACAGAGGAGTAAGGCAGGGCGATGTAATATCGCCTAAGTTGGTTACAATGATCTTAGAAGATGTATTCAAAGAACTGAATTGGGACGAAAATGGCCTTCTGATAGCTGGTGATCGGCTAAACAACCTGAGATTCGCAGATGACATTGTAATTATAGCAAACAATAAGAATGAAATGATCCAGATGATCACAAATCTCCACCACCAAGCAAGAAAAGTGGGACTTGACATAAATTTCTCCAAGACAAAGTACATGAGTAATGAAGACACTAATGATGAAAATATAGTGATTGAACATTCGACAATAGAAAAAGTAAACACATACATCTATCTGGGCCAAATAATAATGACAGGAAAGGAAAACCAGCAGCTTGAAATAGAAAGAAGGATACGTATGGGATGGGCAGCATATGGAAAATTGAAATATGTACTGAATATGAACATTCCTCAAAGATTAAAAACCCAAATTTATAATCAATGTATCTTACCAGCTACAACGTATGGAGCCGAGACATGGGTTTTAACTAAAAGAACAATAGAAAAACTACAAGTTCACCAACGAGCAATGGAAAGGAAGATGTTGAGTGTTACTTTGAAGGACAAGAAAACTAATAAATGGATTAGATAACAAACAAAGGCGGATGATATCACCAAACGGATAACTTCTCTGAAGGAACTGGGCCGGCCATGTAGCGAGAGCGACGTATAAGTGGAGTGGCAAGATTACTAGGTGGAGACCATGGGGTGAAAAGCGAAGCACAGGAAGACCCGAACAAAGGTGGAGCGACGATCTGAAGAGAATCGGAGGGCTTAACTGGTATCAACAGGCACAACATAGAGAAAAATGGAAGATTTGAGAGAGGCCTATACCCGACGGGTAGAGAGCGGCTGAAGGAAGAAGAAGAAGAAGAAGAAGAAGAAGAAGAAGAAGAAGAAGATTATATATATATATATATATATATATATATATATATATATATATATATATATATATATATATATTCCTCTTAAGTTCCCCGTTAAATTGTACAAAAAAATCGACTTTTAAAATGAAATAGTTTGAGCTTAAAATATGTATGTGAAACAATTATATAGGACCAACGAAGAGCTTAAAATACCTTCTTGAGCTGATGTCGAGGATGCTTCACTGTTTTATTTCAGAATATAAGTGGTCTTTAAAATTCACCAATATTACTCAGATGTTAAAAAATTAAACAAGGCTTTCTTTTTGTACGTTAAAATTATATATTTTTTCACCAGTTAGAAATTGTTAGTAGAGAAGAAAGAGTTTTAGTCTCTCATCTAAATATAGCAATGAGTCAATTTACGTAACGATCAGCTATATTTAGCCACTTTTAATAAATAAAGATCTTTTGTTTATTAAAATCATCAGGGTAATAAAAAATGCCGTCACGCAAAGCCACAATGACAAATTTACACTCTGCATGGAGGAACACAACAAAATTTTTACACAATACAACCCTAGTTTGTACTGGTTGTTTATCTTTTTATGAATACAATGATTAATGCGTAAAAATGCCGCCTTCTCTTTGTACCTAAAAAAGATAAAAAGTTATTTCTAGAATACAATATTTAGGATTCGATTATTGGGAAATTTTTAACTCACATTAATTTCCGCTTTGTATATTGTATTGTAATTATTATTTTCGAAGAATGAAAACTGTAAAATACACAGCGAAAACAGTACAGCTTATGACGGGTGATTGCTAGGCATTTACCGTGTCAATATCTAAGGAAAATCACGATATCTTGGCCAAGATGCTTTACCAATAGTTAGCAGAACAACTGACGTTACAAGTGGATATAGATACAGTCTGTCAAATAAGATCGTGACAGCTGGTATTTTTGAAAAAATGTGTTTCGAGAACAACGTGTTTCAGAATTTAACATCATGAGCACAAAAATATTTTCGAATAATCTCATGGGACATATTCAAACCAGATTTTCTTAATTTTGCCGTTCCTTGACGCAGCGTCAATTTCGGGTCCCGTGAAAACAAAAAACTATTAGTTTTTCGACTTCCAGAGTGACCTTTCGTACCGAGCCATGTTTTGGCAAGTCATCGACATTTTTCGTCTCTTTAAAACGATACCGACTTTTTAATATATTTAGCGGCCGCGGAATGTGTCATTTTAGACCTCTTTGGGTGGGAACAAAAAAAACTGGAACCTATGCTCAAACAAGTGTCTCATTTTGGATTTTACGCGATTTCGACGAAAGTTCGGAATCGACCGATACTTCTACTAAAATGCATCGTAGATAAATCCTCTATCGA
The DNA here is from genome assembly GCA_019049505.1 of Pachyrhynchus sulphureomaculatus. NCBI lineage: Eukaryota > Metazoa > Arthropoda > Insecta > Coleoptera > Curculionidae > Pachyrhynchus > Pachyrhynchus sulphureomaculatus. Next base: position 120,966,814 of record CM032455.1, on the reverse strand, counting down.
TTTTTTGTTGAATCGCATTTACCAAAAATGGATTATCGAATGTGTTACTTGACAGACTGTAAGATGCCTTGTTAAAAATACGTTCCGAAACCAATTGTTCAATAGCGAAACTATAAGATATACTAGGATCGAACTGTCTTAATAAATAAAACAGTAACTAGACCAGACAAACTACTATTGGATAATTTTTAAAGCACACAGCGTTGATCGACGTGGCCATCTCAAATCATAACACCCTTCCGCTGCTTAACCTGGAGCAATTGGCCACAGATACCCTAGTGTATCGTAACATCTCCAAACGGCACTTAACGATGGGCCCTAAACGTTTTTATAGCAAAGAGGGAGTAGAGGGGGACTCACCTCGTATATAAGTTGGGAATGCGGAATCTTTGGCACAATGACCTATCTCGAGGAATTACTTAGGATGAATGACTTTGAGGACGAAATTATTCATGAATACTTAACATTATCTAAACTTTGTATGGAACAAAACTGAGGCCAGTCAAGAATTTGAATATTTCCCAAGGGTATGGTATAGGTATGTGGATGATATTTTCGCGATTTTTGATACAAAGAAAGCAAATATTGATGATTTGTTTCCAAATTAAATAGCCGGTATGATTCCATTAAATTCACTTACGAAGTTGAGAACAAAGAACAACTGCCTTTTCTAGATATTTTATTTATTAAAAATAATAATAGAATAGAATTTGATATCTATAGGAAAGAACAGTAACAGATAGATATATTCCTAATGATTCATTTCATTGCAAACAACACAAATTAGCCTCATTACATTTTTTAGTTCATCACTTGGTCACTTTTCCTCTGAGTAGAGTAAACTTTAATAATGAAAGGAATCGTATTAGAAATATAACTAGAATTAATGGTCATGACGATGACTTAGTAAACAAACTAATCAATAGACATAAGTTCAGGATAAATATTCAGAATTACACCTTTTTACACGCGAAGAAAATAATACCAAGTATGTCTCCATACCGTATAATCCGAAATATAGCAAGCCCAATAAGGTATTTAATAAGTTAGGCCTCACCTTAGTCTATAAGTCATCAGACAATCTGAGGAATATCTTAGGAAATGCCAAAGATAAGAATCCTAATTGTGAGAAAAGTGGAATTTATGAAATTAGTTGTAATGATTTTGACAAACTTGAAGGTCTATTAAAACACGATTTAAAGAACATTTAGCACACACAAGCTGATCATATTGTAATAGTAGATAATCTAAGATTAAATAAAAATGTAACTGATAGAATATTGTTGAACGCATACGAAAGTATGGAAATTATAAAATGAAAAAGTAGGTTAAATAAAGACAGTTGGCCTATTCCTTATAGTCCCCTCTACTGGTTACTTGACCCGAACTGATGCCTTGCCTATGCCATTAGTTCCGCCTGAATAATTCAAGGGTTAGGCTAAGTATAAATAGGGTAGATTAGTAGTTTAGCGTTAGTCAATCATCGGTCCTGATGAAGCTAACATGGTTAGCGAAACACGCGCCGAGTGCAAAAATAAAGTGTTTGGTGTAGTGGTGATATATAGTAGTGACCTGGTATATAATTGGATCTAAACAGAGGAAGGACGCGGAAGCAAGCGGTACTTCCCACAGACAGGGTGCAGGCTAACCTGGTAGGCAGAAAATATCAGTTTCTCCTCCGAGTACCTTGCCACACATTTATTCCGAGAACCGAGATGGCTGACATACTGGGTAACTTGTAATGTGGAATGATATAGTCCCGGTATACTAACGGGATCCAATCCATAGTATACCGCTGAAATTAAACAAGAAAGATCTGAAGACGGTGACAGGGATCCTGACAGAACATTTTCACCTGAACATGAGATGAAAAACAATCTATATTGCATTTGATGCTTCGAAGTAGAGGATACAGCCTTAGTCAGATCAGCAAGGCAAACTCACCTAGAAACCCCAATAATTTCAGATATTTCAGGGGATTCAAATTGTAAGGCTTGCCTGTCTTTCCTAAAGATAATAAAATGAATTCCATGGGCCCAAATTGTCTTACTACGGCCCTTATGTTCTTACTGATAAAAGGTAAAGGTAACATCGATAAATTCGGTATACTATTTGCAAGAGAATTTTTTTAAAGTTTTATTATAATTTTGTAATAACGGTATTGGTATACTCTCCAATAAGACAAAAGAGAGTTTCTCGATAGTTTCTCTGATATCGTACAAACATAAAGACCTGACAACACCATGTCCTATTTAGTATCCTTTAATTACACTCAAACAAGTTACTATTGGTATATCATTAGTTACGCCATGTCAGCCCGTATTGCAAACCAAATACAACATTTACAGAACAAAGTTTTTTAAATAAGAGATAAGAGCTCGAAAAATAAACTGGATCTCTCGAAATGTTTTCACCCTAACGTAACGAAATGTTAATAAAATTTTATTCTATTTCACATTTCCTATAGTTTGATTTCTACAGGGAATAACTGCCTGTGACAACCCTGACATTATTTGAGATGAGAATTTATTTTGCTAAAATGTAGAAAGTATTCTATTTATTTTATTTAGAATACAATGCATGTGCCGTTCCTTTGATAACTTTTCTTTTTAAAAAGAAATGGGTTACGGAAGAAAATTACATTCAATCCACCGTATATACAATCGTCGATAACAATAACGGTGACAATGACTAACGCAACGTTCTTCGTGGACGACTTAAGAAATAAATTAACATATTTTTTTTTGAATTCCTTATTCTACATCGCTCGATGTTCGTGTTAACTTTACAGATAGTAACCCTTCTCTGAATTTCTTCATGCTTAATTCGAAAAATTACCTGTTGTGTGTCTACCTCATGCCAATATCTTCGAAGCAGTGCTGTGTCACATTCGGCACAAGCGCATTCCTTCCGCAATTGCTACTTCAAAATGTCCCGTGCTCGGTATTAATACCGAGAACGAGATCCAAGATTAAGTGGGGAGATAAACCGGGATCCCTACAGAGAGGTGAGTAGCTCGATCTCAGGCTACCTTAGGCCGTCTAAAACAGAAGCTGATACTAGATACGGCTAACGAGAGGGTTTGAACCAGGAATATATATAAAAGTGTTTTTTTCAAAAAGTTCTCCCTCCGCTAAGTCATTGATTTTATATTGTGTTGAAAGCTTATTATAAGACTAAGTTTTTATTGGAAAAATTTCCCTTCCTGTTATTGACTTTTAATGAAGTAAAGCTTAAGATAATTACATGATTTTTCTTTACAAATCTTCTTCTCTCAGGGTCTCTATTTTTCAAAATCCTTTCGTATGATTACCGTTGGATAATATAAGAGGGTTTTTTTCTTTTGAAAGTTTACTCATCGATTTGTCGCTCATCGGTCATCGAGTTGTGAATCGGTAAAGTTTAAGCATAAGAATAGATTTTTTAGAGAAGTTCATTTTTATTTTTCGGAAGGGTCCCTTTTAAAATTTTTGAAGTTGCATAATGATATATGAAAAGAGGTATTTAGAGAAATTAAATCCCCCAGGGTACGATTTTTTCTCCATAGCCGGCTTCCTCATATACACATATGGAGTGGGCTACTGCTGGACTTGTATGACTTGGCTGCCTCTGTCTGTGCCTACACATACCTTATTAGTACTATACGCATTGCCTTCTCTATCATCGCTGTTGCCACATAACAAGCCCATTACCAACTGTTTCTTGTATCGGTCCGTATTGACCTTGCATGTGCCCACAATCGAATGGTTTTTTTTGCCTTTTATTGTCGGTATTAGGGTGGAACTGGAAGGAACTCCGTTGCTTCATTCGGTGAAAATTTCTTCCTCAAGCCAACTGTTGAGGTTAGAAAACAAGAAAGTTATTTCGTGCCAAATCTGGGGAATAAGGTGGTTGGGGAACTACTTTGAAGCCCAGCTCGTGCACTTTTGCCATTACAATGGCTGATGTGTAAGCAGGCGCATTATCCTGATGAACGAGCACTTTTTTGCTCGATCATCTGGGTCGCTTCTACTTCAACTCATTATACAAATGGTCCAATAACGTAATAAGAGCCCGTCACTGTCACCATTTTCTAAATAGTCAATCATGATGATATCCTGTGAGCCCCAAAAAACAATTGCTTTCACTTTTCCCGCCTATAGAACTGTTTTCACTTGTTTTCGGTGCACTTTCACTTTCGTCAGTCCACTTTTTTGGCTGTCGTCTTGTCTCCGTGATGTAATGTTGCACCATGTTTCGTCTACAATCGCAAAAATTGCCAGAAATACTTCGAATTTCGTTGAAATGATTTTGAAATGTCCTTCCTCGCGCGCTTTTGGGCTGTAATCAACAACCAAAGCACAGTCAGCATTTTCATTTTTAAAACTGTTTGCAGAATGTACCCGTCTATCGCGATACCAGAATGTTATCGACCATTTCTTCAGAAGTAACAACAATTGGGCTTCCTGAACGTGCAGCATTTATAGTGCTCGTACGGCCACATTTCGTAGCTATTTACCAGATTTATCAATCTATCCTCTTATATACCTCCTCTTTTTTCATCTCTTCGCTTAAACTCATTCCTCTCTTAAATTTCATTTCCGCTAAACTTACAAAAATATTTCCTTCCTTCTAGATCCACGGGCTTTATATTATGGAGAGTTCAGAGTCAGTAGCTGACATGCGTATGAACCCGAGTTTACTGTTGTTCCATAGTAACAAGTAGCCTGACATCGATGCCCCTTTACTGCGTGCACCAAAAGAATGGAAATTAAAATTTAATCGTAAGGTAATCTATCTAGAAATCAGCGAATCAATATAAAACCAATATTTACTGAAGTACATCGAAATAACGTGCGTTCCAAGTAAAGCGATGCATACCAAACTCGATGAGATCATTTTTAGGTGATTATAGTCATCAAATTTTCTAATTTTGTCGCGAGGCTCACATGAATTGCTACCGTAAACCTTCATAAAAGCTAGAAATTGTTACAAAAATAACGGAAAATTTTATAAAGAAACTTATACGGGCAGTAGAAAATTATAGAATATGACCCATAAAAATACCTATTAATGTCTGGTTCTAGACTAGTGAGCATTTAGTTAATATTACAAAATATTCAATAAGAATTATTGAATTCACAATTAGAAATTGTTCTTCGTTCAGGTTACATGATTGTTCCAAAAATGTCATATGAAAAATAAATATTTATGTAAAACTGTGTGAGAAATTAAAGTTGATTTTTCGTGTCATTTTACAACATTTTTTACAGTGTATCAGTATGCTTTAAAATATTTAAAAAATAATATTTTTCCTGAAACGGTATACTTACAGTTATAAAATATTAACTGGTATAGTATCGTAAGATCGTAAAAATTAATTATTGACCGTTGAGACACACCTCTAAAGAAGATTTACACTTGAAAGCTTACGGTAAATTCGGTTTTATCCCACTCGCCTACCTTCAATAAAGTGAAAGCTATCGGAGAGACTTTGTATCCCGCAAAAACCATTAAGGTTTCATATGATCCTGGGGGAATAGCTGTGGATTTCAAGATCCCCAGAGATACCTCAGTGCCGAACAGACGTGTTGAAATAGAAATAACAGCAGTATAATCGAGAACCAATCACGCGTCAGTTGAGGCGCTTGCAAAAGGTAATTGTTTTTTAGGGGGAAAGGAGGTTATTGAATGGGCTAACAGGAAAAGGAAATTCTGATAGACATAAACATATTTTTAAAAGGATGTAGGAACTGAAAGAGAATGTGATAATCGTCTGGTCTCTTGCTGATTCCACACTACAGATATCGGGAGTTCAGCTATATATTGATATATTTTTAACTGACGTAATTTTTAAATTGAAAATTTTACGAGGTTGTTTTTTAAGTCATCTACTTAGCGATACGAATAATTGGTTGTCAAATTACTTCTTCTAAAATAAAATTTTGGCGAGATTTTCGTTTAGTTCTTCCATTTATTTTTTTTCCGAGAAATATATGAAAGTAATTTAAAACATTGCGCAGTGTTAAAGTTTCTCACTGAAAGGGGATATGTACCAAAAGTTATTTAAGAAAGAACGTCAGGGGTATATGGAAATGACAGCAGATCTTATATTCAAGTGAAATTTTGTTAGTTTTTAAGTTTGTACACGAAGATTTAAGAATGAAAAAATTTCTGCAAGACGGATTTTTAAACTTCTTTTACAAGTGCAGGAACTGGTGAGGAAAAAAATTTCTAAAATAGCATTTGTCCACTTTAGAGAACTACAAAAGTTATTTTTTGTAAATTGTCACACCCTGGAAGACATGTATTCTATTGAAATACTCCCACGAAGCAGGATCAATAGGTTCTCCATCCCTAAAGATGGCGAAAACTCAGTTAACTTCTGGAAAGTTGATGGTGATCGTTTTTTTGGACTGGGACTTCTATTTGAATTCTCCAACGAAACAGCAGCTGATATAATAGATTGATAAGGGCTCTCCATCTCCAATTTGTACAAAGTTCATATCAACTATATTTTGGTACTGTGAAGGACTTTTGCTAATTAAATATATTGGAGAAGGGCTCATATTTAATGAAGAAATTTATAGAAGAACATATACAATCTATCAATTAAGAAGGTGATCGCCTGTATTCTTGAAAAAATGTATTTCGAGAACATTTTTTTGCCATCAATGTATTCTTTGGTATGCTAACAACTGCGCAATGACTTTAGTAGTACCTAGTTGTCCAATGGCCTCCTGCTTCAATAATCGCCTGGCTTCTTTGAAGCCGGCTGTCGACGAGGTTTTTTGCATATTCTGCAAATTTCTCGAATTTTTCTTTTATGGGTCTAGCACACGTGCTGCAGAGAAATCCCTAAAGCGCTACAAGAGTGCAGTGTATGTTTGGGAGCAGAGCCCCAAACATGGGAACAGTAGTCCATAGTTGGTCCAATTTAAGCTTTGTAAAGAATTAACAGTTGTTGTGGAGTGTAAAGTTTTCTGGTTCGAAATAATATTCCCAACTTTCGAGAAGCTCTCTTTGCTATGCTTGCAACATATTCATGCCACGACATATTTGCTGCCAAATTAATGCCCAACAAATTGAGTGACGATGTTAGAGGAATGGAGTGCCCCGACATAACCATGTCTGGTTCAGCAACGTTAATTTTTTAGAAAAAAACTTCCGCCTGGGTTTTTGTAGCTATGACTACTGTCACCCCAAGATAGAATTTCTTCCAGGTCTTTGCTAAGTTGAATGACTTCCTGCTGTCTGCGGATATTCATCTGAGTAGCTGATGTCTGAGCGTTCATAGTGAATGAAGAGATAAGCGTACTGTCATCTGCAAAGCTGTAGATTGGATGCCCGGTATTTTCCAGCAGATCGTTAATGTAAATGAGAAAGACAGTAGGAGCCAGTATGGGGCACCCCGGCGTTGATAGTAAAGGTGTAAGAAAGAAACCCGTCGACTGCCACTCCTAAAGAACGCTCTCTAAAGAAACATGAGAGCCACAAATAGAACTTTTCAGACATACCAGAAGAACACAGTTTAGCTAACAATCCATCGTTCCAAACACGGTCGAATGCCTTGAATATATCAAGAGCAACCGCTTGAGATTCTCCAATGTGTTCAATTGCTTTGTTCCAAACCTGTGTGAGATAAGTCAGAAGATCTCCTGTTGATCTATGTTTACGAAAGCCATGTTGGTGGTCGCTAATAATATTGACTCTTTCAAGATATTTTAGAAGATGTTGATTGATAGCCTTTTCTATGACTTTCGATATTATTGAAAGCATTGCGACTGGTTGGTAGTGATTTGGCGAGGACTTCTTTTTTAGGTTTTGGCTGTACTGTGGCACATTTCCAGCAGGAAAGAAATATTCCCTTTCTGTAGGATAGGTTGAAAAGTCTACAGAAAACTGGTGTTAGTTTCCTCGTATAGTTTTTGAGAACTATGGCAGGTATTCCGTCAGAGCCAGAAGCTTTTTTGGTGTCCAGCTTCATTAAAATACATTTTATGATACTCTGTCTGAAGGGCATCCTTGACCGCACTAGGGGCATAGTAGGTGGTAAAGAGTTCAGCCAATAACTTTGCTTTCTCAACAGGTGTCGTTGCAATGGAATTATCTGGCCGTGTGAGTGGTGGCATGGTGGATTTGGTGAAATTTTGACTAACTGCCTAAGCGACTGACCAAAAGGACCTAGAATTGTTGGGACAAGCGAGAGGTTTGTTTCTAATTCGTTAATTGTGTGGCTCCTTGGTTTCGTCGATAATTTCTTTGCATCTATTCCGGGCTCGAACAAAGGTGTTACGATTTATGGCGTTAGGGTTTTCACGCCATTGTCGGTAGGTAAGATGTTTAGAGGCAACAGCTTCTTTGCATTTTCGGTCAAATTAAGGTTTATCGTTGGAAGGGCATTTCTTCGAAAAAGGGATGTAAGCTTCCATACCAGCCAAAATAACATCGGAAACCTCCTTGGCGCAGTCAGATGTGTCGTCAGATCAAAACCAAAGGGAAGTTCGAAAATATTCCATGAGACCTTCCCATTTAGCAGATTTGTAGTGCCAAATCTTGAGCGGTTTAGGCGCCTCTTTTCCGCGAGACAACTTAGTCAAAGTTTTCGGAGTCTCTGAGATTTTTCTTCATAAAGGACTAAACGTTTTCAATAGGGTTGGCGTCCGTGTGGTCCACTGTAGTATCTTATCGTGGGCCCAAGTGAGTCGCTTCGCGACGTGATTTGCGCCCAGCAAAGGTTTCTTCAACGGGCTTCGGAATTTGACATCATGAGCACGAAGATGTTGTCGAATGGTCTCATGGGACACATTCGAACCCAATTTTCTCAATTTTGCCGTTCCTTGATGCAGCGTCACTTTGGGGTCCCATGAAGACAAAAACAAAATTCATTTTTCGACTTCAGAAGTGACTCTGCCTATCTAGCCACGTTTTGGCAAGTCGTTGACATTTTTCGTCTCGTTAAAATGATTTACTTACTTCTTTACAAACCACATCGACTTTTTAATCTATTTAAAGGACGTGGAATGTGTCATTTTAGGCTCCTTTGGGGGAAACAAAAACATACTGCCGATGCGTAAACAAGTGATTCATTTTAGATTTTACGTGATTTTGACGAAAGTTCGCAATCTACTGATACTTTTTCTAAAATGCGTCGTAGACAAAGTATTTTTTGTTGAATCGCTAGAATCGCATCTACCAAAAATGAATTATCGTGGACACGTTCTTACTTGACAGACTGTATTACCAAAAGTTAGCCATTACTTCGTACCCTACGACTTATTTTTGTTCAAACATGTGAAGAAATGCCTCAAGGGTCGAAAATTTTTCTCAGACGATTAATTAAATTCCGCCATAGCGACGCTGCTTGAGACAAAAGAACTTTTTGGATGAAATGGAACAAACGCTGAACTAACTGTGCTAGTGTAGATGGTAGTTACGTATAAAATAACTTTTTTTTAAGCTTCCTTCATAATAAGAAAGAAAGAAAGCTGCTTCATAGTTAAAGGGCCTTCGTGTCAAAACTCAATTGTTCAATAATTTTCACATTCGCTATTTATTGGTAATTCCTACAGTTGGATATATCTAAAACAAAATGCCCAATTTTCAACTGTAAGTCAACCTTCTAGTATAAATAGACTACACCAAATATCTCCTAGAACAACCATAAAGCATAATTCTATTCCTATTTTAAAAATATATAATACACAGAGTGCCCCGTAAGTAATTTTAACGTCTGGTTTATTGCACTGACTGGGTGGGAGAGACAAGGTCGATGCACAAAGTGTAATTCGAGTTCTTGGAAATTTTGTTTCTACGCAGCTTTCCATCAGTGTGGAGTGTGCCTCTTGTGTGCGAGTGTTTTACAAGGACCATAATTCTGTGACTTTGCGTAAATGAAGCTCTGAGAATAACGATATAAACTTCAAGTACGTTTACAAATCAGGTAGCTAGAATTCCGATCCCGCATCACCCAAATGATGTCGAAAATGTACTCGGGACTTTAGTTCAACGCATTCCTTTTCATATTGGTGAAAAATCACTCTCCGAGAGTTTTGTATTTGTTGGTATTTCCGGCTTCCTAAATCATGGAAGCATATTGGTTTCCATATGTGTATATCCATTTCCGTCGGTCTGTTTGTTAGTCTGTTGCCACGATAACTCTGAAATCAGTGGAGATATCGATTTCCAATCCGATAGAGATATAATACTGAAAATGAGAATAGAACCTATTTTTTTGAGCTATATCGGTTTGGGTGAAGGAGGTGAAAGCGGTGACGATCGATAAATTTTGTAGATTTTCTGTATCATTATAAGTACAAGCTCCCATAGTGAACACATTGTAAGCTCAATTATTTATAGGCAAACATTTGAAGGATTAAAGAGACGGAGAAGTGTGTTAGAGGGATTGTTTCGTATATAACGAGTCAGCGAATCTGAAAACTGTGTTATTTTTTTTCATTATATCCGATTATTTTTGGGTAAAAATAGAAAGGGTCAAAGAGATGGGGCAAGAAGATAGAGTTCGAGTATTATGCGCCCTTGTCAAGCTTCTTGGAATTGAGAAACCTGGAAATTGAGTTATTTTTAGATTATTTTCAGTTTCAACAGACGTAGTATGTACAGAGAGAGAAATGTTAGATTTAACTTAGATACTTGTAAATATGTCTCAAGCTGCTGATTTTTTTGCGACTAATATTTTTCCATAAAAAATCTCTCATTCAACATATCGACTTATGGTGCTTGTATTAAGTTACTCTTTAGTATGAGGAAGTTAATTTCAGTTAGAATTACGTGTTTGTGGTAAGTTACTATTTACCGATTTTTTTTATTTTCTTCTCAGTATTCGTACAGTAAACTGTAAAGGAGGGTAAAAAAGATCCAAAAGATTAACCATAAGTCTTTTTTATTGTACGTGTGCCAACAAATATAAGAATTCCCTTAGTTCTCTTGCTTCTTTTTCCTTTGGTGTGTTATCCGATATGGATGTTCGCGATTATGAATTAAATTTGGATTTCGTTAACCGCCGCTCGGAAAAGATCTGCTGTCATAGAGAACCAAAATCTTAGATTCTTGAGCCATGAAATGCGCCTTCGCCCAGGACTTCCTTTTTTTAGAATCTGATCCTGTAATATCAGCTATAATAATCTGTATCGTGGTTCGTTCCTCATGATGTGCCCCAGATATCGCAGCTTTTTTATTTTTATGATATTAAGGATTTCGGTTCTCAGAACCTCAGCGTTTGTCACGTGGTCAACTCAATATATTCTTAATATGCGTCTATACAACCACATCTCGAAAGCTTCCAGTTTTCTCATTGAGGCTTCGGTCAGCGTTTCCACTCTCTAGAATAAGACAGAAAACATGTAACACCTCAGCAGTCTGATTTTTGTATTAATATTTAGATCGCGACTTCTGAATGATTTTAGCATTTTAATAAACGTTGTTCTGGCTCTCTCGATTCTATATTTGATCTCTTTGGCGTGATCCCATTTACCATTAAGTGACGTAGCAAAATATTGAATTGACGTCACTCTTGCGATTGGTTGAGAGTTCATTATTAAATAATATTTGGTTTTCTTGATGTTTAATGCTATACTGTTGACTAATCATGGTAACATTTGTCATGAACTCTTGTAGACCGTGAAAGCTATCCGCGCATATGACATTATCATCCGTATACCTAATGTTATTCAATCTTTTTCCATTACCTGAGATACCTGCATTCACGTCTTTATACTCCCCCATGCCCGCAACCAATTCCGGACACCCTCAGACCCTCTCTCGGACGAAGACGATGGCCCACCCAACCCACCATGATAGAAGAATATAAAACTAAGTTAAGTTAGCATAGGCCCTAAATTAAGTTAGGTTAGGTCATAATCATGTTAAAAAACTAGTGAGGGAAAAATTTCTAAAAAAACATTTGGCACAGTTTAGAGAACGACGAAAGTTATTTTTCGCGAATTGTCACAGCCTGCAAGACATGTATTCTATTGAAATTCTCCTACGAAGCAGGAGTAAGAGGTTATCCACCTCTAGAGATGGCGAAAACTCAGTTAACTTCTGGAAAGTTGATGGTGATCATTTTTTAGGACTGGGAGTTCTATTAGAATTCTCCAACGAAACAGAAGCTGATACAATGGATTGATAAGGGCTCTCCATCTCCAACTTATACAAAGTTCATAGCAACTATATTTTGGTACTGTGAAGGACTTTTGCTTATTAAATATATTCAAGAAGAGCTCACATTTAATAAAGAAATTTACGGAAGAACATATACAGTCTATCAAGTAAGAACGTGACCGCTTGTATTCCTGAAAAATGTATTTCGAGAACATTCCGGACACCCTCAGACCCTCTCTCGGACGAAGACGATGGCCCACCCAACCCACCATGATAGAAGAATGTAAAACTAAGTTAAGTTAGCATAGGCCTTAAGTTAGGTTAGTTCAGGTTTCCTCGTTTTGATATTAGGGAATTAATTCCAATACAGATTAATAACTATACGGAGATCTTTGTCATCTACGCCGATGTTTTCAATAATATTTATAAACTTGTCATGCCTAACCATATCAAACTCTTTATGGTAGTCTGTAAAACATGCCAAAGGAAAGTATTGTATTCGTAAAAAAATAACAATCCAAGATTTTTGCTTTTCTTTGAATTGCAGGGTCCCTAGATAAATAACAACATAGTTATTCATTTCTATTAATTGTATTGGCACGATAATTCTAGAACTATATAAGATCGATTTCAAATTTTACAAATTACATATTTTTGAGCGAAAGAGTTTGAAGGATAGAGAGTGAAAGGAGTGCTTTTCCTGGTTTTTGGTTAGGTAATAAAAAATGAATAAACTGCAAATAGTATTCGAATCTGTCATATTTAGTGAAGTAAAAAAAGGTCAAAATAATGATAGGCATAGTTTAGATAGATTATGATTTTATCCTCTCTGGAGTATGAATTTTGGACTTTGAAAAACTTGTGTTCTTTTGTTTATAAACGACTTAAGTTTTTAAAACGCATTTCTTGAGCTCAAAATGTGAATAACTTCGATTGTATAAGTCGGATCAAGATAAAAAAAAAAACAAACTCTTCATAATAAAATTTCCAATAAATCTTCGTTAGTTGAATGTTGCTCAAGTGCGTATATAACCTACAAAATTGAAAAAAACAGGCAAAAATATATTTTTTTCAATGTAACCTTTTTTTTACATTTGCGCTTTTCGGTTATTTAAAAAAAAAAATTGAAAAATTTGTATCACGTCTGGTAAAGAATAGCGAGACCTTTATTTTAAAAAAATCATTTTTGTTAACGTGAAAATGACCGAAAAAAAAACGCATTTGTTGTTATTTAATTAATAAACAAATATAAAAAGCACGGTTAAAATGACTCCAAAAAATTTTTGGAATCGGAAAGTTGACGTCGAGACATAAATTTTAAAAATAAAATTCTATTTTGGACCAAATGGCATAAAATGGCCGGCAATTCAAATTTTAAATAACAAATTCACTTGTGCCTACTAGGTTCAATATTTTTGTACCAAAATTTCAGGGTATTTTTGCTTCAACAAAAGGTATATTTTCTGAAAGTTTCAAGCCGATTGGCTCACTTAGTCGACCTGTAGAATAAAATTTAACAAAATAACAGTTTTTTGCCTGTTTTTTTCAATTTTGTAGGTTACGTACGCACTTGAGCGACTTAAAACCAATGAGTATTTGTTGGAAATTTCATTGCGAAGAGTTTGTTTTTTTCTTGTCTCGATCCGACTTATATAACCGGAGTTATCCACATTTTAAGCCCAAAAAAAATGCCTTTTGAAAACTTAAATGGTTTATTAACAAAAGAGCACAAGTTTTTCGAGGTCCAAAACTCAGGACAATAGTCCTGGTGATACTCCAGAGAGGATAAAATCATAATATTGCTGTATCTAGACTGTGCAATTTCAAATACTTTTTTACTTCACTAATTATACTCAAGATCCTTGTGTAAATAACTAGACCGGTTTTTTTTTTGTATTTATCACATTGTTTTATAAATTTTTTGTTTCTTTTTGTATCTTAAACAATATCAATATCATGTACGGTAGGGATAAAATAAAACCAGTGTATATTTTTATTAGAATTCCTGTTATTTTATTAAGCTACCCAATATAATATTTACAATGGCCAACATATTATAAAATGTTCAAGAAATTTTAAATTCATAATATTTTACAACATTAAATAATTGAATAATTTTTTATCACAAGTAGATTCATTAAACATTCATACATTCTAATTATAGTTTCTATTTAACATTTTGCCAATTTACGATAATTATCTATCCTTACTATTTTTGTAAATTAATGGAATGTAGGCGGACCAATTTAAGAGTCAATGCCATATTAGCTCATAGCAAACAGGATATTTAGGTTTATTTACATGGTAATATTATTACTATTTTAAGCCGTTTAATGGAAAAATCAGTAAAAATATGATTTCTATACATAGTGCCAATAGATAGCAGAGAATCAAGGGGATGGAGAACAAACCTCTTCTTGCGCAAAGTGTACTCCTGAGAATCATGGAAAGTGTCACAACTTTTACCCAGTTGAAAAGCCCCAATTTTAAAAATATCACCTTAAATTAGATTTATAATTTGGATGTTTTTTATTAACTTTTCCAGCATTAGAGCTCTTAAAGATTATTTAAAGGACCTATTACCTGTATGTGGTGTTACGTTATTTAATTATTTAAAATCTTCTGAAACCACTTGGTTTTTTAAGTAGGTATTATAATTTTTGAAAATATCGTATCTAAGCAATTTTTTAAATGGAATTTTTTGTCTGGAATGTCATTTTTTTTACCGGAATACCATAAAACATAACATCTCCGTTAATTTTTAATATTGCTCAATTTAGTGCAGTAAATGTTACAAAGCATAAAAACACTGCAAGAAGGTCATTACCATCGAGAGTTTCGTTCAGAAAAACGCGGAGTGTTGCCGTCAATATTCGCGTCTTTGTTTCTGGACTATCTTGATAAAGAAAGACCGACGTCGGACCACATCCGACGACTAATGCAACACATCCAAGGATAAGAAAATACTAATGTGAAATTAGTCGGTTAATATACCGATCTGCAGTTTGGAAATGATGATGTGGTTAAAAGTGGCGATAATTTCCGAGATACTCGGTATCCTACCAAAATTATGATGCACACTTCATTCTCACATCCCCTTCATTGTCTGATATTATTAAAAAGGGGTAAAACATTAAATTTTTTTTCGCAAATTTTAAAACAAGTTTTTTACTAGATCATTTCCAATATGCTCATTTTCACTTCTCCAAATTTAATTTGGGCCCCACTAAATGACAAAAAGTGTTTAAATCAAGATTATTTATTAATTTCCGTATAAGTGAATCTTATTGTAATTCTTGAGGCCCTAATGATATGCTAATATGTTGAGATAGACTGCCGATGCTCTCGATTGCGTGCGTCGGCATCCAATACATATCCTGGATTGATCTTTTAGTAATTACATACGGGGGCTCTCATTGTTTGATTTAAAGAATTCATGAATGATAAGTACCTGGTCTTGACTTGGTACCTGGCCTTGACTAGAAAAAAAATATTTTTATGTGTAAAATTTATTTTATCTTTCAACATAATCTTCTTTAAGCTCGATATACTTAGTCCAACGTTTTTCTATCTTTTGTATCCCATTTAAAAAATACGATTTTTCTTACCCTTCAAAATAGGTGTTCGTTTCAGCAATTACTTCACCGTTTGAGCCAAATTTTTTTCCATCGAGGCATTTTTTCACATTTGGAAATAGAAAATAATTGCTGGGTGCTAAATCTCTCGAATATGGTGGATGTGGAGGCAATTCTTATCCTAACTCATTGAAATTTGCCATGGCGATGACACAAGTATATATGCGATCAAAGAGAATTTTTTTCTTCGCTAAATGCGGGCGTTTTTCTTTCCCGGCATGGTTGAAACGATCCAGTAAGTTGACATAACACTCTCCATAAATCATTTTGCCCTTTTCAAGGTAATCGAGGTGGATTATGCCGCGTGCATCCCAAAACACTGTGGCCATAACTTTATTGGCCGATAAAGTCACCTTGGCCTTCTTTGGTGTCGGTTCTCCAAGGAAAACCCACCGTTTGAACTGTTCTTTGGTCTCTGGTGAGCTGTGATGAATCCATGTTTCGTCAACCGCTATAAAGCAACGCCAAAAATCATTCCGATTGCGCTTTAACGTCGCCAAACATTTTTTTGAAGTTGAGACACGTGCGTTTTTACTATCAATTGTAAGTAATCGCGGCACCCATCTTACAGAAAGCTTTCTTATGAGTTCTTATAAGGTTCTGTATCCGTTCAATTGAGATGCCCACATCCTCAGCAATCTCACACACTTTCACTCTCTGATCACTTATCACTGTATCGGGGATTTTTCAGTGATTTGTGATGTGATGAACTCATTTGGACGACCTGGACATTCTTCATAAAAAATTCTTGTACGGCCGCGTTTTGAATTCAGCTGTTCAATATTTTATGATCGATAAGAGTTCCCGTAAACTTCGCTGAGTTCTACTTTTATCTCGTCATTCATTTTCTTTTTCAAAAACAAATATTTTTTCACTGCCTCATATTTAATTTTTTCCAATGTTGATCTATTTAAATGACTGCCACTCACAAACTGAATTACGCAACGATTTGAAAATTTGACAGGATTCTTGTGAAAGATTAGGTTTAAGAAAAATATAATTTTTTGGTCGAGGCTAGGTACTTATCATTTAACCGTCGTATATTCAGAAAAGTGTTCTTAATTGTGCTTTATATGAATTGTTGCTTCGTTTTCAATACGCTTAGAAAATTGGATAGCCCAAATAATTTAATATTTTTACTGCAAATATTTAAATGTGAAAATGTAATAGTATATATCTACTTACGTATTTATTACATCGTTGAAAAACAGGTAGCATTAATAGATTATATTATTTATTTACATTTACAAGGTGTTCGTAAGACTGAAGTTTTTTAACTTACTAAAATAAATAACTTCACCAAATATTTTCTTAGGATAAATAGAAAATACGGCATTGCGGGTTTTTTTTAGATCTTTAAATTCAGACCTCTAAAATTTCTGGCCGCGTTAAGGAGAAATTCTCGGTATTGTTAACACACAAGTCCTTCAAGTGGTGTTTTTTCGATGAAAATGCTTTCGGTACAATAGATGTGCTCGACTAAATAAACTTTTCTTCATGTTCTTCGTCTTCTTCCTCGTCTCTTGTATACGTTTAATTACTCACTTATATTGGTGAAGTCGTCGCTTCAATATTCTTGGAGTCTACTTTTTTTGCTTCTTTCTATTGGTGACGTCTCCCTTGTATTCTAACTATTCTGTCGGGGTTTTCGCGTCACAATTCGTCAGGTGAACATGTTTCCGCTTGTTCGGTGCAGAATCGTGGCTGCTTTTTTTTTGATGAATTATGGGACAAAACTTTTCCGCCTGGTTGGTGCTCTTGACGGAAGCAAGAGGCAATGAAGGGTAATTCCTAAACTAAAATTTCCCAAAAAAATCTTCGTTCTTCATTGTTTCGTAATTAGTTCGGAAAGTTTCAGTCTAACAGTTATAACCAAAAATCTGTCAGAGATTTTTGGTTATAATCAAATGCTCAAAAATAATAATTGACTGGCTCAGTTGGCAAATTAATTTAGAAGGATCTGGAAAGAGATAGGCGCGAGTAGCTGTAGTAAAAAATAACGAAGGTGGCCTTTCCTCTTTATCAAGCATGCGGCAGTATATTTCTAAGCTTACGTAATTTGTGGCTGAATGCTCTAATGCAGAATGTCATTTTTATTATCCATTTTGTAGGTCTGTCTAATGTTTCCACTTTCCTTTCTATCCACTAAGGTATTTCCTGCTAGTCTGCGCACTATTTTCAATAAAGTTATTTCAAGTATTTGTCTTATTAACATCAGGTCAGATTTCTTCGCCATTCCTAGATGTTTCTTTCGCCATAATATATCGTTTAAGTTTGATGCTGTTTTCGTCGCCATTATGATTTGATTTCTCACTTCTGTGTCGACCAACACTGGACATAAGTATAACAATACATTTAAATTCCTATTATAATATATATATATATATATATATATATATATATATATATATATATATATTATTATGTATATATATATATATATATATATATATACATAAATAAATATATATATATATATGTATATATATATATATATATATATATATATATATATATATATATATATATATATATATATATATATATATATATATATATATATATATATATATATATATCTATCTATCCGCCATTTTCCGACCTTCAATCTCCATTTCTTTCAGTCGTTCTAAAGTTCCAGATTTCCTTCCTCAATTTCCCTGTCTATCCCCTCTTGCCAACTTGTTCTCCGTCTACCTCTCTTTCTCCTGCCTTCTGGTTGCCATTTTAATATTTGTTTTGGGATTCGATGTTCGTCCATTATGCCCAAACCACGTAAGTTGGTTAGAATGTCGTCTGTAATTCTGTGTTTGATTTCCATGATTTCTTTGATTCGTTCGTTGGTGACTCTTTCTGTTCTAGATATTCCTGCTGCTTTTCTCCAGAAGTCCGTTTCCGTTGCTCTCAGTTTTCCTTCACAGGTATATAATGTGATACTTTTCACTATAGTTTCATATATCCTCTTTTTGTTGGTTTTATTTATAGATTTGTCCCATAGAATGCTGTTTAGTAGTTTAATGGACTTTCTTCCTGCCGTATTCTCTCTCTTGTTGCCCTGTCGAGTTTTCCATCTTATGAAATTTTTATACCCAGATGCTTGTAGTCGCCTCAGTGTTTTATCGTGGTTCGATCTTCCAGTATAAGATCTTTTTGTTGCCCACCAATACATAAATATGTTGTCTTCTTAACATTGACTTCTAAACCTCAATCTTTGTATTCGTCAAACAGTTTTCACTTCATATAGTTCAGGTCGTGTCGATCTTGGGCCATTACCACTTCGTCATCCAGGAAGCATAGCGTGTACAACATGGTGTTAATTAATGGTCTACCCATTGGTACACATTTCTGTTATCATCTTTTTAGTACACTTTCCAGATATATCTTAAAAAGGGTTGGTGATAAACAGCTTCCTTGTTTCAGATCTTTTGATCTAATAAATCCCTTGCTTGTTACTTATAGATGCCGTAACTGCTATTCCTCGGTAATTATCGCAATTGTTCGTGACCCCTTTCTTGTGTATAGTGGTTAGGTATGACACTTTCCATTTCTTCGGGATTTCATTTGTACTTATCCTTTTTACTTGTATAATTTATTGATAAATAACAAGCTTACATCTTAATAGTATTATTAGGCACTTTGTTCTTGCTGCGGATATTGTCATTCTATTCCTTTGCTGTTTTGTTTTTTGCTATTAGCACGACATAGCCTACATAGTATTTCTGTCTCTCTTATCCTCTCTTGTCCTCCCAGTTATAAACTTGATTTTCCTCAGCGAATTGCTATTTCGTGTGGTATATGCTTTGTGACCAGGCTGTTTATTTTAGATGCGATGACTTTTCTTGAATAAGTATTTTTGATGGTTTTCCCAGAGGACATGTACTACATTTATATTCGGGAACGTCATTTATTTAGTAAATACTATAACCAGGTAAAAAAAGTTCAACTTATGAAACACTCTTCAATTGTGAGCTTTTATTTATTTTATAAATTTTATATTTATAAAATTTTAATTTATCTATTCAACTATTGCATTTTTTTCCTCTTCATATACATACCATATACTTCAAAATTAGGAAGTAAATTGGCAAAATGTAATTTCCAGTATATCTTACTGTATCAAAACTAAAAACAGTATATTAGAAAAAGCATATATTCATTTAAAATCATTAGTTAATGGGAAATATAAAAATTTTATATTCTTTTATTATTTACACATAATTTTTCTCTCAGTTCTGTGCTTAAATGTCATTAATTAGTTTTTTACGTATATTTTTGTGATAATTAAAATAATATCAAAACAACTAGTAACATTTTTTTAGATTGACTTAGTTTTATATTACAAAGTTTTAGAAAATGCTTTAAAGGAGTTAGAAAAACAAACTTTTTTGGGGATCTTACTGCACTGAATACAGTAATTAGTTCTTTTGGTTGCCTGCACACTTATCACCTTGTTGTGATGGATATCTAGTCGATCAGTCTTTTTTACTCACGGACCTCAGTAGTATTGGAACTAGCGATACAGCACAACAAAGTTAAATAAGCAAACATTCGGAATAATATTGTTATTAGGATTATTTGAGTTGAATTATTTATAAAATGTAGCCCATTCTACAAGGCACAACTTTAGGGTGCACACTAGTTAGCCACAAAAAAGTTTTGTAAAAAAGGGTACATTCTTTGAAAACAGAACCAAATACTTTTAATACGCAGGTATAGTAAATCCCAAGATATAGATCCTGCCTCTTTGCTTTTTCAGTGGGGCAATAAACGACCCTATTAAGGTTTTGTGCATAGTTGCCAGGTATTACGATAAACGTATTTTTATTTTACCTGCTTTGTATACCGTCCTCACTTGCTCCTGCAATCATATTGGATCCATTTTTACCCCTATATTTACTACCTGGCAACCCGGTTTGGAGCCCTTTAAGTATTTGATAATATAGGCCTAATGACCACAGGTCCCCGTTAAGATTCGAAAGATACTTTTTATTAGTTTTATTTTTAGTTTTACTTACAACTTACAACCTAACGGTTCTATTTTAATTATGTGGCGTCCGTGGGAAAATTGCAATAGTGGCTATCGCAAGAGAAAACATTTATCACTTGACGCTAAACAAATATTGAAAAAAGTTTGGTAAAAAGAAATTTGAATAAACAAAGTGCTTTGCAAGAGACCAGTGAACTAACAAAAACCTCAATTTCTACGATTAAGGGTATTGTAGGAAGACCATCACTCAGGAACAGGACAAAACGGAAAGATTTTCAAATGCATCATGTAGACGATTGTGAAAAAGACGTCATCAGGAGAAAAATATATTCTATGTATGAAGAGCAGTTGGTGCCGACACTAGACAAAATAAAATTAAGACTGGTGCAGGACGAGACCAATATACATTGTGGCCGATCAACCCTTCACAGAATTCTCTTAAGAATGGGATTCACGTTCCGAAAAATCAACAAAAGGCAAGTAGTGATGGAGTCACAATGATTACGAATCTTGCGACATATTTATTTACAAGAAATTAAAAAGTATCGATCAGAGAACTGGCCAATAATTTACTTTGACGAAACATGGTTCGATACCCATGACACTGCAAAAAGGGTGGGTTGACAGCAGTACAAAGACTAACGCACCTTCAAGTAAAGGTAAATAAATAACCATTTTGCATACTGGATCTGAAAAGGGCTGGGTTTCAAATTGCCTACTATTATCTGCAAAAAACATAAAAGATTCTAGTTTGGACTATCACGAAGAAACAACAGCAGAACTTTTTGAAAATTGGTTTCAAAATTCCCTTTTGCCAAATGATCCCGAACAGAGTGTTATAGTTATGGACAATGCAAGTTATCATAGTCGCCTACTAAATAAGGTTCCTAATGTAGCCAACACCAAATCGGAAATACAGGAATATATGTTAGAAAATGACAGTTATTTTGACTTTAGTTATAAAAAAGTGATCTTTTGGAAGTTTGAAAGACTACAAATTGAAAAAGAAATATGTTTGTGATAGTATGGCTGAGAAAATGAGACACACTGTTTTGCGGCTTCCTCCGTATTATTGTGTGTTTAATCCAATTGAACATATTTGGCATCAAGTTAAATAAGAAATAAGGGCACAAAATGTTTCTCCTACTTTAAGCGTGTCAGTGGTTGAACTATTAAAAAAAGTTATAAATGATATACCTTGTGAAAGCTGGAAGAATTCCATTCAGCACGTTGTTAAAGTTGAAGATTCATATATTTATGTAAATAATATAAAACCACTGATAATTGCCTCAGCTGCGGACGGTGATAGTGAAACCGAATTAGGCTTAAGTTAAAATATATTTTTATTTATATAATAGGTTTCTTCTTGTAAACCCCATTCATTCAAACTGTATATGCATGCATCTATAAATAAACACTATTTTATTTGCATTAACTAATTCTTAAGTCCATCTCTGCAACCTATCATAAACAAAAGGTCATAATTGTTATATTACCCACTTAGAACGGCAAAAATTAGGATCTTATATTTTGGGACAGGCTATACGAATAAATACGTACCTAATATAATTGAAACTATTTGAAATATTAGTAGATTTTTATTAAATCGATTCAGTAAGTATAAATTTGATATTTATTATTAGTATACAAAGTTTAAAAATATTAAAGTATTGGTTTGGTTGATTTTCAAATATTTTCTAACAAACTCTGCTCTTGTTAACTTTCTTAAAAGTCAGATTCACTGCAGTAATACGGAGTTAATACTCGTAAAAGCGCATGTACTGAAATTTAATCTTTGATATACTACCATTAGGAGACCATGTAGTTGTGTTTATATTTTTACTGGTGGCGATTGATTAAAATTGAGTCGGAAATATGATATGATGATGATATACAATATTATTAGGATGCAGAAGGAATTACGCTCATCGATTACAAAAAAAAAATTCTCTATCACCAGAGAATACTATGTAAGACTCCTAGAGAAATCTAACGCAGTCATCAAAAAGAGAGGACAAGAAAAGTGAACGAAATAAATGTTGCATGATAATACACATAAGAGTAATATTGTAATGTGGTTTTCAATTATTAGTCCACTCGCCTTACAGTTCAAATCTGGCTCTTAGTAATTACTATTTATTTCCAAATATGAAAAGTGAAAATTTTCTTTGCGGAGCTAAATTATTTAGCAAATTTTTGACTCAACTTGGTTTAAATAATTAATTTCAAACGGTATAAAAATTTTCAATTAGTTTCCTAATTTCCTATTCAACATGTTTTTTAACATCGGTGTAAATCTACTTTTTTTTGTCTAATACAGGATCTAGAAAAAGAACATCCCCTTTTTTATGGTCTCAGATCTTTTTTTCTAACACCTTATAAATAAAAATTATTTATGGACCCATTTAAAAACACATATTTTTACAAATATTAGAGTATTACATTTATTAAACATGGATTATTTTTGACGGTAAAACATTCAAGTGAATTTATTATTCTTTTTTTAAAGCTACCCTATAAAAGTTGAAGATGGCAAACCAAACTTCTGGGGTATTTCTTCCTTAATTTCTTCTATTAGTCTAAGTTAATGTACACCTGAAACAAAATTAATAGTTAGAAACAGTAAAGGAAATTTTATTGTGAAAAAATTAAAGAAAAATCGACCTCTTGTCAGGCTCATGTATTTATAAGTTTAGTTATTTATAGACTATTTTACCAAAATAGTTGTGTAGTTTTCTATGGAAGTTTTCTAAAGAAGTATGTTCGCTGATAAATGTGCGGTTTTTTGGCAAAATAGCATATATCGCATTAAGTAATTCAGTTAAGTAAGTGTACCAATTACGATTACCAAAAGTCACATGTAGTACATCGCGTTATTTTCTATAAAATATGTATAAAAAATAATAATTTCCTGAGCATTTGAGAAAACATCTGTAGAAACGGTTTGAAACCCGGAATTTTAATGTATAACATTCCACCATCCGTGAAAACCTCTATTGTAACATATATATATATATATATATATATATATATATATATATATATATATATATACATATATATATATATATATATATATATATATATATATATATATATATATGTATATATATATATATATATATATATATATATATATATATATATATATATGTGTATATATATATATATATATATATATATATATATATATATATATATATATATATATATATATATAATATATATAAAATGCAACGTCTCTCTGTCTGTCTGTCTGTCTGTCCGTTAGTGCGCTTATCAGTGGAGAACCACTTATCCGATTTACGTACTTTTTTTTTTAAACATACATATGTTCTCTGGCCAGGTTATAGGCTATATTTTATTACGACAGGTAGCATAGAGAATGAGCAGTGACGATAATAGTGAATGAAGTCGGAAAAAAGTTTGCGCTAGCGCGTTCCCTTGCAGTACACAGCGTAAACCATTAAATTTGGAACAATATTATGTAGCAGAGAATATCTATAATCTATAATATATATAAAATGCAATGTCTCTCTGTCTGTCCATTAGTGCGTTTATCAGGCGAGAACCACCTATCCGATTTACGTGTCTCTTTTTAAATTCATACATATACGAGTATTCTTTGGCCAGGTTATACAGTAATAATAATAATCTATATCTATAATATATGTAAAATGCAACGTCTCTCTGTCTGTCTGTCCGTTAGTGCGCTTATCCCACGAGCATCACTTATCCGATTTACGTGATTTTTTAAATTCATACATATGTTCTCTGACCAGGTTATATAATAATAATATTAATCTATATAATATATATAAAACGCAACGTCTCTCTGTCTGTCTGTCCGTTAGTGTGCTTATCATTCGAGAACCACTCATCCGATTTACGTGATTTTTTTTTAATTCTTAATTCAATATATGTCAAAAAAAATCAATAATATATATAAAACGTAACGTCTATCTGTCTGTCTGTCTATCCATTACTGCGCTTAGCACTCAAGAACCACTTATCCGATTTACGTGTTTTTTTTTTTTATAAATACAAAGGGAATAAATAGAGACAAAATGCTAATATGTGGGAAAAAAACTGGAAGTTTAGCAGTAAGCTTCGCAGAAAGACTGAATAGATGGGGGGAATACTTTAAAGAAATACTAAATGGAGATGAAAATGAGGTGAATGAGAAATAGGAAGCAAATTAACTTAAGGGTAGGAGGGGACAAATAAACACTGGAAAGAAGAAATAAGAGAAATACTCAGAACCCAAAAAAAATAAGGCCCCGGGTGGAAATTCTAGAACTGATAAAAGCTGGAGGAGTAGATCTGTAAAATGAAATATGCCGGTTGGTGCAAGAAATATGGGAAACAGAAAAGATGCCAGTGAGCTGGAGAGAGTCGCTCATTTGTCCAATATACAAAAAAAGGAGAAAAAACTATATGTGCTAATTATAGACCAATAGCCTTACTGGATGTCGTGTACAAGATAGTAGTGTTGACTATCAAAAACAGACTAGCCAAGAAAGGCGAGTCTATTCTGGGACAGTACCAGTGTGGATTCAGGAAAAATGGATCGGTTACAGACCAGATATTTTCGATTAAGCAAATCCAAGATAATAGCTTAGAACAAAATTTGGCACTACATTTGGTCTTTGTGGATTTCAGAGAAGCATATGACTCTGTAAATAGAGAAGGACTCTACAAGATGATTCGCATGGTGAGAATGACAGAAAATAGAGTGTTGGTTGAGGACAAGTTTAAGGTGAAGAGAGGATTAAGACAGGGGGAACCAGTGTCGACATGTTTATTTAATGTGGTACTAGAGAAGATAATCCGGGAGTCAGAAATAAAAACAAATGGAACGATATACCAACAAACTTGCTAATGCTTGGCATATGCGGATGATGTAGCAGTGATTGCAAGAGCAAAAGAGAACCTCAAAAAAGCCATAAGTAGGATAGAAGAAAGGGAAAGGATGAGAGGACTAAAATAAATGAGGAAAAAACAAAATACATGGAAATTACAAAGAAGAAGGATAATAAAAATAACAAAAGTTTAGATATAATAAACAACTTAGGGAAAAGATATATGTTTGAAAAAGTAGACAAATTTAATTATCTGGGAGTAACAATAACAGAGAGTGGACAAGAATGGATGGAGATACAAGAAAGAATAGCGAAAGGACAGAGATGTTTGGGGGCAATGAATCCAATATTGAAATCAAAGAATGTATCAAGAAAAGCAAAAGAAAGAATATATACGACA
This sequence comes from Pachyrhynchus sulphureomaculatus, assembly GCA_019049505.1. Lineage (NCBI taxonomy): Eukaryota > Metazoa > Arthropoda > Insecta > Coleoptera > Curculionidae > Pachyrhynchus > Pachyrhynchus sulphureomaculatus. The sequence goes on along the minus strand of CM032455.1, from coordinate 120,940,828 downwards.
GTTGTCAGACCCACGGTGACATATAGATGCAAAACGTGGAAACTGAATGCAAGAGAAAAAGAGACGTTGGAGGTGTGGGAAAGGAAAGCTTTGAGAAGAATCTACGAAGGAAGGAAAGAAGAGGGACTGTGGAGAAGAAGAACAAACTACGAATTAAAATGCTTATATAGGAAACCCCTTATAAGCCAAATCATAATAAGCCAGCGATTAGGATGGTTGAGACACGTGGCAAGGAAGAAAGACATGCAAAGCAAGCCCTAATAAGAGGAGTGGTTGGAAGAAGAGGCAAGGGTGGACCTCGATCTACATGAATTCAGGCAGTAAAGCAAGATCCGGAGTTGATCGGAATCCCGCACTGGGAAAAGCTAACAGGAGACAAAAAGAAGTGGAGACAAGTATGCAACCAAGCCATCGGCTTCTAAGGCCCCTTGAGCTATATAATAATATAAACATAACGAATAAGCAGTGACGATAAAAGTGAAGTGTATATATATATATATATATATATATATATATATATATATATATATATATATATATATATATATATATATATACACGGACTTAAGACAGTGACATTCAGTACAAATTATGCCAATCGCCTCTGGTTTGGGTAAGCTTGAGAGATAGAATCCGAAACGATGAGATAAGAAGAAGAACAGAAGTCTGCGACATCATCGAGCGTGTGGTCCGACTGAAATGGCATTGGGCTGGATACGTGTCCAGGACTGATTCTAAATGCCTAATTCCTAATGCAGTGGAGACCAAGAGAAGTGTTGGATGACCGCAGGTGTGATAGAGGGACGATATCCAGCGACATGCGGGGTAAAACTGAATTCAGATCGCCCAGCAAGAATCGGCATCGAAATCCCTGGAAGAAACCTATGTCCTATATATATATATATATATATATATATATATATATATATACATATACATATATATATATATATATATATATATATATATACATATATATATATATATATATATATATATATATATATATATATATATATATATATATATATATATATATATATATATATATATATATATATATATATATATATATATATATATATATATACATATATATATATACATATATATATATATATATATATATATATATATATATATATATATATATATATATATATATATATATATATATATATATATATATATATATATATATATATATATATATATATATATATATATATATATATATATATATATATATATATATATATATATATATATATATATATATATATATATATATATATATATATATATATATATATATATATATATATATATATATATATATATATATATATATATGTATATATATATATATATATATATATATATATATATATATATATATATATATATATATATATACATACATATATATATATATATATATATATATATATATATATATATATATATATATATATATGTATATATATATATATATATATATATATATATATATATATATATATATATATATATATATATATGTATATATATATATATATATATATATATATATATATATATATATATATATGTATATATATATATATATATATATATATATATATATATATACATATATATATATATATATATATATATATATATATATATATATATATATATATACATATATATATATATCTATATATATATATATATATATATATATATATATATATATATATATATATAAATGTATATATAAGGCTTTTTCTGAATGCAGTAACTTTTGTTGAGCTAGAATTTCAAAAAATTGTGACAAAAAGGTATTTACTACAAACTTTCTTGATCAAATCTTATATTAATTACGTATTTTAAGTTCCCCTTCCTCATAATGTGAATAAGTATAAATAATTGTTCATTTATACACCCGTCACTTAAATACCGAAAATATTCTTATAACGCAGAAGGAAACAACAGTATATTTGTTATTATTAAACATAATGCCTGTACAAGAATTTTAATAACGTGATATTTCTAATAAAGCTTAGCGCATAAGACAAAGGTATATGTACATAATAATATTTTAATAACACAGCTTGAATCGTTCCCCTCAATTTGTATATAACAACGAAATATACCAGTATTAAAATTCTTTATTACAGCAAATGCTAATATGCGTCGGAATACGCTGTAGTTATTTTTTATTACTATATTATTAAAAATTCCTAAGTTTAAATGAATAGCTTTTATAGCTATTTGGGTAATATTTGAAAATTTTAAGGTACAAATTCCCGAAATAGGAAAAGACACTATAAATTAAACAATTTTTATATTATGCCTAGCCTAGTTAAACTATTAAGGACATCTTTATATTTTACAGACCTGCGCTTAGGCAGGTTAAAGTGTTACTACTTTTTTAACCATTAGAATGTCAGAAAATAGTTTATTTTTTAATATTATTTAATCATTATCTGTAGAAACCAGAAGAGATCAACTTTAATTTTCTAGAACCAGTAGATAACTTACGTTCCCAGAAGGATTCTAATACTACATTGGTGTTACCTAAGTAGATGATGGGTGCAGTGCCATTACGTCGTTGAAGTCTAATGCTATTGGTTTCAAAGGGATTAGTTTGCAATTATTCTAACGTTGGTTAGTTAACATTATTTCCTGTGTCATATATATTTTTAGTGTTCCGTACGGAACACTTATAAGATCACTTCGGTGTCTGTCTGTCTGTCTGTCTGTCTGTCTGTCTGTCTGTCTGTCTGTCTGTCTGTCTGTCTGTCTGTCTGTCTGTCTGTCTGTCTGTCTGTCTGTCTGTCTGTCTGTCTGTCTGTCTGTCTGTCTGTCTGTCTGTCTGTCTGTCTGTCTGTCTGTCTGTCTGTCTGTCTGTCTGTCTGTCTGTCTGTCTGTCTGTCTGTCTGTCTGTCTGTCTGTCTGTCTGTCTGTCTGTCTGTCTGTCTGTCTGTCTGTCTGTCTGTCTGTCTGTCTGTCTGTCTGTCTGTCTGTCTGTCTGTCTGTCTGTCTGTCTGTCTGTCTGTCTGTCTGTCTGTCTGTCTGTCTGTCTGTCTGTTGTCTGTCTGTCTGTCTGTCTGTCTGTCTGTCTGTCTGTCTGTCTGTCTGTCTGTCTGTCTGTCTGTCTGTCTGTCTGTCTGTCTGTCTGTCTGTCTGTCTGTCTGTCTGTCTGTCTGTCTGTCTGTCTGTCTGTCTGTCTGTCTGTCTGTCTGTCTGTCTGTCTGTCTGTCTGTCTGTCTGTCTGTCTGTCTGTCTGTCTGTCTGTCTGTCTGTCTGTCTGTCTGTCTGTCTGTCTGTCTGTCTGTCTGTCTGTCTGTCTGTCTGTCTGTCTGTCTGTCTGTCTGTCTGTCTGTCTGTCTGTCTGTCTGTCTGTCTGTCTGTCTGTCTGTCTGTCTGTCTGTCTGTCTGTCTGTCTGTCTGTCTGTCTGTCTGTCTGTCTGTCTGTCTGTCTGTCTGTCTGTCTGTCTGTCTGTCTGTCTGTCTGTCTGTCTGTCTGTCTGTCTGTCTGTCTGTCTGTCTGTCTGTCTGTCTGTCTGTCTGTCTGTCTGTCTGTCTGTCTGTCTGTCTGTCTGTCTGTCTGTCTGTCTGTCTGTCTGTCTGTCTGTCTGTCTGTCTGTCTGTCTGTCTGTCTGTCTGTCTGTCTGTCTGTCTGTCTGTCTGTCTGTCTGTCTGTCTGTCTGTCTGTCTGTCTGTCTGTCTGTCTGTCTGTCTGTCTGTCTGTCTGTCTGTCTGTCTGTCTGTCTGTCTGTCTGTCTGTCTGTCTGTCTGTCTGTCTGTCTGTCTGTCTGTCTGTCTGTCTGTCTGTCTGTCTGTCTGTCTGTCTGTCTGTCTGTCTGTCTGTCTGTCTGTCTGTCTGTCTGTCTGTCTGTCTGTCTGTCTGTCTGTCTGTCTGTCTGTCTGTCTGTCTGTCTGTCTGTCTGTCTGTCTGTCTGTCTGTCTGTCGTCTGTCTGTCTGTCTGTCTGTCTGTCTGTCTGTCTGTCTGTCTGTCTGTCTGTCTGTCTGTCTGTCTGTCTGTCTGTCTGTCTGTCTGTCTGTCTGTCTGTCTGTCTGTCTGTCTGTCTGTCTGTCTGTCTGTCTGTCTGTCTGTCTGTCTGTCTGTCTGTCTGTCTGTCTGTCTGTCTGTCTGTCTGTCTGTCTGTCTGTCTGTCTGTCTGTCTGTCTGTCTGTCTGTCTGTCTGTCTGTCTGTCTGTCTGTCTGTCTGTCTGTCTGTCTGTCTGTCTGTCTGTCTGTCTGTCTGTCTGTCTGTCTGTCTGTCTGTCTGTCTGTCTGTCTGTCTGTCTGTCTGTCTGTCTGTCTGTCTGTCTGTCTGTCTGTCTGTCTGTCTGTCTGTCTGTCTGTCTGTCTGTCTGTCTGTCTGTCTGTCTGTCTGTCTGTCTGTCTGTCTGTCTGTCTGTCTGTCTGTCTGTCTGTCTGTCTGTCTGTCTGTCTGTCTGTCTGTCTGTCTGTCTGTCTGTCTGTCTGTCTGTCTGTCTGTCTGTCTGTCTGTCTGTCTGTCTGTCTGTCTGTCTGTCTGTCTGTCTGTCTGTCTGTCTGTCTGTCTGTCTGTCTGTCTGTCTGTCTGTCTGTCTGTCTGTCTGTCTGTCTGTCTGTCTGTCTGTCTGTCTGTCTGTCTGTCTGTCTGTCTGTCTGTCTGTCTGTCTGTCTGTCTGTCTGTCTGTCTGTCTGTCTGTCTGTCTGTCTGTCTGTCTGTCTGTCTGTCTGTCTGTCTGTCTGTCTGTCTGTCTGTCTGTCTGTCTGTCTGTCTGTCTGTCTGTCTGTCTGTCTGTCTGTCTGTCTGTCTGTCTGTCTGTCTGTCTGTCTGTCTGTCTGTCTGTCTGTCTGTCTGTCTGTCTGTCTGTCTGTCTGTCTGTCTGTCTGTCTGTCTGTCTGTCTGTCTGTCTGTCTGTCTGTCTGTCTGTCTGTCTGTCTGTCTGTCTGTCTGTCTGTCTGTCTGTCTGTCTGTCTGTCTGTCTGTCTGTCTGTCTGTCTGTCTGTCTGTCTGTCTGTCTGTCTGTCTGTCTGTCTGTCTGTCTGTCTGTCTGTCTGTCTGTCTGTCTGTCTGTCTGTCTGTCTGTCTGTCTGTCTGTCTGTCTGTCTGTCTGTCTGTCTGTCTGTCTGTCTGTCTGTCTGTCTGTCTGTCTGTCTGTCTGTCTGTCTGTCTGTCTGTCTGTCTGTCTGTCTGTCTGTCTGTCTGTCTGTCTGTCTGTCTGTCTGTCTGTCTGTCTGTCTGTCTGTCTGTCTGTCTGTCTGTCTGTCTGTCTGTCTGTCTGTCTGTCTGTCTGTCTGTCTGTCTGTCTGTCTGTCTGTCTGTCTGTCTGTCTGTCTGTCTGTCTGTCTGTCTGTCTGTCTGTCTGTCTGTCTGTCTGTCTGTCTGTCTGTCTGTCTGTCTGTCTGTCTGTCTGTCTGTCTGTCTGTCTGTCTGTCTGTCTGTCTGTCTGTCTGTCTGTCTGTCTGTCTGTCTGTCTGTCTGTCTGTCTGTCTGTCTGTCTGTCTGTCTGTCTGTCTGTCTGTCTGTCTGTCTGTCTGTCTGTCTGTCTGTCTGTCTGTCTGTCTGTCTGTCTGTCTGTCTGTCTGTCTGTCTGTCTGTCTGTCTGTCTGTCTGTCTGTCTGTCTGTCTGTCTGTCTGTCTGTCTGTCTGTCTGTCTGTCTGTCTGTCTGTCTGTCTGTCTGTCTGTCTGTCTGTCTGTCTGTCTGTCTGTCTGTCTGTCTGTCTGTCTGTCTGTCTGTCTGTCTGTCTGTCTGTCTGTCTGTCTGTCTGTCTGTCTGTCTGTCTGTCTGTCTGTCTGTCTGTCTGTCTGTCTGTCTGTCTGTCTGTCTGTCTGTCTGTCTGTCTGTCTGTCTGTCTGTCTGTCTGTCTGTCTGTCTGTCTGTCTGTCTGTCTGTCTGTCTGTCTGTCTGTCTGTCTGTCTGTCTGTCTGTCTGTCTGTCTGTCTGTCTGTCTGTCTGTCTGTCTGTCTGTCTGTCTGTCTGTCTGTCTGTCTGTCTGTCTGTCTGTCTGTCTGTCTGTCTGTCTGTCTGTCTGTCTGTCTGTCTGTCTGTCTGTCTGTCTGTCTGTCTGTCTGTCTGTCTGTCTGTCTGTCTGTCTGTCTGTCTGTCTGTCTGTCTGTCTGTCTGTCTGTCTGTCTGTCTGTCTGTCTGTCTGTCTGTCTGTCTGTCTGTCTGTCTGTCTGTCTGTCTGTCTGTCTGTCTGTCTGTCTGTCTGTCTGTCTGTCTGTCTGTCTGTCTGTCTGTCTGTCTGTCTGTCTGTCTGTCTGTCTGTCTGTCTGTCTGTCTGTCTGTCTGTCTGTCTGTCTGTCTGTCTGTCTGTCTGTCTGTCTGTCTGTCTGTCTGTCTGTCTGTCTGTCTGTCTGTCTGTCTGTCTGTCTGTCTGTCTGTCTGTCTGTCTGTCTGTCACACCCGATTTTCTCCGAAACTATTTGACATAGAAAGGTGAAATTTGGTAATAATATAGGAATTGATGGCCTCATCAGAGCCATGTAGTTTTGAAAATTAAATTTTGACTTAAGGGGTTAGTTTTGGGGGGTGAAGTCGGAAGCGAAAAAAAAATTTTTTTACTAGGTCATCGAGTGTGGTGTCAAATGAAAGCTTGTGAAAACACGAGTAAAAAATATATATATAATATTATACTTGCGCACACTTTTCTTTGTATTATTTTTAAAAATTCGCGAAAAATCGCTGTCCCGGGCCTTATCTCGAAAAGTACTTATCAAAAAATTTCGAAAAAATTCTGGAATATTCTCCATGGGGTGTAGATTGAACGAAAATTATCACGAGTGCATTACCTTTAATAATTTATATGGTATATAAAAAAAAACAAAAATTTCAAGGTCATCAGATTTCAGTAAAGATTGGAAACAAACTTTGTTGAAAACTCATTTGGGGTGTGTTTTGTGAAGTCACTGATCATTTTATACCACTGTAACATAAATTTTGACTTGAGGGGTTCGTTTTGAGTGGTGAAGTCGGAAGTGAAAAAAATTTTTTTTTACTAGGTCATCGAGTGTGGTGTCAAATGAAAGCTTGTGAAAACACGAGTAAATATATATATATATATATATATATATATATATATATATATATATATATATATATATATATATATATACATATATATATATATATATATATATATATATATATATATATATATATATATATATACTCGTATATAATGTAATACTTGCGCACACTTCGTATTACTTTTAAAAAATCGCTGTCCCCTACCTTATCTCGAAAACTACTGATCAAAAAATTTTGAAAAAATTCTGGAATATTCTCCACGGGGTATTACCTTTAATAATTTATTTGGTATATAAAAAAAAACAAAATTTCAAGGTCACCAGTTTTCAGTAAAGATTGGAAACAAACTTTATTGAAAACTCATTTGGGGTGTGTTTTGTGAAGTCACTGATCATTTTATACCACCCTAACAAAATTTTTTATTTTAAAAACAATCAACGTACGGAACACTAATTGTGCAAGTTCAACTTGCACTTGACCAGTTTTATTTATTCATGTATTTCTGAGCCACATTTTTCTTGAAAAGTCTCTTAGTAAAATCTTCTGCGAAAATCTTAAATTTTCGCTACATCAATTTGCTGTCAGTAATAACAACATTATTTAAAAAAATAATATATCGGATCTCTCGAAATAACGTTCATATATTTGAAAAGGTAATTCGAGATAAAAATATGGAGAAAATAAGTTTTTATCGATAATTTCTTTAACGATTTTGAGAAAATACTTGAAATTTGGAACTTCTTCGTTTGTCAAGTACAGCTAATCGATGGGTAAAAATGGATTTTTACAGAAAATGACTACGCTGCTGGCCATAAAAGTTAAGTTCTATTTTCACTAATCGAATAATCGTACTCAGAAACTTAAAAGTACCAAATTTCAAGTGTTTCCTCCAAATGGTGAGGAAAATATTCGAGAAAAACTAATTGTGGGTGTCCACCTTTAGAGGACTTTAGATCCTCTGGGAAGCATTTTTGGACCTAGGTTGATAGAAACTTTTCTTCATGTTTTAAACTCTAGAACTACCTTCCAAGATATATTAACGTCATTTCCGGATACCCAATATATTGGTAGGAAAGTTCTTATTGAACCATAATTTCTTCAGTTAGGCTTTGGTAAGACAGACCACATGACAACTGCTAATTATTCTAGCCAAAAACTAGAAATAATTTTATAACGCTACTGAAACTATACAATATTTAATGACTTCTACTCCTTTCACCTTCTTTCTTTAAAGCGATATAGCTAAAAAATTGCCAGTTCTCTTGCTACTTCACGTATTACTTGTGCATCAAATTTAAAATTAATTTCTCGGACTTATCGTATTAGCAGATAGGCTTACAATTATTTTTCATTATATAGGTATCCTGAAACCTGAGAAAATGCAAAAATTTTGGAGACTGATTTTTTCAAGAATACTTTCATTAGGGAGAAAAGGAGAATAATACTTTAGTTATATACGCAGTCTGAATAAAATAGAGTACGGATCTGTCGCCTTTATGTGGTTAAATATATGATTTGGTTCGCCAATCAAGATCTTGGGTCCCATGTTTAACCACATTTTCTCAATAAATGTTTGTAAATTGGGATAGAAGTTTTCCTTTAAGTGTAAGTTTGATAAACTGAAACGGGGATTAAAAGTTTCTTGAGGGCTTTAATTAGCAAGCTTAAGTAATTGATTTTATTAAATTCTGTGTTTATTTACTAAATAACCTGACATAGAGACTTAGATGTAGGCATAGTAATGATAGAATTGCACCATTTTCTATATTGTTATAGTTTAATAAGGCTCAAAAATTTCACAATAAATGTTTATCAATTTAGTTTTTCTGTAAATTTTGTCTTGGGTAAGCGTAATGATAGAGGACAAAGACTGATTCAGTTCTGCAAAGAAAATATCTTTCTATTATGAATACTATTTCAAACTGCCACCATATACCTGGAAACCACCGCAACAACAAAATCATCCGAAATCAAATAGAGTATAGTGCAGTAAAAAAAAGTCAAAATAATGATGAAATAAGCATAGTTTAGATAAAGCAATATTATGATTTTATCTTATCTGGGGTATCACCAGGAGTTTCATCCTGAGTTTTAGACCTCGAAAAACTTGTGCTCTTTCGTCTATAAAGATATGAAGGTTTTAAAACGCGTTTTTTGAGCTTAATGTGAATAACTCTGGTTATATAAGTCGAATGGAGACAAAAAAAAAAACAAGCTCTTCGTAATGAAATTTCCAACAAATTTTTGTTAGTTTTAAATCGCTCAAGGGCGTACATAACCTACAAAATTGAAAAAAAAACCGGAAAAAAAACTGTTTTTTTTTTTCATTTTATTGTACATGTCGACTCGACTCGATCGGCTTGAAACTTTCAGAAAATATACCTTTTATTATAGGAAAGATACCCTGAAATTTTGGTATACAAATATTGAACCCAGAGCACAATTGAATTTGTTATTCAAAATTTGAATTGCCCGCCATTTTATGCCATTTGGTCCAAAATGGATAATTTTTTTTCAAAATTTAGGTTTTCGATGCAACTTTCCGATGAAGTTAAAATTTTTTTTTGAATCATTTTTAACCTTTTTTTTATTAATCAAATAACAATTGCGTTTTTTCGGCCATTTTGAACAAAAATTGTTAACAAAAATGTTTTTTTTAATAAAGGTCTCGCGATTCTTTACCAGATGTAATAAAAAAATTTTTTTTTTCAAAATGACCGAACGCATTTGTTGTTATTTGATTAATAAGCAAATGTAAAAAAAACTTCATTATGGATAAAATATCAGTAAAAAGTCGCGTAAAGAAGTGTTGTGTGGTTGGCTGTCAAATTCGTCCAATACAATATTCTTCGGCTCAGAATTTCTACTTGTTCTCTTTTTCGACGCTCTTCCAAAGTCGATTCTTCTTCTGTTAAAATTAAGCGAATCGCGTAATTTATATTGGCAAAATTTTCTGACTTAAACACCACTTCCGGGATGTTTGAGTCATGGCGTGAACTCATTGGTTTGGCATGATAAAGCTCCGATATTAATTTGCCATCTGAATATTTTTTCTTGCCCATTTGATTGACCGATGGTCTGCCTCATTCTTGCTCGATATTGGTTTTGATAATCCCCGATCATTGCTGACGTAATGAATGACAACATAAATATGCTACACTGGATACTTGTTATTACCCGCTTTTCGTGCTTCAACAATTTTTTTATACATTTTTCTGTGCTCTATGTTTTTCCAACTGAAAAAAAAACCACATCGAATTTCCATATGGAAGTTCCACGTGGTATTTCGATTTGCAATATGTTAGGTGGAATTTTCAGATGGTAATTTTAGGTGGATATTTTTTAGCTGGGATTCCTTTTCAGCTTATTTATTTTCAAGTACTTATTTCCTCGAATCTTTTTTCATTTTTACTGACGTGTAATTTCACATTGTATAGAGTCACCGTTACCGAGGTTTGCCGAATGACGTGACTGTTTATTACGGATATTCCATCTAACTGATATTCTTTCACATTTATCACGTGCTGGGCAGCAGTTTCATTTCCAAACTGAAAATTATTCACAATTTGTGAAAAGCCCCTTAAAACGACTTCCATATTTTACAGTCTTCTTTAGAACTAAATTATGGAAATATTGGCTTTAGCCTGAGATATTTTAGCCTCACTCTATGGGAATTAGCTTAAAATGAAAAACAGTCGAATTTTCCCTGAATGGTAACGCGGTGCACCTTTTTTTTTATCGAGAAAATAATAAATTAACAAAAACATCAATTTTCCATTTGAATCAATGTAAACATTGATCGAAGAAAGTGCGACATTTTGACGTCAGGAGGCGCCACTTGCTTTTTTGCTCGAAGTAAATAACTCCGAAGATTGCCAATCCTAGTAACTAAGACTACACTTGAAGACAAAGAACTATTTTTGTAGAATAGTGAAAAAAAAATTAAAAGCTAAGACGCTAGAGTAGCCGTTTCTTAAGTGACGGGCTTAAGCTTAAACTTTGGTATTAAATGTATGTATCGAAACTTTATGAACTGAGTTTAAATCTGAAACTTTCAAGGGGTTTAAGAAAGTTCAAAGTTTACGGTTCAAACCCTGGACAAAATTAAGGGATAGAATTTCAATATCTAACATCAAGTAAATGCAAAACAAAAGTAATTACACGAATCTGAAAATAATATTTCTAAATCCACGTTCTTATTGTTTTAATTTCCCTTAGAGCTATATAACGAATTAAGTATAGGGTAAAACCAAAAACGTGGGTATATTTTCAATTGATCTAAAAATGTTGTAATCTGTCGAGTTCATGAGGTAGAAATTATTTGTATCTATTGAGATACTTACGGGGATAGCACATGAGGTTTCTAAATGACTTTTGCCTTGAGTCGCACGAGATTTTACTTGGTGCAAAACCTAATCCTAAGTAGTTCATTTCAATAAGATAAGTAAAAAAGGTTAATGTTAAACTTCATACAGATATGATGGTTTAGTGCAACGGGTGTTCCTAATATGTACTACCGTGGGAGAAATGAAGTGAGTTACACTCATCGAGCAATTCTTCTAAATGTACTTAAAGAATAGATTCAAGTTATTAATTTGACTGTGTTTCAGGTCTTTAAGTTGGCAAATACAGACTTTTCCTGATAGAATCTAATATATAAATGAAGAGGAGCGAAGTCTCAAACGTGTATTAAATTCGTGGTAGAATTGGAGCTCTGTATAAGATTAAAGTTTGTTTTACAGTATAGAATTTTTTAGTACGAAATTTTATTCTGAACTAGGAAGTAGTTTACTTTGGTTGGTTCTTGCTAAGATATATTTGCTTCAAAGTCAAACGCCTAGCATGTTTACCGATGATGGTAATCGAATTATGTGTTTCAACTTAAGATTTGTTTCTGTAATGACAGCAGCTTTAGAAAAAATTGCATGTATTTTTGTAGCGCTAAATTCTATATTATTATTGTCATCTCAGAACAAACAAATGATTTGATCTAAGTCGTTATTGATATTTGTGGATATTTCTTATTACTTCATATAATAAATAAATAAATAAATGGCCTGGAAACACCCCTCTTGGTGTAGGGTTAGGGTAGGGCCACCTTTTGGTTTCTCTAGATCTAGTTTGTGGGTTGATCAGTCCCGTCTTCCTTGTTGTTATATCTTCCTTGACTTGTTGCGGCCATCCTATTCTTGGTCTACCTCTCCTTCTATGTCCCGGTTGCTATAGAAGTATTTCATATATTGTTGCACCTGGGCCTGCTCTCCGTGTGTGTCCTAGCCAATTAAATCTCTTCTGTTTTATTATTTGTTTGACTATGCCTTCCTCTACTTCTTCCAAGATTGCTTGATTAGTCCTCCTTCTGTAGACTCCTTCACCTATTCTTATTAGCCCTAGGATCGCTCTCCATATCTTTCGTTCAATTCTTCTCATGTCTTCCTCTTGTTTCTTTGTCATGCTTATCACTTCGGTAGCATACATTAGTTTTGGGAGTATTATTGTCTTGTATATCCTCATTAGGGTGACCGCAAAAAATCGATGTCGGAATTTTGATCGTCTGGACACAACAAAACGATTCCCCTTTCCAGATATTGAGATAGCCGAAATTTGAGCTCGATTAAACGACGTTAACCCGTGCCGCTCGTCGCTCAAAGTTTGAAAAAATCCAAATTTTTGGCCATATGGAGCCATAACTCCAGAACGGTAAATAATAGAAACACGCTTAATATCTCAAAAGAAAGCTAATGTTATTCTTCAAAATTTGTATTCTACACATAATTGTTGTTATTTTAAGTCAAACCGAGTTACAACAGCTTTTAGCCCCAAAAACGTGACCTGGTACCACTAGGAGCATACTTCGTATATTTTGTTATTAAGTGATAAATTTTGCTTTTTTTTGGTATATTTTTGAGTTTAAAGTAGAAATATAAAAAAAAAACAAATAATACTGCTAAATCTAATGACATTTTTTATTTTAAAATATAAAAATTAGGTATATAATACATACAAACCAGATACAGAAAAGATACAGATGTAGTACCTACATGAGTTGATAATTTTACATAGTTATCTAATCTATTCTAGAGCTTTTGTTAAAGTAGTTTTTGAAACGTCAGGATATAATGCTCGGCATTTACTTACAACTTGCAGGACATATTGCTTTTGGTCTTCATCTTTTGTCAGAAGGTCGTTAAAGTCGGTTATTAATTTAACACCACGCTCAGCCATATCATTAACTACTTTTAATGTTTTGACAATTTTCAATCCTTCTTGGAAGTCATTATTTTGAGGCCAGGTGTTTGGATGTTGTCTTAGGAAATCTGTTTTTATATTAAATTGGTCAAAGAATGTAAACGTTTCTTTGGTAAGGAAATTTACCAATCCTCCATTAACTACCTCTTTTAAGTTTTCTTTCCTAACTTTTGGATTTACAACCCTAGCGTGCTGTGATGGTTCATCTGTGCTACTGAGCAATTTATTAGCCATTAACAACTTTTCATCGTCTGTAATGGTGGGATCAAAAAACGATAATCCCACCAACTTTGCATTCAAATACCACAAATGGTTCGAAAATTTGGTCAGGGCTATTTCTGCAATATCGTTGTCACATTCTTTATAGTCTAACAGACTATGCAAAATACCTAAATCTGCTTTGGTGCAAGATGAGCTTTTGGAGCATTGAACCAAGCTTTACAATAAATTTTAACTAGGAAAACAGAAATGGCACGCACAGAACTTTCTTCTTCTTTAGACATCTTAAATTGACGACGAAAAATGAACATTTTTAAGCAGTAAATAGCCTTTGCCATCCACCTAGCGTGATGAATGGCTTCTGGAGTTCTAAAACCCACAACATTGCCGTCTAGTGATCCAACAAATACGAGAACCAACTGCAATAGCTCCTTGTAGTCATCTCTGGGGTGGCTCTCAGTTAATTTGGTCTCGAATTCAGCAGTAACATTTGCAATTACTTCTGGAGTTAGCTGCTTTTGTATTAGATTGTCACTGATACCTGTGTCGTATTTTCCTTTGTCTATCTTGGGCCACGCAGTGAGGAATCTCTTGAAAATGTCTGGATGAGGTCCAGTGGTTGATCCCATTTTTGTGTCGAATACGCCTCTTAACAGAATTTCCAAGATATGGTGACGGCAAGCTAAGTATAACAATTCTCTTCCTAACATTTGCTCCAATATGACGCATGCTCTTTTGAGTCTTCCCGTGTTGGATGCTGTAGTGTCGAAGCACATCGCCTTGACGGTGTTGAGAAGACCCCATTCATGTAGGCATTCATATACGGCTACGGCTTGCTCCTCTCCAGAGCTGTTTGCTGTTACAGGAACTCCCAGCAGCTGTTCCTTTTCGCCATATGAAATAGCTATAGCTATTCGCTCACATTGTTCATTTTTTAAAACACCCGGTAAAAGTTTACCGTCCCAATGGACAACCACGGGCTCTTTTTCAGGAATGTTTACTTTATCAAAAAATTTTTTATTATACATATTGTTCTCTGAACATTTGCCTTCTATCATGTAATAAAGTTTTCGAGACTTTGTACTCAAGAGGGTCAAGGCTTATTGCTTCTAGAGTAGCTATTAAAATTCTCGTGGCATTTCTGTCAGATACCTTACATCGATCTAATAAAATGGACAATTTCATGTTTAAAATCTCTTTAAACGCCCCTTGCAAATGAAACTTTCATCCTCTTACTCTCAGATGGTCCTGGATCTTCTGCAGCTTCTTCAGGGATGTCCATTTCCTCCAAGCTCTCAAGTTCCTGGTAGATGCTGTCCTCTTCAGTGTCTTAAAATATCTTCACTAGATAATTGTTCGATCTAACCAGCTCAAAGGCACTTTAGAAACTAAACTGAATAAATAAAAGGTCAGTTGTACGCTGAAGTAAAATCACCATCCCTAAAATAGAAATTAGATTCACCCTCCTTTTTACCTGTCAAACGGGTCTTTCTTTGGTAAACTAGTCAGGTAATCCCCATATAATAAAAGATTAAATTTGAACAAAAGGCTCTTTATGTTTGAAAATTGAGTTCCAAAATACTTTTTAACAAAAAAATGTTAATTCCGAGACACATTATGGAAAAAACCAGTAAAATTCTTAGAATACTTCCAAACTGGCTCCTACTGGTACCAGGTCACGTTTTTGGGGCTAAAGGCTGTTGTAACTCGGTTTGACTTAAAATAACAACAATTATGTATAGAATATAAATTTTGAAGAACAACATTAGCTTTCTTTTGAGATATTAAGCGTGTTTTCTATTATTTACCGTTCTGGAGTTATGGCTCCATATGTCAGCTTTTTGGCCAAAAATTTGGATTTTTTTCAAACTTTGAGCGACGAGCGGCACGGGTTAACGTCGTTTAATCGAGTTCAAATTTCGGCTATCTCAATATCTGGAAAGGGAAATCGTTTTGTGGGGTCCAGACGAACAAAATTCCGACATCGATTTTTTGCGGTCACCCTAATATATATATATATATATATATATATATATATATATATATATATATATATATATAGGTCTAGCATACGTGCTGTAGGGAAGTCCCTAAAGCGCTCCAGAAGCGGCATGTGTGCGAAAAAAGCAATTCACAGCTCTTTCAAAGATATATTCGTTTATTCTAATCCTTTCCATTTCCTGATGATTTTGTTTTCCATTTTTCATTATTTCAGTTTTCTCCTTATTTATTTTCAACCCCATCTTTGCTCCTTCTACGCTTGTTTCTCTCACCAGCTCCTTCATTATTTTCTGGTTCTTTACAATAATTACTACATCGTCCGCATACGCCACTATCTGGCTGTCCCTTGTTCGTATTGTATCTTGGTTTATATTCCTTAGTACATGTTGTAGTGTTAGGTTGAATAACGTGGCCGATAATGCATCTCCCTGTCTAACTAATTTGTTAATTTAGAAATCCCCCTCCTCTTCCTTTCTGTGTTTTGACATTGGCAAATGTCTCCTTCAGTGTCTTCATGCACAGTCGTCTTATCTTGTTCGGTACTTCCAGTTCTTTTAGCACTGTATTTAATCCAGTTCCCTTAACCGAATCAAATGCTTGCTTGAAATCAATGAATAGCAATTCTAAGTTTAGTGCATGTTGTTGTGCTCTTTCCAATGCTTGTTTGACCACATGTATTGCATCTACCGTAGATTTTCCTTGTGTAAACCCGCATTGGTATTATCCTATTACATGTTTTATTACATATTTTAGTTTTTCGTGTATCATCGTTGTCAAAATCTTGTAGGCGGTGTTGAGCAGGGTAATTCCTCGATCATTTTCGCATACTCGTTGGTCGCTTTTCTTGTGTATTGTTACAATTTCACCTCCTCTCCAATCATGTAGCATGCGTTCTTCTTTCCATATCTGTTTAATTAGTACGTACATGTTTTCACACATTTCTTCTCCGCCGTATTTGAACAATTCCATGTTTATCCCGTCTTTGCCTCGCATTTTCCCGTTCTCACTTCTTCGTATCATTGCTTTTACTCCATCTGTTGTTAGTTCTAGAATCATTACTAGTTCATTTCCTTCTTCGTTTTTTTTCGGTTATGTGTTCTTCCTATATTTGTTCGTTTAAGAGGTGCTTGAAATGTTTCTCCCATATGATGTTATACTGTTTTTCTTCTTCTATTATCTTTCCCTTTCTGCCTTTCACACCTCTAACTTTTCCTCTATAAGTTACTTCATATACCTGTATTAAAATTCTTGAATGGTAAAAGGGCTTTTCAATTTTTTTCAACCGAAAAATACTATTCATTATTATCTAAAACGCACCTTTTGCAATTTGAAATAAAATTTATATATTTTTGATACAAATAACGCTGACTGCAAGAATGCATTTCAAGTCAATTAGTTTGGAGTAAATTTCAGTCTCAGTTAATTAACTAACAAAGTATTAAACATCTGCAAGACAATGGAACTAAACATGAAAAATTGTTACAAATAAGTTCTACTCTCGAGATTCATAGAAAATATTAGATCGAGTTTTGGTACTCTTCGAGCATCAGCCGAAAAGTTTCTAAAAATAATATCTTTTACCACGTATATTTCTTATTTCTTAAACAACTGTATTTCCATTTTGCGTATTGAAAAATATTTCCACTTACAAGGCTAATTTTGAAAATCAGTTAATAATATTTTTTTTAATATAAGTGATACGAGGACCTTTTAAGTTTTTACAAACAACCACTAGATGGCGCTATTGAGATGTGTGCATGTATTGTAAAATTTGACATTTGTTGTTGTTAAAACAGTGGCAGCTCAGAAATCGGCCGAGTAATTTGTTTTACAGCGAGCGTTAAAAAAAAAACGTTTTGTGAACAAATGGAAATTTCACATGAAGGTTTTCGTTGGATGAATTTTTTACGATTTTAGTAAAGGCCTGACTCAACAACAATACCTTGAATTGCTTCGTTCCACTTTTCTTAATGAATCACCATCAGAAAAGACTGCTTACAATTGGTTTGCAGAATCTCGTCATGATCGTGCTTCCGTCAGCGATGAATTTCGTGAAGGTCGACCCAAATCGGTTGTTGTTCCAAAAAAATCGATGCTGTGCGCAACATGATTAAACAGGATCGGTATGTGACCTACTCTAAGATAGAAACATCCTTAGGCATATCGAAGATTAGAGTACATTCGATGTTGCGTGAACATTTAGCTGCAAAAAAGATCTGTTCCCGATGGATTTCGCATAATTTGACAGAAACTCAAAAACAGACTCGGGTCAATTGGTGTGAGAACATGCTCAAAAAATTCGACTGAGGACATGCAAAATCCGTGTACAATACATATTTCAACTATTACTTTAGATGATCGAAGAACAGTTAGTGGTGAATGGTATACAACAATTTGTTTACCAGAAGTCATCGATGAAATCTCGAAAAACAACCAATAACGTCGCATCATTCTTCATCACGCCAACGCCAGATCTCACACAGCACGTCAAACAATTAATTATTTGACGACTTCTTTTTGTTCCCGAATGTCCAAAAAAAAATGCGTGGACAGCGATTTTTATAACCTTAAGAAGCTGTTGAATTCTTCCAGTGGATCTGGCTATAAATGATCTTGCTGGCCTGATTTACTATACAGATTTTTAACTCGTAAAACCCCGGGAGATGTTCTTGCACTTTCAATAAATACACTCCTGGACAAAATTAACGCAACAATATATTAAATCATACAAACCTCTATAATGAATTAATTTTAATAATTTTTTATGAACACTGGTTACACTAAAAGTTAGAAAAAACTTATTCGGATACTTTAAAAGTGAATTAGCTACCAAATTTCTCTATAAGATTCGAATTAAAATTATTCTTAAGACCTAATAACAAAATCGTTGAAATTATGTAATAATGAAAAAAATAAACTAGGATACTAGTAGCAAAATTAATGGTGTAACTGGGACACTAGTAGCATGTGTTGCCTCCTTTACTTCGGATGACAGCGTTTATGCGCCTAGGCATGCTTCTAATTAAATTTTGGATAAAATCTTGAGGAATTTGCTCCCTTTCTGTGATAACTGCATTTTCAAGTTCCCTCAGGTTTCTAGGTGCAGGTATATGACGTTTCACATTTTTTCTTAAGGTGATCCCATACATGTTCTATCGGATTCAGATCCGGGCTTTTTGGTGGCCATTGCATAATCGGTATATCAACTTGATTAAGATAATCGAGTAACTCCCTAGCCACGTGAGGTCGAGCGTTGTCTTGCATAAACAGGAAATTGGGTCCCACAAAATGACCGAAAGGCATCACATGTTCTATTACAATATTCTCAAGATAGTAGTCAGCATTTATGAATCTCGTACGGACAGGAACTAACTCTGTGTGAGCATCAAAGCAGATGCCACCCCAAAACATAACAGAGCCACCGCCGAATGGAATCCTTGCAGAGATATTGCAAGGAGCAAACCGCTCTCCTGGTCTTCGCCATACTCGCTCACGACCATCTGAATGTTTTAGACTAACCCTAGTTTCATCTGTGAAGAAAACTTCTTTCCAATTATCCACAGACCAGTTTTCGTGATTTCGAGCAAAACGTAACCTGGCAACTCTGTTCTCTCTAGTAAGCAAGGGCGCAGTGGCTGGTCTCCTACTGTTTAATCCAGCTTCATTTAACCGTCTTCTAACTGTTTTAGAAGAAATTATGACATTGCGAACAGCTTCGAGTTCGTTTCTTATTATAGAACTAGTGACAGTCCTGTTTCTTAAAGCATATTGTCTTATAAAACGTTCATCTAGGTCGCTAGTGCATCGTTTTCGCCCTTGCCCTAGCCTTCTAGAATAAGTTCCTACTTCATTCAAGCGTCTTACCGTACGACTTATTGTGTAACGATGTTTGCCTAACAAATTGGCAACATAACTCTGACAATATCCCTCGTCCAATAAAACTGAGGCTCGCACTAACTCGTGTTCAGTTAAATTCCTTGTTCGATTCATTTTTCTAATTCTTTGGGGTCAAAAATAAAACAGTCTATCACAAAAACGTATTACTTTGAAAAAGGGAACAATTTATAAGCTTACTTTTAAAGAAAATCAATCGCATTATTACAGAAAATTGTTTATCTTCTAAAAAATTCTTTAAAACTGTAAATCTGTTTTGATTCTTGTTATGAACAACGAAACAAAATATGCATAGCCTACTATTCAAATACTCGACAAACTTTAAAACTGACATAAGAAAAAGATAAATTAATTTTCAGATTGTTGCGATAATTTTGTCCAGGGGTTTATTATGAACATTCTAAACAGAATACTCCTTAGTATTTATTGATCTCAAAATATGAACATAAAGTGTTTTTCCATGCTTTGTAACTACATATAACAAAATCGGAAAGGCAATTAAATTCTCCATTTAAACAACGTTTTAATAACATTTTGCCAGTTTATTCTAGAATGTTAATAACCATTTTTAATTACACTAAGTGCATAAAGCCAGAGCAAATTTTATAAAATTGTAATAAAGGCTTTAGCATATACCCTATAGTAATTTGTATGAAACAATTTAATTTTATTAGTATTGCTTTGTTGCAGGCAATAAGGAAAAGCGCGACATTTTTTTTATTGTTTTGTATTATTAAAATTATTTTGCTTGACAAAAAATTTAAGAAAATATTATTGCAGTTTCCGTTTCTACCGTGCACTGATGAAATAAACTAAAAATAAAAAACTCAATAGAATGCCCATAAATAACATAAGGTGTGCATATACTTTAATAACCAACCTGTAAATACCAACTTCTCGTAGTAAAGTAAGCACAACGAGTAAAGAATATAAACTGTCACTAGTCATTAAAAAGACGAAATAAATAATATTTAAAAAATTGTAACAAAATAAGGAGCGTATTTACATACAACTATCCTCTACAAAAATATGGACAGATACAAATATTTAGGCCCAAATATAAACAAAACCGACTGCTTTGAGAAAATAAAAATTAACATAGAGATGTGAAATACTAACTGCTCTTAGTATTGTTCTATAATATAGAGCTATGGATGTTAAAGAAATGATAAAAATTGAATATTCAAAAATTGGACACATTTGAATTATGGCCGCATTGTAGATTACTGAAAATTAAATGGGTTAAGAAAATAACATATACAAAAAGCATGAAAAGAATGAAGAAAGACAAAAAAAATTATAATTACCGTGAATCGGTACTTAGGATACATTAAGAAGACTAAAAAATACTATTGTGGCGGCCCGTGGCTCCGTGGCGTAGTACTTGCTTCCGTGGCAGAAGATCCCGGGTGTTAATCCCAGCAGGTCGGTTTCTTATTTATTAATTTATTTAGGTATATTCGCTTAGACCCCGTACCTAGGTAGTAGTTGTTTGCAGAAATGCTATAACGTCCGTGGCAGCACTATCGCGTTGTCTAAAAGGTGCTGTAAAATAAAAAAAATGTTGACGGGTATTACGACCTCCTTGCCGATATCCTTAGGATGAAAAAGGATAAAATCCCTACTGAGGCGGAGAGGCCAACGATAAAAAAAAAAGATACAGCTGCAGGGGACAACTCAACGACGGAGAAATGTGGAGTAGGAAGATGACGATAATGATAGTTACAGACTCTACAAAATTGATTTTACTCCACAATAAGCCATTTATTTAGCTTTTTAGTCTGGAAAATACGCATAGACCCGATGAGTGTTAATCTTGGTAATGACTGCTGCACTTTTTGATTTATTGAAAAATTATATTTTTTTACTTACACAGTACGTGGATCAGTCACAGAAACTAATAAGAGCTAGTCCACATCTAGACCACACCTACGAGGCTGGTTTGAAAAGTCCGTGCAAAGTCCGAGAGATGGCACCACCGGCGCGTATCGAGGTCATGTTTAGTTAGTAGCAGCTCTTGAATGAACGCACACCAAGTTTCAGCCATATTGGTCTATTTCTTTGTGTTTGGCATTCGTGTGAATCAAGGAAGTCGAGTGATTTTCAAGAAATGGACGAAAAAGAATTTCGTGTGGTGATTAAACATTACTTTATGAAAGGCAAAACGCCTCAGGAGACTAAAGAGAAGCTTGATAAACATTATGGTGACTCTGCACCTTCGATTAAAACAGTTTATAAGTGGTTTCAAAATTTTCGGACTGGCCATATGGGCACAAGTGACGCTGAACGTTCTGGACGGCCTGTGGAGGTTACAACTCCAGAAATCATTGATCAAATCCATGATATGGTGATGGATGACAGAAGAGTTAAGGTGCGTGAGATTGCTAGTGCTGTGGGCATCTCGACTGAACGGGTAGATAATATTTTGCATAAACATTTGGACATGAGAAAGCTATCCGCAAGATGGGTGCCGCGATTGCTCACGCTTGACCAAAAACGGAATCGTGTGAAGTGTTGCAAGGATGGTTTGCAGCTATTCCAGAAGAATCCGGAGGACTTTAAGCGTCGTTTCGTCACTGTGGATGAAACATGGATACATTACTATACTCCTGAGACCAAACAACAATCTAAACAATGGGTTACCGAGGGGGAATCTGCACCAAAAAAGGCGAAGACCATTTCTTCGGCCGGAAAGGTTATGGCGACTGTCTTTTGGGATTCGCAAGGGATAATCCTCATCGACTATCTGGAAAAGGGTAAAACTATTACAGGTGAATATTATTCATCGTTATTGGACCGTTTGAAAACCGAGCTGCAAGAAAAAAAAAACGCCCGCGATTGGCCCACAAGAAATTCCTTTTCCATCACGACAACGCACCAGCACACACCTCAGCAGTTATGGTCGCAAAATTAATGGAAATAGGATTCCAACTCGTTTCACATCCCCCCTATTCTCCAGACTTGGCTCCCTCGGACTACTATTTGTTCCCCAATTTGAAGAAATGGCTGGCGGGACAAAGATTTTATTCAAACGAGGAGGACAAATCCTATTATTCGGAAGGGATCAACAAACTAGAACATCGTTGGACGAAGTATATAAGCCTAAAAGGAGACTATGTCGAAAAATAAAAAAGGTTTACCCCCAACACATAAGTAGTTTTTATTTTTGCACGGACTTTTCAAACCAGCCTCGTATTTTAAAAGGAACAACCTGAAATTGGAAACAAATCAGTCATTAAATGTGAACTATAATCCTTCGATTTCAGATCGATAGCTTGATGATTGATAAAGAAATAATCCTTTCGTACATTACAATTTTACTATTTGTTCAATGAACTAGGAAGGAAGAGATTTTCATAAAAAACGAACCTTCTCGTACACTAAGACTTTGCCACCTTTAAAAATTAATTATACTCTATTTATTTGAAACTGATATTCATAAAAATGCCAGTGGACTGAAAGGTGGTCCTATAACAGAGGCGTGCTCTCTATTTCCAGGTATTTTTCAGGCTCTTTTGTTACGAAGTTTTATTGCCGAACAAATCATTTTATTTACATACCTTTTTGTTGCCCCAACTATAAATACATATTTAGAGCAACAAGCCCAAGTGTCAAGCCAGTTAGTGAAAAGCCAGTTAATGCGTTAACAAAATGTCTTTTTCAGCGAAACGCTAAAAGTTCGGGCATCTAACACATAAAAAGCGTATAGTTAAAAATGGATTTGACTATGTTAAAAACGATCAAAATGGTGATATAACATTGTGTGATTGTGTGACAAAATGTTCCTTAATGCGCGGAGTAGAGCCACAGTTTACATAATTTTAAGAGAAGAAAAGGAGGGGGGTATAGACTCTCCAAAAAAGAGACCAAGCCGAAGAGAACTTCAGGTGACAGACAACACAAAACAAGTAACATAGTAAGGCGTATTGTTCATGACTTTTTTATTGAAAAAAGAATTCTAACTTTGCAGGCTGCGGCAAGCCACCCAGAAATACCGAAAATGAATAGAGTACAACTATGGAGTGTTTTAAAAGGTATGAATGTTTATTGGAAATAGTTTGAAAGAAAATCTTTATTTATAGAAAGTGGAGAAATTGTACACTGGAGAAGAAACTATTTAAGGAAAGCTAGAAAAGCTCGTCTGAAGGAAAAATGATATACTACTTAGATGAGATGTGTATAAATGAAAGGTACACAGTCAAGAAATTTTGGCAAGATGGGAATATCAAAAATAATAGGTAGGTGAGGCGAAGGAGGCAAAGAAAGGACGCTATATTACAGCAAAATTTTACTACCAATATAACTCTTCTTAGGAAAGTCAGACCCTCTAGATAGGCCAAGTAAGGAAAGAATTACACCGTTTCTCCGTCTCTCATATCGTTGACAATCTTTTGATCAAGTAAAACCGATAAAGCTTGTAACAAAAGGAATGGTGGCAAAATAGTGACAAATGATTCTAACGAGAAATTCGACCTTGACGATTTATGTTTTTTCCGCGTGTACGCTAATGGTTGTAGCCAATATATACTTTAAATCCAAGTGCTGCCAATTTACCTGAAACCATACTGCTACGCGTAAAAAATTAACGATTTTATTATTATATTAATTATTTATGCTTTATAACTTGATTTTCAAACTCTCTCTTGAGTTCTAAAAGAAATTATTCACTAACAAAAATACCACACTAATTTCCTATCTAAAGCTGATATTTTTCACACTCACTAGTAATCATTTTAATAAATGAAATGTTCTCGTATGCACATTTACTTTAATTGCAATTCACGCGGTCATTACTGGCTAAACTATTGTTAATCAAATGCTAGGCAAAACTCTACGTTGCTAATAGTAACCCAACCGCGATAATATCGCTGTGAGTGTTTGCTTCGGAAGTATATCGTGTATTTCCATAATATTTTATTTTAAGTCACAAAGATATATTTTTATCTCATATGATGCGTTTTTAATATAGTTCTTAGGTTTTAATAACGGCAGATTGCATTCGAGTGTTCCGAAAAAAACAATGTTTTTTTCTTATTTCCTGAAGTATACTACTTAGTGCTTGTTAATGGAAAGTAGGAAATCAAAAATAGTTTGTTGTAATAACATATTATTCGATGATGTTATAAGGTAAGATGTTTTTATTGGAGAGAAACTAATGCAACAATACCTATAAAAAAAAAAAACTTTTTGGCTCAAGGGTCTCATTTAGTGATGGTTTTTATTGTTTTTTTACTTGAAAATTAAAAAAAGTTAAACCAGATATCATGTCAATAAAAAAAGATGAACATTTGCCAATAATGTTAGCAAGCGTCTCACACGGAGACTTGTAAATATGACTTCAAAATTTTAAAAATATTCGAAGAAGCAAGCTAATCTTAAAATAAATGCAATTGGGGCCTCTTTTCCTTAGATTTTTAGATTACAGCAATAAATTATGGATGAGATATTTTTAAGATATGTTTTACAATTTGTGATATCTAAATAAAGAAAAAGACTAAGTTGATTTCCTTATTGGAAACCCTCTGTAAATAATACATATTTTACGTGATTTTACTCTGTATACACAAACGAAACACACCGAATATCTCTCCATTAACATACATCCGATATCGAATTACTTCCTTTAACCCCTGTATAAATTATTGAAATCCTTTAATATTTCATGAGATCGAGTAGCAGGCTTTATGGTTTCTGGATGGTAGCCCTGGATTCGATAAACTACCTGCTAATTTAATTATTTATAAGTTATCCACGAATTTGGGCAGTTCCCTATCGATTCTGTAAAGGGAATTTTTGATTAAACAAATTTGTCCATGTTTTATTAGGATAAGTTTCATTGGGCCAGCGAAATATTCTAAAATATTTAGTGTATTTCGAAATCTAAGCAAAAGTTGGTTTATTTAAAAGATTGAGAGTTAATAAGAAACTTGCTTTTACCAAACTCTAATAAAAAATAAAGTGATCCTAGAACGATAAAAAATCCTTTTCTTTATTCACACACTTTGAATGTTTTCGGAAATATATTTTTACACAAATTACTTTACGGCGAACTTGGGGTTGGTAAAAAAGATGTTTTATATTCACTTCTCACAGAGAATATATATATATATATATATATATATATATATATATATATATATATATATATATATGTATATATATATATATATATATATATATATATATATATATATGTATATATATATATATATATATATATATATATACATATATATATATATATATATATATATATATATATATATATATATATATATATATATATATATATATATATATGTATATATATATATATATATATATATATATATATATATATATATATATCTTCTTCCTGTCCCATGTATTTATATACGTCGGGGTCTCTGTATCATTTCTTCAGTTTATATTGAGGTAATTATTCTCTGCTAGTCGAAAAATGGACGTAGCGTCTGGAAATCCACACCAGTCCCTGATGTTCAGGAGACACGAGTGCCGTTTCTACAGGGTCCCTTCCTTCCCGCCAACCCTTCAACCCTGAAGAATAAGTTTTGGAATCGATTAACTCTCACCTCTTAGAATATGTCTCAAATATACTTTGTTTTACGATATTAAATAGTCCATCACGGCCCTTTGAAGCACTTTTCCATTGGTTAGGTATTCTGTCCAAGAAATTCGTAGGAAATGTCGCGAAAGCTTCGATACGATTCAATGATTTTACTTTTAACTACCATGTCTCTACACCATATATCACCGGCCAGACATTGCATTTTTTAAGCAGCATATTTTTCAACTTTAGAAAGGTATCTTTTGCCATGCCAATCCGCAGTTTCACCTCCTCATAACAATCCCCTCGTTCGTTGACAACAGTATATATATATATATATATATATATATATATATATATATATATATATATATATATATATAAATATATATATACATATATTTATATATATATATATATATATATATATATATATATATATATATATATATATATATATATATATAGATATATATTCAAAAAAATCAGAACTTTTTAATTATTAATTGTAAAAAGTGTAAAACATAATTTGAAATCAAAAAATAAATGTTTAAATTCTTGTACCAATCTAACAAATATGTTTTAAATTAAAAAATTAAAAATTTCCTCGTAATCATGTTTTCATTGGTCAAAAACTGACAAAATACAATTTTTGTCCAACTGAACTAAAATTTTGCTCACTACCATAAAATATAATCCTAAATATATATATATATATATATATATATATATATATATATATATATATATATATATATATATATATATATAGATATTTATATATATATATATATATATATATATATATATATATATATATATATATATATATATATATATATATATATATATATATATATATATATATATATATATATATATATATATATATATATATATATATATATATATATATAATGTATAGGTCTTCTGTCGAATATGGGACTCTATAATAATTTTTTAAAAAAATCTTTTATCATCTAGTCAATTTAAAATTCTAATTATGTGTTTGATGTCTGTTTGCGACTTATTTTGCTGTCATGTTGAAGTTTTACGTTGTTAACGCTAGTTTTTAGAGAGAAATTACTGATACATTCTATCTCCAGAAGAAGTTTGTAAAAACAAACGAGAGCTTGAGAATATTAAGAATTAAATTCAGTTTTAAAAAATGCATTACTAACTTTTAGTTCCACTCTCAACCCAGAGCAATCCCAGTTGTTACTTTGTTCAGATTTTGTTGTTAATAGTAGCTCTTTTAGTGTCCTGCAGTATATATATATATATATACATATATATATATATATATATATATATATATATATATATATATATATATATATTTATATATATACACACATATATATATATATATATATATATATATATATATATATATATATATATATATATATATATATATATATATATATATATATATCAGTTGGACAAAAATTGTATTTATTTTTTAATTTAAAACATTTTTGTTAGACTGCTACAAGAATCTAAACATTTATTTTTTAATTTCAAATTATGTCTTACACTTTTTACAATTAATAATTAAAAAGTCCTGATTTTCTTGAAACCGCTATTTGAGGTCTTTTCTTTTGAAGGATACTCTGGCGTCATAATTTATTGCAAACCGTAAAGGAATAAGTGCAAACTAGATAATTTGTTTTTTTTGTTTAGGGTCTATTGTTTATTTTACTTGTAAAGTCTGTAATTTATTTATTTTATGTTTACTGTGGAGTCAGTGTCTTTGTTACATTTCGTAAATATTATTTCACTAGTTTCTTTTTCTTTTTGTACAATAATATTGTAACGCTAGACCTCAAATTGCATGCCATGGGGTACAAATATTCGATAATTGCCCATGCGACTGTTGTGGTTTTAAAAAAATCATCATTTTTAGTGTTCCGTACGGAACACTTATAAGATGATTTCGGTGTCTGTCCGTCTGTTTGTTCGTCTGTCTGCCAGTCTGTCTGTCCGTCTGTCGCACCCGATTTTCTCCGAAACTATTTGTCATAGAAAGTTAAAAGTTGGTAATAATATAGGAATTGATGATCTCATCAGAGCCATGTAGTTTCGAAAGTTAAATGTAATACTTACGTGCACTTTTCTTTGTATTATTTTTAAAAAAATCGCGAAAAATCGCTGTTCACCCGCCTTATCTCGAAAAGTACTTATCAAAAAATTTTGAAAAAATTCTGAAATTATCACGAGTGCATTACCTTTTATAATTTATCTGATGTATAAAAAAAACAAAAATTTCAAGGTCATCAGATTACAGTAAAGACTGGAAACAAACTTTGTTAAAAACTCATTTGGGGTGTGTTTTGTGAAGTCACTGATCATTTTATACCTCCCTAACAAAATTTTTTATTTTAAAAAGCAATCAACGTACGGAACACTAACTGGGTAAATTCAACTTGCACTTGACCGGTTATTTCAATTATTGGTTGTGAAAGAAGTAAAACATGGTTGGAAATCAACAAATTAATTTTAAAGTTGTTTTATTAGTCTAAGTAATCTATTTCAGACTCAAAAAATAAAAATCTTCCTGTGATCATGTTTTTATTGGTCAAAAACTAACAAAATACGATTTTTGTCCAATCGATCTAAAATGTTGCACACTACCATAAAATACCATTCAACTCAAACACTGTTTTCTAAAAAATGTTTTCGATATTTTAACAAATAGAGTGACTTTTTGACCTTAGACTATAGAAAATGTAAATTTCCCGGTAAAAGATAAAAGACAATCGGCACTGCAAAATGATATATCTATTATATATATATATATATATATATATATATATATATATATATATATATATATATATATATATATATATGTATATATATATATATATATATATATATATATATATATATATATATATATATATATATATATATATATACATACGCATATAAAGAGAAAGAGAGAGAAAAGCAAAAATGTAATATGTCAACAAAATCATTAGCTAACTAACTTATTTCTTTACTAGCATTCTGGGTTGGGCTAAACCGGGTCAAAATCATTCCATGAATACATGCAGGTTAAGTGAGTTAAAATTACTTTACTGACTTGACCATTGAGTACTAACTTTTTACAATTCTTGACTTGAACGCTTGGTAAACTTTAGGATTCGATAGTATCAGTCTTTACAGATAGTTATCTAGCTGTGTAATTAGGACTCAGTGGAAGCTCATTCGTTCATGAAGGATGGACTTCATTCACTGTAAAATCGAAATATCTATATCTATATATATATATATATATATATATATATATATATATATATATATATATATATATATATATATCCTATCGTTACAGCACTCCACAAACATCTTCTCCTTCCCATAATTTTGAGCTTAAAATTGTATTTTAAGTTAGTTTTACTTTAATTGATATAACCTGAAACAATGAATTGAAAATTTAATGAATTTTGCAGAATAGAGTTTGATTAATAATCAACTTATTGTCAATAGTTTGATTGAAGTAATGTGAATAGGTTTGACGTTTTAAATTTGATAAGATAAACTCCTACAAACTTAATTTTATGTGTGTTTTTTACCGATATGAGTTATAAGTAAAAAAAACATATATGAGAATATTGGCAAGTACACAAGTAAAGGGGTTTCTAAAGATACTGTCTGTAGATTCTAGAACTTGTTATTATCGCATTGAATGTAAAACGTGAAACAAAATTGCTTCAAAATAGAAATTTTTGTTTCTGAGTTTTACTCGGACATACATACGTACACAGATACATACAGACAGATGTTGTTTTTTATATATATTGAGGTAGAGAGATATTTTAATAAGCAGTAACAATAAACCAGCCATACGTTGCGTTATCTATAATATATTTTTTGTTTTAACCTTCCAATATAAGGAAAATACGAACATGCATTTGTGGCTGTAAAATCGGTCCCAAGGCGACGCCTATATGAACGTGCGTATACATTTTCATTGATCTGTGTAACGGTAAAGTGGGCCATCGGGTCCAATTTTTATATACAATCGATTTGCTTTTGACAGATATGTAGCGATCTATATTTCCCTGGTTGACATTTTCTCTATAGGGTAAATTATATAATATGCTTTCCAAGTTATGATATTCGATATATTAAATCTCAAAACGTAAGTGCTTCTTATTTGAAATATGTTTTTAGATAAAATAATTAATAATATGTATCATTAGATTTTTTTCTTAATGGCTTCTGAAAGAATAAAATGCACGTATTAAAACAAGTAATTTGAGAGTTTTTCAATATTTCTTTTTGTAAAAAAATTGTAAAATTTATATTTTACCTCTTTTTATTTTCCTTGCTAAGGGAAAGTGTTGCATGCAAAATTGCATTCCGACATTTTTGCTTTTCTTTACGTTTTAAGGTTACTAGATCAGAAAAAACATAGTCACTCATTTCCGTTGGTTTGTCTGTCTGTCTGTCGGGCTTTTAGCATAATAATTCTTGAACGAAAGGAGATATGAATATAAAACTTGGTACACAGATAATATCTAACGAAGGGAGTAAGCCTACAGTTTTTGAACGATATTGCTTAACACAAACAAAATTTTGTATGGTTTTAATAGTTTGTAACCTAAGAAAAGGGTGAAAGAGGTTAGCGTCGTTAAATATTGTATAGTTTCAGTAGTACTTTAAGAACTTTTACAGGTTTTTTGCCAAACATATTTGACAAATTTTAAGATATTGTCTCTAGTAAAATATGTAAGAGGGTAATGGAGTCATATATATCATGTTATAGGCCGGATCTTTGGACTGTAGTAATATGAAAACTAGGCGATTTTTTCATTACCGTCAATTTTAATAAGGAAAGGGGCTGAAAGAGATGGGATAATCTTGTATAGTTTTAATAGTATTATGAGAATATTTTCATTTGTTTTGGATGGGAGAATAGGCAAATTTTAAACTTGATCATTTATAATAAAATTTATAAGGTGCATAAGGGGTGAGAGAGTGACTTCGCATTAGTCTTGTCTTAGCTCTTTTTTGGAGTTCTTTCAGTCAAAGTATCAAAACATTACATTTTCTTTCATTTTTTTGATTATTAACATGGGAAAAGAGTGGAAAAGGCGATGTTATTGTATTATGAGAATCTGTCCTGGGTTTTAATTGAGATCTTGGATATGTAATATAAAATAATTTTTCTAGGGAAAAAACATATAAAGGGTGAAAAGGATAAGGGGGGGGCTAAAAGTGTGATTGCGAGAATGTCGTATTATACTTCTATTTTAGTGTTCTTGATTTTCCATTATTTCCAATTTTAACAGAAATAGCATATAGAAGGGATAGAGATCTGATTACAGAGTAACCTAAAAAAATGTTAAGTTGAATATAGAATAAGTTTTATAAAAACAAACGGTTAAATAGGCGGAAATGTACTTATTGTAGAGCAATTAAATTATTATATTTACTTTTCCTACTAACAAGAAGTGTTGTATTTCCGAAAAAAATACCCTTTTGCAGGTTTTAGGGTTTTTAGATCACAAAAAACATATTTTTAACATCCAACCTCGTAATAAATAATATTAAATACCGCAAAAATTATAATCTGGCTATACATCAGAAAAAAAGTTTGTTTTTATTTACATATCAATAGGTTTTTCTTAGTATACATAACAATTTTTTATTCTGCGCGTATTTCGTACGCAGAAAGCATATGTTTTGTTCGATGTGATTTTAATAGAGCAAATTGTAATTTTTTAATCAATAAATACTTTTTGATTTTTTATAGAAAGTAAAATTCTATTTTTTTATTAATACTTCACCATAAAGTGGCTTGTGTTATGTTATTCTTTAGTGTGAGATAGTCAAAAGTGTTTATTTTAGAACTGCATGTTAGAAAAGAAAGTACATCTTACTAATTTATTATTTTTATTTTGGTTCTTCTTTCTCACATTTGATCAATGTGGTTCTATGTGTGGCTGACGGGCTCAAGCCAAGTCAGCACAAACACTATTACCACTGTATATTAAAGAATGACCTGACAATGTTACATGTTTTCAAAATCACTGGCTTCTGAATGTTTCTGTGTATATTTGTGTTCAGTCCTAATTGTACTAAGTGTGGTGTGAAGGTTGTTGGTGTAAGACCTGTGGCTGACATGACGAGGGGGAGAATGATGACTCTTTCTTGTTTCCATAGCCGATTTATTTCTGTTGCAAGGTCTGTGTATTTGGAGATTTTTTCTGTGTATTTTGTTTGGATGTTTGTGTCGTTGGGGACAGCTATGTCAATTAGATAGGTGGCTTTTCCTTTTTTGCACTGAAAAGTAATATCGGGTCTATTGGCGGAGACTGTATTATCTGTATGGATAGTGATGTCCCAATAGAGCTTGTAATCTACGAGTATATTATATTATTACCAATTTATTATTATTAATTTTATACAGTAATATTTTTATGATGTTTTTAGGAGAACAATAGGAAAAATTCAAAGATTTTTTTAAAATTGCAAAATATTTATACTTTATTCTAGAAGTTGTTCCAACTAGTTGGGCATATAAGTAACTAAGCATTTATTAAAAAAACAAATAATATTTTTGATCCATTCTAACATTATTGAAACGCTAGAAAAAAGTTCGTTTCGAGCTCATCTTTGAAAGTGGGAGAATGAAATTGAACAAAGTATTAAATTTTCAAGGTAATTTGAAAGATAACAATTATATGAGAGAGAGGAAGTTATTTTTATTTGGAAAAAACAGGGATAATAAATGATAAATTATGAATCTTAAGATTAAATCGCACTAAATTCGGGCAACTTTCGTGGTTTCGCCTGCGATTTTCTTTACATCCTTAGGAATCTTTACTTTGGAGACAGAGACAATGAATGAGCCCTTAGAGGGATAGATCAAATTGTTATGTTTGATTGGTAATCACCAAACCGTTACCCAGCCTAATATTTGGTTTTCAACTGTAATGCAGACCATAACCATACTTTTACTGACGTTGTTAAGGTCTTTATATATTTCAATTGATTCTCTCATCTTTAGTTTATAGAAACTTTGATTTCCCTTACTTTAAACTCCAGCAGATGTTCAACTATAGATGCATATTCAATTAATATCATTTTATGAATCTTCCATATTCTATCATTTTAGTGGATGTTCTTTCACAAACTACATACTACACGAACAAGGATTTTTATGAAAGCCATTAGTTCATAAGCATATTTTAAATTTCATGCATCTTTTATTATTGCTATTGGATATGCATTTTATGAGTTGGTTTTGGTAAACTAAATATTCAGCGGTTATTTCTCTTGTAAACTAGTTCATCTAAAAAGAGAAGGGTACCTATGGACTCAGTTTCCATGTTAAGTGTTTTGCTTCAAAGTTGACTGGAGATACCCTTTACCATATAAGTAGATAACAAATTTTTTGTCATTATATTGACGTCAAAATTAATTTTAGAGGAGTTAAAAGACTTTCTTTAAGAGCTTTCATGAATACGTTGGAGACTACAGCAGACAGTAGATGACTTATGGTTGTCCATGATCTGTGCAATATGATTGTGAATAGACATGTTTCTATTAGACATGCGAAAAATGAATCAATGTTACTCTGTCTAAATATATAATATTATGGACATCGAATCGTTAACTGGGCAATTTAGACACGTTATTCAACGTCAGAACTAACCAGAGTTTCTTTAGAAACCAACTTTCGATTTTTAAAAATTTCTATAAAAGAGCGTTATTTGTTAATGTTATTAATTAATAAATGAATCAGATTTTTCTGTAAAAAGACTTAAGAAATTTTCAAGGTCATTACCTATGTGGTATATTAGCGAATCTCTAGAATTGTCAATTGAACGAATGACTACACTGAACTTTTAGAGGCCTATATAGAAGTTTGATTAGATACATTAATTAAGTTTGTAATTTGGTAATTGTATTTACTAGTCAATTTGAATATTTCCGTAGATGATGTTATTTAACAATCCATTTTTTTTTTTCCGCATATGGATCACTGGTATATTTTCCTTGTGTACTGAAATCAGCAGTATTGCGACGGTGTCTCATTTAATCAAAGCCGTGAAATATTCTGTTCCATATCAGAGACAATGAATATACTAACTACCGACCTTCACATTCTGTCTGGCTAAAAAATTTTTACCTACAGAAATGCACTACCTTGGAAGAGCAGCTAAAGTTTCTAGATGGGAAAGAATACAGAATTAGGAAATATGAAATGAAAATGATGTATGAACAGAAATAATACCATTCTAGGACACATACAACAAAAACAATTAATTTGGTATGGTCACATTAATAAAATGGATGAGGGTAAAATACCAAAGAAGGTTATGCAGTGGACACCAGCCGAGAGAACACGTAGAGGCAGACCACGTAGTAATTGGATGATGGGAGTGAAGAGAGCTACGCAAGAAAGAAATCTTAATGAGAGAGAATGGAATAATTGAAAGGCTTGGAGATTGGCTACCGGAAGGTGACCTCACTCGCTGTGAAACCGGTTATATATATATATATATATATATATATATATATATATATATATATATATACATATATACAGTAGCGAACAAAAGTATGGAAACATTTTCTTAATCAAAAATATAAAATACTATTCTTTAGGAATAAAAAAAACTTGTCTTGTTTTGTTGACAATTTCTTTATAGAATTTTATTATTGACTATAAAAACTTTGTTTACCTTTTCTGGTAGATAAGATTTTTAAGAAACGCGTTTTGTTATTATCGAAAGCATTGAAATAATTTTATCATTCTGCTACAATAACGTACTCTTAAGAGTACGTTATTGTTGATACGAAGTAATTTAGTAGCATTGTTTAAGAGTGCGGTGTTTGCCAAATCTCAAAGTGCAAATACTACAGTTCAGATCTGAAACATAAAATTATTTCTATGTATCAAAGTGGAAAGAAGCAAATTGAAATAGCAAAATCTTTAAACATGTATTGGGGCACTGTCAGCAAAATTGTTAAGAAGTTCTCGAGAATGGGCACTGTTGATCCGGCATTTAAAAGTGGTAGACCTAGAAAAACAAGTAAGAGAGTAAACGAAATTATAATTCGAAAAGCCAAAATTGATTCCAAGAAAACTGCCGTTGATATTAATAAAGAACTAAGGCAGGAATGTCAGGGTGTATTGGTGTCAGATATGACTATTAGGCGTCGTCTGTTATCTGAAAATCTTCATGGTAGGCGTGCTGTTAAAAAGCCATTCCTTACAAAGCGTTACAGAAAAGAGAGATTGAGATTTGCTAAGGGGCATAAAGACTGGATTAAAAATCAGTGGTCTCTAGTAATCCTTAGTGACGAAAGTAGGTTCAATTTCTTTGGAAGGGATTCTACTGGTTATGTAAGAAGACCAGTTGGTCTAAGATAATATGACCTACTGTCAAACATGGCGGTGGAAATATCAAGGTATGGGGTTGTTTCGACGGTCTGATACGGAGCCATTGGCAAAGATAAATGGCAGAATGGACACTCGAATGTATCTTGAGATATTGGAAAATAATTTGATTCCTTATGAAGAAGATTTTTAGTGTTCCGTACGGAACACTTATAAGATCACTTCGGTGTCTGTCTGTCCCTCTGTCCGTCTGTCCGTCTGTCCGTCTGTCTGTCTGTCCGTCTGTCTGTCTGCCTGCCTGCCTGCCTGTCTGTCTGTCTGCCTGCCTGCTGCCTGCCTGCCTGTCTGTCTGTCTGTCTGTCTGTCTGTCCGTCTGTCACACCCGATTTTCTCCGAAACTGTTTGTCATAGAAAGTTGAAATTTGGTAATAATATAGGAATTGATGGCCTCATCAGAGCCATGTAGTTTTGAAAGTTAAATTTTGACTTAAGGGGTTAGTTTTGGGGGGTGAAATCGGAAGTGAAAAAAAATTTTTTTTACTATGTAATCGAGTGTGGTGTCAAATGAAAGCTTGTGAAAACACGAGTAAAAAATATATATATAATGTATTACTTGCGCGCACTTTTCTTTGTATTAATTTTAAAAAAATCGCGAAAAATCGCTGTCCATCCGTCTTATCTCGAAAAGTACTTATCAAAAAATTTTGAGAAAATTTTGGAATATTCTCCACGGGATGTAGATTGAATATACAAGAAACAGAAATTTCAAGGCCATCAATTTTTAGTAAAGATTGGAAATAAACTTTGTTGAAAACTCATTTGGGGTGTGTTTTTGTGAAGTCACTGATCATTTTATACTTCCGTTACAATTTTTTTTATTTTTAAAAGCAATCAACGTACGGAACACTAATTGCGCAAGTTCAACTTGCACTTGACCGGTTATTTAACAAGACAATGACACAAAACACACATCTAGCTTGGTCAAGAATTGGTTTTCTGAATAAAGGATTCGGGTGATGCTCTGGTTTTCACAATCACCTGATTTGAACCCGATAGAGGATCTTTGGCACTATTTGGATAAGCAAATTAGGACAAGAAATATAAAAAACCGGGACGAACTTTGGAACGCATTAAAACAAGAATGGAAAAAAATACCACCCGATTTTTGTGCTAGGCTTATTGAGTCAATGGGCTGAAGATGTCAAGCAGTGGTAAAAGGATATCCCACTAAATATTAAATATTTTCGACATCTTAGTCGTCTTAGTGGAATTTTAATTTTATAACAAAAATGATTGTGCATAATTTTGTTACGTTAAAAACT
Organism: Pachyrhynchus sulphureomaculatus; assembly: GCA_019049505.1. Taxonomy (NCBI): domain Eukaryota; kingdom Metazoa; phylum Arthropoda; class Insecta; order Coleoptera; family Curculionidae; genus Pachyrhynchus; species Pachyrhynchus sulphureomaculatus. The sequence goes on along the minus strand of CM032455.1, from coordinate 120,904,207 downwards.
AAGCCCATTTCTAATAAACAATAACTGTTTTAGTCTTCAAAATGTTAATTAGCATGTACACGATTAATAAATAAAGATTGTGATTGTAAACGGTTTAAATGGTAAGATTAGACATGGGAATTTAAATGTTTTCATACTTTTGTTATATATATATATATATATATATATATATATATATATATATATATATATATATATATACATATTACATTTTTTTGAGTGTCAACGTGTGGACTATATTTTCTTCGTGGGATTTATTGAAAATAAAAAATAACTTTTACATAGTCAGATGCTAAGAAACTGCGTTGAGAAAATGTTAATGTTTCTTCTCATTTGTTAACAAAATATACTTGAAACCATCAGATTTAGTACCCGTCGATTCATGTCTTTTTATAATTTTTTATTCTAGCAGTTACAGTAGAAGTTGCTGACATGGTTTTCTTTTTTTCTTTATATTTTTTTTATTATTATAATTACTTTTTTATTTATTATGCACCTCCAAAAGAACAGATGCAACTTTAATATTTCGCATATAGCAAGTCAATTTTCTTTTTCATTAAGTGAGTAGCACAATCGGGGCGTTATTTTTCAAATATATTGACAGCAAATAGTTTTTGAGCTCCCTTGATGAAACTCGAACACATCGCTGCTAGCGTTAATATTCAACTGTCAACATACTATTAAAAATTTTAATGCTACGGTACTTTATTAAACGCAAACGTTAGAGCATAGCTCAACTTTTTTGATTAGTGGATGAGTTAAATCATCAGTTTCTGTATGTTCGTTTTTATTCTTTATTAGGGTATACCTTAAATTAGTTATAAGTAACCTAACAGTTATTTGCCAAGTGGTGAATATTTTATTGAAAACATTTCGACTAGTTTCAATTCATTTGTTACATTTTACATGCAAATTTCAAATCATCCCGCCAAAAGTCGACAGTCATTTAAAAGGGTGTTTAATTAGAGTTACAAAATAAAAAACAATTTATATGTTATGAGGACAAATTCTATGAAGGTGAAAAATTTAAGACTGAAAAAGGGCTGTAAAGAACTGTAGTATTGATTATTACGGTTTATGAAAAAACTTTTCGAACTGATTTTGGTCTAACGAAAAGCAGAGATCAATACGGTATACTATTAAAGTGATATTTTAGAAAGTATGTTAGGAAGATCTATATAATTTTTGAATCGAAATTTTTTTCTTCCTGCAGGATAGGACAGGCTTAATGCTCGTTCGTTCACTAAGTTTCATAAATGGACAGAAATAAAAATTGAACAAAAGAAAAGTCATAAATCTCATCGGGTTTAAAAGAGCTGACACAAATTAAAGTCTCTTGATTCAACGGTTTAAAAATTGTGCTCCTTTTTTTCTGTGATTTTTTTATAAGTAAAAATATTTAGAAACTTTGTGAGAACGTAATTACAATTTGATTTAAATTTTATTAATAAGTTATTCATCATAAATCGATAAACCTTTGGATAGTTTATTTCATTCTTCTTAAAATTAACTCAAATTACGCGCTTTGGTTAGTCAAGAATGTGATGTCATCTATTACCAAGGACTTTAAACCACTATGGCGTTTATTAGCGTGTGGCAGCCCGTGGCTCTGTGGCGTAGTACTTGCTTGCGGAGGAAAAAATAAGTACCGGAACTTAGATTTAAGCGATAGTGACGATATGGACATAGAAAATGAAAATCTTCCTGAAGAAAATATACGAACAACACAATTCACAGCAATAGAAGCTCCTCCCACAAATAGAACTACAACAAGCAATAAAGAAAGTAAAAGGAAAACAAATATACTGCCAATGGTTTTAAGCGAGACATTTGATGGCCCGGAAAGCTATAAGGAACTAAAATGTTTCTTGGAAACGATAACAGGAGGAAGTAACAACTGTAGGTTGAAATTTACCAAAACCAACGTAATAATTCAGGCTAAAACGGCAGACACAATAAATGAAAACAACACTTAGCGGAAGACGAAAGAAGGCATTTTTTTTATGGGTCTAGCACACGTCCTACAGGGAAGTCCTTTAAAGCACTCCAGAAGCGACATGTGTGCGAAAAAAAGCTATTCACGTTGTTCTTGAATCGCTGTAAATTGTACAGGGTGGGAAACACAGTTCTGGGAAAATTATTTCAAACGGATGATGTTCTCCATATAAAAGGCTGCTTGAAAAGCGTTGTACGCAGAGTCACAAGCTGAACCACATACAGATTTAAAGTATTAGCGCGACTTGTTTTTCTAACATGCACCACTCTGAGAGGAATTAAGCGGGTTACATCCTTCGAACACTTTCCATGAAAATACGAGTATTTGTAGAACAGACTCAAGTCGCTAACCGTCCTTCGATGTTCCAGCGAATCAAGACCACCGGTCAGTTACGGGTCTTCAGTCAGACGAACAGCTCTTCTCTAAACAGAATACAACAAATGCAGTGTGTGTTTGGGAGCGAAACCTCAAACATGGGAGCAGTATTCCATAGTTCGTCGAATTTGAGCTTTGTAAAGAACTAACAGTTGTTGTGGAGTGTAAAGCTTTCTGGTTCGAAATAATATTCCCAATCTTTGAGAAGCTCTCCTTGCTATGTCTGTGATGTGTTCATGCCGGGACATATTTGCTCCCAAATTAACGCCCAACAAATTGAGAGACGATGCTAGGGGAATGGAGTGCCCCGACATGACTATGTCGGGTTCAGCAACGTTAAATTTTTTTAGAAAAAACTGCCGCCTGGGTTTTTGTAGCGTTAAATTCCACTTGGTTACTGTCACCCCAAAATAGAATTTCCTCCAGGTTTTTGTTAAGTTGAACGACGTCCTGCTGTCTGCGGATATTCGCCTGAGTAGCCGATGTCTGAGCGTTCAAAGTGAATGAGGAGATAAGCGTACTGTCATCTGCAAAGCTGCAGATTGGATTCCCGGTCTTTTCCAGCAGATCGTTAATTTAAATACTTATGATACGAATGAAGAAAAAAATACATGTCTTTGTCATAAAAGGTTTAGACTTTAAGCCAAACTCCGAAGATATAAAGAGACAAATAATGGAAGAACGTAACATAGAAATTAAAAATGTATATGTTATAAGAACCCGATACCAACTATTGCATCTGGTAATTATCAGCACGAACTACAAATTGATACAACTTCAAATAACCAGAGCACTAGGACAAGTAGATATCAGATGGGAAGAAAGACGTCAAAACTACGACATCTTACAATGCAAACGTTGCTGCTTGTGTGGACCTGCGGCAGCTGTCATAGAAACATGATATGTACCAGTGTGCAATGGAATATACCTCTGTGCAAGAAAATCTTAATTGTGCAAATTGTGGTAGAAACCACAAATCAACAGGTAAAGAATGCCCTGTATACATATATAAAACGAAAATGCTACAAGAAAACAGAAGAGTATAAAACCAAACATACAAACCAGCACCCATCCCAAGAACAAGCGACTGGCAAAAAAGAAGTGGGACATACACGTTCCCTGCTATTGCACAGCGCTGGCCTACAGAACGGGAGGAATGGTGACCGGCCGATACATTGGAGGTTGGTGAATTACTATCAGCACGAAAAGACTACAAAAAATATAAATATAAAAGAATTAATACGATTTTTAAAAGATTTCACGAACTCAATTAAAAATTATAATAATAAAAGTGATAAGGCCATAGCTATTATCACCTTTATGGAGAAAATATAAGATTATTAAGTATAAATTCATCATATAAAGTACTCGTATCTAGTGGAATTTATGGAATTAACAGAAATGAATTTTAATAAATTATGTCAAAAACGGTATGTATAATAAACTAGATCAGCTTAATCATTAAGTACAGGTTGAGTCAACGAAAGAGTAAAGTTGATTATCTCATTTGTTTCTGGAATGACGAAAAACATACAGTAGTTTTAGGGCCTGTTAAGGTGCACAGTTTAAAATTATTTTTGAGTATACACGGTACTTCAAAAAAGTGTGGTCGATATAACATGTTTTTTTTTAAATGGAAAATCCTATTTTCTAATTTATTTTTAAATTCTGCGTAAAATTTTATGACTTTTTTATTAATAATGTTATATACCTAATCCTAGTAGTTTTACCAATATTTCAATTTTTGAAAAAAAATGCTAGTTTTTAGTTTGGTAAAAAATTGCCAGTAGCGCCATTGTTTCTGAAGGTAAAATACTCATAATTGGTACGAGCGTTCTACAGAGATGAAAAAAAAAGATATATGTAAAGAAATTTGAATTATATGCTACAGGGTGTTCAAAATAAATTTATGCATATCGACTATTTTAACTTGAAAAATCTCAAATTTTTTAAACGGCACACCCTGTATATTATTATTTTTTCTGATAGATTTTACAAAATCCTCCAATTTTTATTAAGTATGTCATACACTTATTTCTAATAGTTTTCGTTTTCGATTTATTTTGAATTTTTCAATTTTTACCCTTGTTTTTAATACACTTACGCTATAACATCATAGTTGCCAAAAATGTAGGCATTGTCAAATTTTGACATGTTTATTAAGCAAGTAAAAATAGTTTAATTTGTTGTAGTAAGTGACGTACAAAGGTAATAGTTTTGCCAGTAAGGCTTTACAGAGCGAAGTACCCTAATAGACGTATACCATCTAAAAAATCCTTTCAGTGCTTAATGGAACGGTTTGATGGTAGTGGTAGCGTTGAGTATACGAAACGGAAAGTAGTAAACCAGAATGCTACCAATGAGGAAAAAGAAATGGAGATTTTACTTCATGTTGAAGATAATCCTCAGGTCAGCAGCCGTCAACTAGCTGACTTATCTGATACATCCCAATCTACGGTTAATCGCACCACGAGAAAATTCAAGTATCATCCGTTTCATTTGAAACTACACCAAGACCTTCAAGACCATGATTTTGAACGACGAGTAAAGTTTTGTACCACCATAAATGCAGCAATAGAGGTGGATTCAAATTTTTTATCCAAAATAATGTTTTTTAATGACGTTACTTTTAGCAGTGATGGAGCAGTTAACAGCCATAACATGCATTATTATTCAACAGTGAATCCATTTTGGACCTGGGAAGCTCAAAACCAAAACCACTGGTCGCTTAATGCATGGTGTGGAATATTAAATTTTCGCAATGCAAAACGAATACCCCAGCTTCTTGAAGAAGTTGATAACTCTGAAAGGGGACAAATGTGAATTCAACAAGACGGAGCTCCTGCTCATTACCACCGGGAAGTTCGGAAATTTTTAAACAATCATTACCCACAAAAATGGATCGGTAGGGATGGATTCATTCAGTGGCCCCCTCAATCATGTGACTTAACACCTTTAGACTTCTTTTTGTGGGGCTACGCCCTTTATGTTCAGGAGAGTGAAGGAAAATATAGTAAAACGATTAAACATGTGTATTCAAGTAGACGGGCATATTTTTGAACATTTATTACGTCATGATAATTAATCATTAGATAAGTTAAACTATATTAAAATTATTAATAACTATTTGTTTATGTTTTCACAATAGCGTAAGTGTGTCCCTTAACATTCCCTAAAACTATTGTATTTAACATTTTTTCGTCATTCCCGAAACAAATGAGATAATGAACGCTACTCTATCGTTGACTCACCCTGTACTTATATATAGCATTAGCCATAAGCCGTCAGCAGAATAGCATAAATTAAAATTTTAATTTAGAAATTAAGTATTTTAAGGCTAATATAAATTAGCGTCACTTTGACTGTGAAAATAAGCAGTTTATGATAGTAAGTGAAAATATGACCATAGTGTGAACTATGGTCACAAGATATCCAAAAAATTAAAAATAGAACAGGTGTATTTGTGGGAGGAACATCCACAAATAGGTGGGTCTATAAGATAAAATATAACTTAGGTTATCACTTTGTAAATATAATTATAACATAAAGCAAATTCTTTTAAAAGCTCTTTTCCTGTAAAAACAAATAAAGAAATTAACTAATTAGAATAGTGCATAAGGTGTATATAGATAATATTAAGCTAAGCAAAAGCAAAAATAAATTACATGTAACACTGTAACAGAATGCCAGGAAACTGTTGAAAACATCTAATAGTACTACAGATAATTCTAACCATTAGGCTTTACAACAGGCCCTCCGGCAATGCCCGAGCTACGAGGAAGCGAATACAACGTGTGTGTATTGTGACTCCTTTCAAAGAAAATTGTTTGGATTAGCTGTAAAAAATTGTAAATTTAGAATGAATAAATTTTTTCAAATTGAATTGAATTGCTTGCTGAACGTCTAGGGTTCCATCTCGCAGATCGGTATACCTATTTATTAATTTATTTTAAGTGTATTTGGCCTGGCCATGTACATGGGTAGTAGTTGTTTGCAGAACTGCAATAACGTTCGTGGCAGTACCACCGCGTTGTCTAAAAGGTGCTGTGAAATACAAAAATGTATGTTTCAGCACTTGGACAACGTTGACGGGTATTACGATATCCTCGCCGATATCCTTAGGGTATGAAAAAGGATAAAATCTCTATTCAGATGGGGAGGTGAACGATAAAAAAAAATTATTTAAATTACTGTAATAAGATTAAGTAGAACTATGAGTTTTGAGGTATAAAATTTTTTTTGGAGCAATCAGAGACAAGGGTAAGAAGGTGCCCAGAGAATCAGTTAGTTAAAAACCAATTAAGAAAACCGTCGCTAAAGTCGGACGTAATACAAGCGATAAGCACTGTGTGAACATAATAGACAGAACCGGAGCCAAGTGCAACCACACTTTTAACGAAGAAACAAGTGTCCTAGGGAGATTATTTCCCTACCGTCAAAAGTTCCAACTTGTAAAACAGTTTCCAATCGTTTAATATATAAAGTGGTATTTCCTATTTTTCTTTTTCATTTATTTAGCAATAATGGTAGTAATTTACTAAGTACTTGAATTCTCACACAAAGGAGTAACTTCCAACCGAAACACTACAATTAGACATTTCCAATTATAGGTAATTTATGATGAATTTGTGAAAAAATGTTGAGCTGTTATAGCTGAAGTCTGACATTTCCCTCTTTTTTTTTATGGTCTAGCACACGTGCTACAGGGAAGTCCCTAAAGCACTACAGGAGCGACACGTGTGCGGAGAAAGCGATTCACGTTGTTCTTGAATCGCTGCAAATTGTACTCGGTGGGAAACACAGTCCTGAGCAAACTATTTCAAAGGGATGATGTTTTCCATATAAAAGACTGCTTGAAAAGCGTTGTAGGCGAAGTAACAAGCTGAACCTCATACGGATGTGAAGTATTAGCGCGACATGTATTTCTAACATGCACCGCTCTGGGAGAAATTAAGCGGGCCACATCCTTCGAACACTTTCCTTGAAAATACTTGTAGAATAGGCTCAAGTCGTCAACCGTTCTTCGATGTTCCAGCGAATCAAGGCCGCCGGTCAGTTCCGGGTCTCCAATCAGACGAACAGCTCTTCTCTGATTAGAATCCAACAAATGCAGTGTATGTTTGGGAGCGGAGGTCCAAACATGGTAGCAGTATTCCAAAGTTGGTCGAATTTGAGCTTTGTAAAGAATTAACAGTTGTTGTGGAGTGTAAAGCTTTCTGGTTCGAAATAATATACTCAACTTTTGAGAAGCTCTCCTTGGTATGCCTGCAACATGTTCATGCCAGGACATATTTGCTCCCAAATTAACGTCCAACAAATTGAGTGACGATGTTAGATGAATGGAGTGCCCCGACATAACTATGTCGGGTTCAGCAACGTTAACTTTTTTAGAAAAAACTGCCGCCTGGGTTTTTGTAGCGTTAAATTCCACTTGGTTACTGTCACTCCAAGATAGAATTTCTTCCAGGTCTTTGTTAAGTTGAATGACTTCCTGCTGTCTGCGGATATTCGTCTGAGTAGCCGATGTCCGAGCGTTCAAAGTGAATGAAGAGATAAGCGTACTGTCATCTGCCAAGCTGTAGATTGAATTCTCGGTTTTTTCCAGCAGATCGTTAATATAAATGAGAAAGAGAGTAGGAGACAGTATGGAGCCTTGGGGTACACCGGCGTTGATAGTGAAGGTATTAGAAAGGAATCCGTCGACTGCCACTCGTAAAGAACGCTCTCTGAGGAAACATGATAGCCACAAATAGAACTTTTCAGACATACACCTTAGATATGTCAAGAGCAACCGCTCCAGATTCTCTAAAGTGTTCAATTGCGTTGTTCCAAACATGTGTTACATAAGTCAGAAGATCTCCTGTTGATCTATTTTTACGAAAGCCATATTGGTGATCGCTAATAATGTTGAATCCTTCAAGATATTTTAGAAGATGCTGATTGATAGCCTTTTCCATGACTTTCGATATTATAGGAAGCAGTGCGATTGGTCGGTAGTTATTTGGCAAGGTCTTCTTGTCTTTTTTAGGTATCGGCTGAACTGTGGCACATTTCCAGCAGGAAGGAAATATTCCCTTTCTGTAGGATAGGTTGAAAAAGTCTACAGAAAACTGGTGTTGGTTCCCTCGCACAGTTTTTGAGAACTATGGCAGGTATTCCGTCAGCGCCAGAAGCCTTTTTGGTGTCTAGCTTCATCAAAATACGCTTTATGATACGCTGTCTGAAGACAATATCGGGCATCCTTGACTGCACTATGGGAATAGTAGGTGGTGTTTTTCCTTGGAAATCGACAGTAGAATGTGAAGCAAAGAGTTCAGCCAACAAGTTCGCTTTCTCAACAGGTGTCGTTGCAACAGAATTATCTGACGGTGTGAGTGGTGGTATGGTGGGTTTGGTGAAATTTTGACTAACTGCCTTAGCGACTATATTTTAAAAAATCAAACATATTGAATAAATTATGTAGCTTTAAGATTTCAAGAGCCCTGAAAAGGATGAATAAGGATATATGTGAAGCTACCCTTGTATCTTTTTGTTCTTAAAGTGCCTATTTCGTTCGAATATTGGCCACCATTTTGGCTATTTTTACTTTATCCGCTGCAGCTCTGAAAAGACCTGTAGGATATGTTGAGAAACAATTTCACAGATTGTTTAGTAGATACGTCTGCGTGCTGGTACCCCTTTCCTTGGAGTATTTGCTGTATTAACCCATATCTGTGAGAATTTCTTATTATGTCTCCTAAAGACTCCAATTTTCCTACTTTAACAGTTCCCATAATTTCTAGTTTCTTGTTCATGCGATGCAAGATATCCTCGCTGGTAATATTGTCAGTATAAGAAATTTTTAAAACTCTGCGATATAGCCATAATTCAAATGCTTCAAGTCTCTTAGAAGTGGTTTCAGTTAGCGTCCAAGATTAAACACCATAAAGAAGGATACTGAAGACATAGCATCATAGGAGTCTTATTTTTTTGCTCAATTTTATTGTTTTTGAGCTTTTGGCAACGAATTTCCTGCAAGTGATCCCACTGTTCGTTTATCATGTTACCTAGATATGAATATTGTGGAGTTCTTTGTATTTGTTGATTGTTAACTATCAACAAGGTAGCAGGAACCGGAGATTTAGCTTTAATAAATGCTATCTGGCTCGAATAGAGGTTGCTAATAATCTGCAGATCCATCTAGCCCAAGGTCTTTCAGCATTGCGACCATTTTGTGATGTTGGACTTCATTAAAGACCGGTAGGTAGGTAGTAGATCAGGCACAGATATACGTCACAATTGAGGTCTCTACATCGCTAAATCAAAACTTGTATAGAAAATAAGGCCTCTGCGATACCCACGGCATCACGAGGGTCGAATTGTGTAGCTGACATGTTTTGTTCACATAAATATTAGGAATGATTTTCAGAAATGTTTTTAAAAGATAACATATGAGGCTCAGTATTCGATATTCTCCTCATTTTTGAGCGCCTGCATTTTTTGGGATCGTTATAAACTCTGACTTTAACCAGCTTTTTGGTATTTTGCCTAAATCATAGATTTGCTGACTTGATCATTTTTTTTTATGGGTCTAGCACACGTGCTGCAGGGAAATCCCTAAAGCGCTACAGGAGCGACATGTGTGTGGAAAAAGCGATTCACGTTTTTCTTGAATCGCTGTAAATTGTATTTAATGGTAAACACGGTCCTGGGTAAATTATTCCAAAGGGATGATGTTCTCCATATAAAAGACTGCTTGAAAGCATTGATGATCATAAATAATTATAACTCATAATTATTTCATTGCCCTAGACGGTAAAAGAAAAATAATGATTTAATAGTACCTGAACTATACAAAAATGAAATATAAATTGTTGCAACTTGGAAATTTATTTCGTGATTTAGAGACCCTGAGAAAAATTTCGAAGGGTGATTTTTTCATGAATTCGATACTTTCCCTAGCAATGCAAGTAAATATGTCTAGGCTATTGAGTATTGACTTCTGAAAAAAAGGTCCCCACAAATAAGTTTTACTGTCTGTCTTCGAAAATGACGGCCAAATTTCCATTTTTCGACAATTACTACCAAATTGCTATTGCTATTAGGCCATTTAAATTTTTTTTTTTTAAATATTCTACTCAGAACAAGAGATGAATATTTTTTGTAATTCTTTTGTGTAGTGAGTTCTGGGTGGAATCAACACATGTTGTTTCCTGAAGTGTTTTGTTCTCCTTTAAAAATGCGCTATTTTTTTAGTTGGTTTTGATTATTTTTTCGGATAATTCGCGGCTGTATGCATTCGTGTGTTTAGCTGCATATTTATCTATACGAATGTTTATTCAAATATACTTATTTACACTAAGAGTTACATAAGCAGCCTTCTAGGGCCGTGTCTCTATATCATACCTGCAAGAGAGTTTGGTATGTTCTCTGATATATGCGTTTCAATTTATAAATTTCAAAATATCATTATAGAAGTTGCAATATAATTACACCTTAAATAAGGAACTTTCGTAACCCCAGTTTATTATTAGGCCGTTTGCGTGTTGTTACGCACTTCTCGATTCTCGTCACTTTTATTTTACGTAAAGTCTCTGTTAACAACTTTTTCGGTATTTCTTCGATATGTTTCTAGTCTAAGGTCTTATAATTATACGTGACATGGTTCTTGGCGAGATTTTTAATTCTCTGAGAGTATTTTGGTTTTTCTCTTCTTGATCTGTTATCTATAGAGATCATCTCGTTGTATCCCTTTAAAGTTTGACAAATAGATAATTTTAATGTTTATAATAGTTTTAGCAAGGGAAAGATTTCCGTTGGTGTGTTGTTGCACTTATATGATCCGATCAAAATGATACAGTTTTTTTCTCCATGTTAGCTCGTGACCTACTTATGTGGCATCAACTAAGTAGCACTCGAATATCACTCAAAAGGTTCTCTAGACTCTCTTACTAAGTATGGACAGTATTTATGACAAGATTATGTAATATCAATCATTTTTGATTTATTGTTTATTTCAATAGTTTTCTACTATTACGACACTAATAAAATCCTTTGTATCTATTATAATTATTTTCTTACACACCTTGTCGACAGCACGCAGTTCTGTTAAGGGTGTTAGATAAAACAAAGGGAACGCCGAGAAGTTAGTGCAGATAATGATAACAGGAGTGGTTAATTACGGTACATAATTATGTACACGTATTGTGTTTGTTCTCCAGAGTAACAGTTAGGGTACAATATGATACTATATTTTCTAATTTAGGTAGTTCAGGTATATAAATTACATATGTGCAATCTTTGTGTACTCTGGTGAAATGTTTTTTTTATTATTATTATGTGAAATATACATACTCCTATCATATTTACAAAATAATACGCAGTTACGTAAGTAATCTAGTTCGCAATAATAACAAGACGGTATCATAGACAAGGATTGGAAAAATATAACCGGCCAAGTGCAAGTCGGACTTGCGCAATTAGTGTTCCGTACACTGATTGCTTTTAAAATAAAAATTTTTGTTATGGAGGTATAAAATGATCAATGACTTCACAAAACACACCCCAAATGGATTTTCAACAAAATTTGCTTCCGATCTTTGTTCAAAACTAGTGACCATGAAATTTTTTGTTTTTTTTATATGCCAGATATATTATTAAAGTAATGCACTCGTGATAATTTTCACTCAATTTACACCCTGGGAGAATATTTCAGGGTTTCTTCAAAATTTTTTGAACAGTACTTTTCGAGATAAGGGGCGAAGAAGAGTGTGTGACAAGTATTACATTATATATAGTTTTGATCTCGCGTTTTCACAAGCTTTCATTTGACACTCCACTCGATGACCTGGTAAAAAAAAATGCTTTTACTTCCGATTTCACCCTTCAAAACTAACCCTTTATGTCAAAATTTAACTTTCAAAACTACACGGCCATAATGGTGTCATCAATTCCTATATTGGTGCCAAATTTAAATTTTCTGTGTCAAATACCTTCGGAGAAAATCTGGTGTGACAAGACGGGCAGACAGACAGACAAATGGATAGACACCGAAGTGATCTTATAAGTGTTCCGTATGGAACATTAAGAACAATGTAAAATCTTATTCTATACTATTGTACTGTGAGTACAGTATTATTCATATAGGTCCAGGGCAATTGTTGAAAATTTTGTTGGAAATACCTTCTATTTTTGATGCGTTCGACACGTACAAATCAAATTTTAGAACAATGAGCCTGTAATCCTAAAAAAATAAACACTAATTTTATTATCGAGAGTCATTACATCCTTTCAATTTCTATGAGACTTTTGATTACTCTATTTTGACACTTTGACACACAAAATAGTCGAATTTTAACTATATTGATCTTTACTTAAACATTTTACTCCAAAATTAGTTAAAATTAATTCTTACAGAGGCCCAAATTCTTTTACAAAATTTTAAAACTCTAACAACCAAATTTTTAAAACGTTCTAGAACATTATATTTGTAAATGAAATAGAATAAAGAGCTATGTACAATTTAAACAAACTTATTTCTTTTTTATTAAATATTTTATTCAATAGTAACTCGATATATATGTTTTGTTCTATTAGGGCCTTGTCTACCGACTGTACTATTCTAAAACTCGAATCATAGGGTCACACCCCTGACGATTGCAAAGTTGGAAAATTGTTTGAAACACTTGTTTTATTGCTCACCGTAGTTAAGATTATATACTATTCCAAGCGATCTCTTAGAGAGTCAACCCGCTCTGAAGCCTTTAGATACCTATTAGGCCAACTTTAAAATCAGGATGAAGTGTAAACATGATCTGTTAGAACTGTCAAGGACAACAGAATTGAACTACTATAAGTTCCAAGACATTCGGGAACACCCGGTAATAAGGCGGATGTATTTTCCAGATTCAAACCATGCAGGGCTCCCCTAAACTAGAGTTAGATGTACCAAAATAAGCGGCAAATATGACAGTCTGTAGATCAGGTCATATTAGTCACGTACAAATCGTTATGATATGAGCAGAACACAATTGGCGGCCTTTTAAAAGCAACTGACGTGCTTCGTTTAACAAGGGCGCAGATCAAACTAGTGACGGAACTGACCATCTAAGTTAACGAACCTTTTGAAGAGATGTCGCTCGTATAATTAAGAAAAGGAAGCTTAATAAGCCAAGGGAAAGCAGTGCATAAAAAAGAGTATTCGCCGACCCTACCAACAGCCAACCCACCAAGGCGTCAAATCTTGGTTTCATCATAATTGTAATTGCCGTGCTGCTAATTGTTGTGCTATTTTCTATAAAACATTACTCTCTTTCAATGTTTCACTTAAGTTAGAGATTTAGATAAAATATTGTCAAAAATACCCAACTTTTGTTTAAGGTATACCATCAAGAATTAATTTTTGAAAAATGAAAAAAGCTTGTATAATAATAACAAAATTTAAAATTATTTTCATTTGACGACAAGTTTGAATATAACCTTGACCACACCATCAACGAGCCATAAAATTTATTTAATATCCCTATAATAGACATTTTGTTAAATTTGTAATGTCATTTGCTACTGTTTTAAATAATTTACAGATTTCATGGCCTTTTGACGTGTGATCTTGTGATTCGAAATTTAGTACACTGTATACTCTAGATAAAGCCTTAATAATGCGAAATATATTATTAAATATTTTGACTACGTTTCATAAGGGACTAACTGCTGAAACCGTTCAGGTTATCAAAAGAGAAGTTTAGCAAACTTCTGGACCCGTCTACTTAGGCAAGATGTGTGTTCCTCCTTTAAATGGCAATACAGACATTCAATATAAATGCCGGTGTATGCTAGGGCTCTACATCGTCTCCAACATTCTTTTTATTAACAGACTGTTGGAGAAGATTAAAAAAAACAATCCATAACTCTCACACACCCCATGACATCTTATTTTTAGTGTTCCGTACGGAATACTTATAAGATCACTTCGGTGTCTGTCTGTACGTCTGTCACACCCGATTTTCTTCGAAAGTATTTTACATAAAAAATTGAAATTGCGCACTAATATAGGAATTGAAGGCCTCATCAGAGCCGTGTAATTTTGAAAGTTAAATTTTGACTTAAGGGGTTAGTTTTGGGGGATAAAATCGGAAGTGAAAAAAAAACTTCACCGGTTTAAAAATATATATAATGTAATAATTACGCATACTTTCCTTTGTATTAATTTTAAAAATTGCGAAAAATCGCTGCCCCCCTCTTATCTCGAAAAATACTGATCAAAAAATTTTGAAATTCGTCTCTACAGGATGTAGATAGAAGGAAAATTACATTACCTTTAATAATTTATCTGGTATATAAAAAATATTTTCAAAGTCATCAGTTTTCAGTAAAGATTGGAAAAAAACTTTGTAGAAAATTCATTTGGGGTATGTTTTGTGAAGTCAATAATTATTTTATACCTCCGTAACAAAATTTTTTATATTAAAAGCAATCAACGTACGGAATACTAATTGCGCAAGTCCGACTTGCACTTGCCGGTTTATTTTATTTATCTTGGATATTAAAACCCAAGTTACCTTTAAAAATAGCAGCAGATAGCAGAAAGTTATACAACTTAAATTTAATTTATTGTTATAAAAATACACAGGGCCGCTTTTTACAACAAAACCTAACGTTGCAGTGGCTGAGATTTTTATATCGGAACATTTCCTTCCACTAGCGTCACACTTGCTAGGCATTAACTGAAGAGTAAATATATTAAAAAATGAGCATGTTACATTGCAATATTTCATAGTAGAGCTTTTAATTCTGTACAAAACTCAAATTGGACCATCGATATAATATTTCTTCTAAACATGCTCTTCATCTGGTAGCTTTCATTTGGGAAGTTGTTATGCACCTAATTGTGGACCTAAACATCTAAAAAAAAAATGGATGGCGACTTGAGTCTCTATAAATATTTTCGAAATGTTCGATGGATCTTGCTTGTTGTTTCATCTCAGAGCGATTCTTACTAGGAGGGCACGCTGCGCTAATATATGACATTTGATCACTCCCAATACTACCTCTTCAAGAATTTCTTGTATGAAGAATATAGGCCTTTTGAAATGAAACTGTTTAGGATTCTATTTCCCGCCTAATAGAACTAATAGTGATTAAGTATCAAATTAGCAAATATCTAAAATTCTAACTCAAAGTTATGTGTATTTCAAAAAC
Organism: Pachyrhynchus sulphureomaculatus; assembly: GCA_019049505.1. NCBI lineage: Eukaryota > Metazoa > Arthropoda > Insecta > Coleoptera > Curculionidae > Pachyrhynchus > Pachyrhynchus sulphureomaculatus. The sequence continues at coordinate 120,888,660 of CM032455.1, read as the reverse complement.
GAAATATTTAAAATGGCAGAAACGTAAAAGTGAAATCAATATTGTATACATTTTCCGAAATAGATTTCTTAATTTGCTCTTAGACACTAACTCGACCTCGAGTAATAAACCCCATGGTGTATTGATAACTATTTATATTACACGAAACTAGCAAAAGTAATAGTATAATATGCAATAGTATATTACTATATCGCCAAAGATGCAGCTGTGTTAACTTCGCGATATATATTTGTTTTAGGTTGGAAAGTCACCAGTTGTGTAAAATTGGTATCTTACATGCTAAACTATATAATCCTATATGAGATTACTTAAAAATATGGAACTTTTAAAGGTAATATGCTATCCTTTTTTAATTTACAAAATTTAAGGAAGAAGAAAAAAGTAAAAACAATTTGGCACTGCTAGCTTGACAAAATTCTGGCAATATATTTTGAATACATTAATGTATTAAATTATTTTGCTATTCTATTCTACGAGGATGGTTTGAAAAGTCCGTGCAAAAATAAAAACTACTTATGTGTTTGGGGTAAACCTTTTTTATTTTTCGACATAGTCTCCTTTTAGGCTTATACACTTCGTCCAACGATGTTCTAGTTTGTTGATCCCTTCCGAATAATAGGATTTGTCCAAGTCTGCAAAATATCCATTAGTGTCTGCAATCACCTCTTCGTTTGAATAAAATCTTTGTCCCGCCAGCTATTTCTTCAAATTGGGGAACAAATAGTAGTCCGAGGGAGCCAAGTCTGGAGAATAGGGGGGATGTGAAACGAGTTGGAATCCTATTTCCATTAATTTTGCGACCACAACTGCTGAGATGTGTGCTGGTGCGTTGTCGTGATGGAAAAGGACTTTCTTGTGGGCCAATCGCGGGCGTTTTTCCTTGCAGCTCGGTTTTCAAACGGTCCAATAACGATGAATAATATTCACCTGTAATAGTTTTACCCTTTTCTAGATAGTCGATGAGGATTATCCCTTGCGAATCCCAAAAGACAGTCGCCATAACCTTTCCGGCCGAAGGAACGGTCTTCGCCTTTTTTGGTGCAGATTCCCCCTTGGTAACCCATTGTTTAGATTGTTGTTTGGTCTCAGGAGTATAGTAATGTATCCATGTTTCATCCACAGTGACGAAAGGACGCTTAAAGTCCTCCGGATTCTTCTGGAACAGCTGCAAACCATCCTTGCAACACTTCACACGATTTCGTTTTTGGTCAAGCGTGAGCAATCGCGGCACCCATCTTGCGGATAGCTTTCTCATGTCCAAATGTTTATGCAAAATATTATGTACCCATTCAGTCGAGATGCCCACAGTACTAGCAATCTCACGCACCTTAACTCTTCTGTCATCCATCACCATATCATGGATTTGATCAATGATTTCTGGAGTCGTAACCTTCACAGGCCGTCCAGAATGTTCAGCGTCACTTGTGCCCATATTGCCAGTCCGAAAATTTTGAAACCACTTATAAACTATTCTAATCGAAGGTGCAGAGTTACCATAATGTTTATCAAGCTTCTCTTTAGTCTCCTGAGGCGTTTTGCCTTTCATAAAGTAATGTTTAATCACCACACGAAATTCTTTTTCGTCCATTTCTTGAAAATCACTCGACTTCCTTGATTCACACGAATGCCAAACACAAAGAAATAGACCATCTCTCGGACTTTGCACGGACTTTTCAAACCAGCTTCGTATATTTCTGTCTATATCTAAATCTATTAAACTCGTGAAAGGATGGAACAAATTCAACCTAAGCGTACTGAGATTAGGACGATTATCAGAATATTAGTAAGGACAGATATTTTTGTGTAAATGTGAATAAACTTTGTAATTTTAATCATAAAATATATAGACAAATTGATGAACCTTCAAGAGGCACTTCCTTACTTTGCCACTAGTTGTAGGAACTTTCATGAATTATTTCGAATATAATTTTTTCTTTTCCTGTTGAAAAAATAGCATTTTGGTGTCAATTTGTCAATGACATATTGGTGAGATGGACCAGCACTTTGAAAGAATAAGATTTTTTTAGAGTTTTTCGACAGTATTCAACCAAACAATTACTATGAAAATTGGAAGTGAAAATAAAATAAATTTTCATTTTATCATTCAACGAAGAGATAACTCATTGACTTTAATATCAATAGAAAACTTCTATAAATCGATCAAGTAATCTCTTAGGATTTGTGTTCATAACATTTATAAATTAGTTGACCTTTTTTAACCGCAATAAGTAAAGGAGATTTCGAAAAAAGAAAAAAAATGTCATTATATAATTCAAAATATGGCCTTCCAATTGCTGTTGTCAACAAAACATTAAGGAAAGTACAAGAATAATTTATCGAAAGAGGCTGTCTTTTAATAGCGTCGCTTCTGTAACCAGTCAGTTTCTTCGGTTTAATTTTCCTTAATCCATCGGGCGCCAGCCTAAATATTCTTATTAGATTTAGGCCCAATTTCCCTCCGGCAGTTTTTAGTGGTGATAATGTTCTCTAGGGATCGAGACGTTTTTAACGAAAAACTAAACTTACAAGCCTCTGCCTTATTTATAAAAAAAAATATATTTACATGATTTACAGCAATATTTATACCTTAAATGAATCCATCTGTGCCACAAATCTCGATCTACCCCAGCAATGCCGGTAACGGTAAAGTTAAATGACGGTAATGGCGGTGACGGCAAAATGATGGTAACGACGGTTATTTATTTAAAAGAAGAGGCAATTAATTATTGACTAAATAATAAGAGTATTGTGATGATTTATTCTACGTCGATATAATTTGCTTTTCGCTCAGGTCTTGATGTGGAATCCTATATTGGTCATTAACAGGTTTCTTCATATGATGCAAAGTTGTTTCCAAGGTTAAAATGAGTATCTGGATCGGACGATTCTATTAATTAATGCCTGTTCCGTCATACGGCGTACACAGCTACTCTTCAGCCTGCTGGAATTGAATCCTAGTTCAAAGGTAAATATCCGTATCGGTAACTTTTTCGTTGGTAACCTGTGTCTCGGTACAGCTCATACAGAGCATCAACGTTCCGATCACAATACTCCTTACTGAAGTATATCTCTCGGTTCCCAGAAAGAAGAGTTAGTCGCAATACATATAACGTCTGAGTTCGGGGTCCCTTATTTTACACAGCCTGAACCGCAATAATGTTGGGGCAACAGAAATGGGGTTACTGCTGCAGCTGCTGAGAGCAAACTGTTTCTTCACCAACGTACTAATTGCGTGATACTAATTAATATAACCTCAAGAGCTGCTTCAAAAAACCCCACCTAAAAAGAACTGAAACGATAGTCAGACAAATAAAAATTTAATAACTTCCTTACACCTACTTACCCTTCTTTGAAGAAATAACCACAATTATGAGTAGAATTCTGAAGAGATTATATAACAATATTAAAATCTGTTATAAGTCGATTAGCATAATAGCTCATCTATTTTTTTCGTCTAAAGGATATATTTAACTTAGAAAGGGGTTCATTTTCTGTCTTGTGATCATGTTCTGTTGAATATGTAGGAATATTTGCTAGATCTCCATAAATTAGAATGGAAAAGATTTGAGATTCTGTAGGAATAAATATGGCACAACTCCGTTTTTTGAACAAATTTGAAAATAAATTAATAATATTTTAAGACTGAACACAATTTTAAACTTGTTCGCCATCCGAGTAAGTGCAAAGGTAAGACTGGATATTTTGGAAAATATCAAGAGGTACTCTGACAATCTCGGTCACCTCAAAACCTTACCACTCGGCAATATCTCCAAGTCTTATTATTTTATCATTATTTTGTTTTTTAGTCTACTCTTACTTCAACAATACAAGAGAGGATATGTTTGTCTAATGTAAATGGTTTTTTAATTTATTATATATTAACTAAAATTTTTTACTGTTCAAACCACAATTACGTCTCTTTTTGTTCTACATATATATATATATATATATATATATATATATATATATATATATATATATATATATATATATATATATATATATATACATATATATATATATATATATATATATATATATATATATATATATATATATATATATATATATATATATATAATATATATAAAACGTAACTTCCTTTTACTTATAGAAAATTAATCCTTAAGATGATCCTTAAAAGGATTGGAACACATACATGTTAGTTTGTGACTAAATAAGGAAGATTGCGAGGACGTTTCGTTCTTTCCTTTGTTCGTCACCAAATTACGATTTATTACTTTTAAGTTTTACACGTGTAACCTTAATTTTCCCGAAAGTTAACTTGAAAGGAAGCCACATGAACTAGAAAGCAACCACTACAATTTGCTCATTATTTTAACACGGCGCTGTTATGTTTAGAATGTAAGATAGAACAAAGGCGACAGGAAAGTTTGCAGAAGTTATAATGATAGTAGTGCTTAATTAGGTATAAAATAATGCGTTGGTTATTTTGAAATGTGATGATGAAGCTGATAGATGAAGCACTATATCGTATTATTCTGTCGACAATGGAATTTTAATTATCACAAGGCGGTAACCTTTTTTTTGTGTCCTCGGCCAGGTTAAGTTCTTTTTTTGCAAGTTTGGTGCTCTATTAAGATTTTGGCCAAACACTACGTTAAATACAAGGTGTTGTCTCAGTTAAGACATTGGTGGAATTTTAATAGAAAATACAATAACAGATAAATAATACGGGTTTAAGACAAAGACATATCATCTATGCTAGAGCTTGAAATCAATGGAAGATAAAATGTTGACCTGGACACTAAGAGAACTTACGAAACGTACTTATACATCTTTCAATTTGCCGATGACTAAGTTATTGGAGCAAATGATGAAAATGCAATGTTATATATGATACAAAAGATATAGGAGGAATACAAAAAGGTGGCAGTAAAACTAAATACGCCAAAAATAAAGGTTCCTATCCCCAGGGGTAGAATCAACTAAAATATGATTAGGAACAAAAAAAATTAGTACCAATTGTACTACTTATGAATAGACAAAAGGAATAGATGACAGTGAGATCCATGGAAAAAATTAGCTACCTAAATGGAATAGGCTAGAACTATGAGATTGGGAAGGACCAAAAACATAATATCCATGTTGAACCTTATCGAAAGTAGAGATAGATCCTTATTGAAAGTAGTCGATATACTCATTAAAAGTAGATGATATAGACGATATCCTTATTGAAAGTACACTGATTTGTGGTACGATAAACATTAGAGATGGATATTTAAACAACAACTAAAATGATACGGTACTAGAATATACAGAACTGTATAGTTCTGTACGGGGAATGGGGGAAACAAGTTTACTTAAAAGAGTTATATAATGCGCACTAGACCATAAAAACCTAGAAAGAGGGATTTTCCAGTGCAATGAGCCCAAGGGAGCTAAGAAGGACAATTGGAATGATAGAAAGACATGAAAGTTAAAAATGTTTGGAACCCGATGTCCTGTGATATATTTAAACAGGGGAAGGGTGGTTCTTTATTGTATAAAATGTTTATCCTCTCCCTGGTATCAATTTTTCAATTAAGTGTAAGTTTCTGGAGTTTTACTGCTCGAAAAGGCTATTTCTTTTAGAAAAATTTCTCTCAACCTTACAGTCATCGATTTTAAAAAGTGTGGAAGTCTTTAGAGTTTTACTGTAGGAGGAGGCATTTTTGTAAAAAAATCTCTAGCTCGCGTCTTCGATTTTTAGTTTACTACGTCGGAAGAGGTGTAAGCTTTTGGAATTCCAGTATAAAAAGGTCTTACTCTCAATAAGAGTTTCGCCCTCAGGTTGTCGATTAGTGCTGCCGTGTGTATCGACTGGTCTCCTCTATAGGTGGCAAATTCTTTAGTGTTTTTTTTTTATCCATATGTTCCCCCTGAACGTAGAACTTAACTTTATCACTACCGATATCGTACATAAAAGTTAAATAATGAAGAAGCCTTTGGAAATATTTAAAATTCGATCTTATTTTTTGTCATCTTCCTGGCCAGCTTTCGCATGTAGTACTACTAAAGAAGTGTTAATAACTAGAATTCACACTCCCATTTGCTCCAATGGTGGCAATTTAAGTGGTTGTTTAAAATTCACAATAATAGATGGCGTCACTTGCTTAACCAACTGAAGTACATAATTTAAGTCAACCAGTTAGACCTTTATGCAGTCGAGCATATAGAACGAACCGAATGAGCTAGCAAGTTGAAACTTTTCACAAGTCGTTGTTGGAGATGTACCTACTTCCACTTATCAGCTCGAGTCGCCACTATTCCACTTTCTTGGTATATAGCGCAGTCCGAGAACTTTTGTATTGCACCTCGTATCATTTCTGTTATAAAAAGGGTTCCATAGTGTAACATCGTCAGTTCAAAAAGCACTAAAAAAAAGTAAGATTATAAAGTTTGACAAGCCATCAGGAATTTTAAGAAAAATTATAGTCTCAAATTTTCTGTCAGTATTCACTTATGAAATGCGAAAATAGCAAGTTACTGAAAAGATCGGGTTCTGATATGTTCGTACTATGACTGAGAATTTGATAATTGGTTAGATGCATTACTGTGGCCTCTGTCACTGCAAAATCACGCACCTAAATTTCCTCTGTTGTAAACGGTGTATACTTAATGTAAAGATTAGAACGTTTGATGAAGTTATGGTTCACTTATAACAGCTGTTAAAATGAAAAAAGTTTGGGTTTAAGAATAATAAGGGATATCAATTTCTGAAATAAAACTTAATTAGGAAAATAATTTTGTCCAAATTAGATGGCAAAAAATTAATTTTGAGTAGTAGCATTGTCAGTTTTCTAAAGTGAATTATTTCAATTAAAAAAATTAAAATTACGAACATGAATGGGGGAGCGGAATAGAATATCTCCCCCGGTACGTTCTGCTTGTCGTAGAAGGCGACTTAAAGAACAACCTAGATGGTAGATGCCCAGATCCCACCAGCATCACTCGGTGTGGCTTAAGGTTTCGTGGCTGTGCCGGACTGTAGGACCAAATCAGATAAACCTCATGTACTCGCTCCCTGTGAAACCAAGGTCAGTTTGGCACGATGGACTGTTGGCTAAGCTACGCTCTTCTGGTATATCTGAAAAGTTCCGTTTGTGGCTCTCATGTTTCCTCAGAGAGCGTTCTTTACGAGTGGCAGTCGAAGGATTTCTTTTTAACACCTTCACTATCAACGCCGATGTGCCCCAAGGCTCCATACTGTCTCCTACTCTCTTCCTCATTTACATTAACGATCTGCTGGAAAAGACCGGGAATCCAATCTACAGCTTTGCAGATGATAGTACGCTTATCTCTTCATTCACTTTGAACGCTCGGACATCTACTACTCAGACGAATATCCGCAGACAGCAGGAAGTCAGTCAACTTAACAAAGACCTGGAAGAAATTCTATCTTGGGCCGATAGTAACCAAGTGGAACTTAACGCTACAAAAACCCAGGCGGCAGTTTTTTTCTAAAAAAGTTAACGTTGCTGAACCCGACATAGGTATGTCGAGGCACTCCATTCCTCTAACATCTCACTCAATTTATTGGGCGTTAATTTAGGAGCAAATATGTCCTGGCATGAACATGTTGCAGGCATAGCAAGGAAGCTTCTCAAAAGTTGGGAATATTATTTCGAACCAGAGAGCTTTACACTTCAAAACAATTGTTAATTATCAAATTCGACCAACTATGGAATATTGCTCCCATGTTTGGGTTCCGCTCCCACAGCATTTGTTGGATTCTATTCAGAGAAGAGCTGTTCATCTGACTGGAGACCCGTAACTGACCGGCGGCCTTGATTCGCTAGAACATCGAAGAACGGTTGGCGACTTGAGACTATTCTGTAAGTATTTTTATGGAAAGTGTTCGAAGGATGTAGCCCGCTTAATTCCTCCTAGTACGGTGCATGTTAGATATATATGTAGCGCTAATAATTCACATCCATATGAGGTTCAGCTTGTTACACCTCCTACAACGCTTTTCAAGCTGTCTTTTATATGGAGAACATCATCTCTTTGGAATAATTTGCCCAGGACTGTGTTTCTCACCAAGTACAATTTACAGCGATTCAAGAACAACGTGAATCGCTTTTTCCGTACAAATGTTGCTCCTGTAGCACTTTAGGGACTTCTTTGCAGCACGTGTGCTAGACCCATAAAAACAAAATCAGTAATTTTAATTTATGAAATTTGATTATATTCCTTGACTGCTAACATAAATTAGTACTATTTCTGGACAAATAGGCCAATTTGGTGTTAAAAATAGAATAAAAAAAGACATTTCTGTCACATTTAGTTTAGAGACATTTATTCCAAAAACTATTGATATCTGACATAAGGAAATCCACATGTAAGTTATCAAACATTCTCGGAAAAATTCCAAGTGTCAATTATTTTTTTCACTTGGAAAGTGCATCTTGCATTCACCTCAACGATATTACCAATTTTTATTTTGTTACCTAAAATAGTTTAATGATGTTAATAAAATAATAGTAATTTTATGGGCACCTGGTGTAGGTAAATGCAATTTATATATGGGTACGTTGTTATCACTAAAATTTAATATCGTCTAGTCCAAATATTTATCCTTTACAAATTTATAGCATCACGTAGACAGGTAAGTAATATCACATCTTCGACAGAGTGTTCGGTTGGATATTGATAAAGTTACGTTAGGCGCCGTTAATGGTTCTGAGCTTTACGTGATTTGTAGCTGAGGATAGTTGTAGCCACATATTTATTAATACCATTAATGAACACTGACAGGCTTGAAAGGTATTTGAAAGTTATGTGACTGGATATACTGGGAATATACCAATTATTGACTGTATAATTCTAGTTTGTTTAAATAGTTTAAAATAACTGTCTTTCGTGATAAAAGTTCGTCATTTTAAGAGGAAAAACGTTGAATTAGATTCAGTGTATTGATATTCCGCTTTTGTGTTTACAACTTCGAAGGCTGTCGAGTTTCAAATGTGGGAGAACGAGCGTTTTCATCAAAATGTGTTCTGGATGGCAAAGAACCACAACAATCATCGATTACTCAATCGTGATGAGTGGTCCTCAATTACCGTTGAGAGAGGTAGAGGAGACTATTGGCATATTTTACGATACAACAATTTATATGAAAGAATGGATGTAAGAAAGTTGAGCGTGTGTTGTGCACTGCTTGTCCTTACCACTGAATAGAATTAGGAGTGACTGCTCGTTTTATATTTCTATCTTGGGTTTTTTAAATTCTGTGATGTTCAATTACTGTCGATGAACTCTGGAGAACTCTGCAAAGGTCAAACCGACTCTGAAAAAGGAGAAATAATTTCTGTTTCCTGTCACTTTTTCTGCTCTTTTAACTTCTTTGTTGGCCCACTCTCTCTGATCGTTCCTTGCACTCCTCTTGACATGTTAGTTCAGAGGAGCATGGTCTGCTTGAGCGGTTCATTTCTTTTTGACTGTAGTTGAGAGCTTTCTTTTGCTTCCTCCTTTTAATGCGACCTCAGGTTCTTTCAGTCATCCAATCCTTCTTGACCCTGTTCTTAAAGTCAAGGGTTGTCTTGCTAGTGTCAATGAAAGCACCTTTAATTCTGTCCCACGGTGCTTCATTAGGGTCGACATGTTTCTCCTCCAAGCTATTCTTTAGCTAATTGGAATTCTTTTAGCTTTTCTTTTTCTCTCATGTTTCTCACGTTAAAGAGCCTGCTTCTCTGTTCGAACTTCCTCGTATTTGCATTGATCATCAGCTTAAGGTTTGCGACAATTAGGTGGTGGCGGCTTTTCATGTCTGCGCCTCTCTGGTTTCTTACATCAAGTAGAGATCTCCTGAATTTCTTTGAAACTATAATATGATCTGGTTTTCTTTAGTGTGGTTGGAGAGTTCCAAGTAACCTTATGGCGGAATTTTGTTTGGAAGCAGTGTGCCTCCTATAACCAAGTCGTTGCTGGCACAAAAATTGGTAAATCTCTCGCCATTTTCGTTTGCTTCCAGTAGGCCATGTGCGCCCATTACTTATTCTACGCCCTCATTTTCGCGGCATACCTCTGCGGTTAGGTCTCCCATCACAATAAGAATGTCCTTCTTCTTGAGATTTTGAAGAGCATTGCTGAGCTGGTGGTAGAATTGGTGCTTCGTATCTGGCTCGGTTGCTTCAGTAAGTGCATATCATTAAATCATTGAGATATTTCGAATGAGTCTTGAAATGAGTAGTTAGGTATTGGTCTGATATCACCTGAACCTTATCAGACGCTTCCTGGCCAGGCGATCCATTAATATCCCGATACCATTCCGGTGTTCAGCCTCTTCTTCGGGAGTATAAGAATGTGAAGCCCTCTTGAATTTTGAGCTTGCCAAAATCTGTCTATCGTATCTCGCTCATTCCCAGTATAACGAGTCCGTAGTTCTTTATCTCCTTCTCCATTTGCTTCAGTCTTCCCACTTCTCGCAGCGTTCGTACATTCCATATTCCTATTTCTGTTTTTCTTTGGACTCCAGGAACGCTAAAGAGGACATAACATGATATATACGAAATAACCCTTCTATCATGTTTCCTTACCTTATTAGTCACTTATATGTATGATCATAAATAATTAGAAATATCGGAAAAGTAACACAATTTCAGGGGCTATAAAAACGTATAATATGATATATGCGAAGCGACCTGTCTAACTCCTTGCCCTACCTGATTAATTCGTTACACGTTTGATCATCAATACTTTAAAAATGGAAAAGGACGTGATACACGATATATTTGAAAACTCCTTTTACATCCCACTCGTTTAACTCCTTACAGGCTTAATAGCTATGCTTAAAATTTGTTCACTACATCAATAAAAATAAAGAAAATCCTAATAATTTAGAACATAAACAAGATTTCTCTACGTTTTCCACCCCGTCCTCTTTAACGATAATGCTCAAAAACTATAATTTCTATTTCAGAGGTAAGGACCACAGGTCTAACAAATTTAAAACCGATATTTGATTTGGATCGGGAATTATTGTGCCAACAGTATGACAGATAAAAAACAGAATGACGAACCGACAGATTGACGAAAACGAGTGACTATGTTTTTCGTGATCGAGGACAATGAAACGTAAAAAAATTCCAAAATCTAAGAGTGTAATATCTTTAGGAGTAAAAAGGTATAATTATTACAGGATAATGCTATTCTGTATCTTTACTGCCTTTGGACGAGAAAATGAAAAAAAAAGTAGTATATCATCACATAAATCAGGAGTTTCGATGGCGAAATTGCAGGAATTTGGCTAGATTTGGCTTCTTCTGACTGTTCTCTTGAAAAAAAAAGCTGCAATCTGGAAGAAATTTTGATCGATTTTGAAGTAGTAAGTGATTTTAGCGATTATTTCTTAGTTTAGGCAAAACTATTATTGAGAGGCCTTGAAGAACACTGGGTCAAGTGTACTGAGTTAAAAGGAGCTTAAAAATAAAAACTATTGTGCTTAGAATGGTCTATTTTCTACTTTGTTCCGAAAATTTTTCAATCGACCTTAATTAGCAGAGACCATTTTTAGTTAAGTTACATTTTTATTTTAAAAATAGAGTTATTAATTTTTGTAGGGCTAGTAAAGGTAGTCAAATAGTGTAGTGAAGTTAATTCAGAACAAAAATAATTTTATATTTCTCTGATTTTTTTACAAAATTTTGTATTAAAAATTGAGTTATAAAATTTTTGTAGGGCTGGTAAAGGTAGTCAAACCACGTAGTGAAGTTAATTCAGAATAAAAATAATTTTTCATTTCTTTGAATTCTTTACTAAATTTTGTATTAGAAATAGAGTAATTAATTTTTGTAGGTCTGGTAAAGGTAGTCAAACAGCGTAGTGAAGTTAATTCAAACAAAAATAATTTTATATTTCTCCGATTTCTTTACTAAATTTTGTATTAGAAATAGAGTTATTAATTTTTGTAGGGCTGGTAAAGGTAGTCAAACAGCGTAGTAAAGTTAATTCAGAACAAAAATAGTTTTATATTTCTCTGATTTCTTTATTAAATTTTGTATTAAAAATAGAGTTATTAATTTTTGTAGGGCTGGTAAAGGTAGTCAAACAGCGTAGTGAAGTTAATTCAGAACAAAAATAATTTTATATTTTTCTGATTTCTTTATAAATTTTGCATTAAAAATAGAGTTATTAATTTTTGTAGGGCTGGTAAAGGTAGTCAAACAGCGTAGTGAAGTTAATTCAGAACAAAAATAACTTTATATTTCTCTGATTTCTTTATTAAATTTTGTATTAAAAATAGAGTTATTAATTTTTGTAGGGCTGGTAAAGGCAGTCAAACAGCCTAGTGAAGTTAAGTCAGAACAAAAATAATTTTATATTTCTCTGATTTCTGTATCAAATTTTGCATTAAAAATGGAGTTATTAATTTTTGTAGGGCTGGTAAAGGTAGTCAAACAGCGTAGTGAAGTTAATTCAGAACAAAAATAACTTTATATTTCTCTGATTTCTTTATAAAATTTTGCATTAAAAATAGAGTTATTAATTTTTGTAGGTCTGGTAAACGTAGTCAAACAGCGTAGTGAAGTTAATTCAAACAAAAATAATTTTTTATTTCTCCGATTTCTTTACTAAATTTTGTATTAGAAATAGAGTTATTAATTTTTGTAGGGCTGGTAAAGGTAGTCAAACAGCGTAGTAAAGTTAATTCAGAACAAAAATAGTTTTATATTTCTCTGATTTCTTTATTAAATTTTGTATTAAAAATAGAGTTATTAATTTTTGTAGGGCTGGTAAAGGTAGTCAAACACCGTAGTGAAGTTAATTCAGAACAAAAATAATTTTATATTTTTCTGATTTCTTTATTAAATTTTGCATTAAAAATAGAGTTATTAATTTTTGTAGGGCTGGTAAAGGCAGTCAAACAGCCTAGTGAAGTTAAGTCAGAACAAAAATAATTTTATATTTCTCTGATTTCTGTATCAAATTTTGCATTAAAAATGGAGTTATTAATTTTTGTAGGGCTGGTAAAGGTAGTCAAACAGCGTAGTGAAGTTAATTCAGAACAAAAATAACTTTATATTTCTCTGATTTCTTTATAAAATTTTGCATTAAAAATAGAGTTATTAATTTTTGTAGGGCTGGTAAAGGGAGTCAAACTACATAGTGAAGTTAATTCTGAACAAAAATAATTTTTTATTTCTCTGATTTCTTTATTAAATTTTGTATTAAAAATAGAGTTATTAATTTTTGTAGGGCTGGTAAAGGTAGTCAAACAGCGTAGTGAAGTTAATTCAGAACAAAAATAATTTTATATTTCTCTGATTTTTTTACTAAATTTTGTATTAAAAATTGAGTTATAAACTTTTGTAGGGCTGGTAAAGGTAGTCAAACCACGTAGTGAAATTAATTCAGAACAAAAATAATTTTTATTTCTCTGAATTCTTTACTAAATTTTGTATTAGAAATAGAGTAATTAATTTTTGTAGGTAGTCAAACAGCGTAGTGAAGTTAATTCAGAACAAAAATAATTTTATATTTCTCCGATTTCTTTACTAAATTTTGTATTAGAAATAGAGTTATTAATTTTTGTAGGGCTGGTAAAGGTAGTCAAACAGCGTAGTAAAGTTAATTCAGAACAAAAATAATTTTATATTTCTCTGATTTCTTTATTAAATTTTGCATTAAAAATAGAGTTATTAATTTTTGTAGGGCTGGTAAAGGTAGTCAAACAGCGTAGTGAAATTAATTCAGAACAAAAATAACTTTATATTTCTCTGATTTCTTTATTAAATTTTGTATTAAAAATAGAGTTATTAATTTTTGTAGGGCTGGTAAAGGTAGTCAAACAGCGTAGTGAAGTTAATTCAGAGCAAAAATAATTTCATATTTCTCTGATTTTTTTACTAAATTTTGTATTAAAAATAGAGTTATTAATTTTTGTAGGGCTGGTAAAGGCAGTAAAAAACAGCCTAGTGAAGTTAAGTCAGAACAAAAATAATATTATATTTCTCTGATTTCTTTATTAAATTTTGCATTAAAAATAGAGTTATTAATTTTTGTAGGGCTGGTAAAAAGTAGTCAAACAGCGTAGTGAAGTTAATTCAGAACAAAAATAAATTTATTTTTCTCTCATTTCTTTATTAAATTTTGTATTAAAAATAGAGTTATTAATTTTTGTAGGGCTGGTAAAGGCAGTCAAACAGCCTACTTTACTAAATTTTGATTTGCTGAAACTTAAGTTAAGCACACATATAAAATTTACTAATATACCAATGAAACTAGCGATTATCACCTGGAAGAGAGTAGAAACAAAAGTGTTAAGACAGTGTCATGTTTTTAAACATAAACACAAGATTAAACACATTATAGTGTAGAAACAAAAAAAATCTCAGTAACTTCAATTACAATACCAGTTTATTTGAGTTTTTAAGTCTTTTAATACTTTCAAGAACAAACTGTATTTGCCTTTGCTTAAAAATATTGTCGTTTGACACGAATATTCAATTATGTTTTTTATAATTTCGTGTTAAGTTATTTTCAAGTTTAGTTTTGTTCTATAAACATATAAATATTTTCAAGGAAGCTCAACATTATAATTTCGGAAAGTTCTCCCCTATATTTTAGATTCATTTGTTTCTATTATTATTTTGTTGAAAAAAAAATCCGAATTTCCCTTTTCATCTGGAGTTTTCTAGTTGTGATTACCCAATGTGTTTCTGTTAGATCTTGAGAGTATTTATCGATTTTAGTAATTTAAAATGTTTTACCATAGAGTCTGACCATATTCTTCAACATATCCGATAGTATACTTGGATTAAATTATTCTTCAATGTGAAAAACGCAAAACTTATTTATATCTATATCTGAGTAATTACTTAACTACTTTTTTTAGTTTTATTTTTAAAGTCTTTGTGCTTATTTCACTCAAAATATCTAATTTTAAAACTTATCTAATTTGGCAACTAAGAATAAACTTATTTAAATTGCATTAGTAGGCAGACTAAAGTTTTGATTATGTGCAGTGCAAGATCAGAAAATTCGTTTTATGAGTTATGATTAAACTGCTAAAAATGACATATTATGTAAGAACTCTAAAATTTTTTATTTTTCCTACTTGTTCTAAGGCCGTCACTCTTATCGTACAAAAAGCTTTATGTGGTAATATTTACAGTATAAGATATTACATTGCTGAAAATAAAAGTCAACTGGACAGTTAGATGTTTTAGAATCAACGGAAAATGGACAAATTAAATCTGGAGTTCCGCAGGTTTCTGTTCTAGCACTCAAACTCTATAATTTTTTCTTGGCCGATTTTCAGCACATCCGTCAACCAAAATGGGCCGTTTTGCAGATGATGTGCTCTTATTATGCAAACGTAGCAATGGCGAAAATCTGCAACTGTTTAAGAAAAATAACCTCATGGTTGGAGAAACTGAAAATCAATTTAAATGAAAACAAGTTCGAATGAATAGTTCACTAAAAAGTATACAAACATAAAAATAAATGAACCAATAAAAATTAATGACATCCTGATATCTATCAGAATGCGCCTAAAGTACCTGGGTGCCATTATTGATTCAAGATTGAAATTTCATCTGCACGTCAACCATATAGTGCGAAAAGCTTTCGTTGCTATGCAAAACATATACGCCTTAACAGCACCTAATTCTTAGCTCAGCTTTGAAAATAAACTGACAATATATAATCAAATAATAAGGCCTGTGTTGATGTATGCTGTGCCTGTATGGTGCAATATATCAGATACACGGGTAGCTCGAATATGAAGAATGCAGAATAGGATACTTAGATATATAGCCTCCCCGGGACGATACATCAGAACAGATGATTTATATGACTTAACTAGGACACCAAAAATAAGATAAACATACATATATATATATATATATATATATATATATATATATATATATATATATATATATATATATATATATATCAGACAAATTCTACAGACACAAAACACAAACATCATCACTAACACATGACCTCACAGCAACGTGCTAGGTGCATAATCTGATACACAAACCGTTTTATTCAAAATTGCCAATTTATTTTGAGGACCTGGCTGAGCAAAAGTAAAACCAGTCCAGTCTACATGCGAAAAAAAAAAAAGAAAAAAACTGTAAGGCACATAGAATAGCAACGAAGGTGACTGATTGAACAATTCACTTAAGTAAATATAAATGTAAATAATTTTATATTTAATTGTACAGTGTAACATAAACAATAGTATAGTGAAAGTGAAGGGAAAGTACACAAAAAAAAATAGTTATGAAAATAGTATATAAACGTATTCTACATGTATAGCGATTGTAATATTGTAAATTGATAAAGAATGTTATAAATGCAAGTAAATAACATAAGAACGAATAAGTTAGAAGGGAGAATGAAGGCCATTGGCACGCACACGTACTTGCAAAGATCAAGTTAGATTTTTTGTTTAATTTTTCTTAACGAAAACATAAGCAACTATGAAGAAACAAAAAAAAACAATAAACAACAAAATACTTTAAATTAATAATAAACAACACCATCCTAATATCTGAAAATGATGCAATAAACATCACAACGGTACGAGGGCCTACTACTTGGGAAAACCATTGCCAACCGAAAGGTTATTGTATAAATGAATATGTTACTCAATGTATTGTATTTATACCACATAAGTCAAACTTGTAAGCCTAAGTACATATGTATAGGGTGGGCCATTTAAAAGTTTAAATTTAAAAATGCAATAAAACAAAAACGGTTTGAAATTTTGCCAAATTTATTTTTTTGTTGTGAAGTACAATTGTTCCGGTTAGAGATGGAATATTATTTCATTCATATGGCTGCCGCGGCTGGCCTCACAGTACCCCATTCGATTTCGAGCACTTTTTCGAGTGTATGGGGTCGTATCTCGGCAATGGCATCACGAATGTTGGCCTTCAAATGCTCAATTGTCTCTGGTTTGTCGGCATAACACTTGTCTTTAACGGCGCCCCACAGAAAATAGTCCAACGGTGTCAAATCGCAGCTTCTTGGCGGCCATTTCGGCTAATTAAACGGCCATCAAACGTTTGACGCAATAAATCGATTGTGGCATGAGATGTGTGGCAAGTTGCACCATCCTGTTGAAACCAAACATCGTTCACATCAAAAAAATCGGTTATCATGGTGCGATAGGTGTCTCCACTGACCGTAATGGTTGCGCCGTCCTCATTTTCAAAGAAATATGGGCCAATGATGCCTCCGCTCCACAAGCCGCACCAAACAGTCACTCGTAATGGGTGCATTGGCTTCTGTAAGACCACGTGTGGGTTTTCTGAGCACCAAATACGGCTATTTTGCTTATTAACGTACCCACCAAGATGAAAATGAGCTTCATCCGAAAAGATGATTTTTTTGGCAAAATCGACATCTTCGTGCAGTTTCTCGTTGGCCCATCTAGCGAAGCGAAAACGAAGCGGATGGTCATGCGGCTTCAACTCTTGAACCAATTGAACTTTGTAAGGCGTCATACGGAGATCTTTTCGCAAAATTCGACGTAAACTGGTGCGTGAAATGTTCAATTCTTGAGAACGATGACGCGTTGATGTTGATGGATTCTCACGCACACTCTCAGCCACAGCTTCGATATTTTCGGGTGTACGCACTGTACGAGCACGCTCACGTCTTGGCGCATCAACAATAAAACCAGTTTCACGAACTTTAGCAATAAACTTGCGTATACCGGGCACTGTTGGTCCTTCTCTGCGACCAAATTTTGTACGACATTTTCGTGCAATTTCCGACCAATTGTCTTTGTTTTGGAAATAAATTTCCAATAAATCCCAACGTTGCTCAAGCGTAAATCGATTCATTTCGTTCAGTGGAGATAATATACTGAATTTTGTGACAGAATAGAATTACATAAGTATTGCCAGATTCGAAATAACCGGTGGTTTAAATTTAAACCGATAGATGGCCCACCCTTTATAAATATTTAATTAATAAAAAACTTTGGAACTGGACCGGGTCTAACTTTTAGATGCCTTTAGTGAATCTGTCTATTAGAGATTTATATTTCAGCTTTTTACGGTATTTTTTATAAATCGTTTACCAAACGTTAGAAGTTTTAAAAGCAGCGGTAGCAACACTAATTGTAATGTCAAGGTCAAATGGTAACAGATCTGTCCAACAAATTGTGATAAATTACCATGGAGACGTTTACGTACATAAGTCAACAACGCGTAGAAATAATTCAAATTTACTTTTAAAACGTGCAAGCAAAATTAACCAGTCGAAGGCTCTTTTTATAATCTCATTGAAAAACTTGTAAATGCTGTCTTAGTTGCAGATAAGGCAGCATCTGGGCATCGCTGAACCATACGTTGAGTAGAGAATATTGCTACTGTAAGCCAGATTGCAAAAGAAGGTTCAAACGTTTTTGCGTTCTCAAGAACCCGGCAATTTTCAGATGACTATGTGGAGAATTTTCGATCGCAATCTTTAACTGAAAGTGTACAGAGTTCAACTGACTCAATCTGTAATCGTTGTTCGCGTCAGATTTTTTCGAACAGTTGAAAGGCGATTCAAGTTTTTTGAAAGAAATAATCCTTTCTGAAGAAGTGCATTTTTAATTCAGTGAATTTATTAACAAACATAAATTCAGAATTTAGGATGCTGGAAATCCTTAAGTGATTCACAAATTGCCTCTCCATTTCCAAAATATATATTTGGACTCACGGCTTATTTAGACATGAACATGGCGATCAAGTTACTGTCGATGACGAGCGCTGCAGGAATAGGATAATGGAATATTTCTGGCTCAAACTGGTAAATGTTGATTTAAACATTATTCTCTCCTAACACACCGTGCGACTTGTCACACATGTCGCTCGATTGTGGGACTATGCAAAGAAAAATTTTCAAGATGAGTTATTTTGAGAGATGATAATGTGACCTGCCTGCCAAGGGCGTGCGATGTCTCACCATTTGACTTTTTGCTGTGAAATTGTCATTTGAAATCTCAGGTCAATTCACCATTCAGAATTTGTCATGTAATATAGGTAAAAAAGTAGTCAAAAACTGGATCTGAAGAATCAATTCACTTAGAGGAAGCAGAAGAGGCATTTAAATGATATTTTTTCAAAACCTAATACCATTAAATGTTAATAGGCTGCATTTTGGCACATAAGTTTGGTTTTTCGGTAATATCTCGAAAAATAAAAAAGATATCGAAAAACTAATATCACAACGTGAAAAAGCGGGAAATATTACAAGAAAATAGTATATAAATTTTTTTCCAGATTTTTTTATTAGCCTGAGGATTTATTGAAAATTTGGATAGGTGGCTCAAAAAGGGCAGCGCGCCACACAGGTTAATTTGAAAGTTTATGCGCACCGCTCGAAGGTTAATCGATATAACTTGTTTTCAGAGTGCAAAAAAAAATTGTAAAGATAGCTTTTTGAAGAGGAGACTTTCAGCTACTAATAGTTTTTATTTTTGTTGCTTTATAATTTGTAAAATTTAAAACGAAATTTCTGTTTGCATTATTTTAACGGGCATATAGTAAATTACAAATATTTAATAAAATCCCTTAGCCTATATCATTATTATACCTTAAGTTTCAATATAAGATAAACAAAAATACCTACATCGTCTGTGTTATTTAAAAATTGAGTTTTAAAATATGAAAATTTGCCTGCTGTAGTGCGCCGCCGGCAATTTTACGTTTAAAACGGTACGAAATGGTCAAAACAATTGGACATTTTTTAGTTATAGTTAAAAGTATACTTGATATTAGAAAACTATCAAACACTTAAAAAATGTTCTCTCTTTTTTTTTGTGATTTTATTCTTAAAAAAGTGATCATCATATTCTTTGCTTATTATTACATTGTCATACAACTTAAACTTCATATAAATAACCGGTCAAGTGCAAGTTGAAATTGGGTAATTAGTGTTCCGTACGTTGATTGCTTTTAAAATAAAAAAATTTGGTCACGGAGCTATAAAATGATCAACGACTTCACAAAACACACCTCAAATAAGTTCTCAACAAAGTTTGTTTCCAATCTTTACTGAAAACTGATGACCTCAAAATTTTTGTTTTTTTTTATGTACCAGATAAATTATTAAAGGTAATGCACTCGTGATAATTTTCATTCAATCTACACCCCGTGGAGAATATTCCAGCATTTTTTCAAAATTTTTTGATCAGTACTTTTCCAGATAAGGGGGAGACAGCGATTTTTCGCGATTTTTTAAAAATAATACAAAGAAAAGTGAGCGTAAGTATATATATATGTATATATATATATATATATATATATATATATATATATATATATATATATATATATTATATATATATATATATGTATATATACATATATATATATATATATATATATATATATATATATATATATATATATATATATATATATATATATATATATATATATATATATATATATATATATATATATATATATATATATATATATATATATATATATATAGAATAAAGAAAGAAAGCAAAAAATTGCCGTATCTACCAAAATTATTAAAAATACAATCTTAGTTGGGGAACTCGGCAAGAAGGGGGCATGATAAGAGATCACACAATTCTCATTAAGCCAATATTTCGGTCCTGGATTGGGACCTTCTTCAGGGCAGAACTGAAAAGAAGAACAAAGCGTATTCACTGATCGTGTCTGGGACAACCTTAAATTAATGATGTTATCGTTAGGTTGTTATAATAAATAAAATTAGTGTAGAACAAGAATAAGATATTAGTCAAAATAAGTTAAAAAACTCACATGAGAAGTGCAAAGATTTCGTTAGCCTGAATTGCCGTAGGTAGCTTATACATACAAAAGTTGTTACATATAAAAGTTGGTTAATCCATAAAATATATAAAATACACACTAAAACACTGTAGACAAAATTCTAAAAACCAAATTTAAAACATAGATGTAATTGGGAACCTTGGATGTTGAGAACATTGTTAATTATTTCACCTGTGACCACCACACATGGCCACCGCCATTTAGGAAAGATGACAAGGACGACAGGAGACAGCTGCCCGACAGAGATAAGGGGTTTAGTCAAGAAAACTCAATTAACCGGAATGCGGGGTCGACACCTGGAAGGAACCGATAGAAAAGGAAGTGCAAATATTGGACCTTAAGTGAGAAGGAGATAGCCAATTGACCGACCAAAAATCCGGTATGTAGTAGAGGAAGGATAAATCATAACCTAATTATAGGTAAAGGGTGAGCGAGGGAGCGAGAGAGAGAGAGACAATAATGGGAGCAACGAAGAGGAAGATTGTCTAATGAAATAATTATTAATTTATTAATTTCTTGTTGGAATCTGATTGGAGGAAGAGATTGTTTGCAAAAACCAATGAAGACTGGAGGCACCAGGAGGTGTTAAAGGGGTGACGCAAGGTACTGTCAATGGGAGGAAGACAGTAATCGCTAGGTGCACAAAATGGCCCAGATAAAATGGAAGGAATCTGTGGAGCCCAGGATCAAAGAGAACCGTAAATAAAGAGAGGAAGGAGGAGAGAAACCCTGGAAATTACAGAGCTAAAAGAGAGACGACCAACGCGGTTTAGATGGATCATAAAACACTTGAAAACAGGGAATTATTGTGTGGAATTGATTTATCACAGGAGAGGAGGAAACTATATATGCTACTAAGACCATCTAGGTCGGTTCTTTTATTGATATTAAGGTGATTCTCCTGGATGTAACACATCTGAAGGAATTCTCTCTTGGAAAGATTGTTAGAGAAATGAAGAATTTTGGGTTCCCTGAAATTAAAAGAATGACCATTCTCTACAGAATGGGTCGCCAAAGCACATCTGTGTGGATGGCATCTAGTATCACTTTTACGGAGTGCAATACGACGATTCAAGGATTGAGAAGTTTGGCCAATATAGATTGATGGACAATTGAGGCAGGAAATTGAGTAAACCAAGTCTGACATGGAAAGAACTGGCAGCGGGGCCTTCAGCTTGCTGAAGACACGTCTGTTTGATATTTAGCAATTTTAATGTTAGGAATGACACGCAAAATGTGGACCAATTTATTTGTAAGGCCAGGAATGAATGGTAAAGAAAGCAGCGACCAATTTATTTCGGCAGTACGTAGACGATTTAATTTTATCCATACCAGCTGATAGCAAAGAAGAAGTTCTTCATGTTTTCAATTCATTCGGCCCACACCTGCAATTCACTATGGAAGAAGAAACCAACAATGCTGTTCCTTTCTGGACACAAGAGTCGTTAGAAACTCCCATAACATCATCAAACTTGATTGGTATAGAAAACCTACTTCTTCTGGGAGATATATCCATGCAAACTCTGGCTATGATTGGAAGGTGAAAGTCAACGTCATCAAAGGCCTATATAGAAGACTGAAGATAATAGTCCATCCTGATTTCTTACTCCAGTCACAAGAAACACTTACAAACCTTTTCATAGATAATGGATACAATCGAAAACTCTTACTAAGAACCAAAGACGAAGTCAACAAGCTTACTCATATCCATCAAATTCCCCCAGAACCCCCTTCCCTCCACCTACCGCATATCTCCCCTCCCCTTTAACTCCCCCAGTCGAAATAAATTGGTAGCTGCTTTCTTTACCATTCATTCCTGGCCTTACAAACAAATTGGTCCACATTTTGCGTGTCATTCCTAACATTAAAATTGCTAAATATGACTTCTTCAAAAACAGACGTGTCTTCAGCAAGCTGAAGGCCCCGCTGCCAGTTCTTTCCATGTCAGACTTGGTTTACTCAATTTCCTCCCTCAATTGTCCATCAATCTATATTGGCCAAACTTCTCAATGCCATCCACACAGATGTGCTTTGGCGACCCATTCTGTTGACAATGGTCATTCTTTTAATTGCAGGGAACCCAAAATTCTTCACTTCTCTAACAATCTTTCCAAGAGAGAATTCCTTGAGATGTGTTACATCCAGGAGAATCACCTTAATATCAATAAAAGAACCGACCTAGATGGTCTTAGTAGCATATATAGTTTCCTCCTCTCCTGTGATAAATCAATTCTACACAATAATTCCCTGTCTTCAAGTGTTTTATGATCCATCTGAACCGTGTTGGTCGTCTCTCTTTTAACTCTGTAATTTCCAGGGTTTCTCTCCTCCTTCCTCTCTTTATTTACGGTTTTCTTTGATCCTGGGCTCCACAGATTCCTTCTATTTTATCTGGGCCATTTTGTGCACCTAGCGAATACTGTCTTCCTTCCATTTACAGTACCTTGCGTCACCCCCTTTAACACCTCCTGGTGCCTCCAGTCTTCATTGGTTTTTTGCAAACAATCTCTTCCTCCAATCAGATTCCAACAAGAAATTAATAAATTAATAATTATTTCATTAGACAATCTTCCTCTTCGTTGCTCCCATTATTGTCTCTCTCTCTCTCGCTCCCATGCTCACCCTTTACCTATAATTAGGTTATGATTTATCCTTCCTCTACTACATACCGGATTTTTGGTCGCTCAATTGGCTATCTCCTTCTCACTTAAGGTCCAATATTTGCACTTCCTTTTCTATCGGTTCCTTCCAGGTGTCGACCCCGCATTCTGGTTAATTGAGTTTTCTTGACTAAACCCCTTATCTCTGTTGGGCACCTGTCTCCTGTCGTCCTTGTCATCTTTCCTAAGTGGCAGTGGCCATGTGTGGTGGTCTCAGGTGAAATAATTAACAATGTTCTCAACATCCAAGGTTCCCAATTACATCTATGTTTTAAATTTGGTTTTTAGAATTTTGTCTAGTGTTTTAGTGTGTATTTTATATATTTTATGGATTAACCAACTTTTATATGTAACAACTTTTGTATGTATAAGCTACCTACGGCCATTCAGGCTAACGAAATCTTTGCACTTCTCATGTGAGTTTTTTTAACTTATTATGACTAATATCTTATTCTTGTTCTACACTAATTTTATGTATTATAACAACCTAACGATAACATCATTAATTTAAAGTTGTTCCAGACACGATCAGTGAATACGCTTTGTTCTTCTTTTCAGTTCTGCCCTGAAGAAGGTCCCAATCCAGGACCGAAATATTGGCTTAATGAAAATTGTGTGATCTCTTATCACGCCCCCTTCTTGCCGAGTTCCCCAACTAAGATTGTATTTTTAATAATTATATATATATATATATATATATATATATATATATATATATATATATATATATATATATATATATAGATATATATATATATATATATATATATATATATATATACATATATATATATATATATATATATATATATATATATATATATATATATATATATATATATATATATATATATATCTTAGCATGTTTTCACAAGCTTTCATTTGACACCACACTCGATAACCTAGTAAAAAATTTTTTTTTTCGCTTCCGATTTTACTCCCCAAAACTAACCCCTTAAGTCAAAATTTAACTTTCAAAACTACACGGCTCTGATGAGGCCATCAATTCCTATATTATTACCAAATTTCAACTTTTTATGACAAATAGTTTCGGAGAAAACGTGTGTGACAAACATACAGACGGATGGAGAGACAGACACTGAAGTCATCTTATAAGTGTTTCGTACGGAACACTAAATATATGTTCAAAGGTAGGAAATGAAAAATAAAAGTATAAGATTAAAGTATAACTTATTTATATTTCATTTAAACATTCAGGTACAAAGAAAACACTTATTGAAAATACAAAAATTCTAAATTACTCGAAGAAATTAAATGAATTACGTACTCTTTGGCCGTCGTATTAGATCCGCCATTTTGAATTTTTCAAATCTATCATCGGATTCTTAATCAGCACCCCGAGAAACCCCTTAATAGCCCATTTCAAACGTTAATTCAATCATAAATGAGGTTGGAAGCATGATCCCCACTACAACTGAAGGAGTTAAACCAGCCATTTTATTTTAAATAATTTTTTTAAATTGTGGTAAAACTAAAAAAAGATAATCTATATACCATTTTTTGTAAAATTTCCCGTTCTTTCACGTGGTGCTATTATTTTTGCGATATCTTTATTATTTTTAGAGATATTTGCGAAAAACAGAATTTTTCATTTTATTTTCGATTTTGTAGGCTTAGCTTACACTTTAGAGCAGCAAACTTTTTTTATCGTATTCTACGCCCAAAAAACTATCCCTATGCCAAAATGCAGCCTTTTAATATTTAATGAGAGCTTTTCGTCAAAATTTGTCTCTGACGACAGGACTATTACAAAATAACATAAAGAAGACATATTTATTGACTAATTCTTTACTAACCGGCAGAAAAAAAACCTATAATTATATTCAAAGAATGTCTCAATATCTTATTTTATTATTATCTACAATTAGTATGTTTAGACTCAGTATATAGAATAGAGAACAATAAACAGCCTGTAAAATGTGAGAGGTTTATTAAAATTTGCAATTTACGGTAATCCCTATTTTAAATTAAGTTCACGTGAGTTATTGAATACAGCAGGTTATTCGGCTTCACTATTGAGAGAATTTTAACTTGAATGGACGAACTTGTTACCTTTATTTTCCTGTATATACATTTTGGAATTTTCGCTGTAAAGCCCAACGAAATAGAAGTCTTGTGTATTTAGGTGATTTATGAGCTCACTTCTTTGATAAAAATGTACTGGACATTTTCATTACATTGTATTCATTTTAAATGAGTACTTAATATAGAGAACGTTTTAGAGTAAATGGATGTACAGAAATTATTGTTAAACATTTTATGTGTTTGCATAATGCTTAGTTCTATTTAATACCCATCATTAGGATATAAGGAATATTATGTAATATTGTATGTTTTAGATTTATATCAAAATAAATGCCGGACATGAAGACGAGACGTGAGGTTTGAGTTCATATTAGTATTGAATTCCCTGGTATGATTGATTGTAAATTAGGAGAATGTTTTAAATTTCACAAGTGGTTTTTATACACATTGTTGTCTGATATTACCCTGAAGCTTTTTTGTTATTTATAATTACACTAGCCGTGCCTGCGGCTCCGCTCGGGTGGATTTGATTCACTACTATCGTCACTGCTTATTCCTTATGTTACTTAACGTAATAAAATATCTGCCAATATGTCCCCTTATCTCCCATTATTTCACCTTATCTCCCATTATCTAGGCTTATCTCGACTTATCTCGCAATATTTCCTCTTATCTCCCATTATTCTCCGCTTATCTCCCATTATTTCTCCTTATCTCCCATTATTTATACTTATCTCCCATTATCTCACCTTATTTCCCGTTATCTAGGCTTATATCGAATTATATAGAACATATGTATAAATTTATAAAAAACACGTAAATCGAATAAGTTTGCAACATGATATTGTTCCATATTTAATGGTTTAGGCAGTGTATTGCAAGAGAACGCGCTAACGGTAACCTTTTTTCCGACTTGATTCACTATTATCGTCACTGCTTATTCTTTATGTTATCTAACGCAATAAAATATATCCTATAACTTGGCCAAAGAACATATGTGTGTTTTAAAAAATAAGCACGTAAAGCACTAACGGACAGAGAGACAGATAGACAGACAGAGAGACGTTGCATTTTATATATATATTATAGATAGATAACCTGGCCAGAGAACATATGTATGTTTTAAAAAAAAAGCACGTAAATCGGATAAGTGGTTTCTCCAGTGATAAGCGCACTAAAGGACTGACAGACAGACAGACAGACAGGCAGAGGGACAGGCAGACAGACAGACAGCGAGACGTTGCATTTTATATATATTATAGATATAAGATTATAGACAACCTGGCCAGAGAACATATGTATGTTTTTAAAAAAAAAGTACGTAAATCGGATAAGTGGTTCTCCAGTGATAAGCACACTAACGGACAGACAGACATACAGAGATACGTTGCATTATATATATATATATATACATATATATATATATATATATATATATATATATATACATATATATATATATATATATATATATATATATATATATATATATATATATATATATATATATATATATATATATATATATATATATATATCATAGATGTAATAAAATATATATCTATAACCTGGTCAGAGAACATATGTATGAATTTAAAAAAAAAAGACAAGTAAATCGGATAAGTGATTCTCGCGTGATAAACGCACTAATGGACAGACAGACAGACAGACAGAGAGACGTTGAGATATTCTCTGCTATATATTATTGTTCCATATTTATTGGTTTAGGCTGTGTATTGCAAAGGAACGCGCTAGCGGCAAACTTTTTTCCGACTCCATTCACTATTATCGTCACTGCTCATTCGTTATGCTACCTATCGTAATAAAATATAGCCTATAACCTGGCCAGAGAATATATGTATGTTTACAAAAAAATACTTAAATCGGATAAGTGGTTCTCCAGTGCACTAACGGACAGACAGACAGACGTTGCATTTTATATATATGTTATAATATATAAGACGACTGTTTAATATTTAGAGAAAAAAATTGGTAGTCCCATATTTCAAAAATATTTGGTTTACTATAAAACGGGCTCTTCGGAAGGATTAAATCCAAAAATATTTGAATCCTTAATCAAACATATCGATATAATTTTAATGTGCTGCCAATCCCCTCTAACTTCTTTTTCAGTGGTTATAGTTCAAAGTTAAGTTTGCTCTCAGGTATAACAATTTATGGTTGGTTGGTTTGTGGACCCTCCCTAGATATATATACAAAGATCGCCGCAACGACGGAAACTGGTCTGGTCTACTGCACAGACGGATCAAAAACTTCGAGCGGAATAGGCGCTGATATATATGCAGAAAGCTCAATTGGTATTTCACTATGGACAAGTGCAAGAATATTTTAAATAGAAATTCACAAAATGCGAACATATTCGCGAGAATATTAGACGCAATATATTCTTTCAGAGGGTCAAGCTACTCTAAAGGCTTTAGATGCCTATCAGGCCAACTCCAAGATCATGATGGATTATAAACGTGACCTGTTGGGATTATTCTCTAGAAAATATGGTTAAACTACTTTGGACTCCAAGACATTCGAGCATGGAGGTAATGAACAGGCAGACGAATTAAAAACATTCAGAGCTACAAAACCGTACAGGGGTCCAGGCCCAGGTTTTGATATACTAAAAAGGTGGTAAAACCGACGATCAACAGATGATTATATCAGCAACATCTAGGCTTAGGACATCTGGCCAAAAACATGTGAAGGGCGTAATTGGAGCTCCTCGATGTTCTTTGTTTAACAAGGGTCCAGACTTAAATAGTGGTGGGACTGACCTACAATGGTTCCAGCAGACTATGTGGTGAAGAGCAAGGAACCTCTGTGTACATCTTACATGAATGTGAGGAACCAAGACCATAATAAGCCAAGCGGCTGCAGTGCACAAACAGGCATAATCGCCTACCGCGCCTACAACCAACGAATCATAATAAATCATAGTTTTTAATTGCTTTTAAGTTGAACAGTTTACATTGGTGGACTCAACAAAGGACTTTTTTTACTGTTTTGTAAACTTTTTTGGTCCTATCCAACAGCGGAAAAAACATACGCTTTGGATTTTAGTTTATCGTTGATTAACTGATACTTCAGAGAATAAAAAGATTGAGAAGACTGACAGCGATAAGAAGAAACCAGAGTTAAATATAAAGAGATTTCAGAAGAATTACCAAGCCTAGCAACGCCTTCCAGGTAAAAAACGTAAGAAAAAGAATACAGAGTCGGATAGTAACAGCGTAGAATAAATTATTTTAAACAATTTCAGTGATACTTCTGTGATTTTATCAATATAAAAATTACTCAAACCTCTCAAATAAATGAGGCAATTCAATGAGTCAAAATAGCAAATACAAAACTTTACCAAATATTTGAAGCTCTCATATTGGTAAAATTAAACTGGCCCCTCTGAATATTTCTAAAAATATTTCCTATTTAATGTTGTATCTATTATACTTAAAGGTTATCAGCAAATCACATCATTCTTTCTTTGGATAAATACATAAAAAATCTAGAAATTGATTTAAAGCTCTCATTTCTTCCATACAAATCGATTTAAAGCGGAACTTTGTTTTGTAGTTGTATACAGTGTATTTTTATAAATATGTTATTAAATCGTTATCAAAAATAATTAAATTTTAAAACATGAAGTATGCAAAGATGAGAACCCAATTTTAAATATAAATTCGACCTAGTTGTAATAATATTAGATAACAACTAGACTATTTGTTACTATCAAAAAATAAAATAAAGAAAAAGTTAAACATTCTTGCAGGAAATCCCTGTAACCGTTTTTTTTTTATTTCTCCGACTCAATATTTAAATTTTTAGAAATTTTCGAGATGATCACTTTCAGTTTTAAACAAATTATAGAATTCCTTGGCGACTGGCTTGTCCAGGTTGTACAAATAAATCATGACAGTATTGTCCTTACCACTATTAACGTTCAGGAATTACCTCAGGTTTCTAGTGTATAGGTCTAAGTTCCATCACTAACTTTAAAAGATTCTAAGGACAAATAGCTACTTGAAAAAACATCTACTATGACTTTTTCAGTAAATAATGATTGCTTTAGGTGCGCCAAACACAAAAAGGGAGTTAAATTTTTAAATATAATAAATAAGATTTTAAAGGCACAAAATAATTGAAGTAGATAAATATATCATCTAGACAAATAAAGATTTACCTCTTTAAAGAGTATGTGCTCTTTTTAAACGAGAAGGCCTCAATTCAATATGTATCTATTCTATTTGTATTGTATATAATTGTTAAAATGTCGTAACATGTATAGTTATTATTGGTCTATACATGTTTCCAGATCGAAATGTATATACTCGTATATGTATCTATTTTTGTCTTCAAATATATACAAAACTACTTGATAGATTTTCATGAAACTTTTTGTGTTCGATCAGGTATTTTTCAACTTATTGTATATATATATATATATATATATATATATATATATATATATATATATATATATATATATCAGGTGTACAAGTATGGAATGCGGACTTCAGACAACAGTTGGTGCACCAATGCAGTTTGTGCTATAAAGATTTGACACTGCGCCATTTTGTTGTGTCATCAACAAGTGTCAGACGCCCACCAGTGATATATTGGAAAAGTGTGTGCATAGTGTTGTGTTGTTGTGTTCAATATGTCGAAATTTATATCGAACAAAAAGCATTCGCGGACAGCATTAATTTTTTGTTTTCATTTGAAGAAAGCTGCTGTTGAATCATACCGATTACTTCGAGAAGCTTATGGTGGACATGTTCCATCGCAAGATACGTGTGAAACATGGTTTTGGCATTTCAAAAGTGGAGACTTCGATGTTACAGACAAGGAACATGGAAAACCGTCAAAAAAATACGAAGATGTAGAATTGTAAGCACTGTTGGGCGAAGATAAATCGCAAACACAAAAACAACTCGCCGAGTCATTGGGCATTAGTCAACAAGCTGTTTCTAATCGGCTACGAGAGATGGGAAAGATTCAGAACACCGGTAGATGGGTACCACATGAGTTGAACGACAGGCAAATGGAAAAGCGCAAAAAACACGTATGACATTTTGCTTGCTGGCTACAAAAGGAAGTCATTTTTGCATCATATAGTTACAGGGATGAAAAGTGGATTTATTTTGAGAATCCCAAGCGCAAAAAATCATGTGTAGGCCCATGGCGCGCCATCCACATCGGCCGCAAGACCGAATCGCTTTGGCAGAAAGACGAGGCTCTGTATTTGCTGGGACCAGAGGGGCGTGGTCTATTATGAGCTGTTAAAACCCAGGGAAACGGTTAATACTAAACGTTACCAACAACAATTGACCGATTTGAACCATTCGCTGCCAGAATACCGAAAGAGGCAACACAAAGTCTTTTTTCATGACAATGCTCCATTACATACGGCAAAAACAGTACGCGATACGTTGGAAGCACTCAGCTGGGAAGTTCTACCCCATGCGGCTTACTTACCAGACTTGGATCCTTCTGATTACCACTTGTTTGCATCGATGGGTAACGCACTTGCTGAGCAACGCTTTGGTTCGTACGAAGATGTGAAAAAATGGCTCGATGAATGGTTCGCAGCAAAAGGGGAAGATTTTTACTGGCGTGGTATTCACAAATTGTCCGAAAGATGGGAAAAATATATAACAAGCGATGGAGCATACTTTGAATAAAGCACTTTTTATCATTCTTCCGAATTTAACATGTTTTTTTTAGAAAAAAAAAATCCTCATTACATACTTGTACACCAGGTATATGTATATACGTGTATATACACATGTAATTAAAAAAAATAGATTAAGGCTTTTAATTTTTCTTTAAGTTAATCATAATCACGTTTCAGACTTGGACACGTACTAATTCTGTTAGAATTAGGTCAACAATATTTACCCTAATCGATGATACTCAAGAACTCTAGGTTTCTTTTTTACTACAAATATTATTTCCTGTTCATACTAGTTCTGCAAAAATTAAAAATAATGAGAAATAATCCAATTTTCAGATTCTCCGATTCCAAGAACATTATAAAAAGACATATTTCGTGATATATACAAAACTCCTTCCACCTTACCTTATTAGCCTCTTAAATATTTGATCATAAACAATTAAAAGTAATGAAAAAATTTCACCAAATTTTCAGATTTTTCGACTTCTAGGACCCCAAAAAGGATGTAAAATGTTATATATGAAAATATATCCTCTAACTTCCCCCTACCTCATCAATCCCCTAAATGTTTGATCATAAGTAATTTAAAATAATCAAGAGAACCCCAAAAAAGACATACGTTATTATATCTCTCTAACTCTCTAACCCCTTCCCCTACTAGATTAACTCCTTATGTATTTGAACCCGAATAAATAATGAGAAAATAGTTCACTATTTAAATTCTTCAATTCCCAAAAGTCTAAAAATGAATTTCAGCCTGATGTATAGGAAGTAACCCATTAAAATGCTTCCTTACCTCTTTAACCCCTGACGTGTTTCACTCTAAATAATAATACTTAAAAACTGTTCTCTGTATGTATGTATACGTACACCAAATTTCATTTTGTTCAAGAGTTATCGTGTTAAAAGATAGACAGACGGACACTGAAACTTGAAGAAATGCAAAAATGTTGTGATATATAATAAATTTCCCTGATCTCAAGATCTATAGCTTATAAAAGAAAATACACTGTTGAGACTTTAAACAAAAAATGAAAAAAAGCAAGGAATATGTAATTAATACTTAGTACCAAAAATATAATACGTAAACACACAAAATTAATTAAAGTTGTGAAGTCGGCATAAGTCGTGCTCGGCTCGTTTATTTATTTAATTGTTAGTTCAAACTAACCTACTTGTTTGCAAGTATAACATTAATCGTGCAAAATATGTTTACAGAGTGGTTTCTTCGTTGTAAGATTAGATTTTGAAATAGACTGCCTCACATATTTTAAGTTATATACTGCCCTAAAAAGTTTGTGAATATTAATTGTGAAAATTAATTGATTTTTAACAATTTTATTTAATATGTTTCTTCTCGAGACTTGTACCAATTTTTAAATTTTGAATATTATTTTATGTTTACGTATTATATTTTTTATATTAAGTATTTATTACATATTGCTTATATTTCTTTCGTTATTCGTTTTGAGTGACAATATTAAACATTTCTTTTCGCTAATTATATTTTCCTTTCTCAGCAGGTAGGTATTAACTTTTTGAGATTACCAGAATCTATAATATTGCACCTTTCTAGAGTCGGTTTAACTTCTTTCAATTTTAGTTTTACTATCACTTTGTACATGTGTGATAATACCTTTAATAATCAATTTCTTTAATATAAATATAATTTTTGCTGACTAAATGATGGTTTAATTATAATAAATGTATCTATTTGATTAATTTAATTTAGTTAATAAACATCTACTGTATTAAGCAATAGCGTCATAATTTAAAACACAGGCAATAATATTTCAAAATTTCAACGCAAAAATATATATTTTAGCTACAAAAAATTTTCTTTGGAGAGAAAATTCAAATTTTACAATATATCTTATTTATTAAAATTAAAATTGGTGACTAGTTTTAGTTTACTATAAAAACATGTTTAATAAACACAGTTTCTTTTGCATTGATTTAAAAAAAAAGTAAACATATTTTCACAAAGGATAGTTGTTGCTTATCTCTGATTAATATCTCCGAAAATTGACTGTCAAGAATGAAAACAACAGAGACAGACGAGCTAGGCGCGTAATTCTTCATATACTTATTAACCCTAATCTATTTGGTTCCAATGAAAAACCAATAAGTTTATTATTTGCTCAAGTTTGTTCCTAAGGTGATTATTCTTAAATTGAGAATAAAAAAGGTAGCGAATCTTCTTTTAATCACATTAAGGGATAACCGATTTTAATAGATCAACTACAACTATTTTTAAAACATCCTATAGACAGGCGTAACCCTCACAGCTGAGTAAATATACTTAGGATCCTATTAACAATAGATCCTGTTTTTAGAATCAGCTAATCTTGTTTTAATTTTAATCTCAAGAACCCATATCGACCGTCCATTTTAGAACATGGGCCTCCCTCATTGCACCTCATCTATCTCTATCGCTATTCTGTTCTTCTCTCGTCCAGTTCAGCCCCACAGTCAGTTTCAGGACACCAACGTGTTGGTAAGCGTCCCCTTTTTCTTTTTCCAGTGTAAGGTGGTCAGTGGAGGATAACGTTGTTCCATCTAGAATCACTACATCTTGCTATATGTCCTGCATAATTCCACTTTAGGGTGCTGATTGTTTCAACTGCGTCTTTCATTCCTGTTATTCGTCTAATCCCCTTATTAGTCTTCCTGTCCCTCAGATATAAACCAATTATTTTCCTTTGAGTAGTCCTTTGTGTGACAGCTATTTTTTTATTATTTGTTTTGTGTCGTGTAAGCACACATGCAAAGTGCAAAGAGTCTGTACAAAAACAAAAGTACTTAGAGCAGAGGCAATAATTTGACAAATAATTATTTTTTTTTGCGGATATATTGGTGGGTTTTAAGGCAATGTTCTAATTTTTAAGTATATATGACAGTCTGCCGAACGCAGACCAGCCTTCTACTTTTGTATATGTCGCTCATTTGGTTCTCTCTTTCTAGTTGTATTTGGTGGCCCAGGTAAATATATTTTTCGACGTTTCCGATATCGCAGTTATTAATTGTTACGTGTAGCTCTTCGTTATAAATAATTTTGGTCTTTCTCAGATTCATTTTCAAGCCTACTTTATTTGTTTCCTCTCCCAATTCCCCAACAAATGTTGTAAGTCTTCTGGATTTTCTGCTTTGAACATCGTCGGCCAATCTCAAGTTATTCAGTCTGTTGCCGTTTATTATAATTATTTATTTATTATAATTATTATATTTATTATTACTTGCCATTTTAAATGTTTAAATACCACTTCCATTGCTGAGTTGATTAATTTTAGTAAAAAAATGTCTCCTTGTCTAATTCCGCTGCAAATCTCAATTATATCTGTATCTGTATATAATTTAATAGTTGATGTTGCCATTTGATTTATATTTTTTATTAGTTCTGTATACCGGTGGATGATTCGTTTTTCAGACTATCCATAATCACTTAATATACGATGGTATCGAATGCTTTATAAAAATCAATAGACGCAAAGCAGATATTCAAATTATATTCAATTGACTTTTCTATTAGTATACGCATTGTCAAGAGATGATAACAGTTGTTAAAATTTTTCCTAACTGCAGCATGCTCCTCAGGTTGATATTGGTTATTCTGTTTGTTATAATTTTGGAGAAAACTTTATACATCTGTGAGAGCAAACTATAGTTCTCTAAATTAGTTTTGTTCCCTTTCTTATGCAGAAGAACAACTATCGCCTTATTTCACATATCGGGTATTCTTCCTAATTTTAAGAATTCGTTAAATAATTGGCACAATTTAGATAAGAGTTCGTCACCTTCTTCTTTTAGCATCTCTACTGCTATGTCATTCCCTCCTGGTGTCTTGTAGTTTGTTCATACCTGATAAGGCCATTTTGATTTCACGTTAATATCAAAAAAAGAAGTAAAAATCTTTTGTTAATTCTTAAATAAAATATTGGCATTAGTTGAAAATTTCATAGAGCTTGTGTAAATTTCTCAGTGATAATGTATAGAACGATAAACAGGCGAGATCGATGTAGAAATACAAACGACAGTAAACAATAACATAAATAAAATAGTACATTATATATCTAAAATAACAACATAATTCTAAACTTTACGAATATCTCACACAAACAGAGCTTTCCACATGGGATATATTATATTACTATCTTCTCATGTTATCATTGCAACACAAAATAAACATTCTACAATATTATGTGCCTAATTAACCACTTTTGTCGTTATTACGGTTACCAGCTTTGTCTGTGTTCTCTTTGGCAACTCGAACGTACACTATGTCAGAGTGTTTACGTGTACTAAATTAACACAAGTGCTACAAAAGACTTAGCTTGACTTTATTGGTGAAATGCAAAAAATAACTTAATTATAAACATTCATTTCTAAAATGGAAAAAATATGAAAATTGCTTTGCAAGCTTTGAGAAAGCGAGCGTTCATTTTTTTAGTTGTGCTTTTTAGTCCTCCCAAAGATCATTCCAGAGTTAAGCATCTGTAAGTAGAGAGGGGTACGTGTTCTATAACTTGCAGTATAAAATTATAATTAAAATAAAACGCATCTTAAGTTTAAGATCTTACAAGCTTAGATAATTAAAATTAAGAACAGTTTTTACATCGTATAAATAATAAATACACAATATGGTAGGTGCATAATAATTTATTAAAACAATTATTACAATTGGCGCTGCGCTGGATTGGATACTAAAATACGACTAAGAAACACACATTACCAGCGACAAGAAGACACAAAAACTCAGAAGAAGTCGATGTTTTTGTTTTTGGCAATTTGAACGTCAAGTCATATAAAAAATATTTATTTTGGTAATTGATTTGCTTTAAGAGCCGAAGTTAAAGAAAATTAAATAAATGAAATTTTTAAAAAATATATTTTTTCATTATTACATAAGTTTATGAACTGCGTCCCTTCGAAGTCTTTTTTACGTTTTTAGCAGAAATTCTTGTTCACAAATTTTAAGTAATATTAGTGTAAATTATATCTAAGAAAATATGATATATAATTGAAGTGGTGGTAATATTTTATTATTTAAATCAGATACCGATTATACAATAAAAAATACAGGGTATGTCAACGTATTAAAGTCAAAAAGATGTTTGTTGATTTGGAGTGATGAGCGTATATATAGCTTGGAAAAATTCTTTGGGGAAAAACTAGAATACTGACAGCATTAAGGTAGATTTCCTTTTTTTTTGACTACATTTTTAAATAGAAATAAGTATCGATGTCTTTTATCTTTTAGTAAATACTAAGTGATCCAAATTTTTCTTGAAAATAGGCCGTCGTTACAGTACACCTGAGACATCCTTTTATGGATAGCTTTTTGACTATTTTCCGTTAACGTATGAAACTTTATCACAGCGTGATTCTTCAAATTACTCTCCTTTATTTTCTGGGAGAAAAAAGAATCGTAAAAACTGTAAAATGCAAAGAGTTCGTGCAAAAACAAAAGTACTTAGAGCAGCGACAACAATTTGACAAATAAGTATTTTTTTTGTATGACGTTATTTCATGGCCGTAAAATCTATTTTTATTGATAATTACTCTTTGCAGTGTTCCACACGGAAATACTTATATTACTACTTCGATGTCTGTCCGTCTGTCCGTCTGCCCGTCTGCCCGTCTGTCCGTCTGTCCGTCTGTCCGTCTGTCCGTCTGTCCGTCTGTCCGTCTGTCCGCCTGTCCGTCTGTCCGTCTGTCCGTCTGTCCGTCTGTCCGTCTGTCCGTCTGTCCGTCTGTCCGTCTGTTCTTCTGTCCGTCTGTCCGTCTGTCCGTCTGTCCGTCTATCCGTCTGTTAGTCTGTCTGTCCATCTGTCACACTCGATTTTCTCCGAAACTATTTGGCACTAAAACTTAAAATTTGGCACTAATATAGGAATTGCTGTATAGTTTTGAAAGTTAAATTTTGTCTTTAATTTTGTGGAGTGAAATCGGGACTGAAAAAAAAAAATTGCTAGTTCATCGAGTCGGGTGTCAAATGAAAGCTTGTAAGAAGACGGGTTCAAAAATATAATAATGTAATACTTGCGCACAATTCTCATTGTACTATTTTAAAAAAGTGCGAAAAATCGCTGCCCCCCCTCGAAAATTACTGATCAAAAAATTTTGGAAAAATTCTGGTATATTCTCTACAGGGTGTAGACTAAACGAAAATTATCACGAGTAATAATTTATTTGGTATATATAAAAAAAAAATAATTTCAAGGTCATCAGTTTTCGCTAAAGATCGGAAAAAAATGTTGAAAACTCATTTGGAATGTATTTGGTCAAGTCACTGATCATTTAATACTTCTGTAACAAAAAATTTTATTCTAAAACAATCAACGTACGGAACACTAATTGCGCAAGTCGCAACTTACACTTGACCGGTTATTTAGATGTATATTACAATAGAATATAATTATATTATTCGGGAGATAGGATGTCATTTAATGAACAATTATGGATGGTTATCATGCCATTATATTACAATGTTATTAGCATTCCACCGGCCTACGGTTCCGTGCTCTACATATGTGTATAGTTTGGGAATACTTTACTGCAGAAGAAACGTGGTGTTCAGAAGACCTGTCCTACCAATGCCGAAAGAGGGAACTTTCTCAGGCTGACAATTTTTTAAAACTTTGTAATTTATAAAGCAATAACGTTAATTTTATATAATTAAATAATTGTCTTCCCGATCTTGGTACAGATAACTTTCCAATATTTAAGCTACAAGCTAACTAGTAAAAGGCAATATATTTTTTCATTTCATCTTCCTTAAGACAAAATTTAACTTTCAAAAGTATACGGTTCTGATGAGGACATCAATTCTTATATTGTGCCAAATTTAAACTTTCTATGTCAGAGTTTCTGAGAAAATCGAGTGTGACACACAGACGGACACACCGAAGTGATCTTATAAGTGTTCCGTACGGAAAACTAAAACATATTTGGAAGCGTCTCTACAACTAGAAACTACTCCCTACGACGTATGAGCTGCTGTCCCGCATAGGCAAGTTTCAGCAAAAAGAAGCTACAACGTTTTCTTTATTTATTGTTTACCTTCTAGTGTAAACTTTTAACTGCAATAACAGGCCAAGTGCAAGTCGGACTTGCGCAATTAGTGTTCCGTAACGCTAATGGCTTTTTGAATAAAAAATTTTGTTACGGAGGTATAAAATAATCAACAATGTCACAAAACATATCCAAAATGAGTTTTTAACAAGGTTTTTTCCGCTCTTTACTGAAAACTTTTGACCTTGAAATTTTTGTTTATTTTTTTTATATACCAGATGAATTATTAAAGGTAATAATTTTCGATCCATCTACACACTGTAGAGAATACTCCAGAATTTTTTCAAAATTTTTTGATCAGTAACTTTCGAGATAAGGGAAAGACAGCGATTTTTCGCAATTTCTTAAAAATAATGCAAAGAAAACTGTGTGCAAGTATTACATTATATTTCTTTTTACAAGCTTTCAATTGACACCCCACTCGACCTGGGAATTTTTTTTTCACTTCCGGTTTCACCCTCCCCTTAAATAAATTTAACTTTCAAAACTACACGGCTGTAATAAGCTCATCTATATTCTATGTCAAATAGTTTCGGAGAAAATCGGGTGTGACAGACAGACAAATCAGACACCGAAATGATCTTATAAGTGTTCCGTACAGAAAAATAAAATATTTTAACTTTAATTCGATGTTGCCTGAATGAATTTTAGTGAAAAAAATATTATAAAGTAGTAGTAGAGTAATGAATAATATTTTAATAGAAAAGAAAACAACAGGAAAATTGCATATGTTATGTTATTACCTATTATTTGCACTCTAAACTTTTAATTTACTATTCATTATGCAAAATAGAGCAGAGAGAGATAATTAACCGTATTTATAACCATAAATTTACATTATATGGCACACGTTGGAATAATAAAATAAGGAATATTGCATTTGGTTTGTAACTGTAAAAATAACATCTATCTATTGATATACGTTACTGTTATTACAATAATAAGGCCCTAATAATTCCAGGTTAAATTGGATAAAACAAAAGTAATTAATTAAGTAATGTAATAAAATAAATATAGTGAATTGATAATAGATTCCGTCAGTGAATTAAAAGTTAAGGTTAAAATAAAATGAAATGTTTTATTACTTATAGATGTCAAACCGACAATTTTTGTTTTTGGCAGTTCTCGGATTGCGCATTTATTCCGGGATCACTTCCAAACAGATTGTTACGAAATTTAGCACCTAGCTACAATAGATACTAGTTTAGCATCATAGGCTACTTTATAATATTCCGCACGGAACACTTATGGGATCATTTCGGTGTCTATCTGTCAGTCCGTTTGTCATACTATAGTTTCTCCGAAACTATTTGACATAGAAAGTTGAAATTAGACACAAATATAGGAATTGGTGGCCCAATCGGAGCAATGTAAATTTATATAGCGGTGTATTTTTGGGGGGTCATCGAATGGGGTGTCAAATGAAAGCCTTTCTTTGTATTATTTTTAAAAAATGACCAAAAATCGTTGTCTACCCACTCTCCAAAAAGTACTGATCAAAAAATTTTAAAAAGATTCTGGAGTAGTCTAAATTAAGTACAGATGTAGCCAAAATTGTCACGAGTGCATTACGTTTAATAATTTGTCTGGTATAAAAAACAGAAGGCAATGTCAGAGAGAAATCTAAGACCCGGAGATTAGGAAGATCGAAGAGGATGGAAACTGGGAACCGGAAGGCGAAGAACGCTATAAAAAACTGGATTGATGATGATAAAAAAACATGGACACTCTGTTCCTCGACACAATGGTAGAGGTTTTATTAATATACTTTCAAGTATATTATTGGTCGCTCGTTGCTACTGTATCAAGACAAAAGAATCTTATTTTATTTGTTTATAATTAAACTAGCCGTGCCCGCGGCTCCGCTCGCGGGGACTTGATTCACTACTATCGTCACTGCTTATTCCTTATGTTACCTAACGTAATAAAATATCTGCCATTATTTCCCCTTATCTCCCATTATTTCTCCTTATCTCCATTACCTCTACATAATTTCCAATATCTAGGCTTATCTCTGTTCATCTCCCATTATCTCTCCTTATCTCCCATTATTTCCCATTATCTCACATTATCTCACCTTATCTCCCATTATCTAGACTTATCTCGACTTATCTCGCAATATTTCTCGTTATCTCCCATTATTTCTTCTTATCTTCCATTATCTCACCATAACTCCCATTACCTAGACTTATCTCTGCTTATCTCCTATTATTTCTCCTTATCTCCCATTATTTTTACTTATCGCCCACTATCTCACCTTATCTCCCATTATCTAGGCTTCTATCGAATTATAAAGAACATATGTATAAATTTATAAAAACACGTAAATCGTATAAGTGGTTCTCAAGTGATAAGCCCACTAACGGACAGACAGACAGATAAAGAGACGTTGCATTTTATATATATTATATTCTTAGCAACATGATAGTGTTCCATATTTAATGGTTTAGGCAGTGTATTGCAAGAGAACGGGCTAACGGTAACCTTTTTTCCGACTTGATTCACTATTATGGTCACTGCTTATTCTTTATGTTACCTAATGCAATAAAATAGAGAACATATGTATGTTTTAAAAAAAAAGCACGTAATACACTAACGGACGGACAGACAGACAGACAGACAGAGAGATGTTGCATTTTATATATACTATAGATAGATAACCTGGCGGAGAACATATATGTATGTTTTAAAAAAAAAGTACGTGAATCGGATAAGTGGTTCTCCAGTGATATGCGCACTAACGGACGGACAGACAGACAGACAGAGATACGTTGCATTATATATTCTATCTATAATATATATATATATATATATATATATATATATATATATATATATATATATATATAATATATATATATATATTATAGATGTAATAAAATATATATCTATAACCTGGTCAGAGAACATATGTATGAATTTAAAAAATCACGTAAATCAGATAAGTGGTTCTCGAGGATAAGCGCACTAACGGACATACAGACAGAGAGACATTGCATTTTATATATATATATATATATATATATATATATATATATATATATATATATATATATCTATATATATCTATATATATATATATATATATATATATATATATATATATATATATATATATATATATATATCTATATATATCTATATATATATATATATATATATATATATATATATATATATATATATATATATGTATTATAGATTATAAATATTCTCTGCTACATAATATTGTTTCATATTTAATGGTTTAGGCTGTGTATTGCAAGGGAACGGGCTAGCGGTAAACTTTTTTCCGACATCATTCACTATTAACGCCACTGCTCATTCCTTGTGCTACCGATCGTAATAAAATATAGTCTATAACCTGGTCAGAGAACATATGTATGTTTAAAAAAAAAAAAGTACGTAAATCGGATAAGTGGTTCTCCAGTGATAAGCGCGCTAAC
This sequence comes from Pachyrhynchus sulphureomaculatus, assembly GCA_019049505.1. Lineage (NCBI taxonomy): Eukaryota > Metazoa > Arthropoda > Insecta > Coleoptera > Curculionidae > Pachyrhynchus > Pachyrhynchus sulphureomaculatus. The sequence goes on along the minus strand of CM032455.1, from coordinate 120,846,968 downwards.
GGACAGACAGACAGACAGAGAGATGTCGCATTTTATATATATTATAGACAAATATTTAAGCGGTAAATATTTATTTTACACTTTTATTACTAGATTCTAGATTGAGCTAGATTGATTTATTGGCTATTAGGTAGCTGAGATGCTGGCGGTAACGTAGGTGTTATGGCGTTTTTGTCGCCGTGGGCACATACTTTGAGTACCTAGTTATTTTTCACTTACTAACATTCTAGATTGGTAAAGTGCAGAACAGTTCTTCCTTTTTGTTAATTTTCAGTTAAAACCACGTAGAAATTGAGTTGGATTAACTAAAAAAATATGTGCCAATTTTCAGCAGCGAATTACTATGGCTCGCAATAGACCTGTATTGTTGCCAAAGAATACTAGTGACCTTTGTCGGTTGAAGGATAATAGGAAGATTCAAAATATTTCTGTATTGTTCGTTAGTAACCAGGGTTAGGTAAACAACTAGTGAGTATTTGAGCTTTAATTTTCACTTGAATTTACAATTATAATTACTTAATTTAATAAATGAGAGATCCAAACATTACGTTTATTAACAATGTATTGTAAAAGTAACTTACCAAATAATCGTAGGCCCACAAAATAGCTAACTAATGACAATGATATAGTTAGCCACGTATTGGTTCTTGCACTGCTTGCAGTTCCTGAAAATAAAAATAAAAATGACTTACAATATATACACTGTCCTTCAAAAAAGTTATTTCTTTGTTGATTTTATATAAGCGTAAAAAACGGTGAATTGAATTTTTCATTTTTGTTATTTTTTTCATGTGAAACACATCTATTGAATTACACTTGAACCATCTCTAATGTCCTTAAGCCAAGAAGTTTCGCGTCTGCCAGTTGACCTCTTACCCTGGATTTTACCTTCAATAATCAGCCGTACGTACCGATAAGAATAACATGAGCAAAAATTTATTGTTGTGATAATATTCATATTCATATTCATATTGCGCTCTTCTGTACTGTATAGGGACATTTTTTAAGTGTCTCACATAATTCACTATTTTTCTAATGTACGTACCAAGAAAATTGTGCCAGTACTAAACTTAGTTTTTTAAAGGAAGTCAAATATGATAACAGAAAATTTATCACTTATCAAATTTGACCGATTACAAAGACAACTAGGGTTTTTTTTAAAAGGCACCCTCTATATATGAGCACGCTCTTACATATCGTTTGTGAAAATATATAACAATTAATATTATATTCAGTCGTCACTGATATACAGAGCATTTCATTTATTAAACTGAATTTTTAACTCTCTTGCCCGATTTACTATGTACCTATTCAGCGTATCAAAAAATTTCTTTCACTGTGAAACTAAGTTTTTTCTGAGGAAGCCAATATACTCGTAATACCAAAAATTTTTCATTTATAAACCTGGACCGATTACAAAGCCAAAGAGGTTTTTTTTTTTTTTAAATAGCAACCACTACATACGAGGACACCATTAAATAACAATTTTCAGTCCGTTTACAAAAATATGTAACTCTATATTTATTTTCTGTCTTTGTCAATATACAGGGTATTCAAGTTATTGGACCGAATTTTAACTTTTAAGTGGTTCACCCGATTTATTATTTACCTACTTAGTATATCAAAAAATGTCTTTCACTGCACTTTTTTCTGAGGAAAACAAATTCGTGTACGTTCAATGTAGTAAGGTGTTTTAATTCAAAATATGATTTTTTTCCGTTCTGCATAAATTCTTTTTTAGTCACACTACAACTTGTTCTATAGTAGTTTATTCAGTTGTGAGATACGCATGAGAAATTCGTGTAGACAATACTATTACTTCAGTTTTTGCAATATTGATAGGGAAATAAAAATTTTTACTATGTATGTTTTCTGCTAACATAACAGTACCATCAGCATATCTGCTCTTATATATCATTTGGCCGTTACTTTTTATTCTATTTCTGCTTCCTTCTAAGGCTTGCCTGAAAACAACATCGGAGTAAATATTAAATAATAACGGTGATAAAACACAGCTCTCCATATTGTTGATTTCATTTTAATTTAACCTATTACTTTTTTAAACTTAATTGTTAATTACCGATATTATTTACAGGCAGTGTTTCATGGAATGTATCTTAATGACGTAAGACATCAAAAAGGGTATATCGCTAGTGGAATACCTGTCTTGGTACCGAAATCTAGCACGAAACCGTTTCGTGTTATATTCCGAAGAAGTCAGTCCTCGAAACAAGCTTTGAAGAAACCGGCCGGATAATAGCCGAAATGTTCGTATTACTTATTCAACCGATACAGGACAAATCTAAAAGAATCATATCTATAAGCTCTATAACCTGCAAACATTTCCTATTACAATTAATTGTTATTTGGTTTCAATTTTTTGCTTTGCTAAATGAGTTATGTCTGTGACACAAAGATGGGACTATACTTTAAAGAAAATATTTCCAAAACGATTTATCAGATTAAGATTAGTTATCCATATTTTTATTTTATTAATGACTGCTCTGTCCACGGCTCCGCTCGCGTGAACTACAGAATTATTGTTTAGCTTTTTTGCAACAGAGCGCTGGTAGCAAATTTTTTTCCGACTTGATTCACCCACAGCCACTGCTTATTCCTTATGTTACCTAACGTAACAAATATGTACTAAGACCTGGTCACTAACGAACAGACAGACAGACAGACAGAGACGTTGCGTTTTATAATATATATAGATTGTAATTTTTTAACTTTATTTTCGCACTTACAGTTTAAAAGAAAATTTAGTTAATCTGCATATATGCTGCTGCTCTTATGGTCTGAAAAGTTCTGTTTATGGCTTTAGTGTTTCCTCTGAGAGCGTTCTTGACTAGTGGCAGTCGATGGTTTTTTTTCCTAATTCCTTCACTATCAACGCCGGGGTGCCCCGAGACTCCATATGGTCTCCTATTCACTTTCTCATTTACATTAACGATCTGCTGGAAAGCACCAGGAATCCAGTCTACAGCTTTGTAGATGACAATACACTTGTTTCTTAACTCACTTTGGACGCTCGAATATCTGACTACTCATGCAAATATCAGCAAACAGCAGGACGTAGTTCAATAACAAAAAACTGGGAAGAAATTCTATCTTGGGGTGATAGTACTAAGTATAATTTAACGCTACAAAAACCCATTTAGCAGTTTTATTTAAAATAGTTAACGTTGCTGAACTCGACACAGTTATGTCAGGGTTCTTCATTCCTCTAGCATAGTCACTCAATTTGTTGGGGGTTAATTTGGGAGTAAATATGTCTTGGCATGAATATGTTGCAAACACAGCAAAGAGACCTTCTCTAAAGCTGGGAATATTATTTCGAACTAGAAAGTTGACTAGAACTGACTAGCAAGCTTTATTCCTTGAAA
>CM032455.1:120825914-120843482 GCA_019049505.1 Pachyrhynchus sulphureomaculatus | reverse complement strand
AATATTTTAGTCTTGGCGATGTATTCCTAAAGACACAACTCAAAATTTTGACTCTTATGTGTTTCCAAAAGCAAATAACCATAAAAATGTCATTTTATAATCGTTTTAGACGACTTAGTTAAAAAAGAAACATTCATTTGCCAATTTTAGGGTTAAAAATATCGCGTTTGAATGTGTCCCATGAAACCATTCGACAACATCTTCATGCTCATGATGTCAAATTCCAAAGCACGTTGAAGAAACCTTTGTTGGGCGAAAATCAGATCGCGAAGCGACTCGCTTAAGATAAGTTACTAGAGTGGCCCTCATAATCGCCGGACGTCAACCCTATTGAAAGCATTTGGTCCCTTGTAAAGAGAAATTTCAGGTGAAAGACTCTGAGGACTTTGACTCAGTTGTCTCGCGATATTTAAAAAATTTAGAGATCATTGCAGAAAATCTCGGCTACGACATGTCTCGAAGATACTAGGCGATTATTAATGCAGTAGGCGAATGAACAACTTACTGAGATAATTATGCCGTTGTTAGCACACTAAAGAATACATTAATGGCAAAAAAAAAACAGAGTATTCTCCAAGTTAAAGCATTGTTTTTATTAGGTTCAACTATTTACTAAAGGTAGCATACGACATAAATTGGATAATAAAGGAGATAGAGTCTTTTGAAGTTTTCTGCACTGCTATAAAATTTTAGTATATTTTAATGGGTCATTTATGCGACACTGATAAGAAGTTTCTCTTTTAAGTTTTTTTTTATGCGGTTCTGGACAATTTTTAGACAGTAATAAAACCAAATTTGATTATGCAAGAGCAGTATAGGGGTCCTAAATAAAACAAGTGTATTTTAAATCGAATTTAATAGGAAGTAAATTCGCTATCCTTTCTTTAGATGTATATAGTCCCAGCGGATATTTGCTAAATTGGTGTATTTAATGAGTATTCTCGAAGGAAGCTAGATGTTCATTAAGATGTGAGAGCCGGACTAGATAAAATTTTGGGGTAAGCTTTATAAAACATTTTTTATGTTAACTCATATATTTTTGTATTTGGGAACCAAATTTGTTTTTATGAGTCTAGCACACGTGCTGCAGGAAAATCTCTAAAGCGCTGCAGGAGCGATATATGTAAGAAAAATGCGATTCACGTTGTTCTTGAATCGCTGTAAATTGCACTCGGTGGGAAACCACAGTCCTGGGAAAATTATTCCAAAGAGACGAGGTTCTCTATATAAAAGATTGCTTAAAAAGGGTTGTACGAGGAGTAACAAGCTGAACCTCTTACGGATGTGACGTATTAGCGCGATGTATTTTTCTAGCATGCACTGCTCTGAGAGGAATTAAGCTGGTTATATCCATCGAACACTTTCCATGAAAATATCTGTAGAATAGACTCAAGTCGCCAAACATTCTTCGCCGTTCCAACGAATTAAGGTTGCTGGTCAATTCCGGGTCTACAATCAGGCAAACAGCTCTCTTCTGAATATAATTCAATAAATGCAGTGTATGTTTGGGAGCAGAGCCTCAAACATGGGAGCAGTATTCCATCTTTGGTCGAATTTGAGCTTTGTATAGAAATAACAGTTGTTGTGGAGTGTAAAGCCTTCTGGTTCGAAATAATAATCCTAGCTTTTAAGAAACTCTGCTATGCTTGCAACATGTTCATGCCAAGACATATTTGCTCCTAAAATAACGCCCAGCCAATTGAGTGACGATGTTAGAGAAATGGATTGCCCTGACATAATTACGTCGGGTTCAGCAACGTTAATTTTTTTTAGAAAAAACTGCCGTCTGGGTTGTTGTAGCTTTAAAGTCTACTTGGTTACTGTCATTCTAAGATAGAATTTCTTTTAGGTATTTGTTAAGTTGAACGACCCCCTGTTGTCTGCGGACATTTGCATGAGTAGCCAATGTACCAGCATTTAAAGTGAATGATGAGATAAGTGTACTTTTATCTGCAAAGCTGTAGATTGGATTCCTGGTCTTTTCCAGAAGTTCGTTGATGTAAATGAGAAAGATAGCAGGATACAGTATGGAGCCCTGGGGCACACCGGCGTAATAAGTGAAGGTGTTAGAAAGAGACTCGTTGATTGACACTCGTAAAGAACGTTCTTTGAGGTAACTGGAGAGCCATACCAGAAGAGCGTAGCTTAGCTAACAATCCCATCGTGCCAGACATCGTCGAATATCTTGGATATATCAAGAGCAACCGCTCGAGATTCCCCACAGTGTTCAAATTGTGTTGTTCCAAACATGTGTTACATAAGTGAGAAGATCTCCTCTTGATCTATGCCAAAGCCATATATTATGGTCGCTAATAATATTGAATCCTTCAAGATATTTTAGAAGATGCTGATTAACTGACTTTTCCATGACTTTTGGATATTATTGAAAGCAGTGCAACTGGTCGGTAGTTCTTTGGCAACGTCTTCTTGCTTTTTTTGGGTATTGGCTAAACTGTGGCGCATTTCCAGCCGGAAGAAAATATTTCCTTTCTGTAGGATAGGTTAAAAAGTCTAGAGAATTCTCTTGCGCAGTTTTTGAGTTTTTGAGGGATTCGAGATCCACGCTGTATATATTAAAAACCACTATAAACAGTAAGAACTATTTAAGGAGCCCTAGTAGAGCTAGAACCATTAAATCTATTGTAGCTGAATCCATATAGAAAAGATCTAGTATTGAAATAGGAAAAAAAATTGAAGAAACGACGTATATGAGAATTCTTATTATATATCGACTATTAAAAATCAATATAAACTACTGAAATTGGACAAAGTCCGTTTTTCAGTAGTTCTCTCAACCGTCAATTGATTTCAGGACGCAAGAACACTATAAGTAACAAACAAATAAAATTTGCACCTCTGGCTGATGTAAGCCTAGTTACGAAGGCATATCTGCGTTCTGTCAGAGGCTATTCAAGGTCACAGATAAATTATTTAGTAAGGTTTTGTTTATTTTTTCGCATTTCCTCCATAAGGTTGAGTATTTCTTCAGTCATCCATTGTTTTCATTTTGTATTCTTCAGAGGCTTAAGTGTTTCTTGTCCTATTTCCGCTAAGTATTCTTATATCTTGGTAGCATACAACGAATTGTATTAACTAAGCATACTTATTATTCCATCGAAAGCTGACAGCTTTTGAGCCGACAGTGTGGTTGACACAGTCAACGCTTAAAAGAAGGTAGCGCTTTTCCAGGAATCCTTCTTAAGTATAATTGTAATAGCACAATTCGTTGTATCCTACAATCGTATTCCGTAACTTCTGTGATAAGTACTAGTAAATTCTGTTCTCTTGTTTGTCAATCCTAGCCTGACTAATAAGTCGTGATAAAGCGAAACGCGTTTCAGAATGGATTTGACGAATAAGAGACCGGTGGGTAAACTACTGAAGTATGGACTTCGTCCATTTTCAGTAGTTTTATATATAGTTATATATTATAGTTGTTTATATATAGTTACGGAATACGATTGTAGGATACAACGAATTGTGCTATTACAATTTAGATCGGCATCTCAATATACTTTTAAGAAAGAATCATTAAAATAAATGGGTATAATCAGAAAACAGTTGGTGACTGCTGAAATATGGATACTGCGCAATTTTAATACTTGTCACTGATTTTTTTTACGTGGGGTAAAAACCTAATAATCATTCTAACTAGCGGGAATTATTAGCGACTCGCTGAACAATTTCGTTATCGGCATTTGGCCTTAAACAGCCCCCGGCAGAGGACAGGTATGTCAGGCAAATTGTTGTATCTTACTAGTTCTTTACGCTAGTAAAGTAATAAAAACTTCTGCCGTTTCTCTGTCTGTGAAATGCGTCCCGAGATGGTTTGACGGCTGAAAAATTTACCTATAATTTATTTAAAAGGATACTGTCATAAGCCTTTCTTAGATCTACAAATAACATGTGTACCTCTTTATTTGTCGCAGCTTTTTTTTTTTCGTCTAGCTGTGTTAAGTTAAGATATGTGATCGACGTATGAACTACCACTTCGGAAACCTGCTTTTTGTTCAATTTTATGCGGGCCATAGGATTTTCGATAAAACCATCGCATGATGCTAGTGGCCTAAATCCATATGTAATTTATGCGAACGTCCTTTCTTCCTTTCTTGCAAACTGGAGTTATGCATGCCTCTTTCCAGATATTTGGGATTGTTTCTTTGTTTGGGTACTGTTAAAATATCTCCTAGGACTGGTGATAATTTTTGGGATTTTTGGCAGATCTTTTCTGGCCCGTTTTCCCTACTATTTTTTATAGTTCTTATTACTTTTATTATTAAGTCTGCATATATATATATATATATATATATATATATATATATATATATATATATATATATATATATATATATATTATATATATATATTTATATGTTATATATATATATATATATATATATATATATGTATTATCCTTGTATGTTATATGGCTTCGGAGAATTTGTCAAGTATTGTTCTCTATCTTCTTGCAGTTCTTGTGACTAGTGTTGTTTCCATTTATCCATAAGTCCAACATTTGCTTTATTTGTTGTGTCAGCTTTAAAAAATCTGATGGCTTTCTATGCTCTCTTTAATATACGTGTCTATTTTTTTGCAATTTCTTTCCTAGACACTATTTTTATTTTCGTTTACCAAATTTTTAAATTTTACTAGCTCTGGTTTATCTATGGATGTCATTTAAATTCATATGCTCTTGTTACATGATTTTTAATTTTCTTATGTTATATTCCAGGCAATGCCATTTTTTTTTTCGAACTATAATGTGTACTTTCCTCTCCCATGTATATTTTCAATGATGCGTGTACATTTATATAGTATAGTTAGAGAAAGCATTTAACTCCCTGGAAATCTGGGCAACATTAAACAGTTTAAGTAACTGTAGAATTGACAGCAGATAATCGCCGATTATATAAAATAAAAATGCAACATTTTAGATTGTGTTCAAAGAAAACATCAACAAGATATCAATAAAAGCAGTAGTAAGTCCAGGAGACACCATCTCACCGAAATTGGTTACATTAGCGCTAGAAGACCTGTTCAAACCATTTCCATGGACAAGTAAGAGTATAAATATAAGAGAAGAGCAACTGAATCATTTTCAATTCGCGGACAATGTTTCTCTCTAACAAATGCAGAGACATTGGTCTGCATATAAAAATCACCAAAACAATGTTCAAGACAAATGATAACAACAGCGATAACGAAACATTATTGAACATTGAAAACGCGAAAATCGCAAGAACAGATTCTTACAGATATCTGGAGCAAAAAATGGTAATATCCAAAGAAAATTTAAAAGCGGATATAACAAGCAGAATATCATTAGCTTGGTCAGCGTTTGGCAAGCTGCGGAACATCTTTCTTTCCAATGTTTTAAACGCACTAAAAGAGATCACATCAGATTAATGCGTATCGCCAGCATTGTCATACGGGAGGGAAGCGTAGGCCTTGAATTAAGCAATTTTAAATCGCCTACAAGTAGCTCAACTAACGATGGAAAGGACGATGTTTGGTACATCACTGAGGGTTAGGGTGACTAATGAAGAAATTAGAAGAAGTTCCAGGATAACTGATGTGGGTGAGAAAGTGAGCAGATTGAAGTGGTTCTACGCAGATCACATCGGACTCTCTGATAATAGAGTAATCAATGGAAGCCCTGGAATGAAAAAGGGAGTAGAGGACGCCCGCGAACCCGATGGTTCGACGACATCAAAAGACTGGCGGGTTACAACTGGATAAACAAAGCCCAAGATCGAAGAAGATGGACGTACTTAGGGGAGGCTTATGACGATAATGGACTGCATAGCTGAAATGATTATGATTATAATTTCTCTGTTTATGATACTCGTATTTGCCTTAAATTTAACTGTGATTTAATCTCTTAAAAACTCTGGTATCATGAACTTTCTATGTCGTGTTTTTCTTAAGGCTACTTTAGTCTATTATTATTTTCAGTGACCTCGTATCGTGATGCCAAGTGTATTTGTGGATATTCTTATGTTGGTAAAATCCATTTAATATTTTCAGATTTTGTTATTTACAACGTCCAATAGTTCATAACGAAATAAGAAGATTGACAGGATTTTTCCATCTTCCTCATCACATGTGGGGAAACATCATATTAATTAGTCAATTGTAATTTTTTTTATAGTAATTAATACGTAACGTCCACAAGCAATATTTTAAAAATTATACTGTTTGTACCTGAAACTTTCCAGGCTCTGTGCAAACAGAAACTCAGTAAGCTCGAGATCTATGCCCTTATCTTCCAATGAAATTTATTTGTTTTACTAATTGATAAATTGCGAAATTCAATTACCTTTTAACGTTATAGGATGAAAACGACTGTTTACACTGATGAAACTTCGCACCATTTAATACCGAACTTTAATTAAATTTCATGGTTGACTAAGAACATTTTATTTTCATTTCTGTCGTCTCGAAATAATCTTCTGTAAAAGATATGAAAATAAGTTAAGCAAATAATAACAGCAAGATAAATTTCATCAAAAAGTTCCTAAATTTAATAAGATTAAAAAGAAAAGAAAAAAATATTAAATAGTCACTAAGTAGCCCAGTTGTCAGGCAAATTTTGACGAGAAGCTCTCATTAAATGTTAACAGGCTGTATTTTGACATACAGATAGTTTTTTGAACGTAGAATACCCTGCTCTAAAGTGTACAGTCTGGTTCAAATTGGACACTTCTAAAGGTAAACCCCTTTATCTAAAGGAGATACACGAAAACTGATGTCGGTATCTGAGGCTCAATTTTTATGATAAACTCAATAGTGAAAACTGCATATCGTATCTAGTACCGTTTCAGATATACAGGGTGTTTTTCAAAAAATCTGCATTTTGGAAAAATGTAATTCTTTTCCTATTGAAAATTTTTGACCCTCAAAGCGCTTTTTCACGTGGATTTTAACAGTGTAAGTTACATTTTTTTACAACTAATATTTTAATAATTATTAATGCAAAAATATATTTTTTAAATGGGATACCCTGTATATTTTTTCCTTATCCGAATAGAGTTTAATACCATTCTAAAAATATAGCACACTTTATAGTTTGCTTAAATCTATTTTAAAAATATAAAGGTTCTCAGTTTTTAATGCACATTTTGTGAAGTAAACTTTGGACGGAGCGGCAATATCAATTGTTTACCGATAGCAGTCAAATCGTAAAAAAAATTCCCAGAAGTAACTCTAAGAATCATAACTACAACGAAATTTACTAAATGCTATAGTACTTTAAACTATGTAGAAAATAAACCAAAACAACAATAAAACAATTTATTTCGAGTAGAGCAAACTAAAACAAAACAATTTTCTATAAGAGATGCTCGAAATGTCGACCAGTTTCCTTTACATATGGGCGGCACCTTTTCTGGACACACGAGTTGATTAGTTCAAGAGGAGTGAGAGCTGCAAAACTTTCTATCACTGCGACTTCTAGCTCTTGCCTGGTGTTTGTCGGCAATTTAAAAATTAGGTCTTTCAATCTTTCCCAGAGATAGAAGTTCATGGGTGTTAAATCCGGTGACCTTACCGGCCAACGGTTCGAACCTTGGTTAACTATCCAGTTATTGTCGAAATTAGCCGATAAAAAATTACTAATAACTGCAGCGTTATAAGGGCGTGCCCCGTCGTGTAGAAAAATATATTTCCAAGGTCCATTAACGGCAGTTCATCAACACGAGGTTCTATTTGCTGCCTTAAAATTTCTAAATATCTCTGAGAGGTGAGTGTTCCTTCGTCAATAAATGGACCTATAACCCTGCCTCTAAAAATTCCTGCCCACGCATTAAATCCAGATCTGCCTTGATTTCTTTGCTTCACAACTAAATGAAGATTTTCTTGTGCCCACGTATAAGAATTGTAACGAAACGAAAACCTGCATTGCTTACATAAGCTTCGTCTGTCCAAATGCAATTTAATGAAGAATTAGGAACATGGTTACAATTCTCCAGAAACCATTGGCAAAAATCCATACGCCGTTGAAAATCTCCGTCTCTAAGGTGATGAACTTTTCTTATCCTATATGGTCTGAATTTGTGCTTCTTCAAAGTACGACTTGCCTTAGTTCTTAGTAGTCCAGTGGATTCTTTTAACTGTCGGGTTGAAGTGTTCGGATTATTTCCGATAGTTCCTAAAACTACTATTTCTTCGAACTCCTTATCCCTATTTGATGCATAATTTTTGGGTCGTTTCTTTTCAAACTGGCCACTATTAACTAGTTTATGTCGCAATCGAGCGAATATATCCTTGAAGGGTTGACGCCTCTCTGGATACCGTTCGTGGTACAAATTACTTGCGTCTTCCGAATTTTCTCCAGTTTGTATGAAACACACTATCGTATCCCATTTTTCGTAATTTTCATACTTCATTGCGATTTATTTGACAATTCAATAACTGATACTGAAGTAAAATTTGACAACTAGGAGTAAACAATTGAATTAAACCATATGGCCATTCCGTTCAAAGCCTACTTCACAAAATGTGCATTTAAAACTCGCGTAAAAACTGAAAACCTTTATATTTTGAAGTAGATTTAAGCAAAATATAAAGTGTGCTATATTTTTAAAATGGTAAAATGGTAAAGCTCTATCCGGATAAGGAAAAATATACAGGGTATACCATTTAAAAAATATATTTTTGCATTAATAACTATTAAAATATTAGTTGTAGAAAAATTTAACTTACATGTTGAAATCCACCTGAAAAAGTGCTTTGAGAATGTTTTTACAGAAATCAAAAATTTTCAATAGGAAAATAATTACAAACATTTTTGCAAAATGCAGATTTTTTAAAAACACCCTGTATATCTGAAATGGTACTATATATCGATATGCTATTTTCACCATTGAGTTTATCATAAAAATTAAGCCTCAGACACCGACATCAGTTTTCGTCTATCTCCTTTAAATAAAGGGGTTTTACCTTTAAAAGTGTCCAATTTGGACCACCCTGTACATTAAGCCTATAAAATGGGAAATAAAGTGAAAATTCGGTTTTTCACGAATATCTTTAAAAATAAAAAAGATATTGAAAAATTAATAGGACCACGTAAAAGAACGGGGAATTTTACAAAAAATAGTATATAGATTATATGTATCAGCCCTCAGCGTCCACTGCCGGACATAGGCCTTCCTTAATCTTTTCCAGTTAAACCGGTCTTGGGCTTCTTGGATTCAGTTTCCCGCTACTCTTCTCAGATCTTCATGGTGGGAGGTGGAAGGTCTTCCTCTATTCCTACACGCTTCTTGTCTAGGTCGCCATTCCAACACGTTCCTAGTCCATCTGTTATTTTGCATTCTGATTAGATAACCGACCCAATTCCATTTCAAAGATAGAACTTTCTCAACTGCATCTATCACTCTCCTTCAGTTCCTAATTTCTTTATTTGGAACTTTATCTCGAAGAAACAAACCCAACATTTCCGCTTCAGTTACCCTTATCTTATGTATTGTCTTCTTTGTCAAAGTTATAGTTTCTGCTTTGTAAGTAAGCACAGGTAACACATAATGGAAAGTGTTCGAAGGATGTAGCCCGCTTAAGTCCTCCCAGAGCGGTGCATGCTATATTAGAAATACACGTCGCGCTAATACTTCACAGAACTCCGTATGAGGTTTAGCTTGTTACTCCGCGTACAACGCTTTTTAAGCAGTCTTTTATATAGAGAACATCATCCCTTTGGAATAATTTGCCTAGGGCTGTGTTTCCCACAGAGTACAATTTACAGCGATTCAAGAACAACGTGAATCGCTTTTTCCGCACACAAGCCGCTCCTGTAGCGCTTTAGGGATTTCCCTGCAGCATGTGTGCTAGACCCATAAAAAAAAAAATTGGTTAAAGATCTTTCGTTTAAAGCAAATAGGTATGCATGTTTCAGCGTTTCTCCTAGTTTGCCAAATGCGGCCTAAGCTAGAGTGACCCTCCGTTGTAGTTCATGAGTGATTATATCTGCCCAACTTAATTTTATGACCCAAATATTTATATGTTATGACTTGCTCGATGTTTAGCCCGTTTACTGATAGTGATTTGGTAAAAACTAGATTTGTTATAAACTGGGTCTTCAAAAAATTTATCTTTAGGCCAATTTTATGGGACTGTTCTTTTAGGGTGTTAAGCATGACATTCGCATGATCTGCTCGATCTGTTAACAGGACTATGTCATCGGCAAATCTCAAGTTATTCAGTATTTCTCCATTTATATTTATGCCCATGTTGCTCTAATTCAGATTTTTAAACATGTGTTTCAGAAGGGCGATAAACAACTTTGACGCACACCTCTTCCGACTTGGAATTTGTTTGTTTTCCTATGCAATTTAACTGTTGATGCTTCCTGACAGTAGATATGCAATACCCTTAAAAAGCATATCCTGGTTCACTGAATCGAAGGCTTTCTCATAATCCATGAAGATTAATATTAAAGGCCTATTATATTCGATACACTTTTTCACAATTAACTTAATAGTCAAGAGGTGATCATTGACACCATAGTCTGCTCGGAATCCCGCTTGGTCGGGTGTTTGGTAGAAGTCTAGCTTTGAGGTCAAACATCTTATAAACATGGGAGAGAATGCTTATAGGACGGTAGGTTGATAGAACTGTTGAATTGCCTATTTTATAAAGGATAATGATAATAACGTTGTTCCACTGCGTTGGTGTTATAGACTTAGTCAACATAGGTTAAACAGTATCGTTAGGACCTTGATGACAGTAGGTCCAGTCAGCTTTATGAGTTCAACCACAATACCATTCTCACCTGGTGACTTATTTTTTTTTACACTCTGAAAACAAATAATATCGATTAACCTTCGAGTGGAGCGCTTAGACTTTCAAATTAATCTGTTTAGCGTGCTACTCTTTTCGAATAAAAAAAAAATCTGGAAAAAAATCTATATACTATTTTTTTTTGTAAAATTTCCCGTTCTTTCACGTGGTTCTATTAGTTTTTCGTTACCTTTTTTATTTTTCGAGGTCTTACCAAAAAAAACAATTTTTGGATTTATTTTGGATTTTGTGGGATTAGCGTACATAAAACTTTAGCAAAACTTTTTTAATCGTATTCTACGTCCAAAAAACTGGGCTAAATATATTATTACATAAAAATTTTTCATAATAGAGTTCAGCACTTTTAAATAATATTGTCCCCTTGTTTATTTATGAGTGCTCTTATTAATATTCAATAGAGCTTGGAAAATCATTGTGTAACTTTTGGCAATTGAAGAGCCTTAAGGAACTATAAAATCTTACTTAAAAACAAAAGTTTTGTGAAAGAAAATTGTCGGATCCTTCGATTATTGTTTGGTGAGCATGCTGAACCAATTTAATTAATAAATTTATGATATTGAATACCCTTTTATGATAACCCAAGAACTGGAGGAGGATGTTCAAATTTAAGTAAAGATTGTTACTCTTGAGCACATTATTGCTAAAGAGCCAAATTTATCGATTCTTGAAAGACTGCAGCTATTGAAAATTTTGCATAAAGTACGAGATTCAACTAATTTAAAAAGTAATACCCCAAGGCCATTGAGAGTGTGGTGTGTTTGCAAACTAAGCTATATGCGTGTACGTAAAATTGAGTTCGTTTTCAAAGGTTATTCATCGCAAAACGGTAAATAATTCTATTACAATTATCGACTTTTATAAATTAGGCTTTAAATGTTTTTGAGTTGGACCGGAAAAAATAAAATAGTCTAAATTAATATTCCAAAATATTTTTTCAATAGGGTAGAGGAACAAATAAAATTGTTACCGAGATAAAATTAAAAATTTTCGCCTTCTGGATAAAAATATTATAATATAAAGGAATACTTGAGCCAGCAATTTAATATTTAATGATCACTAAATATTTTAAGCTTGTACGGGTTTCTAGTTGTTTGGAATTTAATGACTTACCGTAAGTTTCCATTTATACTTTATTTTAGTTGCAATATTTCATTTAAATTTAATTTAATGTTGGTTTTTGACATGTTACATTTTTAGTGTTCCGTATTTTCGTAAGTGTTCCCATTCATAGGATCACTTCGCTGTCTATTCGTCTGTCTTTCCGTCTGTCTTTCCGTCTGTGGACACCCGATTTTCTCCGAAACTATTTGACATAGAAAGTTGAAATTTGGCCCAAAAGGAGGAATTAATGACCTAATCAGAGCTGTATAGCTTTAAAAGGTAAATTTTAACTTAAGAGATTAGTTTTGGGGAGAAGAAAAAAAAAATAGGTCATTGAGTGGGGTGTCAAATTAAAGCTTGTGTGAAAACACGAGTTCAAAAATATATATGATGTGAAACTAGCGCACACTTTTCTTTGTATTATTTTTTAAAAAATAGTCACAAACCTCCATCCACCCTACGTCGAAAATTATTGACCAAAAATTTTGAAAAAATTTTACAATAGTCTCCAAAGTGTAGGAGGGCATAAGTTAACTGGTATAAAAAAAAACTATTTACCGGACAAAACGTTGAAGATTTATTTCGTCGAAAGGTGTGAGTTGAACCGGGACTAACAGCTACTGCTTTAAGTATTAGGTACTGAGACAAAATAATTTTAATTTATTTGTTTATAATAAAACAAATATTGGAGTAGTAAATATTTGTTTTAAATTTCTACTACTAGATTCTACATTGAGCTAGATGATTTATTGGCTATTAGGTCGCTAAGCTACTATAACTATTGTACATTCTTGACTAAGAAAAAACGTAAAAATACATATTGAATCTTAAGATGTATACATGTCAGGAACTTTTTGTATTTTTCTGGTTGGTCTGATTAGCTTGCTGAGTCACTATTTGACTAGATATTTTTGTAATTAGGGCTCTTCCTTCATTTATTGAAAAACTCATTTGGGAGTGTTTTATGAAGTCACTGACGATTTTATACCTCCGTAACAAAAAAAAAAAATAATTTAAAAGAAATCGCAGTACGGAACACTAACTGCGTAACTCCAACTTGCACTTGACCGGTTTTTTATACTAATTTATTTTATGTCTCTTTTATTTATTTTGTCTATACTATTTTATTTTATTATATTTTGTTTATAGTCTATATATTTATATTTTTTGTCTTTACTAATTTGTGTAAAAAAACACGACATTTATATCAATCCATCTACATAAGAAGAATATACATACGCCAATCTAAAAAAACAATACAGCTTGTACATACTTTTAAGACATACGAGGGTACATTATAAAGTATGGTAAATTTCTCCGAAATAGCGGGAAATTTTGTTAAGCGCCATGATTGTTGGTAAGCGTGATTCTTTTAACGGTTGTGTACAAAATTTCAAACAGATCCAGGTTGTTTGTTGGCAGCTTTCATAAGTGCTCAATGTTACACGTGTCGTAGAAATGGCTTAATGCAATTATAAAACATTTTTTTTTGGGAAAAGTGGACTGCGGCCCCTATAGAAAAATAAACTGAAGGAAGTTTATGAGGACACCAATACTAAAGACTATGTATTTCTGGATAAATGAATTTAAATATGGCCCTACGAGCGCTGCAAATACACGGTTTGTTCATAAAATTCACGATATCGTGATAGAAGGTAGTCGCATTAAGCTTCGTCAGATTTTTGATATAGTATGCATTTCATATAAACGAGTATATAAGGTCCTACATGAAGTTCTAAAAATAAAAAACCTGAGTGCATGATGGGAGCCGCTTTTGTTGACTCCAGACTAAAAATGCATGAAGAAGGGCGTTTCGAAAAGTTGCAACGTAATCCGAAGAACTTCTGGCATTGTTTTGTGACTGTAGGCGAAATGCGGATCTACTGTTATACCCCTGAAACCAAACGGTAGTCAAAACAGTGGTTCGATGAAAGTGAAAGTGTATCAAAAAGACCATTGGTGGCAAGTACTATTGGTGCAAAAATTAATGGCAAGTGTTTTTTTGGGACTCATTGAGTACCATCATGAATGACTATTTGGAAAACAGTGACTTACGCAACCTTATTGGACCGTTTGCATAGTAACTTGACGCAGAAGGGACCAAAATTAGCTCACAAAAAGTGCTCCTGCACCAGGAAAATACAACTGTTCATACAGTGGTCGTTGCAATGGAAAAAGTGCACGAGCTGGGTTTCGAAATAGTTGCCCACCCAGCCTACCCCCCAGATTTGACCCCCAAATCACTTTTTCTTTATTTCTTAACCTCAAAAAATTGCTTGAGGGGAAGAAATTTTCGTCGAATGAAGAGATTAACCGTGTTGTAAACTTCTTTTCCTGACGGAATAAAAAAAAATGAAATCTTGCTTGACTAAATGTACTGAGTTCAATAGAGATTACGTTGAGAAGTTTTGCATTTGCCAGAAAAAAGTTATTTACCTTTCTTTTACAATAATTTTCAAGCGACCTTCGCATGTATATGCAAAAACTGAGTGAAAAAGTTTACTTATTAGGTGTATGAATTAATTTTAAGGTTTTTTTTTGGTAAAAGTATTGCTTTATTGTAAAAAAAAATGGTTACAAATCCACGAGTCGATCAATTTTTTGGTGTCCTGATAAGTATGGAGGCGCTGTTAAGACAGGCCGTGCGTTATCGATCGGAACAAGTGATAATCAAAAAGGACAATGTCTGATGAGTACGGCAGGTGAGGTAGGATGTCCCATCCAAGCGCTTCTAGCGTTTTCTTGACGCGTTTTGCAACATATGGCCGAGCTTTGTCTTGTTGATAAATCACTTTGTCGTGTTTTTGGCATACTGTGGTCGTTTTTCCTTCAACGCTCAGCCCTGTTGCATCAATTGTTGTCGATAACGTTCCCCAGAAATAGTTTCGTTGGGCTGGAGCAGCTCACAATACACTACACCCAGCTGATCCCACCAAATACACAGCATAAGCTTCACCGAGCTTCACCCATGATTTTTTGCGCTTTGGATTACCGTAGCGTATCGATTTTTTATCATCAGTTACGATACGATGCAAACAATTTTTCCGTTTGTGTCACCACAGGTGAAAAATCGCCTTTCAACTTCTCTCGGTTTCAATTCGTACGGCACCCAATTTCCTTGCTTTTGAGGCATTCCCAGAGCATGTAAGCGTTTGGACATGGTTGTGCGATCAACTCTTTATGATTCTACAAGTTCTTTTTCCATTTCGCTCTGGTCTTCATCCAGTAACGCTTCAATTCTTCATCTTTAAACTTTCTTGGCTTCGGACATTCTTTGTCTTCCATGTCGAAATCATTACTTTTAAAGCGTCGAAACCAGTACTCATGTTTTTATCGATGAAATACTACAGGTTTTCGATAGGAGTCGATGACTTTCAGCAGCACTTTTCTTCGAATTAAACAAGAAAAGTAACGCGTCCCGCAAATGGTGTTTTGTTGGCACGTAATTCGACATATTCAATGCTCAAAAAAAATATGTTGTTTACACTTCGGCAAAATAATATATATTAAAAATTAAAGTATAATGAAAATGCTTCACCATGCATATAGTAACAGTATGCCCCGATGCGATATAATACAAGTTCCGCCCTCTCTTAAAGATCCCTCAAAATTAATTCACACTCATAGATAAGCTAAAGCTGTTAAAAAGGTGCCTTATTTATAATTAACAACCTCGTACATACTTCCAATAGTTCCTTAGTTTTTTTAAAATTGATTATTGCACTGGGGGGTGAAAAATGGACAACCATTTTCATATTCAACATTATGCTTTTTTGTACCTACATTACTATAAATAATTATTAAGAATGACATTTAGAGTGTAGAGAGAAATCGTAAAAACCATGCTTTCCATAATAAAACGTTTTTAATGGGTTGACGACCAAAAAATAGAGTGAAATAAAAACAAATTAGATCAAATAAAGTTCACCGTCTTATCACTGCTTTTAATCTCAACACCAGTTTTTTATCATAAAAATGGTCTTAAATCAAAAAGTAATGGTTTTTTGATTAAGTGCCGTAAATAATCTCTAAAACACTTAAAATTTTATGTGCAAGTTAGTTTAAGTTAATTTTGCTAGTGTTGTGCTTTAAAAAGATACATTAACTTATTACTTACATTAGTTGCAGTTGTAACTGAACGCGTTTAATATTTTTGAAAACGCCCTTGCTCGTTTAATTTATTTAGCGGTGGTGATATACAACGATGGCATAGATTCTTGTTAGTGTTCCGTACGGAACACTTATAAGATCACTTCGGTGTCTGTCTGTCTGTCTGTCTGTTACACCCGATTTTCTCCGAAACTATTTGACATAGAAAGGTGAAATTTGGTAATAATATAGGAATTGATGGCCTCATCAGAGCTATGTAGTTTTGAGAATTAAATTTTGACTTAAGGGGTTAGTTTTGGGGGATGAAGTCGGAAGTGAAAAAAAAATTTTTTTACTAGGTCATCGAGTGTGGTGTCAAATGAAAGCTTGTGAAAACACGAGTAAAAAATATATATATAATATTATACTTGCGCGCACTTTTCTTTGTATTATTTTTAAAAATTCGCGAAAAAATCGCTGTCCCGGGCCTTATCTCGCAAAGTACTTATCAAAAAATTTCGAAAAAAATTCTGGAATATTCTCCACGGGGTGTAGATTGAACGAAAATTATCACGAGTGCATTACCTTTAATAATTTATATGGTATATAAAAAAAAAACAAAAATTTCAAGGTCATCAGATTTCAGTAAAGATTGGAAACAAACTTTGTTGAAAACTCATTTGGGGGTGTGTTTTTGTGAAGTCACTGAGCATTTTATACCACCGTAACATAAATTTTGACTTAAGGGGTTCGTTTTGAGGGATGAAATCGGAAGTGAAAAAAAATTTTTTTTACTAGGTCATCGAGTGTGGTGTCAAATGAAAGCTTGTAAAAAACACGAGTAAAAAATATATATATAATGTAATACTTGCGCACACTTTTCTTCGTACTACTTTTAAAAAATCGCTGTCCCCTACCTTTTCTCGAAAAGTACTGATCAAAAAATTTTGAAAAAATTCTGGAATATTCTCCACGAGGTATAGATTGAACGAAAATTATCACGAGTGCTTTACCTTTAATAATTTCTTTGGTATATAAAAAAAAAACAAAATTTTAAGGTCACCAGTTTTCAGTAAAGATTGGAAACAAACTTTGTTGAAAACTCATTTGGGGTATGTTTTGTGAAGTCACTGATCATTTTATACCACCCTAACAAAAATTTTTATTTTAAAAACAATCAACGTACGGAACACTAATTGTGCAAGTTCAACTTGCACTTGACCGGTTTTTTTGTAATTTAGGGTAAGCGCGTTATAGACTTAATCAGTATAGTTCTAATATTTTGTTGTTTAGACGCTACAAAGGAAGGACGAAGCCTTTAATCTATAGTATAAAATATATTGTAAAGTACAAAAATACGTTTAAAATATGTGAAAATATGTACTATTTTTTAATTTTTTTTTTAAATTTTGACCTAGGTGTACTGTAATTATTAAACATATTAAAACTAAATTCGATTAATCGCACATATTTTTGGAAAAAGGTCACAGCATGAGAGCGTACACATACGTTATTTTATATTTCCTCTGTGTACTGATCATATGTTTTCCAAAAATATGAAAAGTACAAGCAGTCTACATA